>OX246737.1:84665495-85080495 GCA_945910005.1 Isoperla grammatica
ACAATCTTCCAGCTCAGCAAATACGAGTGTATCTTCCGATAGTGAATTAAAGTTTAGTGACGCGGATGCGGTTCACTATTACGAGTCTGAAGATAATTATGCCTATCCATTATCAAACTTCCATGCACAGAAGGAAGTAGGCCAAGGCCTACCACCTACTTCTGGTATTGAGAAGGAGCATGACTGTGTCGTAACTATTTTGGAAGTGGTCTACCAAACGACCTGAGAACACGAACATTTTAATCATTTGTAGTCCCAATAATATGTTATATTATATATTAATCTTTTTTTTGTTTTGATCTTTACAAATGGCTTGTCAATTTTGGTGACATTTAAATTTAATTTAATTGAAATGAAATTAAACTTAGACACATTGCAGTTTTTCATACATTCAAAAAACATTTCTTAAGAAAATGGCATTGATATGTATGCATTTTTATTTTCATTAATCAGATCTAGGAGCTGCAAACTTTTGTCAATGTTTACAGACCAAACTATAGTTATTGTTTTTTATTTTAGAAGCACAATTACAAGGAAATCAGAAGCTGTACTGTATTTTGAAATAAACATGTATTTTCATCTAGAAATAATGACTATACTTAACTGTTCCTTGTTTTCCTGTCTCGTTGTGAGCTCACAACAATCCAGTTATCTATTTATGGTTTTATGATTTTTTTAATCTAGGGTTAGGCATTGCTCTTTTGTCGTCTTCAGAGGACCTCCTGATTATTCCATAAATCTTCTATATATATCAAAACGAATGTATGTATGTTTGTGTGTGTGTTATCCTTTACACATTACTACACCATTCATCCGATTGTGAAGAAACTTTGGTGAGTTGTTGTGCGCACGCCCGCGATGGTTTCTGAATGATAACCACCACCACCCCACCCCCCCCCATCACCCCCCACCCCCACTAGGACACCAACATGCAATAATGCTTTCCTAAACCATTCATCCGATTGCGATACAATTTTGGTGAGTCAGTGTATGCATGCCCCCCCAAGGTTTCTGAATGATAACCACAGCCCTCCACAACCCCCACCCCCACTGAGACACCAACATGCAACTTTCCTATACCATTCATCCGATTGCGATAAAATTTTTGGTGAGTTAGTGTATGCATGCCTGCCAAGGTTTCTGAATGATAACAAACCGCCCTAACCCCCCCTCACCACTTCTCCAAATCGAGCATGTATTAAGAGATGTAGTTTCTGGATCACCCTGTCCATCCCGGTCCCAGAAAGGCTGGAAACCGGTTCCGAATTTCACTGCAGGTTCGGAATGAGCCTATATATTTTCCTACACCATTCTAGTTCAACATTAACTGGCGCTTTGGTGTACAGATTGTTGCCATAATACTGTAGTCCAACAGTTGCCATAATACTGTAGTCCAACATTACTTCTACGTTGAACCGAGCTATTGGGACGTTGTTATTGAACATTGCTTCATTGATAAATAACGTAGTAACATAATAATCAAACATTGCTTAACATTATTTAGACATTTAACTCCAACATTGTTTCTACGTATAATAATGTTATTGCCCACGTAGTGGTCCAACATTGTTTCTACGTTAAGTACTTGTACTAAGCCAACGTTGTTTTCTACATTAAGTAACATTATTGTGATGTAGTAATCCAACATTGTTTCTACGTTACATAACAATATTTTGATGTAGTAATGCAACATTGTTTCTACATTGAGAAACGTTATTATGATGCGGTAAGTAACGTTATTGTGATGTAGTAATCCAACATTGTATCTACATTAAGTAACGTTATTATGATGTACTAAAGCCAACGTTGTTTCTACGTTAAGTAACGTTATTGTGATGTAGTAATCCAACATTGTATCTACATTAAGTAACGTTATTATGATGTACTAAGCCAATGTTGTTTCTACGTTAAGTAACGTTATTGTGATGTAGTAATCCAACATTGTATCTACATTAAGTAAACGTTATTATGATGTACTAAGCCAACGTTGTTTCTACGTTGAGTAACGTTAATGTGATGTAGTAATTCAACATTGTTTTTACATTAAGTAACGTTATTATGATGTACTAGCCAACGTTGCTTCTACATTAAATAACGTTATCATGAAGTACTAAGCCAATGTTGTTTTCTACGTTAAGTAACGTTATTGTGATGTAGTGATCCAACATTGTTTCTACGTTACATAACGTTTTTGTGACATTAGGATCCAACATTGAATTAACGTTAAATAGTACGTATTGCTTAACGTACTTTTGGCAGACTTACGACACGATGTTCCAATGTAACAATGAAACGGTATACAAACCAATATGAAAAACGTTTGTACAACGTAACCTACAACGTTTGTGTGTTGTAAGGGTGGTTAGGCCTACAACTTACAAGTTTGACCAAAACCATTAAAAGTTAAAACAACATTAAATAATTTTTAAAAAATGAATTATTTGTTCTGGGGGAAAATAATAAGTAATCAGTAATCACCGACCATACTTTGTCACGAAAATACCATATCAGTCATAGAAATAAACGTAATAAGTATTTCAATAATGGAATAATGCACAGAAACGTGTTTCAAGGCGCATGCATTTATCTTTATTATTACAACGCTTATATTAACTTGCCTTGTTTGTCTGGACGGAATCTTTGAATCGATATTCCACCTACTTTTAGATGTCCGATCAAGCTGAATTTTTTTACACAGACGTATTCCTGATGACAATACATGAATCAACTGTCATATTTACTAAATTGTCAACTAATTCTTCATAATTAATTAATTAATGTTTTACATGGAAATCGATGAATCTTTGAATAGATACTCCACCTACTTCTAAATGGTCCGATCAAGCTGAAATTATTAACACAGACGTTTTTTTTAATGACAATACATGAATCATTTGTCATATTTACTTAATTGTCAATTAATTCATCAAAATTAATTAATTAATGTTTTATATGGAAAATCGATGTTTAACCCACTTTCCAACGTCAAATCGAGTTGAAAGTTTTCACACAGACGTATTCTTAATGCCAATACACGAATCAATTGTCATATTTACTTAATTGTAAATTAATTTATCATAATTAATTAATTAATGTTTTATATGGAAATCGATGTTTAACCCACTTCCCAACGTCAAAATCGAGTTGAAAGTTTTCACACGGACGTGTTCTTAATGACAATACACGAATCAATTGTCATATTAACTAAATAATTAATTAATTCATCATAATTAATTAATTGATGTTTTATATGGGAATCGATGTTTAACCCACTTCCAACGTCAAATCGAGTTTAAAGTTTTCACACAGACGTGTTCTTAATGACAATACACGAATCAATTGTCATATTATTAACTAAATAATCAATTAATTCATCATAATTAATTAATTGATGTTTTATATGGAAATCGATGATGATGATGATTAATTGGGCTTAACGTCTCATATTTATGCAACGATGGCTAATCGAGACGATGAGCGGGTGGTAATGAAGATGAGAAAGATGATAATGAAGAATAAAGCCACATCCGAATCAGATCCATTGTACGTCGCGTGAGTCGTCATACGGGAGTCCAGCATTTCACACCCACTTTCCAACGTTGAATTGGGCTGAAAGTTTTCACACAGACGTATTTTTAATGGCAATACACGAATCAATTGTCATATTTTACTAAATATTCAATTAATTCATCATAATTAATTAATGTTTTATATGGGAATCGATGTTTAACAACCCACTTCCGAACGATTTTGAATTGAGCTGAAAGTTTTCACACAGACGTATTCTTAATGACAATACACGAATCAATTGTCAAATTTACTAAAAATAGTCACTAAATTCATCATAATTAATTCATGTTTTATATGGGAATCGATGTTTCACCCACTTCCCAACGTCGAATCGAGTTGAAAGTTTTCACACAGACGTATTTTTAATGACAATACATGAATCAATTGTCATATTTACTAAATAATCAATTAACTCATCATAATTAATTAATTGATGTTGTATATGGGGATCGATAAAACACTCACTTTCGAACGTCGAATTGAGCTGAAAGTTTGCACACAGACGTATTCTTAATGACAATACATGAATCAATTGTCATATTTACTACATTATGAATTAAACCATCATAATTAATTAATCGATATTCGATATATATTCGATTGCAAGATTCTTTAAGACTAAAAAGTATAAAATAATATTACATGAAAAAAATATATTTTTTTAAAAACAACGCTTATATTTAAATGCACTAAAAAGTAAAAAATAAATTTTCCCCAACAAATGTTTGCCTCACTCGGAAAATAAAAGCGTTGGGCGCTTTCCCCGCATAAACAGCAGAATACTGCAATATATGCCAATACAGAAAGTGTGTTTAATGTGCGTTCATCTGTTTATTTTATTGTTTAATGATACTGATCTACTCATATTTTGTTTTGTAAAACCGATATTTATTATTTTAAAATAGCATTGAGATGCCTACCAACTTATTTTAAATCTTGCAGTTAACTTTGGTTGTGCTGAAATGTATTGTACTAATGACTAAGTAATGAGGTGTTAATAATTATTTCTACATTTTAGTTCATATATTGGCATAACAGCCCATTGGGTCGACCCCATCTCCTAAGAAAGGAAATCATCTGCTTTGGCTTGTCGGCGGTTAGAAGGTAGCCATGCGTATGACGTCCTGGCCAATGCGATGGAACAGGTGTTCAAGAAATACCGAATTCAAAACAAAGTAGTGAAAGTTGTCACCGATAATGCTTCCAACTTCGTCAAGGCATTTCGGTTTGTAGATAATATTGTAATTATTTAAAAATAACTATTATTTAAGTCAATTGGATAATGCATAATTTACAAAAGAAAGATATTTCTCAAATAATCAAAAACTTTTTCATTTTTGTAGTCTACCACGTCATGGAAGGAATAGACATACGCAGTTGTCACAAAGGGGCCAATGGCTAGGGGGAGAAGGGGGGGGGGGGTCAGTTACAAGTTATGTCATAATAAAATCCATTCCAAGTTCATTAATCATTGTGTTAATGTAAATGATTTAGCACAAGTTAACAAAAATATATAACTCACATTTTATTGTTACAATTAAAAATAACGTTGAACTAAGATTAGTTATTAATAGTTCATGCATTGCCTACTGGTTAATGTTCAAATACTTCTTTCAGAGAGTATGCTTTCAATGCTGATCAGCGAGAAAATGTCAGTGAAGACGATAGCGAGAATGTCCACGCTATCAGCATTACCGACCTAATATAAGAGGGTCAAGGAAACCCGGAAAATGAGTTCTATCTACCTCCGCACCAACGGTGTGCCAGCCATAGTTTAAACCTTGTCGCGACGAGAGATGCTCAAAAGCATTAGAATCCAATAACGTGTACAAGAAAATATATCGGACCACCTTCGCCAAGTGCCAGGCATTGTGGAATAAACAAAATCAGTCCACAAATGCATCTGATATAATCAAGACCAAGCTAGGGAGATATTTGATAACAAGCTAGTCTCCACACGGTGTGCGATATGCTGGAATTGCCCAGAATACTACCAGATGAAGTTACCTTCGTAAAGGAGTACTGTTCGGTAATAATCAAATCAATAAAAATATGAATTGTATTACAAATTTGAATTTACTTTCATTGTTCAGTGCGCACACTTTACGTAAATGAAACATATTTTCTATTTTAGGTAATGGGTAATGTTGCGTGTGCTCTTGATCTCCTCCAAGGAGAGAAATACATGTACATGGGGAACTATTCAACTACCATCACACGCTCTTGATCTCCTCCAAGGAGAGAAATACATGTACATGGAGTACTATTCAACTACCATCACACGCTCTTGATCTCCTCCAAGGAGAGAAATACATGTACATGGGGTACTATTCAACTACCATCACACGCTCTTGATCTCCTCCAAGGAGAGAAATACATGTACATGGGGTACTATTCAACTACCATCACACGCTCTTGATCTCCTCCAAGGAGAGAAATACATGTACATGGAGTACTATTCAACTACCATCACACGCTCTTGATCTCCTCCAAGGAGAGAAATACATGTACATGGGGTACTATTCAACTACCATCACACGCTCTTGATCTCCTCCAAGGAGAGAAATACATGTACATGGAGTACTATTCAACTACCATCACACGCACTTGATCTCCTACAAGGAGAGAAATACATGTACATGGAGTACTATTCAACTACCATCACACGCTCTTGATCTCCTCCAAGGAGAGAAATACATGTACATGGGGTACTATTCAACTACCATCACACGCTCTTGATCTCCTCCAAGGAGAGAAATACATGTACATGGAGTACTATTCAACTACCATCACACGCTCTTGATCTCCTCCAAGGAGAGAAATACATGTACATGGGGTACTATTCAACTACCATCACACGCTCTTGATCTCCTCCAAGGAGAGAAATACATGTACATGGGGTACTATTCAACTACCATCACACGCTCTTGATCTCCTCCAAGGAGAGAAATACATGTACATGGGGTACTATTCAACTACCATCACACGCTCTTGATCTCCTCCAAGGAGAGAAATACATGTACATGGAGTACTATTTAACTACCATCACACACTCTTGATCTCCTCCAAGGAGAGAAATACATGTACATGGGGTACTATTCAACTACCATCACACGCTCTTGATCTCCTCCAAGGAAAGAAATACATGTATACATGGAGTACTATTCAACTACCATCACACGCTCTTGATCTCCTCCAAGGAGAGAAATACATGTACATGGGGTACTATTCAACTACCATCACACGCTCTTGATCTCCTCCAAAGAGAGAAATACATGTACATGGGGTACTATTCAACTACCATCACACGCTCTTGATCTCCTCCAAGGAGAAAAATACATGCACATGAAGTACTATTCAACTACCATCACACGCTCTTGATCTCCTCCAAGGAGAGAAATACATGTACATGGAGTACTATTCAACTACCATCACACGCTCTTGATCTCCTCCAAGGAGAGAAATACATGACCATGGAGTACTATTCAACTACCATCACACGCTCTTGATCTCCTCCAAGGAGAGAAATACATGTACATGGAGTACTATTTAACTACCATCACACACTCTTGATCTCCTCCAAGGAGAGAAATACATGTACATGGGGTACTATTCAACTACCATCACACGCTCTTGATCTCCTCCAAGGAAAGAAATACATGTATACATGGAGTACTATTCAACTACCATCACACGCTCTTGATCTCCTCCAAGGAGAGAAATACATGTACATGGGGTACTATTCAACTACCATCACACGCTCTTGATCTCCTCCAAAGAGAGAAATACATGTACATGGGGTACTATTCAACTACCATCACACGCTCTTGATCTCCTCCAAGGAGAGAAATACATGTACATGGGGTACTATTCAACTACCATCACACGCTCTTGATCTCCTCCAAGGAGAGAAATACATGTACATGGAGTACTATTCAACTACCATCACACGCACTTGATCTCCTACACGGAGAGAAATACATGTACATGGAGTACTATTCAACTACCATCACACGCTCTTGATCTCCTCCAAGGAGAGAAATACATGTACATGGGGTACTATTCAACTACCATCACACGCTCTTGATCTCCTCCAAGGAGAGAAATACATGTACATGGAGTACTATTCAACTACCATCACACGCTCTTGATCTCCTCCAAGGAGAGAAATACATGTACATGGGGTACTATTCAACTACCATCACACGCTCTTGATCTCCTCCAAGGAGAGAAATACATGTACATGGGGTACTATTCAACTACCATCACACGCTCTTGATCTCCTCCAAGGAGAGAAATACATGTACATGGGGTACTATTCAACTACCATCACACGCTCTTGATCTCCTCCAAGGAGAGAAATACATGTACATGGAGTACTATTTAACTACCATCACACACTCTTGATCTCCTCCAAGGAGAGAAATACATGTACATGGGGTACTATTCAACTACCATCACACGCTCTTGATCTCCTCCAAGGAAAGAAATACATGTATACATGGAGTACTATTCAACTACCATCACACGCTCTTGATCTCCTCCAAGGAGAGAAATACATGTACATGGGGTACTATTCAACTACCATCACACGCTCTTGATCTCCTCCAAAGAGAGAAATACATGTACATGGGGTACTATTCAACTACCATCACACGCTCTTGATCTCCTCCAAGGAGAAAAATACATGCACATGAAGTACTATTCAACTACCATCACACGCTCTTGATCTCCTCCAAGGAGAGAAATACATGTACATGGAGTACTATTCAACTACCATCACACGCTCTTGATCTCCTCCAAGGAGAGAAATACATGACCATGGAGTACTATTCAACTACCATCACACGCTCTTGATCTCCTCCAAGGAGAGAAATACATGTACATGGAGTACTATTTAACTACCATCACACACTCTTGATCTCCTCCAAGGAGAGAAATACATGTACATGGGGTACTATTCAACTACCATCACACGCTCTTGATCTCCTCCAAGGAAAGAAATACATGTATACATGGAGTACTATTCAACTACCATCACACGCTCTTGATCTCCTCCAAGGAGAGAAATACATGTACATGGGGTACTATTCAACTACCATCACACGCTCTTGATCTCCTCCAAAGAGAGAAATACATGTACATGGGGTACTATTCAACTACCATCACACGCTCTTGATCTCCTCCAAGGAGAAAAATACATGCACATGAAGTACTATTCAACTACCATCACACGCTCTTGATCTCCTCCAAGGAGAGAAATACATGTACATGGGGTACTATTCAACTACCATCACACGCTCTTGATCTCCTCCAAGGAGAGAAATACATGTACATGGAGTACTATTCAACTACCATCACACGCTCTTGATCTCCTCCAAGGAGAGAAATACATGTACATGGAGTACTATTCAACTACCATCACACGCTCTTGATCTCCTCCAAGGAGAGAAATACATGTACATGGAGTACTATTCAACTACCATCACACGCTCTTGATCTCCTCCAAGGAGAGAAATACATGTACATGGGGTACTATTCAACTACCATCACACGCTCTTAATCTCCTCCTAGGAGAGAAATACATGTACATGGGGTACTATTCAACTACCATCACACGCTCTTGATCTCCTCCAAGGAGAGAAATACATGTACATGGAGTACTATTCAACTACCATCACACGCTCTTGATCTCCTCCAAGGAGAGAAATACATGTACATGGGGTACTATTCAACTACCATCACACGCTCTTGATCTCCTCCAAGGAGAGAAATACATGTACATGGGGTACTATTCAACTACCATCACACGCTCTTGATCTCCTCCAAGGAGAGAAATACATGTACATGGAGTACTATTTAACTACCATCACACGCTCTTGATCTCCTCCAAGGAGAGAAATACATGTTCATGGAGTACTATTCAACTACCATCACACGCTCTTGATCTCCTCCAAGGACAGAAATACATGTACATGGGGTACTATTCAACTACCATCACACGCTCTTGATCTCCTCCAAGGAGAGAAATACATGTACATGGGGTACTATTCAACTACCATCACACGCTCTTGATCTCCTCCAAGGAGAGAAATACATGTACATGGGGTACTATTCAACTACCATCACACGCTCTTGATCTCCTCCAAGGAGAGAAATACATGTACATGGGGTACTATTCAACTACCATCACACGCTCTTGATCTCCTCCAAGGAGAGAAATACATGTTCATGGAGTACTATTCAACTACCATCACACGCTCTTGATCTCCTCCAAGGAGAGAAATACATGTACATGGGGTACTATTTAACTTCCATCACACGCTCTTGATCTACTCCAAGGAGAGAAATACATGTACATGGGGTACTATTCAACTACCATCACACGCTCTTGATCTCCTCCAAGGAGAGAAATACATGTACATGGGGTACTATTCAACTACCATCACACGCTCTTGATCTCCTCCAAGGAGAGAAATACATGTACATGGGGTACTATTCAACTACCATCACACGCTCTTGATCTCCTCCAAGGAGAGAAATACATGTACATGGAGTACTATTCAACTACCATCACACGCTCTTGATCTCCTCCAAGGAGAGAAATACATGTACATGGAGTACTATTCAACTACCATCACACGCTCTTGATCTCCTCCAAGGAGAGAAATACATGTACATGGAGTACTATTCAACTACCATCACACGCTCTTGATCTCCTCCAAGGAGAGAAATACATGTACATGGAGTACTATTCAACTACCATCACACGCTCTTGATCTCCTCCAAGGAGAGAAATACATGTACAGGGGGTACTATTCAACTACCATCACACGCTCTTGATCTCCTCCAAGGAGAGAAATACATGTACATGGGGTACTATTCAACTACCATCACACGCTCTTGATCTCCTCCAAGGAGAGAAATACATGTACATGGAGTACTATTCAACTACCATCACACGCTCTTGATCTCCTCCAAGGAGAGAAATACATGTACATGGGGTACTATTCAACTACCATCACACGCTCTTGATCTCCTCCAAGGAGAGAAATACATGTACATGGAGTACTATTCAACTACCATCACACGCTCTTGATCTCCTCCAAGGAGAGAAATACATGTACATGGGGTACTATTCAACTACCATCACACGCTCTTGATCTCCTCCAAGGAGAGAAATACATGTACATGGGGTACTATTTAACTTCCATCACACGCTCTTGATCTCCTCCAAGGAGAGAAATACATGTACATGGGGTACTATTCAACTACCATTACACGCTCTTGATCTCCTCCAAGGAGAGAAATACATGTACATGGGGTACTATTCAACTACCATCACACGCTCTTGATCTCCTCCAAGGAGAGAA
This sequence comes from Isoperla grammatica, assembly GCA_945910005.1. NCBI lineage: Eukaryota > Metazoa > Arthropoda > Insecta > Plecoptera > Perlodidae > Isoperla > Isoperla grammatica. The sequence goes on from OX246737.1 coordinate 84,676,439, forward strand.
ATACATGTACATGGGGTACTATTCAACTACCATCACACGCTCTTGATCTCCTCCAAGGAGAGAAATACATGTACATGGAGTACTATTCAACTACCATCACACGCTCTTGATCTCCTCCAAGGAGAGAAATACATGTACATGGGGTACTATTCAACTACCATCACACGCTCTTGATCTCCTCCAAGGAGAGAAATACATGTACATGGGGTACTATTCAACTACCATCACACGCTCTTGATCTCCTCCAAGGAGAGAAATACATGTACATGGAGTACTATTCAACTACCATCACACGCTCTTGATCTCCTCCAAGGAGAGAAATACATGTACATGGGGTACTATTCAACTACCATCACACGCTTTTGATCTCCTCCAAGGAGAGAAATACATGTACATGGAGTACTATTCAACTACCATCACACGCTCTTGATCTCCTCCAAGGAGAGAAATACATGTACATGGGGTACTATTCAACTACCATCACACGCTCTTGATCTCCTCCAAGGAGAGAAATACATGTACATGGAGTACTATTCAACTACCATCACACGCTCTTGATCTCCTCCAAGGAGAGAAATACATGTACATGGGGTACTATTCAACTACCATCACACGCTCTTGATCTCCTCCAAGGAGAGAAATACATGTACATGGGGTACTATTCAACTACCATCACACGCTCTTGATCTCCTCCAAGGAGAGAAATACATGTACATGGGGTACTATTCAACTACCATCACACGCTTTTGATCTCCTCCAAGGAGAGAAATACATGTACATGGAGTACTATTCAACTACCATCACACGCTCTTGATCTCCTCCAAGGAGAGAAATAAATGTACATGGGGTACTATTCAACTACCATCACACGCTCTTGATCTCCTCCAAGGAGAGAAATACATGTACATGGAGTACTATTCAACTACCATCACACGCTCTTGATCTCCTCCAAGGAGAGAAATACATGTACATGGGGTACTATTCAACTACCATCACACGCTCTTGATCTCCTCCAAGGAGAGAAATACATGTACATGGGGTACTTTTCAACTACCATCACACGCTTGGTTTCAAAACTACAGGTTTGCCAAGGAAATCGTCTCCAGTTCTGTTCCCTTTTAGTGAATGCTCTTATCACCGGTATCACTAACAGGTAAGTTGCAGCAATGCTCTGAAGCATTCGCAACAAATGTAGATGTAATAATCATATTAAACGCAGTTAACGTTTACATGAAGATGCAACAACTATTATTATTACTATAAGTATGATTTATATTATTAAGTGAATAATAATTATTATATCACCGTGTTCGCTCAACAAAAGACCGTCTAGTCTTTGTAGAAACGAAACATTAAAGCTATAATGTGCCATGTTTGTGTAGTGTACCATTCCATTATAATTAAACTGTACACCAAGATTTTTGAAGCTAGTTTTGTTAGGAAGTATAATAACGGAAGTCAAAAGAATCTAACGCTTTGAAAGAGAAATAATTCTAAAGAAATGAAATAACAGGCCACCATGTTCACGATTTATTAGAAAAACAAACAGGGGACATTAGCTTTAAATGCCTGACCCGATTCAGATGGTATGGCCGGTGCTAATTTAGTTGCGTAGTCATAATTGATTGATATTTGGGCTTAACGTCTCATATTTTTGCAACGAGGCTAATCGAGACAATGAGTGGGTGATATAATATATGAAGATGAAATATGGGGCTGTTTGGAGGAAAGAGGCAAGCAGGAGGGAGCGTGAGGAAAGGTTAAGGGGAGGAAAGGGGATTAGGGTGTGGACTGCACTTCGTCTGACTTCTCCTCCTCGACCAGTCCGGCCGGCTAGGGTGGCCCTACCAGAAGCATACGCTTCCGCCGGCATAGCTCTCGGGATCAACAAAGCACGCAAACCTGCCCACCACGATAAGGTAGCAGTCCATGGGCAGGAGTTGCGTAGTCATAAATGACTAAAAATATCCACAATAATGAACATTAGAAGTAATTTACTATCAAAATATTCAAATTTATACAATATTTTGTGTATTTACTATTTTGTATTATTTATTATTGCAAATGTATTAATCTTCTTTAGGTTTGACTCCGCTTATTATGATGATAACATAAAGGCAGCTATCCTCCACCCACTATTGGGATTACTTGAGACATAACATTAATAAAAGGGACACCCTTTGCTACGCGTTAAATGACGAATTGGAAGAAGAGAGCCGACTGTCTCAGAGTCCAGGGCAAGAGCTGGGAGTCGACAGTGAGGAGAGGGCAATAGAAGTTCACGACACAGCTCTGGACTTCTTCAGAGATGAAGAACCTTCTGTCGAGCGCTACCGCAGACTAACTACACAATTTTCGTTTTGGGGCTTTCTCTAATTTGGGACTGGTACGGTCTTGAATTGGAGTGTACAATTATGATGTGTACTTAAGGACTGCTACCTTATCATGGTAACAAGTTTGCGTGCTTGGTGATATCTAGAGCTGTGCCGGTGGAAGCGTATCCTGGTCAGGTCACCCTAGCCAGACAGGTCAAACACTACAAAAGTTTATGTCGTTTGCCTATGTGTCACCATTAAACTCTATAGGCAGTATATATTTTATAATTAAGTAGCATTGTGCCACCATATAATATGGCATTTAGTTTTGATTATTTGGGCTTAACGTCTCATATTTTTGCAACGAGGCTAATCGAGACAAAGAGTGGGTGATATATGAAGATGAAATATGGGGCTGTTTGGAGGAGAAGGGCAAGTAGGAGGGAGCGTGAGGAAAGGGAAAAGGGGAGGAAAGGGGATTGGGGTGTGGACTGCACTTCGTCTGACTTCTCCTCTTCGACCAGTCCGGCTAGGGTGGCCCTACCAGAAGCATACGCTTCCGCCGGTGTAACGATACACTATTACTCCGATACAAGAGTACTCGCAGTAGTAATATATTAAAACATAATTACTCACCCAGTAAAAGTATATCGAAATAAGAGTACTCTATCTGAAATATTAAAACTCACCCTATTAACACAAGAAAATACCAAAAGAGACGTGAGGGAGTATCAGTATTACATGCAGATGGTTAAAATATTCTTACTCAACTAAAGGGGAGTAAAAAACTTGAATTAAACAAGTGCAATACAATTACTCTACCTGCTAGCAAGGTAAATGAAATATCGTGTAATTGAACCGAGGTTCATCGCGAAAATGTAGAAATAGACACTTTCTACAAAATATACAAGATGCTAAAGGGAGTAATGATATTGAATTCTCAACGTAAAATACTATTACTCTACCTGCTAACAAGGTAAATTACATACCGCGAATTGCAACAAGGTTCATCGCGATAATGTAGGAATAGATACTTTCTACATGAGACCCTCCATTATGAAGGGAGTAATAATATTGAATGAGGGACACAAAATACTATTACTCTACCTGCTAACAAGGTAAATTACATACCGTGTCATTACAACAAGGTTTATCGCGAAAATGTAGGAATAGATACTTTCTGCATGAGACCCTCCATTATGAAGGGAGTAATAATATTGAATGAGGGACACGAAATACTATTACTCTACCTGCTAACAAGGAAAGTGACATTTAGTGTCATTGCAACAAGAATTATTGCTAAAATGTAGGAAAAATACTTTCTACATGAGACCCTCCATGCTGAAGGGAGTAATGATATTGAATGAGGGACACGAAATACTATTACTCTACCTGCTAACAAGGTAAATGAGATAACCTGTCATTGCAACAAGGATTATCGCTAAAATGTTGAAAGTTATACTTTCTACATGAGACCCTCCAAGCCGAAGGGAGTAATAATATTGAATGACGGACACGAAATACTATTACTCTATCTGCTAGCAAGGTAAATGAGATAACCTGTCATTGCAACAAGGATTATCGCTAAAATGTTGGAATTTATATTTTCTACATGAGACCCACCATGCTGAAGGGAGTAATAATATTGAATGAGGGACACGAAATTCTATTACTCTACCTGCTAGCAAGGTAAATGACAAACAGTGTCATTGCAACAAGGATTATTTCTTAAATGTAGGAAACCATACTTTCTACATGAGACCCTCCATGCTGAAGGGAGTAATGATATTGAATGAGGGACACGAAATACTATTACTCAACCTGCTAGCAAGGTAAATGACATACAGTGTCATTGCAACAAGGATTATTGCTAAAATTTAGGAATAAATACTTTCTACGTGAGACCCTCCATACTGAAGGGAGTAATAATATTGGATGAGGGCCGCGAAATACTATAACTCTACCTGCTAACAAGGTACATGACATACAGTGTCATTGCAACAAGGATTATCCCTAAAATGTCAGGATAGATACTTTCTACGTGAGATGAGACCCTCCATGCTGAAGGGAGTGATGATATTGAATGAGGAACACGAAATACTATAACTCTACCTGCTAGTAAGGTAAATGATATACAGTGTCATTGCAACAAGGATTATCGCTAGAATATAGGAATAAACACTTTGCTACATGAGACCCTCCATGCTGAAGGGAGTAATGATATTGAATGAGGGACACGAAATACTATTACTCTACCAGCTAGCAAGGTAAATGAGATAACCTGTCATTGCAACAAGGATTATCGCTAACATGTTGGAAGTTATACTTTCTACATGAGACCCTCCATGCTGAAGGGAGTAATAATATTGAATGACGGACACGAAATACTATTACTCTACTTGCTAGCAAGGTAAATGAGATAACCTGTCATTGCAACAAGGACTATCGCTAAAATGTTGGAATTTATACTTTCTACATGAGACCCTCCATGCTGAAGGGAGTAATAATATTGAATGAGGGACACGAAATATTATTACTCTACCTGCTAGCAAGGTAAATGACATACAGTGTCATTGCAACAAGGATTATTGCTCAAATGTAGGAAAACATACTTTCTACATGAGACCCTCGTCCATGCTGAAGGGAGTAATGATATTGTATGAGGGACACGAAATACTATTACTCTACCTGCTAGCAAGGTAAATGACATACAGTGTCATTGCAGTTAGGATTATCGCTAAAATGTTGGAATTTATACTTTCTACATGAGACCCTCCATGCTGAAGGGAGTAATAATATTGAATGAGGGACACGAAATACTATTACTCTAGCTGGTAATAAGGTAAATGACATACTCTGTCATTGCAACAAGGTCAATCGCTATAATGTAGAAATAGATACTTTCTACAGCAGGTAGAGTAATAGTATTTCGTGTCCCTCTTTCAAAATTACTACTCCCTTCAGCATGGAGGGTTTCATGTAAAATATATATTCCTACATTTTAGCGATGAACCTTGTTGCAATTCACGGTATGTAATTTACCTTGACAGCAGGTAGCGAAATAGTATTTTGTGTCCATCATTTAATATTATTACTCCCTTCAGCATGGAAGGTTTCATGTAGAAATATCGATGCCTTCGCTTTAGTGATGAACCTTGTTGCAATTCACGGTATGTAATTTACCTTGATAGCAGGTAGAGTAATAGTATTTCGTGTCCCTCATTCAATATTATTACTCCCTTCAGCATGGAGGGTTTCATGTAGAAATATCTATGACTACGTTTTCGCGATAAACCTTGTTGCAATTCACGGTATGTAATTTACCTTGTTAGTATAGGTAGAGTAATAGTATTTCGTGTCCCTCATTCAATATTATTACTCCCTTCAGCATGGAGGGTCTCATGTAGAAAGTATTTATTCCTACTAATGCAAATCCTTGTTGCATTGACACTGTATATGATTTACCTTGCTAGCAGGTAGAGTAATAGTATTTCGTGTCCCTCATTCAATATTATAACTCCCTTCAGCATGGAGGGTCTCATGTAAAAAGTATGTTTTCCTACATTTCAGCGATAATCGTTGTTGCAATGACACTGTTTGTCATTTACTTTGTTAGCAGGTAGAGTAATAGTATTTCGTGTCCCTCATTCATCATCATTACTCCCCAGCATGGAGGGTCTCATGTAGAAAGTATCTTTACCTACATAATCGCAATAATCCTTGTTGCAATGACACTGTATGTTATTTAACCTTGCTAGCAGGTAGAGTAATAGTATTTCGTGTCCCTCATTCAATATCATTACTCCCTTCAGCATGGAGGGTTTCATGTAGAAAGTATCTATACCTACATTATCGCGATAATCCTTGTTGCAATGGCACTGTATGTGATTTACCTTGCTAGCAGGTAGAGTAATAGTATTTTTCGGTCCCTCATTCAATATCATTACTCCCTTGAGCATGGAGGGTCTTATGTAGAAAGTATTTATACCTACATTATCACGATAATCCTTGTTGCAATGGCACTGTTTGTGATTTACTTTGATAGCAGGTAGAGTAATAGTATTTCGTGTCCCTCATTCAATATCATTACTCCCTTCAGCATGGAGGGTTTCATGTAGAAATATCTATTCCTACATTTTCGCGATGAACCTTGTTGCAATTCACGGTATGTAATTAACCTTGCTAGCAGGTAGAGTAATAGTATTTCGTGTCCCTCATTCATATCATTACTCCCTTCAGCATGGAGGGTTTCATGTAGAAATATCTATTCCTACATTTTCGCGATGAACCTTGTTGCAATTCACGGTATGTAATTAACCTTGTTAGCAGGTAGAGTAATAGTATTTCACGTATACAATTCATTGCTATTACTCCTTTCAGCATCGAGGGTCTCATGTAGTAGGTGTTTATTCCTACATTATCGCGATAAACCTTGTTGCAATGACACGGTATGTCATTTATCTTGTTAGCAGGTAGAGTAATAGTATGTTGTGTCCATTATTCAATATTATTACTCCCTTCAGCTTCGGAGTTTTTTTTTAGAAAGCATATAGGTAGAGTAATATTATTTCACGTGTTACATCCTATTACTCCCTTAAGCATTGAGTAATAGTATTTTACATTTTGCAGTCAATATTATTACTCCCTTATGCATTCGCTTGTATTTTAGTTGAGTATTGATATTTCACGTAGAGTAATATCATTTTAATATATCTTTACTCTGTGAGTACTGTTATGGCGATACATGTTTACTCCCAGTCCACTTGTATCGCAATACTATTACTCTAGAGTAATCGCGCAGGGGAGTAGTCGAGTAGCGTCACACCGGCATAGCTCTAGGAATCATTAAAGCACGCAAACCTGCCCACCGCGATAAGGTAGCAGTCCATGGGCAAGAATGGCATTTATCCTACATTAAATGCACTACACTGTTACAATATTTAAGACCGATTTCAAAATTAATACTAATAAGTAATTAATGTACTTAGTGCAAATGCAAGACTAATCATTGATGTACATTACAGGGAAAGATGTTAGCAAATCTAAACAATATCTTTCACCTACAAACATAGAGTCCGGCAGGACGGGCAAAAGACTACCAGCAACATGGAGTCTCGGCAGGAGGGGCAAGAGACTACCAGCAACATGGAGTCTCGGCAGGAGGGGCAAGAGACTACACGCAACATGGAGTCACGGCAGGAGGGGCAAGAGACTACCAGCAACATGGAGTCACGGCAGGAGGGGCAAGAGACTACCGGCAACATGGAGTCTCGGCAGGAGGAGCAAGAGACTACCAGAAACATGGAGTCTCGGCAGGAGGGGCAAGAGACTACCGGCAACATGGAGTCACGGCCGGAGGGGCAAGAGACTACCGGCAACATGGAGTCACGGCAGGAGGGGCAAGAGACTACCGGCAACATGGAGTCACGGCAGGAGGGGCAAGAGACTACCGGCAACATGGACTCACGGCAGGAGGAGCAAGAGACTACCGGCAACATGGAGTCACGGCAGGAGGGGCAAGAGACTACCGGTAACATGAAGTCACGGCAGGAGGGGCAAGAGACTACCGGCAACATGGAGTCACGGCAGGAGGAGCAAGAGACTACCGGCAACATGGAGTCACGGCAGGAGGGGCAAGAGACTACCGGCAACATGGAGTCACGGCAGGAGGAGCAAGAGACTACCGGCAACATGGAGTCACGGCAGGAGGGGCAAGAGACTACCAGCAACATGGAGTCACGGCAGGAGGGGCAAGAGACTACCGGCAACATGGAGTCACGGCCGGAGGGGCAAGAGACTACCGGCAACATGGAGTCACGGCAGGAGGGGCAGCAGACTACCGGCAACATGGAGTCACGGCAGGAGGAGCAAGAGACTACCGGCAACATGGAGTCACGGCAGGAGGAGCAAGAGACTACCGGCAACATGAAGTCACGGCAGGAGGGGCAAGAGACTACCGGTAACATGAAGTCACGGCAGGAGGGGCAAGAGACTACCGGCAACATGGAGTCACGGCAGGAGGGGCAAGAGACTACCGGCAACATGGAGTCACGGCAGGAGGGGCAAGAGACTACCAGCAACATGGAGTCACGGCAGGAGGAGCAAGAGACTACCGGCAACATGGAGTCACGGCAGGAGGGGCAAGAGACTACCGGCAACATGGAGTCACGGCAGGAGGGGCAAGAGACTACCGGCAACATGGAGTCCCGGCAGGAGGGGCAAGAGACTACCGGCAACATGGAGTCACGGCAGGAGGGGCAAGAGACTACCGGCAACATGGAGTCACGGCAGGACGGGCAAGAGACTACCGGCAACATGGAGTCACGGCAGGAGGGGCAAGAGACTACCGGCAACATGGAGTCCCGGCAGGAGGGGCAAGAGACTACCGGCAACATGGAGTCACGGCAGGAGGAGCAAGAGACTACCGGCAACATGGAGTCACGGCAGGAGGGGCAAGAGACTACCGGCAACATGGAGTCACGGCAGGAGGGGCAAGAGACTACCGGCAACATGGAGTCACGGCAGGACGGGCAAGAGACTACCGGCAACATGGAGTCACGGCAGGAGGAGCAAGAGACTACCGGCAACATGGAGTCACGGCAGGAGGAGCAGGATTGATTGATTAATGGGGCTTAACGTCTCATATTTTCGCAACTATGGCCAATCGAGACGATGAGCGGGTGATAATGAAGATGAGAAAGATGGTGATGAAGAATAAAAGCCACATCCGAATCAGGTCCATTGTACGTCGCGTGGGTCGTCATACGGGAGTCCAGCAAGGGAGGGGCAGGGCCATGTGGGAGGAGAATTCCTCAGTGGGACAGTAGGAGGAGCAGGAGACTACCGGCGAAATTATTCGATGACAAGGATGTTACATTGCATAGTAGCGAGTGTGGTGACGAATCAAGTCGTGCTGGTCAACCGGGCCTACCAGGACCCCTATTCTATAAAACTCCCGAAATGGATTCGGGCCGAAATGGAAACAATTGAGAAATAATAACAATACTAATTGGAAATTATTGTGTCAGTTATATTGTTGTGGAACTGCAATTGTTTCCATTTCGGCCAAAATTGTTGTAATTTCCGACCGAATCCGTTTCGGTGGAGTTATAGAATAAGGGTCCAGGACATAATAAGCCTCTTTCCGGATTTCATTATCTAGTGGCCACGTTCAAGACATGGGGGGCAGTAAATCAAACAACAACATTTTTATTAAAAGTAAAGTTTTGCCATCTTATAACGAGGGGAACCATATGATGCTTGTGTTGGGTTGCATTCAAGTGGCAAGATTTTCTTTGCGGAATGCAATTGCAGAGCATCATTATCAAAACGCTGTTCACACATTTCTGCTCTCCTCTTTGCGATTGAGGATTTAACTCTGCATTTTTTTTGTTTATATTTGAACCAACGGCATGCACATCCAAATTTTTGAATTTGAATTTATTGGGTTTAAGGGCGCTTCAACCAGTTAGGTAATTTTTGCGCCACCAAGATGGTGTTTTGCAAGCTAAGTAATTAAGTTACTATGAAAGTAGTAAATTTGTTTTGATTGTATATGAATTTAAGTTATATTATCTTATATTTAATATAAGTTGTAATGTATGTTTTTAAAATTGTTGGAAAAACTGTGTGCGGACAAGAAATTTTAAAGTTTATCACAATTCTTGTATGACAAAAGTTCTTCATACAACGGGGAAAGCTTTAATTGTGTTTTCAACACATCATGTTTTGTACATTCTGACAATATGTGACGTACAGTCAGAGTGACGTCACAAGTGTCACATTTAGGGACAACATTTTCTCTAGTGACGAGATAGCCATGAGTCAAACGGGTGAGGCCAATGCGAGCCCGTGCCAACACAACCTCTTCCCGGCGAGAAAGACAGGAAGATGGAGGCCGAACTTTATTGATTAATTTAGGCATCACACTGTGCAACTTGTTCAGTTGCACTTGGTCCCAAGCAGCTTGTCGTTTATCTAAAATAACTTGTTTGAACGTACTCTTGACATCTGGAACAGGGACGATATCGAAGTCAACATGGCGATGTTGACAGGCTGCCTTTGCAGCCTGATCGGCCAATTCGTTTCCTTCGATTCCCACGTGTCCAGGTACCCAGCAAAATTCGAAAGTATAATTCCTCGAATTAAGTTTCTCCAGATAAAACTGAATGTCTTGGACCAAGTGATGGACGGAATACATGACACTAATTGCTTGAAGTCCACTCATGCTATCCGAACAAATTAAAAACTTACCCTTTGGAGAACGTGATATATATTTCAGAGCTTCGCGAATGGCGACCAACTCTGCGGCGAAAACTGAACACATGTCGTGTAACCTGAATTGTTCAGTTAAAGCGGAGCAATAAAAGCTACATCCTACCTTGTTGTCAATTTTGGAGCCATCTGTGAACACCAAAGTAAACCCACGGTGTTCATGGCAAATTTCCAGAAAGTGAATTTTGAATTTAACATCCGAAGTAGAAAATTTATCAAAACGACAAAGATCAAATCTCATAACCGGTTCCGATATAATCCAAGGTGGATTAGTACCAAAAACCGAGTTGAAAAGATTTGGCATATCAAATTCTAAAAATGTAAATAAATGTAAAACACGCAAGCCCGTTGGTAATGTAGCCAACGGTTTATTATCAAAATGTCTGACAAATTTGTCGTTAAAAAGAATCTGATGTGATGGATGATTTGGTATTGCTCTGATCTTCATTACGTACGCGCCCATCAAGAAGTTTCGTCGCTCTGCCAAAGAGCTCCTGCTTCAGCATAGAGGCTTACGACGGGGCTTGTTCGAAATGCACCTATAGCGCAAGGCGAAGACCACTATGATGGACGGTATCGAGCAATTTAAGAGTCGTATCACGAGCGGAAGAGTATACAAAACAACCATAATCCATTTTTGATTAAATTAACGCTCCATACACGCGTAGCAGACAGGTGCGATCTGCACCCCATATCGTGTTGCTCAGAACTTTTAAAATGTTGAGGGCTAACATGCACCGTTTTCTCAATTGGACAATATGATGATGCCAGTTGAGCTTCACGTCAAACTCCTTACTCCATACCGAGAAGACGGACATGGGGCCTGAACTGAAGCTCAACATCGTTGAAGGTCAGTTTTGGATCATTATGAAGTCCTCGAAGGCGACAAAAGTGAATGCACTAGGTCTTTTCGGGAGAGAATCTAGTTCCCCGAGCTCGAGCCCATTCACTGATATTATTTAAACCTTTTTGCACTTGTCGTTCTGCAATAGAGAGATTCGCAGATCTGTAGAAAACCCCAAGGTCATCAACAAATAAACACGACATTAATGCTTTTGGTATGCATGCAATAACGCTATTGATACCTATTGCAAACAAGGATACCGAGAGGACAGAACCCTGCGGCACACCCGTTTGCAAATCAAAGGGAGCAGAAAGCACGTTGTTAACCCGCACTTTGAAATGCCTGTCTTTAAAGAATTTCTCGAGAAACTTGGGCATATGCCCTCGGAAGCCCCACGTGTGAAGTTGTTGCACTATGGCATAACGCCAAGTGGTGTCGTAGGCCTTTTCAATGTCAAAGAGAACACCTACGACGTGTTGCTTTGCCACGAATCCTTCCTGTATGAAAGTTTCCAAACGCACCAAGTGGTCGATGGTACTGCGACGCTGACGAAAGCCACACTTGACGTTCGCCAACAATCCGCGTGTTTCAAGGACCCACATGAGACGTTTGTTTATCATCTTCTCAAATAATTTACAAAAGCAACTAGTTAAAGAGATGGGTCGATACGATACCGGCATGGATTTGTCTTTACCAGGCTTAAGGAGCGGAATCAAAATGGCACTACGCCATTCATCAGGGAAAGTGTCAGACAACCATAAAAAATTAAAAAACAATAAAACAACCTCTAGCGACGAGTCCGTCAAGTGAACAAACATGTCGTTGTGCAGCCTGTCCCTACCCATAGACGTGGGTCGGAGACACTTTACGGCTGATCGGAGCTCCCACAATGTAAAGGCTCGATTATATGGTTCTGTGTTTTCCGAACGAAAGTTCAGTTTCGTCGACTCACACCGTTTCTTTCGATTGAGAAAATCCACATCGTACCGGGAATTACTACTGACAGAAGCAAAGTGAGTGCCTAGCAGCGATGCCACATCTAATGGAGTGGTGACAAGCTGCCCATTATCCCGAATGGCAGGGATGGTATTCACTTGACGGCCAGTTATCGCCTTGATCTTCTTCCATACAGTGGTGGAAGAAGTACAATGGTTGATCGTTGACACATAGTCTCTCCAGGAACGCCTTTTACTGTGTTTTACAATGTATCTCGCCTGAGCTCTCTTGCGTCGACGTATTTCCAAATTAAATGCCGTCGGATAGATGTTAAAGCGCTTGAATGCAGCTTTTTTGGCTTTAATCGCAACTTAGCATTGCTTGTTCCACCACGGGACAGGATGTCGACGTGGCCTACAGCTAGTCACGGGTATACTGGCAGATGCTGCGTCAAGCATACATCTGCTGACTTCACTGACAAGTACGTTGGGGTCACGAGAACAAGTAACGTCTACCTTTAACAAGGCTTCCTCACTTAGTTCCTGTAACCTTCCCCAATCGGCCAGCGCCAATCTCCAACCCTGCCCCGGGTGGTACGGTGAGACATAAGTTGATAATGTAATTTGCATCGGAAAGTGATCACTTCCGTGCAGATCATCCAACACATGAAGCTCAAGATCAAGCCACAGTAATGGCGTACAAAGAACAAGATCAATGGCAGAAAAAGTACCAGAATAGGAGGTAAAATGGGTCATCTGGCCCGTGTTTAAAAGGGAATAGTCATTGTGCTGTATGAAATCCGTGACAATACAACCCCGTGGATCAGAAACAGATGAACCCCAGTCAACATGGTGAGCATTAAGATCACCTGCCAAGATCATAGGTCCCTGAAGTTGGTTGAAAACTGCCTCCAGATCGTGCCTAGAAACAGCGAATGCGGGTGGAATGTAAAAACAACAAGTTTGGTTAATTGGGCTTAACGTCTCATATTTTTGCAACGAGGCTAATCGAGACAATGAGTGGGTGATATATGAAGATGAAATATCGGGCTGTTTGGAGGAAAGGGGCAAGTAGGAGGGAGCGTGAGGAAAGGGGAAGGTGGAGGAAAGGGGCTTGGGGTGTGGACTGCACTTCGTCTGACTTCTCCTCCTCGACCAGTCCGGCTAGGGTGACCCTACCAGAAGCATACGCTTCCGCCGGCATAGCTCTCGGGATCAACAAAGCACGCAAACCTGCCCACCACGATAAGGTAGCAGTCCCTGGGCAGGGTAAAAACAACAAAAGGTGGTGGGAGTTGGGATATACGCTGAGACAGCAACGACCTGAAGTCGAGACGTAACGTTGATACTGGTGGCGTACACAGAGTCGTGCACCAAAATGGCAACACCACCCCGTGCACGATCACCTTCAGTAAAAAACTTCCTATATAACGAATAACCTTTAATTTTTGGTTGATCGCTAGGTTTGAAAAACGTTTCTTGCAAGGAAACTATAAGGGGATGTTTGTCACGGAGTAACAGTTAGAGTTGTTCTCGGTTTGTATAGAAACCACGACAGTTCCATAAAATAAATTTTGCCATTATTTTGTGATTTGTGAGAGTTTGGGGACAGTCTACCATAACATCAACTGTTATGTTTGGTGAAATTTTTTTTTTTTTATAATGCTCCCGGAGGAGCATAATAGGATTTTCATCCATCAACTCGTCTGTCACCAAGTCATTGGTGATATAAGACGTTGATGGATTATCAACAGGGATCGACACCCTGTTGATTTTAATTGCTTTTTTATTATTTGAAAGCAAAGGAGTTGGTTTTGTTCTGCTTGAATGAGTTTTTTTAAGATGCTGGAGTTGCTGCTGAGGACACGATGGAAGCCACCGGGGACACATCACCATCCACCACCACTGACGGAACCAATGGAGGCGTTGGCTTCCTCAACAAGGAAATCAGCTCACTCAATTGCTTTGTGAGGTCTTGAATTTGTGTGGCTTGTTGTGCCACAGTAGCAGTTAACTTTTGAACCGATTCTTTTAAAGCTTTATTGTCATTCAGCAGTTCAGTCTCTCGTTGAGAACATGAACTGTTCATGACTGCGGATGAAAAAGAAAGTCCCGGTGTTACGGGGGTCGCCGTTCCTATCTGTCGTCTAGCTTCCGCTGGCGACATTTTCGAAATAACCGATAGTTCTAATATAGCCTGCTCTCGCTTCTACATTGGGCATTGACGAGAGCGAGCCGAGTACTTTCCCTTGCAATTTACACAGCACATTTCCCCCCACACATGGGGACTCGTGTGCTGGCAAACCACAGTCTGGGCTTACTTAATTCTTATTGCAACGAGACTGTGGATGGCCAAACAACTGGCATCGAAAACAGCGCATCGGATTTGGTATATATGGCCGAACTTTAAGATTATAATACGCAATTTTGATGTCTGCCGGTAGAGCAGGCAATGCAAAAGATATAATTAAAGCTGGTGTGGGAGACAAAGCTTTATTTTTTCTACTCAAGATCCTTGTTACTTCAACCACTTTATAACTTACTAAAGCCTCTTTGATCTCCTCAACAGTTGAGTTTAAGAGATCAAAGCAAGAGACAACTCCTTTGCACACGTTCAAGGAACGGTGCTCTTGAACAGTTATTGGGAGAGAACATAGACATGTTTTCCCCAACAGTTTCTTTGCTTGCTTTTCAGTTGCACAATGGACGAGCAAAGTACCATCGCGCAACTTTTTTGTGGAGGAAACAACCCCCAATGCATCGTCTAACGATTTCTGAATTATCAAAGGATTAACCTTTGTAAAATTTTTCTTTTCATCGCTCGATTTAGCAACTAAATACAGGGGATCTACATCCACATTGCTGTGGATGTTTCTCCCCTGTGCTTCATCATCAGATAACACCTCCTTTTTTCTTTTAATTGTACTGCCTTTTGGTTTTTGGTTTGTATTATCCATATGTGGTTTGTTAGATTCATCCCGCACGCTCCCCATCCACCATGGAGCCACAATTTGGGACGCCAATATTCAGCGCCAGAGATACGCATGGGAGATGCCTAGTGGCTCACCCAAGATGTGCAGCAATAAATAGTTTCACAAGCCGATTGATACAGGTCGGGTTAAACCTGCACCACCCGTCTAGATGAAGCAGAGGCCAAAGCTGCGTGTTGGTCCATGCAACCCGCGGGAAGCACTTCACTCAACAGCCAGGATCCCCCTTTCCACCGACACGGGTCGCGCTGCACGGCAAACACAGCGGTGGGTGATTAGGGCACAAAGGGGGCCAGCATATATGGAGAAGAGAGGATGTAATAGAAGATATGAAAATGGAATGATGATGTGTGAAGAGGAAAAAATATGCTTGAGAGCCCCCTTTGTGTCCGCCAGTCATCTCGGAGAGGAACCCACATCGACTGGATGCGGACTGCATTTCGTCTGACTTCTCCTCCTCGACCAGTCCGGCAAGGGTGACCCTACCAGAAGCATACGCTTCCGCCGGCATAGCTCTCGGGATCATCAAAGCACACAAACCTGCCCACCACGATAAGGTAGCAGTCCATGGGCAGGCATGCACATCCAAACTCCAAATGTGGAATCAAGGGCGGAAGCGTAAAAACAACCCTAAAAAAGTGATTGATGCTTAGTATCAAGAAGAACGGCATTCCAAGAGCGATAAGATCCTAACATACGACCCACGCCCATCAGTTACGAAGACTGATAAATTTTCTACACAAGATAAAGTGAATTTACTGGGATATCTCCAATCGTCTGGAAAGAGTACTAAGTCGATACTTTTTTTATGACTACCCAGATTACTTCGTAACAATTGAGCGAAAACAAGAATTAGAGGATTTGACCATGCATGGCTGCTGTTGTAAACCTGACTCTAAATCGAAGTTTGCAGGAGATGGTGTCAACTCAAGGTAATTATAAAGATTTGTGGGGCATGAACAAGTGTCACAATCGATATCGTTGATTAAATCCTTAAATATGTAGTCTATATTAACTGCAAACAACTAAGGAACAACAATTATTGGCATTGTAATTTGGAAAGTTGATTCAATACAATAATAATTAGATAATATATATATATTATATAATGTAGTTTCAGTTACAGAGAGAAAGAAGCATATACCTAGGCCTACTTAATAGTAGGGTTGACTCAATCGATTATCAGTCGTTATTCGTTACGGAAAATAATTGCATCAATCAGTATGTCGATGTCGATTATCAAACGACAACCCCAACGGTACTTAATAATACGTTGTAAAAAAAATCTCAGAGTGATTTAGCTCGTTTGCAGTAACTGGAACCCAAAGCATTGCTTAAAAGTGAATAATGTAAAATTACAAAATATGTTCACTGATTTGTAGACATATATATGCTATCTATAAATAATCATATGCCATTACAGGTACAGAAGAGTGGCAAAGCGAGAGACGTGTACGCATAACAGCATCGGAAGCTTAAGACTTCGTTACTTCAAAAACTGGTGCTCTAGAAAGGCTTATCAAGCAAAAGCTAATGTCAACAAGACATTGCAGATCTCCCAACCATCCAACATGGAAAAAACACAAAAATGACGCATATGTGGTATATGAAATGCTTCTGCCACAAAATCAATGCCTATCCAAAGCAGGGTTCTTTGTAAATGAGTGTTATACCCATTTCTAGGATGCAGTCCTGATGGGATAATAAAGGAAAATAATATGGTAGTAGGGGTCATACAAATAAAATGCTCTCTTACCCTGCACAAAAACAAACTGGTCCTTGTTAAAGTTGGAGAGCTACCTGCGAAGTGTCAAAAGAACCAGTGCTATTCACTATAGAGTCAGTGACGGAGGACACATAAAACTGAAACGTAACAATCGGTACTACTTCCAGGTACAAATGCAAATGCTGGTAATGAATGTCAAGTGGTGTGACTTCATAGTCTGGTCCTACAATGAAATAAGTAAGGAAAGGATTTACATTGATGAGGTTTTTGCAAAATCAATTGCCAACAAATTGGGATCAGTTCACAAATATTATTTTGAAATGTACGAGTATTTTGAAATGCGGCTTCCTCGCCGGTTACCTTTAAAACCTGTCAAAGAATGATGCTTGATTGATTGATTAATGGGGCTTAACGTCTCATATTTATGAGACGAGAAAGAAATATAGCTAGCATAGCTTATAAAAATGATAGAAGTTAAGAATATAAAGCAAATATGTTTGCACGCTTGTATAGGTTGAAAAACTAGCTAAAACTTTGTCACTGGTCAAACTTCGAGACGTGAACTTTATAGCATCGCTTTTCTTATTTCCGTAGTCGCGGTACGCCGGCCGTGGTCGCTCTCGCGCGCTAACCAGCCATAAGGCCCGTTAGTAGAAGATTATCAAACGGCTAGCTCTTCAGATGGCGAAGTTTGTTGCATTTGTTCTACAACAAGCTACAAATTTCATAATATGTTTGTAACACTATGACACATTTATGATGCAACGTTAACCTAAATTAGCTCACCGGAAGTTGGTCAAAAAAAATCTCAAAGTCAAATATTTGAAAATAAAATTAAAATCGAAATCTCTCAATATCAAATTCCATTTCGAACTTACAAAGTTGCGTGTGGTATTAAAAGTCGTGCATTTGCACTGCCTATTAGCATAATTTGGTAAAATGTGGTATTTTTGCATTTTGATAGTCGTTAAACAATAAAAATAGACCAAAATATCCACACAAAAGTATTTACCGCACTTTAGTCCCATAAAAATGATAGAAGTTAAAAATATAAAACAAATATGTTTGCACGCTTGTATAGGTTGAAGAACTAGCTAAAACTTTGTCACTGGTCAAACTTCGAGACGTGAACTTCATAGCATCGTTTTTCTTATTTCCCTAGTCGCGGTGCGCCGGCCGTGGTCGCTCCCGCGCGCTAACCAGCCATGACGTTGTACCTCCGTTTTGCTTCAGCGATTGGAACACGTTCCAGGGCCATAATTTCTTGTATTTTCCTCTCCTCGATCCACTTCGGGCAATCTCGGGAGGAGGCAATGTGGGGACCTTGGCAATCAACACATTTTGTTGGGGATGTGCAGGCAGTGTCTTCATGGTAATCAAGACCACAAACCCGACCAGTAGGCGCATTATTACAATGGTTTTTTGTATGACCGAATCTTTGGCAGGTAAAACATCTCATGGGATTAGGTACGTACATTTTTACGTCCAGGATGTAGAAACCAGCAACTATCTTGTTCGGGAGTTTGGGGGTTCTGAAGGTGAGAATAATTGTTGCGGTTGGCTTTAGTTGACCATCAATGCGTGATTTAATACGGTACATATCAATAACACCTTGGGAGGCAAGTTCTTCTTTAATCTCTTCATCGCTTGCGTACAATAAATCGGGACATCTTATGACTCCCTAAGATGTGTTTAAGCTGGTGTGAGGCTTAACCGAAATGTTGTAACGGTTACCAAATGACGTTGCCTTAGATAGTAATTCGGATTGTTTATCCGAAGTAGTTTCCACTAGAATAGTGCAATTTCGTAGTTTTCTGGCATTTTTCACGGTGCCTGCAATGCATTGAAGAGCTTTGACGATAACGAAGGGCGACTCTATGAGAAATGATTTTTCATCCTCTCGTTGAATAACAAGAATTAAATTGAATTATGGGCTTAACGTCTCATATTTATGCAACGATGGCTAATCGAGACGATGAGTGGGGGAGTTGTAATCGATTTGAGTACAGCGTCTAGCGTGATCGGGGTGTCGAACAAAGATCGGGGACGTTTGTTGCTTTTTATAACGGGGGTGTTTGAGATTGAAGGGGGAGGGGGGTTCCCAGGGGCGTTGTTTGTGCTTGAAGCCATGGTTAATTGGGGACCTCCTACAGAAGTTTCTTGGAATGACAGACTCAACTAACCCGTGTTAGTTCTACCACCGATGACCGCCTTGTAAACAAAACAGGGTCTATTTCATGGGGCAGCTAGACATGACAACATACACCATTCATGAAGTAAAGTCAGTTCACGATTTCTGCGTGCATCGGGTTGATTGATTGATTAATGGGGCTTAACGTCTCATATTTATGCAACGATGGCTAATCGAGACGATGAGCGGGTGATAATGAAGATGAGAAAGATGATAATGAAGAATAAAGCCACATCCGAATCAGATCCATTGTACGTCGCGTGAGTCGTCATACGGGAGTCCAGCAAGGGAGGGCAGGGCCAAGTGGGAGGAGAAATATTCAATGGGACAGTGGGGGTGAAAGGGGATTGGGGTGTGGACTGCACTTCGCCTGACTTCTCCTCCTCGACCAGTCCGGCTTGGGTGGCCCTACCAGAAGCATATGCTTCCGCCGGCATAGCTCTCGGGATCAACAAAGCACGCAAACCTGCCCACCACGATAAGGTGGCAGTCCCTGGGCAGGGCGTGCATCGGGAGGTATGTAGGAAAGTGCTTATTTCACGTCCGGATGGGACACAGACGCAATCGGCCTTCTATCAGTGCAGTCGGCCCCCAGCCCTGGGACGGTGCCTAGAGGGACCTCCTGCACTGGGCATACAACCGACGCAATCTGTGCCCAAGCCCAAGTGCTGTCAAATCAATCAGAGAGTCGAATCATAACCTAATCATTGCTGGGGTCGTCATCAGGGGAACAAGCCGTAAAAACCATTTCGGGGGGGGGGGGGGGACTGGTGGGCGTTTGGATCGCAGAGAGGGCCGGCACGGATGAGGAAGAAGGTGATGAAAGTAAGAAGATAAAGGATGATGAAGGCAAAATGAAGAAAGTGATGATTAAAGTTGTGCACGAGAGCCCTCTTTGCGGGCACCGGTCACCACGAGGGACCCACCTCGACCGGTCTAATTAGAAAACATAAGTTAAATTGACATTGACTATTGACATTTACTTGGTGGTTTGGAACTCTATTACTGAACATCTTGTAAGAGCTGCTGATTGGCATGTAGCGTATGTAACTGCACTAGCATGTCGCAGAATTGGACACCAGCAGCTTTGTCACGAGGTGTTTCGGCTGGCCTCTCTGGTGCATTTGCCTGCGGTTCATTGTTGACAATCAATACGTCGCCAGCAGTGATGCATATATTGTGCATGACTGAACATGCTGACAAAACTTTGACACCTGTCGCCAACGATACTTCCAACGCCTTTGTATAGATGCTTCGCCATCGAATTTCCATTTGGCCAAACACTCTTTCTATGAGAAAACGTCCCCTGCTTCAGTGGTAATTGATTGATTGATTAATTAATGGGGCTTAACGTCTCATATTTATGCAACGATGGCTAATCGAGACGATGAGCGGGTGATAATGAAGATGAGAAAGATGAAAATGAAGAATAAAGCCACATCCGAATCAGATCCATTGTACGTCGCGTGAGTCGTCATACGGGAGTCCAGCAAGGGAGGGCAGGGCCAAGTGGGAGAAGAAATATTCAATGGGACAGTGGGGGGGAAAGGGGATTGGGGTGTGGACTGCACTTCGTCTGACTTCTCCTCCTCGACCAGTCCGGGGGTGGCCCTACCAGAAGAATACTCTTCCGCCGGCATAGCTCTCGGGATCAACAAAGCACGCAAACCTGCCCACCACGATAAGGTGGCAGTCCCTGGGCAGGCAGTGTAGTTCAAAGAACGCCTGCTCCACCTGCGGAAGTAAGCATAATCACTCTTTTTTACACTCCACGAATACTTCCGCGTACCAGGACATTTCTTATGGCAGTGTTCCCTTAGCTCGTGACGTCAATCCCTCTCATGACGTCAGCTCATCCTCTCAAGAAGCCGGTCACTCGAATCGCGTTCTCTCCTGTCATCTCCGGGACACCACGCGCAGCCAACCTACTGTGCTGTTAGGCACCGCACGCGCTCTCCTTTTAGATTCTCACGGACAATTTCAACCCTTTCGCGGTGCTGGATCCAGGCTCGCAAGTCTCTGCCATATCTCAGTCGCTGGTCAGGAAGCTGGGCCTGAAAGTTGAACCTACACACTTCGAGTTATCGGGGATAGGCCTTGCTGCTACTCAAGCACGTGGCACTGTACAGTGCTCCATTACCTCGCGCCTCTCCTCTCTCAAAACACTCATGGTTCGAGCTCTTGTTCTGCCGAACTTAACCAGTCACCTGCCGACCAGTGAAGTACCCTGTGACGTTTTCCAACGTTTCCAAGGAATGTGTCTTGCAGACAACCGTTTCTGCTCCCCGGACCGAGTAGACTTTCTGTTGGGTGCCGATCTCTACCCCGAAATCTTGAATAAGTCAGGTGACACGATCCGCGGCAACAACCCTACGGCCTTCAACACCATGTTTGGCTGGGTTGTCATGGGACCAACTCAGTCCAAGGAACCACCTTCCGACCCTCCTGTCTCTCTCTTTGTGTGTTCCTCTAGCCTCGAGCGCAACTTGCGCTTATTTTGGGAGGTAGAAGAAGTTCCTCGTCCCCCTGAAGAAGATCCTGAAGATCAATGGTGTGAACGTCACTTCAAGGACACCCACTCACGTGACGCGTGTGGACGCTACTCAGTAGCTCTTCCCTTCAAACCGTCGCGTCCCTCACTCGGAAGCAACCGTGAGGCCGCACTCCAGAGCTACCT
The DNA here is from genome assembly GCA_945910005.1 of Isoperla grammatica. NCBI lineage: Eukaryota > Metazoa > Arthropoda > Insecta > Plecoptera > Perlodidae > Isoperla > Isoperla grammatica. Next base: position 84,698,391 of record OX246737.1, read on the forward strand.
GAGTTTAGAGCGACGTTTGCGACGCAATCCTCAGCACAACGCTGCTTATCAAGTGTTCATGCAAGACTATTAACAGGCCCAGCATATGCAGCACGTCTCTTCCCCTGCCAGCTATATCATTCCACACCACTGTGTCCACAAACTCACGAGCTCCAGTACCAAGCTGAGAGTTGTTTTCAACGCCTCTTCACCGGACCAAGATGGCGTCTCTCTGAACCAACTCCTACTCAGTGGACCGAAACTCCAACGTGACCTCTCCAGTGTTATCACTTCTTTCCGAACCCATTCTATCGTCATCTGTGCGGACATTCGTCAAATGTATCGCCAGATCCTCGTCAGCTCCTCGGATTGGGCCGTCCAACACATTTTTTGGCGACCTTCCCCCAGTTCTCCCGTCCTAGAATACGAGCTCAATACAGTCACGTACGGGCTAACTCCTTCTGCCTTCCAAGCCCAACGTGTTTTGCAGCAACTGGTGCGTGACGATGGAGAACAGTTCCCTCTGGCTGCACATGCCCTCACGTCGCATACCTACATAGATGACATCGTGTCTGGCGCTGAAACTCTCTCTGAAGCCATCGCCCTCCAGAAACAGTTGCAAGCTCTCCTTGCGCGCGGCAGCTTCGAGCTTCGTAAGTGGGCGAGCAACAATCGCATGGCTTTGGCCGCTCTTCCCGAAGACCATCTCGATGATTGATTGATTGATTAATGGGGCTTAACGTCTCATATTTATGCAACGATGGCTAATCGAGACGATGAGCGGGTGATAATGAAGATGAGAAAGATGATTATGAAGAATAAAGTCACCGTACCTTTCCAAGGAACTGTCACAAAACGTACGGCATTGTCCTACATCGCACGCATCTTCGATCCCCTGGGGTTTCTCACACCCTTCGTTTGCTCAATGAAGATCTTCCTCCAACAAATATGGCTGTCCCAGGTGCAGTGGGATGATGCGCTTCCCGATCATCTCTTTCACAACTGGCTCTCGGCAGTCGCTGAAGTTCCCGCTCTTGCCAACTTTCATGTCCCTCGCGCCTTCCCTCGTGTTGGCCACTCTCATTGTGTCGTCAGCTTCTGCGACGCCTCCGAGAAAGCCTACGCGGCTGAGCTGTATCTGCAATCACAGACCAGCCCTTCTACCTGTGAAGTTCGTCTCGTGCACGCGAAAAGCAAGGTCGCCCCAGTTAAACCCCTGACTATTCCGAAACTGGAACTATCGGCTGCTCTCCTGCTCACGCGTTTGCTACGTGACACCTTGCCCTCGCTGCTCCCTCTCGTCTCAAGCTCTGTTCATCTCTTCACCGACTCACGAATCGTGCTTTCCTGGCTGTCCACTCCCCCTCATCGCCTCAAGACCTTCGTCGCTAACCGCGTCGTCGAGGTGCTTGAGAGCACTTCCCCTGTCGACTAGCATCACGTATCGTCCGAAGAAAACCCTGCCGATTGCGCATCTCGTGGTTTGACCCCGACTCAGCTCCTTGAGCACCCTCTGTGGCTCTCTGGTCCGAATTTCCTTCATGCTGTTCAAGAGTTGTGGTCTCGGCCATTACCCTCATTCGACTCCCGTGAGGAGTTGCCCGAACTGAAGCCTTCAGTACACGCATTCGTAGTGCACATCGACGATTCGGACCCTCTGCTAGAGAACTTCCGGAAATTCTTCACACTTCTTAAGGCACAGCGTGTGTTCGCCTGGGCGTTTCGCTTCGCTCGCCTCCTTCTCGCAAGACGCTCACATGCTTCCCCTCTCCGTGGTACTGTCACTCCACTCGAGCTCAAGGACGCTCTAGATCTCTTTCTACGTCTCACTCAACATCACTTTTACGCCCCGGAAATTCGCCAGCTGAGCCAGGAGCGTCAAGTGTCCTCCAAGCTCGCTTCTCTCAAGCCCTTTCTCGACCCCTCCGGGTTTCTCAGGGTGGGCGGTAGACTACGTAATTCTTCTATTGCTGAAGAAGCTCGTCACCCCCTCCTTCTCCCTAAGGAGGCACACTTGTCGGTGCTCATTTGCGATCACTACTACAAGATTTCTCTCCATTCCGGCCCTAGAACTGTTCAAGCGCTGATTCAACAACTTTATTGGACCGTGTCTCTGCGTAGCTTGCTTCGAAAGCGCATCTATCGTTGTCTCTCGTGCCACAAGTTCCGTGCAAAGCCCTTGCAACCTCAGATGGCTGATCTTCCCGCCCCTCGCGTGCAGTGCTCCAGGGTCTTCTCCCATGTCGGGACTGACTTTGCGGGTTTATGGTCAAAACCAGCATGCGTCGGAATGCACCACTCACCAAAGGTTACTTGTGCGTGTTCGTATGCATGGCCACCAAAGCGGTGCACTTGGAGATGGTATCTGAGCTATCCACTGAAGCTTTCCTGGCCTGCTTCGATCGTTTTCTTTCTCGGCGAGGCCTTCCTGCTCATGTGTACTCCGACTGCGGGCGGAACTACGTGGGAGCAGCCAGACATCTGCGTGAAGTGCACGACTTTCTCTCGCGCGCGGAAGAACCCCTCTTCAGTGCTCTCGCTGTCCGCCAAGTCCACTGGCATTTCAATCCTCCCTACGCTCCTAACTTCGGAGGCCTCTGGGAGGCGGTGGTAAAATCCACGAAGTCTTTATTGTATCGTCTCATTGGAGACAGCTCCCTTACACATGAAGAATATGCGACCCTCTTTGCACGCATTGTAGCCGTGCTCAACAGCCGCCCTCTATGCGCCCCCTCCGCGGACCCCCTCGAAGGCGTCGACTACCTCAGCCCCGGGCACTTTCTGATAGACGCTCCTTTGCTTGCTCCCCCGGAGCATCTCTCTGACCCTGACGTCAATGTCAAACCCCTTGCTCGTTGGCACCGTGTTCGGCAAATTCATCAATCGTTTTGGAACCGCTGGACCGCGGAGTACCTCAACACTTTAATGCAAAGGAACAAGTGGGTTCGTGGTAGTCCTAACCTCAAAGTAGGTGATGTCGTATTCTCACTCTCGGCATCATTTCCCGCCTTTCCTGGCCAATCGGCCGAGTGGAAGCTCTCTTTCACGGTCGTGACGGTGTTTCCCGCGTCGCCTCAGTTCGTACGGCGTCCGGAGTTCATACTCGACCAGTCAATAAACTGGTCACGCTCCCCTCCACCTAGGTGAAAAGGAGCTTCTCGTATCGTTTCTTCTTTCGTTTCTACTTGTTATATCAGTTTCGGTTTGAGTTCTTGTTTCTTAGAAAAAAAATGATTTTCTTTCATTTTTTGGTGGGCGGTATGTTCACGCCTACCTCCCTAGTTTGTAGTTTATTTCATAAATATGTTTGTCACTCTTCCGGTTGTTTACGTCACGTCCTTATACGCCCTTCGCTCTTATCTCCATTTCCCCTACACCTTGTGACGTATGCATGTTTTCGGGTTTGAGCTGCCCGTGCAGTCAGACCAGTCTGATTTCATCTCTCCTACGTGCCTGTTATCTCGCCTTCGAACTGCTAGCGGACTCCGAGCGTCGAGCTCACCTATTGTCTACGCGCTGCTGCTTGTGGTTCGAGCCGCTCTTGAGGCGTTTTTCTTACTCTTTCTTTCTTCTCCTTTCAACCCTGGGTTTTTTAATCTTTTCTTTACCCTTCGAGCCTAGCAAAAAACTTGTCTCTGCACTTCGGCATCACACTGTTCTCTACCTCACTGCATTCTCGATAAGTTCACTCAAAATATACAGTCCACTTTCAGTTCTAATTCTAAAATCATTTCTCTTTACTTCCCCGCGCTAACATGATGTCTTCCGAATCAGGTCCATCTATATCGCAGGAGTCGTCATAAGGGGAGTCCAGCAAGGGAGGGCAGGGCCATATGGGAGGAGAAATCTTCAGTGGGACAGTGGGGGGGAAGGGACAGGGTCTCCTTTCGTCGCCTCTTACGACTAGCAGAGTCACTCTGGGCCTATTCTTCCCCGGGCCCAGACGGGCATATTAATGAATTTTTTAACGAATGTACTTGTATTCTTGAATTAATAAAACCACATGACCTGCAATAACGGCTCCGCGACGGCCTGCGTCCATATTGCGTCGCCTACAATCACGGCCGGTGTGACGCTACTCGACTACTCCCTTTGCGATTACTCTAGAGTAATAGTATTGCGATACAAGCGGACTGGGAGTAAACATGTATCGCAATAACAGTACTCACAGAGTAAAGATATATTAAAATGATATTACTCTACGTGAAATATCAATACTCAACTAAAATACAAGCGAATGCATAAGGGAGTAATAATATTGACTGCAAAATGTAAAATACTATTACTCAATGCTTAAGCGAGTAATAGGATGTAACACGTGAAATAATATTACTCTACCTATATGCTTTCTAAAAAAAACTCCGAAGCTGAAGGGAGTAATAATATTGAATAAGGGACACAAAATACTATTACTCTACCTGCTAACAACATAAATGACATACCGTGTCATTGCAACAAGGTTTATCGCGATAATGTAGGAACAAACACCTACTACATGAGACCCTCCATGCTAAAGGGAGTAATAGCAATGAATTGTTTACGTGAAATACTATTACTCTACCTGCTAACAAGAAGAATGACATACCGCGTCATTGCAACAAGGTTAATCCCGATGATGTGGGAATAGATACTTTCTACATGAGACACTCCATGCTGAAGGGAGTATTAATATTGAATGAGGGACACGAAATACTATTACTCTACCTGCTAACAAGCTTAATTACATACCGTGATTTGCAACAAGGTTCATCGCGAAAATGTAGGAATAGATATTTCTACATGAAACCCTCCATGCTAAAGGGAGTAATGATATTAAATTCTTTACGTAAAATACTATTACTCTACCTTCTATTAAGGTTATTGACATAACCTGTCATTGAAACAAGGTTTATTGCGTTAATGTAGGAATATATACTTCCTACACAAGACCCTCCATGCTAAAGCGAGTAATAATATTGAATGAGGGACACGAAATACTATTACTCTATCTGCTAACAAGGAAAATGACATACAGTGTCATTGCAACAAGGATAATTGCTAGAATGTAGAAATGCATACTTTATATATGAGACCCTCCATGCTTAAGGGAGTAATGAAATTGAATGAGGGACACGAAATACTATTACTCTACCTGCTAACAAGGTAAATGACATACAGTGTCATTGCAACAAGGATTATTGCTAAAATGTAGGAATACATACTTTCTACATGAGACCCTCCATGCTGAAGGGAGTAATGATATTGAATGAGGGACACGAAATACTATTACTCTACCTGCTAACAAGGTAAATGACATACAGTGTCATTGCAACAAGGGTTATTGCTAGAATGTAGGAATGCATACTTTATATATAAGATCCTCCATGCTTAAGGGAGTAATGATATTGAAAGAGGGACACGAAATACTATTACTCTACCTGCTAACAAGGTAAATGACATACAGTGTCATTGCAACAAGGGTTATTGCTAGAATGTAGGAATGCATACTTTATATATAAGATCCTCCATGCTTAAGGGAGTAATGATATTGAAAGAGGGACACGAAATACTATTACTCTACCTGCTAACAAGGTAAATGACATACAGTGTCATTGCAACAAGGGTTATTGCTAGAATGTAGGAATGCATACTTTATATATAAGATCCTCCATGCTTAAGGGAGTAATGATATTGAAAGAGGGACACGAAATACTATTACTCTACCTGCTAACAAGGTAAATGACATACAGTGTCATTGCAACAAGGATTATTGCTAAAATGTAGGAATGCATACTTTATATATAAGATCCTCCATGCTTAAGGGAGTAATAATATTGAATAACGGACACGAAATACTATTACTCTGCCTGCTAGCAAGGTACATCACATACCGTGTCATTGCAAAAAGGTTTATCGTGATAATGTAGGTATAGATACTTTCTACATGAGACCCTCCATGCTGAAGGGAGTAATGATATTGAATGAGGGACACGAAATACTATTACTCTACCTGCTAACAAGGTAACTTATATACCGTCAATTGCAACAAGGTTCATCGCTAAAATGTAGAAATAGATATTTCTACATGAAACCCTCCATGCTGAAGGGAGTAATGATATTGAATGAGGGACACGAAATACTATTACTCTACCTGCTATCAAGGTAACTTATATACCGTCAATTGCAACAAGGTTCATCGCTAAAATGTAGAAATAGATATTTCTACATGAAACCCTCCATGCTGAAGGGAGTAATAATATTGAATGAGGGACACGAAATACTATTACACTACCTGCTGTCGAAAGTATCTATTCCTACATTTTAGCGATAATCCTTGTTGCAATGTCACTGTATGTCATTTACTTTGCTAGCAGGTAGAGTAATAGTATTTCGTGTCCCTCATTCAATACTATTACTCTGCCTTTAGCATGGAGGGTCTCATGCAGAAAGTATCTATTCCTACATTATCGCAATGAACCTTGTTGCAATTCTCGGTATGTAATTTACCTTGTTAGCAGGTAGAGTAATAGTATTTCGTATCCCTCATTCAATATTATTACTCCCTCCAGCATGGAGGGTCTCATGTAGAAAGTATTTTTTCTACATTTTAGCGATAATGAATGACACTGTATGTCATTTACCTTGCTAGCAGGTAGAGTAATAGTATTTCATGTCCCTCATTCAATATTATTACTCCTCCCAGCACGGAGGGTCTCATGTAGAAAGTATCTATTCCTACATTATCGCGATGAACCTTGTTGCAATTCACGGTATGTAATTTACCTTGTTAGCAGGTAGAGTAATAGTATTTCGTGTCCCTCATTCAAATTTACTACTCCCTTAAGAGGATTCGAGTCGACAAGATGCGGGACGCGCGGAGCTGAATGCAAGCGCTCGGTTTTGTGGCTATTGCAGGTTAATGGGTAATAGGATCATAACCATATTTTGCAGTATCGCTCACAAAGATGTGTTCGTTGCTTTCGCGTAGTCACATTTTCCAAATAATAAAGCACTTTTGACTTATAATGATATAAACATTGTCGATAATGTTAAAATAGTCTCATGACCGTGCAACTTTATCGCATAATAAGAGACGTTTGAAATATTTTCTAGAAGAAGTAAGTAACACAAATCAGAGTTTGAATCAATGTGAGCATCGAAAAAAAAAAGTGTAACTGTAAGTTCAACGGTTTAATCAGAAATTGCACTAACAAAGTGCATGTTTTGCGTTCCAATATTATTTCTAAACACCGTCTGGTAACTCGCTCTGTCGCGACACAGATACATTCCTCCGAGCCGAGCGAAGACGGGCGGGCCAGCCTCCTATTGGCTGCCGAAGTCCAGCGGTCTTCATCCCCCCGCGCCTACCACCATCACACACAAACCAGTCGACCTTGACAACGTTAGCTCGAGCTGTGAATGTGATTGAAGACGAGACGAGGAAATGTATTTGGGCTAAGCAGGGCAAGAGAATATTCGCCGACTTGACTATCCAACCAACCGATAGTTAGATTAGTCTTGCGCAGACATGGTTATATATCAGTCTTTGAAGGTCTTGCGTAACGAGTTGATGCCCCCTCTCATATACCTAGGACCACATGCAGGAATTTTTTTAAAATATCGTGTGCTTACTTGTAATTGTTTATAAACGGACGGTCAATATGGGTAAATTATCTTGCGGTAAGCCTGTATGCACACACGGCTTACGCGCCAAGCCCCCCCTCCCCCCCCCCCCCTTCCGGAGACACCTACACAGTGAACTAATAGTAATACTGTTTCGCAGTAACCTGCTCAGACCCAACATTTACCTCTTCAGCTACGTAGATAATTATACTAGTGTTTGTCGGTGTGAGGATGGATTGGAGCAAATGTACAATTTTTGGGGGCTCAATCCCAGCGATCGTATTTTGACTTAAAAAATCCTGGCCAAAATTTTCTATCAAGATTACCAAAGTGATAACGGAATCGAATATCTAACCGGCAACGTCCCGAATAGTATCTCGTGTTACCGCTCAACTATCGGTTGCAGTCGTTGTAATACTTGGCTTGGTAACAACATTATACAGCCCTACAGTCTGCATACATTATTACTTTTCTAATGCCATTTGCCAGGTAGCTGTGAATAAAAGTTTTCACTTCCCAGCCCCCTTCATTTGAATTATTAGCCTGGGCCCTGTCAAACTGCTTTGGAGTCATCTAAAATCTAAATAACTGCAAAAAAAAGCATAGATCAGCAATGAGATTGACGTCTAAAGAAGGTGGCAGTGATTGGCTGACGTGATTTAGAAAATTAATATTTAGTCCATATATTTGGAGTCCACCTTGCACAGCTCTTCCGAGGCACTAAACTAACCCTAAAACATAAATTATATTTTTGCTGGGAGAAACCTCGCCATATTTGCTCCTCTAATAATATCAATATTGTATACGTTTCGAGGTCTTGCGTGATTACTGTGTGGGATGGGAGTGCATTTGAGTGCGTGAAGATGAACTTTGAGTGCGTGAAGATGAACGTGCGTGAGTTAGCATAGTTTCTTGCTAAATGAAACGTAATCGTGTATCGATGCCAACAAAGAGAAGCCTATGTCAAAGTATGTCAAATAGGCCGATACCGGTACCATATTATGTTTTAATTGCAAAATGCACACATATACACACACATAAAACGAAATGTAGGCCTACATAAATCTGAAAGATTAATATAATGCTTATTGGTGATTTTACAACAATCAATTGAATATTTAAAGAACTTGTCAATGAAGTATTATAAACAAGTCGATCAAATAAACAATTGTGGACCTGAAAGGGCATTTTGTTGTTACAATATAACAATAAACAAAAAACAAGTCGATCAAATAAACAATTGTGGACCTGAAAAGGGCATTTTGTTGTTACAATATAACAATAAACAAAAAACACAGCTAGGACTCGAGCGTAAATTGTCATTTTTTGTCGTAGACACGAAATCAAAAAATTTTTAGAAAGATGTGCAAATTTGAATTAAAGCGAATTTAACTCAAATTATTGAGTATATTATCCTAAAGTAAAAAAAAAAACAATACACAAGTATATACTGGGGGCTATTCCTGAAAGTTGTCAAATTTGAAATTTGTCACAATTTTATTTGAGGTGATAACTGCACCCGTTCCGAGGCTAGAAGGTACCAGCAAATAGTATTTCTCCATTGTAGTTAGATTTACGGTCACAGCCGACTATCACAATGCAGAACGAAATCAAGCGCCAAATCGTATGTCACTGATTTTAGCACAGAGCACCGTAGTCGGTAGTCACCGTGGAGCTACCGATACCTCCTATCTTTCAAATCATGGCCGACAGAGTTCTGCCACCAACTTTATGCTTAGGTGTATTTTTATCTCTATTTGACAACATTTAGACATATATCTTTACTTACCACCTTGTACTTTACTATTGAACAAATTATTGTAATTGTATTATTCTAATTGTAATGAATTTGTAATTTGGCTTGGGGTAATATATTATTAATATTACGTACTATAAAGCAATAATGGTAATAACTCATCAAGTTAATGAACTTTAAAATCAATTTAATAATGTCATCAAGAAACATTTCAGTACTTGGAAAATAAAACTGAGAATGCAAATTCATCGGCCAAGCTTTTAATTATAAATACAATTACAGTGTGTTCATTTTGTTTTCCCCACCTCGAAATGTTTCAATAAGTTAATTTAATTTTGTATTAATGTAATTTATTTATTTATCAATTATTAAGTGATGTAAACATTTATATATTTGTTTATTTAATTAATTATAATAACTATATTTATATATTGGAAATAAATAATTGGCTTGGCCACAATTTTAGATATTACCCCTTTAAATGTTGAGCCTCTTTTGAAATTGGCATTTTTGTACGTGTGCCCTCTTTGGTTTGTAACGGTTTGTCTTCTCCGTTTTGGGCTTGGCCTCTTTTTTGCAAATTTTTTGCATTTTTGTTTATTGCCTACCGTAGTTTACACGTAGGCCTACGACGTATTTCATTGCTCACGTGAAAATAACCGTCTAAAAGTAGGAAATTGCAGTTTGTTTTATTATGTTTAATTACATACCACATGGACGACTAAAAAGTATTTATGGAAATAACTATGAGTAGGTCCCTGTCGTCCACATATTCAAGCCAATATAGTCAATCTACAAAGGTCGATGGCCCTAACTGTTAGTGACACCTAGGCGGGGGGGGGGGGGGGGGGGGGAGTCACCGCAAATAGCTTACGATTCTGAGAAACTTGAAAGGATGAATGAAACCAACCCCTAATACCGGAGGCCAGACGTTCCACCAACAAAACCAGTACCAGGTCAACGCGGAAGTGAGCGGCCGGCTGATTGTCAGTGATTCACCTTGCATTTCTATACTTACCCCTTTTTTAACCTTCATAAAACATTCAAGTAAACAAAGTAATTGCCAGGGGATATACCATTTACTATGTGCCTCGTTGGGCCGTTGCTATGACGTAAAGGAAATATCAGATGTGAAACCCCTTTGCGAATTTAAAAGCACATCACCCCCTCGTAGTTTAGAGGTAGGTACACCCCCCCTCCATCAATACCTCAAGAACTCAAAGTTATAAGAATGTAAATGGTCTTTTTATTAGTTAATTTTCCAGCATTTTTTTTTCAAGGTTTAATAATAGTATGCATAGTTAGTGCATTATATATAGTGCATTAAAACTAACCAATGCTTCATCAATCATCATGAATAGAATATGTATTTATTTGACTCGCGCACGTAATATCGATAGAAACCCATGATAGCGATAACGATAACACCTAAATGTCGATGAGTCGTTTAATTTCACATAATGATCATCGATAATTCATCCATTTTAAACCGGGAAAATTTGAATCGCCGCCAAACACCGACATTTGTGTACTTAGTGTAAATTGGTGAATAACACTGAAATTCAAGTTGAAAAACATTAAATTTCCAGATATTTTTTATTACAACGCGATTTTTTTTATTTTGGCTGGCGTTGACATAAAAATAGTGTCTCATTCCATCTCGCATAGGAGTATCTCCCAACTTTTACATGCATATTGCATACTGTCTTTCTTTCGACGTAATTGTGTAGAAGGCTAATATTTACAAAGTAAGATTTTTGAAAATTTTAAGAACCACTTTATGCACAATTTTTGAAACATTAACCTCGCTTTATATACCTGCCAATAAACCGATAATGAAACTGTTACTGTACCGAAATCGAGTAATTGTATTCACCATAAACCAGTGCCCCTAGGTAATACGGGTCTAGGTATGTAAATGGAACGTTTTGAGTTTTGTAGCAGGTGGAACGAAAAATAATAGAATATAATAAGAAAATATATGATTTGGCTTTGCACATTTTAGCCTAGGTGCACCCTGCATGTGACCACAAACTTCAAGTCTGTTATCTGATTTGGTAGTTTTGCCGCCCCCGCCTACCCTGGCACGAATGTAATCTCTGATAATATTATGTAACTATGTATGAAAAAGGGAATCAATTATTTAATAATTGCATTCTTTAAAGCTTGGACGTTGAAACAGTCGGTGGTAACAACTCTCCACCAGCCCAAGAAACGCCACATTTGATATTGGTTCGTCTACACCCCTGAAACACGTTGGAAAAGGGGAACCCAGGCCAGAATGCAGCTTGTGGCCTGACAAGAGTGAATGGGGCTAGTCAGACGTGGAAGTTATGAATGAAAGTGAAACTGAACATAACAACTCTCCATCCGTACTAGAAACGCCACATTTGAAATTAGTGACGATTTCATTGACGATTTCATTGTAACGATTCAATCATTGACGATTTAGAAAGGGTCCTACATACATCAGTTTTGAAAATCATCTATTCGCACTGTCAGTAAACGTGTCCGTCACTTTGTTTTGTTTATAATATTTGACACAGCGCCATCAAGTTGACGTAATGATAGCTGTTTCATTTATCATTCCATTTGTGTTTATAGTCACTAGTAACAGCTGTCAAAGCCATTTACGAGATTATTATTTTGGGGTTCTTACGACGTGCTCCACAGCTACGACTACGATATAGACTATATGCTCACACGCACACATTGTTTTAGACGTCTGTGTCTATGGGTGTGCGTTATGGGCCGTTTACATAACTGACTAGTGATTATTGACTAACCCCCGTGTCTAAGCCACAGACTTCATTGGCTGGGAGGGAGAATACTGCGCTGTGATTGGCTGTGACTAAGGTTTCTCTTGACTTGACTAAGGAATTGAAATATGTTCAATTTCTTAGTCAAGTCAAGACAAACCTTAGTCACAGCCAATCACAGCGCAGTATTCTCCCTCCCAGCCAATGAAAGAAGCCTGTGGCTTAGTCAAGTGGGCTAGTCACTAATCACTAGTCAGTTATGTAAACGGCCCATTACTGTTATTTTCGTCGTCGTTGTTGTTGTTTTTGTTGTTTTTGTGGAAGTGGTTCCTATGCTCCTTTCTTACAACCCGTTACGTCAATGGCGAGCATTGTAGGCTTAAGATGTAGTCTAACGGATCATCGTATTTTGTATGTATGTATGTTTTATCGTGACCCCGTCGTAAGTAACGATATATTTACGCTACGCGCATACAACATTCGTACCTAAAACGTACGGCTACCGCGTGCGGAAGCGGTTTGTTCTTGTATAGCGGCCCGATACGAACTCCTCCGCTGCGTGAGACCTACTGGTGGGTCACGTGACCAGCGCCAGTCAACGAAACGGGGGTAGTTACGATCTCACCCGAGAATGAACGAACAGAGTAACAATCTCCGCCCACTGCGCGCTCACCGAAACATGTTTTTCCGTACGATCTCTCAGCTTGGAGTTGGCCCCGTCGACTAGAATCCTCTTAAGCATGGAGGGTTTCATGTAGAAAGTATGTATTCCTACATTTTAGTGATAATCCTTGTTGCAATGACACTGTATGTCATTTTCCTTGTTAGCCGGTAGAGCAATAGTATTTTACGTTGAGAATTCAATATCATTACTCCCTTTAGCATCTTGTATATTTTGTAGAAAGTGTCTATTTCTACATTTTCGCGATGAACCTTGGTTCAATTACACGGTATTTCATTTACCTTGCTAGCAGGTAGAGTAATAGTATTGCACTTGTTAAATCTAATATTTTTAATCCCCTTTAGTTGAGTAAGAATATTTTAATCATGTGCATGCAATACTTATACTCCCTCACGTCTCGGTTGGTATTTTGTTGTGTTAATAGGGTGGGTTTTAATATTTCAGATAGAGTACTCTTATTTCGATATATTTTAACTGGGTGAGTAATCATGTTTTAATATATTACTACTGCGAGTACTCTTGTATCGGAGTAATAGTGTATCGTTACACCGGGAGCCGTGCACGCGCTTGCGTTTGAGTTTCAAAGTAGTTTTTGAGTTCTACGCTAGATAGCAGCCCACAAAAATATTCGCTATGATCTTCAAGTTACCGCCGACATTTTGAGCTAATCAGAATGCGGCGTTATTCCTCTCTCTAGCTGGAAAAATTATTGAAATCCAACGTTCAACCAATCACACGCCAGACGCTACAGGTGTTCGTAATGGCGACTGGAAAGCGATTACTGTTGACGGGCCGTGATAAAATTGTGGATATTCTAAATACGAGTGATAATGAGAGTGAGATCGATATTGGTAGTGATACAGATATGTTTAGTGATGAAGATGGTGATCATCAATCTTATTGGCGTCAAATATGTCGTCAAGTGATAGTGAATGTGACAACAGTGTGACAAGTGTCAATGATGTGGGAGTTACGGGTAGACCTAGACCTACGCCTACGCAGGTCGGACCTGTTCCTGTTCGTAGGCCTACAAAACAGGCTAGACTTCCTCAAATTGATGATTGGAAATGGTCCAGCAGCAGTAATTCCACAACTGTAAACGCTGCTAACTTCAAAGCTAATCCAGGACTACCTAATCAGGTATTATTAGACCTAGGGGTGGGGCCTACTGATTCTGACCTCTTTCACACACATGTAAGTGAAGATTTTTGGGAGGTTGTTTCCAATGACACTAACAAATATGCAGCCCAGTGTCAGGTTGTCAAGCCAGATCTAAAGTGGGTTCCAACAACTGCATCTGAAATTGAAGCCCACTTTGCGCTTGCTACTCCAATGGGACAAGTAAAGAAACATTCTTTACAGTCCTACTGGAGCCCCAGAAATTCATTGTTGACACCCTTCTTCAAAGAGGTTATGCCCTCTAAAAGGTTTCAGGCTATCAGCAAGTACCTCCACTTCACTGATACAATGGCCTGGATGGTTCAGACCTAATAGTAATAGGTAAACTGCGGTTTGTAGTCGAGTACCACAACAACAAATTTGAAGACTCGTATGACCCCGAACAAGACGTGTCGATAGACGAGTCTTATGAAATTCAAGGGCCGCCTAACCTTAATACAATTTAACCCTAGTAAGAGGGCTAGGTTATAGGCGTTACATTTTACAAGTTGTGTGAGTCTAGCTCCGGCTACTGCAGTTAACTCTATATACACCGGGGAAAAAGAAGGAGACCCAAACCTTCCATCGAGCGAAGCGATTGTGTTGCATCTTATGGGGCCACGTGTTGTGAATGGGCACAATTTGTTCCTAGATAATTGGTACTCGTCCCCAAATTTGTTCCTCATTCTAAAAAACAGTGTATCAATGTTGTGGGAACAGTGCGAACAAACCGCAAACAAAAGCCCAAAGATTTCCAGTCGAAAAAGGCGAACAAGAAAAATCGCGGGGAAGCTGAAGCGAGGTTTAGTCATGGGATGATGGCCATACAGTGGGTAGACAAAAAAGTTGTCACTATGGTCTTCACTATTCATAGTGCTATCAATATGCAAGACACTGGCAAAATTGGTCGCAAAGACAGGCTTCCAGTGATGAAACCTCTTGTTGTGCAAGACTTCAACAAGGGGATGGGGGAGATCAGCATCTGGCATCATTTCCAATCATGGGACGCTATGCCAAAGGAAATAAAAAAATGTTCTATTACCTTATGGACATAGCCATGTACAACAGCTACTGTCTCTTCAAGAAAGTAACATTGAAACGTATGCACTAGACAGAGTACCGAGTCCAGGTAATAGAGCTACACGCGCTCTGCGTGAGTAGGCCTACAGACGGAGAGGCCGACAGTCTATCAGCGACTCTGCACTGAGACTGCAGGCAGCAACAACAGGGCATTTTCCACGCTTCATACTGCCAAATGAAATAAAATAAATCCCTCAAGACAGTGGAAAGTGTGCAGTATCAGAAAAAAGGGGAGCGACAGCCTTTGGGAATGTGACAAGTGTTTGGTGGTTCTACATGTACCAGAATGCTTCAAAGAGTACCACACAAAAACAAATCTGAAGTAGGCTAATATAGATTTACCACGAGCACATCTCCGCGCGCGAAAGCTTGCGCGCGCATCCGGGTCTAGTCTATTCGGTTCTTTAGGGGCGGCCGGTAGTGAAGTGCAGCTAGCAGGTGTCAGTTGCTATCGGCAGCGGTCGGGAACACATCTTTCCCGCGCGCTTACGGCAGAGCTATACGGCCGGCCGTAGCCAGCAGGCTACGGCAAAACTACGTTCAGCCAATATTCAACTCATGGTTTCAAGATAACCAATACGCGCATCAAACATTGTATCACATAAATACTTTTGTATACCCTTCCTCTACACGATGGTGTGCACTATATTTGTCAAACATTAATAGTTACTAAAGTGATTGATTAGTGGGGCTTAACGTCTCATATTTATGCAACGATGGCTAATCGAGACGATGAGCGGGTGATAATGAAGAATAAAGCCACATCCGAATCAGATCCATTGTACCGACGTAAGTCGTCATACGGGAGTCCAGCAAGGGAGGGCAGGGCCATGTGGGAGGAGAAATATAAAGCACTTACATAAAACATGATATTTTTAGGAAAATAAATAGTAATAGAACAAGTATTAGCCAGAATGTTCAACAAAGAACAAACAGTAACGAATGCAAGTCGGCTAATTTAGCCTAGAAACGAACCAAAAAATTACCCGGACCCGAAAAACGGCCCCGGGTAATATTTGGAGCCGGGTACCCGATGTCATCCCTAATTATTAATAATATTATTATTAATAATAATATGACTATTACTATTACTATTACTATAACTATTACTATTATTATTATAATTATTATTATTATTATTACTATTATTATTATTATTATTATTATTATTATTATTATTATTATTATTATTATTATTATTATTATTATTATTTTTTGTATTTATATTATTATTTTATTTATATTATATTATTATTATTATTATTATTACGTCGCAGTCTTTGAGCGGTACCGGTCGGACGTGCAGTTGTTTTGCTCCGTACATGAGAGTATTACAGTACAACTGTAGTGATGTCGTGCGCGAACGCTAAATGTAAGCAGAGTTTGCCGGCGGATGGTGACTTATTGAGTGTTTTGGCTGTGATGGTCAGTACGATTTTAATTGTGCAGGCTTGCAGAAATCAACATACCGTGCAAAACCTCAGGAAGCTAAAGAAAATTGGCGTTGTGTTAAATGTCGTGATCTAAAAAAATCGGGCCAGTCAACACCAATGGACGCCCACCCAATGTTCTCTGTGGCCATTGTTGAGGATCTTAAAGCTGAATTCCGCGCGAGCTTTAACAGTCTATCTGAGGAGTTACGTGAGTTCCAAAAGTCTTTTTCTTATGAGTTTGATAAATTAAAAAACGCAGTGTTAAAACTTGAGCGACAGTGTGAGAATAAAGATACGGTTATTGAAGACTTGACTGCTCAAGTAGTGGCTCTGGACCAACTTAGCCGGGCCAAGAGCTGTGAGCTGGACAACATCGAACAATTCCAGGGTGAAAACGTAGAGCAGCTTGTTCTGAAAGTTGCTGAGGAGCTTGCCATTCTGTTGAAGGAGAGGGACATCGAGTCCGCCCATCGTCTTCCTTCTAGGACAGGGGGCCGGGACCGGCGACCACCTCGAATCATTGTACAATTAACTAGTAAGAAGAAGAGAGACCTATTCGTAAGTAAGAAATGAGAAGTTGGTCAATTGACAAGTGAGGTTATAACTCAGATCTACAACTCATCGCAGGATCGTATTTACATCAGCGAGTTTGATTGATTGATCAATGATTGATTAATGGGGCTTTACGTCTCATATTTATGCAACGATGGCTAATCGAGACGATGAGCGGGTGATAATGAAGATGAGAAAGATGATAATGAAGAATAAAGCCACATCCGAATCAGAGCCATTGTACGTCGCGTGAGTCGTCATACGGGAGTCCAGCAAGGGAGGGCAGGACCAAGTGGGAGGAGAAATATTCAATGGGACAGTGGGGGGGAAAGGGGATTGGGGTGTGGACTACACTTCGTCTGACTTCTCCTCCTCGACCAGTCCGGCTAGGGTGGCCCTACCAGAAGCATACGCTTCCGCCGGCATAGCTCTCGGGATCAACAAAGCACGCAAACCTGCCCACCACGATAAGGTGGCAGTCCCTGGGCAGGAACATCAGCGAGAACTTGGCTCCGTTTTATCGCGACCTGTTGTGGAAGGCCAAAGCTCGTGCTCGACAGGTTGGCTATAAGTTCGTGTGGTTCAAGTTTGGAAAAGTTTTCGTTCGCAAAGACGAAAATACACGTAACGTTATAAAGCTATTTTCTTATAAGGATCTTGAGAAAATTGCGATCTAAAGGTTATTGGTAGTAACTGTTTTGTGTCGTGTTTTCGGGTGTGTTGCTGTTGACAAACCTGGCAATGGATATTGATCACGAGTTTGAGGAAGTAAATACATGCGAGGTTGTTGATGATTTAAGCGAATGGTTTAGTGAGGTTGAAGGTTATACATTCATTCATTTAAATGTTCGATCTTTATCTGAAAGCAGATGGGATGAGGTAAAGGTCTTATTGAGTAATCAGGTTGGCATTTTTGATATTCTTGTGCTAACTGAGTTTAGAAATGTAGAGGACAGGTTTATTTGTTTTGATGGTTACGAGTCGGTGCATAGAACTAGACCGAACAACAGAGGTGGGGGAATTTTAATTATTATTAAATCTACTTTAAGTTTCAGGCTAGTTGAACAGAATATGTTGTATTGCGAGACGCTAAGTTGCATTTTAACATTACCAAATAAAATTAAAATTTCACTGACGGCAGTATACAGACCTCCACCGCAGTCAACACCTACGGAAATGAAAATGAATTTCATTAGAGAGCTTGAATCTGTGTTAGTGCGTGATAACAACCCTAACGTCATAGTCCTGGGGGATATGAACATAGCTTACTTGAACAGTGCGACGCATGTGTTCATGCATACGAGAATTGTATGGCGGGTTTTTTAAAATGCATTGATGGCGTAACGAGAGAACCTATTAGGGATATGTGGTCACAAACATGTATTGATTTAGTTTAGTTCTCTTCGGGCGCTCGACTTTATTGTCACTGAAAAAGGAGACAATGATAATGAAACTGTTAAATGAAATTTGTTCTCTCAAGAACATTTCCAACTACAGTGAGTTCAAAACAATCAGCAAAGCAATGACATGTTACGAACAGCTTGATGGAAATATCTACCCTCTTCTAAAGGCTTTGGTGCAGAATCTGCTAACTCTACCTATTTCAAAAGGTTAGTAAACTCTATATTATTAGCAGTAGTTGACTTTAATATTATGAAGAACTTTATTAATAAGCTTTACTTTTTGAAATTTATTTTTCTGACAGTAAAGTAAAGTAAGTAGTGCATGAAAAGGTTATTAATTAAATGCCCATTTTTATCTTGTTCATTACAAACGTTTTTTTATTCAACAGCCACCGCAGAACGGACATTTTGAACACTCATGCGCTTGAAGAGTTGGATGAGAGCAAGAATGGCGGAAGATCGCTTAACTTAAACTAAAAGCCGACTAAAGAACTCCGGGATTCTGACAACGGAATCGCTAACGAAACCGAGGCAAACCCTTTTCGCAATCAGTCCAAAAAATAGTCGGCCCAAGAAAATGCTGGACCCAAGATGGAACAGTCATGGCAGTCCATCAAGACGGTAGAAACGTGCGTATAAATAACACTGCTGACTTGCGACACCTAACCGTGAGTGAATAAACTAATCGGCACAGGCCACTTACAAGAATCTTCAAAACGACTGGAACTTTCAAAGACTGAATGTTTATCCTATTATATATATATATAACATAATATGAGGTAAATGAGCAGGTGCTATCGATACAACAAAATATCTTGTATCTTAAAATCTTGCTTCTCAGGGAAACGTAAAATATAGGAATAGGATAATTTTATTAGTTTTATTTTATTTTTTTCTTCTCAACAAAAATAATTGTTTATAAACAAGTATTATTATTAAATATACTACATATAATTTAGAAAGATAGTTAGGTTAAATAGTTAAGTTATATTTACGCACACTCTGTAATATGTCTCAAACACACTTTAGTGAGCCTGCTAACGGTAATGACGATTCAAAAGATTATAGTAATAACAACTGTATGCTCGATCTGAGCATCACAACTCATACATGTAGTTCTCCGGAAGAACTTAAAAACTTATACAAACTGAACCAAGAAATTAAAATTTTTCACATAAACATACGAGGACTAAGTTCAAATTTTGATGAGCTTATGATCGCCATGCAGAGTATAGGTATACAATTCGACGTTATAATACTGTCAGAAACACACCTTAAGTACGACTCTGACCAGTACAAAATCCCGGGATATGTCACGCACCACTCGCCCAACAAACTATCTACCCACGATGGCATGACAATTCTTATTAATGAAAATAGTTTTGACACATACATTTCTAGATACTACAAATCTTACCCAAGCAAATTCCACGATAGTAAAAGCAACGAAAGGAAAAGAGACATACTCCATTCTCTCTTGCTATAGATCTCCTTCCAGCAACACTCTTCAATTCATTAAAGAACTAAATATTCTGTCATCTAAAATGAACAGCCTGCACAATTTCATCGTAGGGGACATTAATATTAACATCTTGGACTCAAATTTATAATAACACACTTACCAACGAATACTTAAATACGTTGTATGCTAATGGATACGTTTCTTGCATTAACAGCCCCACTAGAGTAACAGAAAAATCACAATCATGCATCGATCACATATTCCTAAAATCCCGTAGCCCTAACAAACCAATTCCAGCCATCCTAAAGACATCAATTACAGATCATTACGCAATTTGTTTTGGAAGGGAAGCCCCGGTAGTAGAAAAAAACAAATAACACAAAATGCAACTCAGGCTACCAAGAGTTTGCAAGAGTTGACTATCAGAAAATTCTAGAACTTGCCTCGACTATAAATTGGCACCTCATACTAGAAGAAAATGACCCCTGTTTAGCTGCAAACAAACTCGTAGACATAATCAAGGGACTAACAAACGAAGCCAAATTCACACAAAAAAGAAAACTAATGGGTAAACATTTCAAAACTAAACCATGGATTACAAATGGCCTAATTAAATCCATTAGGAAAAGAGATCAAATTCACAATAAACTCATTAAAACCCCCAATGACATAGATCTCAGAAACTACTATAAAATCTATCGTAATAAACTCAATGCTCTTACTAAGAAAACCAAAGATGATCACTACAAGAATAAAATTTCAGAAACTGGCGGAGATGTGAAAAAAGTGTGGAACATAATCAACGAAATAACGAACAAACCAAAACTTAAGCACGAAATTAAAACAATAGAATTTAATAATGAAGTCCTAGTAGCCAAGCATACCCCAGGTCCTGTAGCTGACACATTCGTTGACTATTTTAGCAATGTCGGTAAGGATATGGCCGAAAAAATTAAACAGGAACAACATACGAATGCTTGCGATGACATCAACCCAACCCCTAGCATTAGAGCTAACCCTTGCCCTAAATCAATATTCTTTGCTCCAGTAACAATAGAAGAGCTATCGGGATACATAGATGCGCTCGGGCCTAATACAGCTCCAGGTGTTGACAAAATTAACAATCTAACACTAAAAACCATTAAGCATTATATAGTAATACCACTTGCCTACATAATTAATAGAAGTTTTGAGTCTGGCGTATTTCCTGATGTATTTAAAACGGCAATAATAAAACCCATTTACAAAAAAGAGTAACATACACTTGTAAGCAACTACAGACCGATTTCACTATTGACCAATCTATCAAAAATTCACGAAAAATGTTTTAAAAGTCGCATTTACAAATTTATGGAAGACCGCAAACTCCTCTCTCCTAATCAATTCGGATTTCGTAAAAATATGGGCACCCAAGAGGCGATTATGAAACTAACTACAAGTATACACTCAAAAAATCTAGACAGAAATAAAAAACTATCGCAATTTTTTTAGACCTGGCTAAGGCCTTTGATACAGTTGCTCATAGCAAACTGTTTGATAAACTTCACTTTGATGGTATTCGAGGCGTTGCACTAGAACTGGTAAAAAGCTACCTATCTAAACGCCAACAATTTGTTCAAGTAAATGAAACTTTAAGTAAACCTACAGAAATTGAATATGGAGTCCCACAAGGCACCGTTATTGGCCCAATATTATTCTTAATCTATATTAACGATCTGTGTAACCTTAAAATACGCGGCGAAAAAGTTACATTCGCGGATGACACAGTCGTTCTATTCTCAGCTGAGTCATGGAAAAATGCTCATACCATAGCACAAACAGAATTAGCAATAATAACTCAATGGTTAAATAACAATTTACTTACTCTTAACTATGACAAAACCATGTACATAACTTTTAGCCCTAAAATTAATACTCAACCATCCACATCTACAATCAAAATACATATCAACCATTGCGACCCCAATAACTCAAACTGCAAATGCCCTACCATCAACAAAACCCATGCCCTAAAATATCTAGGGGTTACCATTGACCAACACCTAAGGTGGAACCACCACATAACGACAACTGTCAGTAAATTACGTCATTCCCTGCAAAAATTCTACACACTAGGAAACATATTATCTCCTGCCAACCTTAAAATTGTTTACTATGCCATCGTTCAATCCATTATTCAATATGGCATCATAGCTTGGAGACGAGCTTGTGATGCTCACATAAAAAAACTCGCAACTATTCAAAGTATTATTCTCAAAGTAATACTCAAAAGTGGACTATCACCATCCTACTGGACTTGTTTACAAAGAAAGCGGTGTCCTACAAACTCGAAAACTGTATGCGCAATTCCTAATGAAATATGTTCATTTGCATAAGCTTAACACAGATTATTCTAATGTAAGTTCATACAAAATTAACACAAGATTCAAAAACAACAAGAAACTACAATTAAATAGAAAAAATAAAGGGCTAACACAACGACATGGACATTACTAAGGACCCAAACTTTATAACTTGTTACCCATTCACATACGATCACAGAAAACGCGCTCAAAGAACTTCGACTTTCTTGCCAAAAAGGGGCTTAAAATATGCCCCATAAATAGTATCGAAAATGTCATCAACACAACACTCAACTACAATATTATAAACCAGGCTAATAAGAAGTATGCAATTCAAAAATAGGACTGTTTAAATGTAAAAACAAATCAAATACAATTAAAATATTCATTCCAATTTTAATCCCAACTCCAACTCGTCTCGACTTACCTAAAAGCTAACTCAATAGAAATGTGTGTTTAATATTTAACAACAAAAACTCATATACTGATAGATTTATGTGTTTAATGTTAATTGTGTGTCTATGATTAACGTCAAGTTATTTTATTATGTCTTTTAGTTCATAGTTTAATATCTATCACTATCTTAGATTAGTCATGCCGTTGTATGTGTATGGTATACACACACCCAACGGTCATATAATATCTATTCCAAGTAGGCCTAGAAAACCCTGAAAAGTAAATCGGAAACAAAAATAAAAAAATCTTATTTTAATACTAGCTAGGTAAACATATTATATACTATACAATACATATTACATATTACTAGAGCCAAGTAAAATTCGCGATACAAAATAAAACGAAACTGTTGTTATATCCCTCAACATGATGATGATGATTGGTGGTGTTTAACGACGTACTCGACAGCTTAGGTCATATGACGTCTTCCGAATCAGGTCCATCTATATCGCGGGAGTCGTCATAAGGGGAGTCCAGCAAGGGAGGGCAGGGCCATGTGGTAGGAGAAATCTTTAGTGGGGCAGTGGGGGGGGAAGGGACAGGGTCTCCTTTCGTCGCCTCTTACGACTAGCAGAGTCACTCTGGGCCTATTCTACCCCAAGCTCCGCTGGGCTGGGTTTGACCGCGCCCAATCTGGCTGAGGGTCAACCCGGGCCCAGACGGGTCTCCTTTTGTCGCCTCTTACGAATGGCAGAGTCACCCTGGACCTATTCTTTCCCGGGCCCAGACGGGGCCCTCAACATGATATTTGTGGACGAGACGTCATGTCAGTATGCTAATTATGTAAATTTTGAATCACGAAATAACGCGATTTATCTGTGTGTTATCCACGAAATATCTGTGCATTCGCGAAATAAGACCGAAATTACGAAAAGTGTTAAATGTTGGCCAAAAATCCGCGTCCGTGTCTGGCTGGGTTGATTTCCAGTTGTGAATTTTTGTGCCGTGAAAAGTCCACTGCAAGTGGCTCGAGTGACACATCACATCAGCGAGCGAGGTAGCATACGCCCCCCCCTCGCAACCCTTCCACACCCGAACAAGTTTCCTAGACCAAGGCGACCGCCGACTGCCTGCCCGTCAAGCTAATCAAAACTCGTTCGGTTTCGTTTGTTCTTCCACGAACGCAATACGAGGACACCAGGGTTGCGTTCCGTTACATGCTGGATGTACTGATCCAGTGCGCCAGCTTACTGGATGCATTCCGAAACATGCTGCCAGCGACTACTGAGCGTTCCCTTACTTGCTATCCCAGCATCTCCAGTGCACTGGAAGTACTGGACCTTTTTCACGCAGTAGCCCCAGTAAAACTTGGAACTGTCATGGCGTCGCACCAAACTATAACATACCAGTGGCACGAAATATCGCTCGTTTGTCCAGAAACAAACGAAGTAGTGAAATTAGTAGTGAACGACAATGAAAAGGAGCGTCTGGAGAAAGGTGCGAATGTTTTGTATATGCTATTGGACGTATATTTCTTCCCCGGTTCATCCTCATGGGAGACTTCAACGCACGTCACGCGTCCTTCGGGGACACGGGGTCCAATGCTAATGGCGTTACTCTGGCTGACATGCTCGTGGACCTTCCCCTCTTCCGCCTGTTCAACGATAACCCCACCTTCATCGGCTACAACGGTGCTTCTATCCCGGACCACATCCTAGTTAGTGAGAATCTTGCTGGCCATTTTAGTGACGTCATCATAGGCCCGTCTGTGGGCAGCGACCACCTCCCTCTCGTGTGTTCCACGGACGCTGTTAACCCCCCTCTACCCCGGCCCCGCTACAAGGCCGTCAGGGACTATTCGTCTGCAGACTGGGACTCCTTCCGGCACACCGTCCTTCGTCTTCTGCCAGAGCGTGTCGATGCCTCTACATGCGCTGCTATTCGATCGGACATGAACATGCTGATAGCTGTGTTAAAAAGGGCGGTGGCTGTGGCGGTGCCTCTCAAAAACGTACACACCTCTCGCCGGCGCCTTGCTCCTGACATCGTGGTCCTCATTAGACAGAAACGTCGGGTCTATCGCCAGTTTACGCTCTCCCGCGACCCTGCGTTGAAGACGGAGTGGAACAGCCTCAACGCACTCATCCGGCGTCGGATATCGTCCCACCGCGAGGAGTCGTGGATCGCTGCCTGCGGGGCCCTTGATTACAGCCAGGGTTCCAAGTTCTGGCATCGGTTCAAGTGCCTCACCGGCCGGCAAACCCGAGTCGTCTCTCCGCTGATCGTCGACGACGACGTTTACGCCACTGGCGACGAGAAGGCCGCCGTCTTCGCGGCTTCGTTGGAGGACGTACACCGTTTCCCAACAGACCCGCTTTTCGATGTTGCATTCCGCGACTCCGTTGAAACAAGCCTCTCTAGGTATGAGCCGTCACTTTGGAACCACTCTGTCCTACCGTCCGACGACGTTCCCTTTCCTGACTTGGTCAGTCCGATCACGGTCCACGATGTAGTACGTGCGCTGTCGTCGGGGCGGAATTCGGCGGCGGGAGGGGATGGCGTCACTCGGCTCATGCTGCGGAATGCACCTTCTGCCTTCCTCGTTCACCTTGCGTCCCTATTTACCGATTGCCTCCGTCTTGGCTACTTTCCCGAAGGTTTCCGTTCGGCTGTGGTGGTTATGATCCCCAAGCCACGCCAGCCTGCCACCGATCCGGCTAGTTTCCGCCCGATCAGTCTTCTTAGCGTCGTTGGCAATACCCTGGAGAAAATAATTCAGACTCGGCTGGCAGCCTTTGCTGAGCATGCTGGCATCCTCCCGGAGGAACAGGCGGGCTTCCGCCCCAGTCGCGGCGTGACTGATCCCGTTGCTCGACTTGTCTCGGATGCTACTACCGCACTCAACGCAGGTCACTGTGTACTGACTGCCTTCCTCGACATCTCTCGGGCTTTTGATAAGGTCTGGCACGACGGCCTAGTCTACAAACTCCTTCAGGTCGGGGTTCCCCTACTCATGGTCCGCCTAATTCGTTCCTTTCTCACCGGCCGCACGGCGCGGGTTCGACTTGATGGCCATCTCTCGGCTCCGTTCCCTACTCGCGCCGGCGTCCCTCAAGGTTCCTGCCTTTCTCCGTTGCTGTACCTCCTTTACTGCCATGATATACCAGTACCTCTCTCCCGGGGTGCCTCCGTTGGCCTGTACGCTGACGACACGGCGTACTGGTGCTCCCACCGTTCCGCGGCCGGGGCGTTCCGTGCCCTACAGCGCCTGCTCGCGGCCCTTCAACGCTGGATGTCTCGCTGGCGGGTGCTACCCAATGCCTCCAAAACACAACTTTTACTGTTTCGGCACCGACACAAGACCCAAAAGCTGTCCCAGAGGCCCTTTTGTCGCTCTATCTCGCCATGGGGTGTGCCCGTCTTTGTCTCCGCCACAGCCAAGTACCTTGGGGTGACCTTCTCCCCCACTCTGGACTGGGGGGCGCACACGCGGGATGTGTGTCTGCGTGCGAGGCAGCGGATGAATCTGCTCGTGCTGATTCGTGGGCGCTTTCGTGGCTGCAGTTTCCGTACACTCCGGCATACCTACCAGGTGTTCCTCCGCCCCCTCTTTGAGCACGCCGCTGCTGCCCTCTCGCCCGTACTTGGTCGGCACTGTCTGCGGTACCTCTCCCTGGAGCGCCGCATCCTTCGTCGCATTGCCCGGCTGCACCCCTGGACGCGCAACGAGGACGTGTACGCGCTCACCGAGGTCCCGCCCCTGTCCGACCGCCTCACTGCCCTCACCATCGCTTACGTCGCCCGCCTCCGAGCCCGTGGCCGCGATGCCCTCCTGGACCAGCTATACGCCCCCGGCGACGGCCATCGTCGGCTGCGGTTCCAGTACCCTCAACATGCTGACTACTTGACCGGGGATTGCCGGGCCGCGGTGACCTCGTTCGCGGGGGCCTCCAGGGCGTCGAGCCAGAGGACGCGGGGTGCTGTGCTGACTGTTGTGTTCGTGTGTTGTGCGCTCGCCTGTGACATGTCCATCTGGACATGTGTTTGTGTTTTTTTTTTTTTTAATTTTGTGTTTTCTTGTGTTTGTGTCTGCTCTTGTGACATCTCTGGACATGTGTTTGTGCATCCAACTGAATTCCCATCTGGACTTGTGTTTGTGTTTGTTTTGCGTGATTTGACTTGTCTTTGCGTTTATCACTTAATTTCCATTTATACGTTGTCTTTGTGTTTGCTCTGTGTGTATTGGTTTTTGTTAGCATTTTGTCTTTGAATTTGTCCTCTATCTGTTTCGGCTCTGCCCTTGTATTATTAGTCTCTGTATCTGTCTTTGTTTTTGTGTATTAGGCTGCAGAGGGCCGTGTTGTGGCCCTATATCGGCCTTCTCGCCTCCGGGCGAGAAAACCACAATAAATTCAATTCAATTCAATTCAATTGGAAGGGTGCAATTAGTGTAGGCCTAGGCTGACAGCTATAGCTTACGACTATTTTCGCGCCGTCTTCCATACTGTGCTCAGTGCTCTGCAGGTGGATGCTCGTTCCGTTTCTTAAGCCTACTGGCTCGCGCTGGCTCACGCCGGCGCTCACTGGGTCCCAGCAGTCCCAGCATGTAACGGAATGCAACCCAGATCTGCTCCGGACGTGACTTCTGCATGAGTACATGACCTTGGCACTTGCAGTTCGTTTCGTTAGTTCGCAAGGCTAACAACCCTGTCTATCGGCCGGCAACTCTTTTGTGACCAGTCTTATTTTAATCTGTTTTCGGGGAAAATGCCAAAAATAAAAGTTAGTGTAAAAAAGCGCGCAGAAGAATTTGAGAAAGAGAGTTTTTACGTGAGAAATGGTACTATTCTTATATGCAAACATTGCGATTGCCGTCTTGAATATGAACGCAAAGACACCCTGTTAAAACATGTGGTGAGTGATGGTCACAAAAAGGCAAAGGCTAGAGGAGGGCAGAAGAGGCAGGCTTCTCTGCAAGAAAGCTTTGTAGCCGCGAAGAAAGCCAAGGATGACAAAGAAGAGTTTATTACGAACACAGTTGGGGCATTTTTAGAAGCGGGCATTGCACCTGAAAAGCTAGATCACCCCAGTTTACGGTCGTGGATGAGTATGTATGTGGCCGGAAGTGGTGATCTGCCATGTGCCAATACCATCAGGCGAAAATACGTCCCTTTGATCGGAGCAAATAAAGTTGAGGAAATAAAAAGTGCGGTTGCAGGTAAAGATGTCGTCATAATTTGTGATGAAACTACAGATAAAGCCGGTAATTGCGTGTTCAATATTCTGTTTCGCTTACTTGAGCCCACTGACAGACAAGACGTGTTCCTTGCTGCATCTGTTGTGTTGGACACTGCCGACGGAAAAAGTTGCGCACAAGCTGTAATCAACACCCTCACGAAGTACGATGTTGCCTACGAGAGTTGTGTGGCGTTTTCAACAGATTCTGCTCGCTATATGACCACTTGCTACAACACACTTAGTGCGCTTGTTGGGGAAGACAACTTTATACACGTGCAGTGCTGGGCGCATAAGGTAGGCTGGGCAAGGCCTATTTTAATATTATTTACTTATGTGTTATTTTACTTAGTTATGCTAGTTTTATTATGCCTCAGAATTGAACATCTACTAGGCCTAGACTTCATTCTGCACATTCTACACACAAACAAATGTACAGCCTTTAGGTACAGAGCCTAAAAAAGTGCGAACCCCTAAAATATCGTCTACAACAGGGTTGTTTGGCAGCCGATTTTCGCCGTCAATGGTAGGGGCCTACATCACGAAATAAATATATATATGAGGGTATTCATTTATTGCACAATAACATAGGAATACATTCCAGTCACTTTATTTAATATAATGAACCCGTTTTTAATTAAGTAGGTTAGACCTATACTAACTCAAGTTAATTGACATTATCATAAACAAACACAAAACAAGGAGGGCTCCCATTAATTTACAGTATTTACTAGGGCTGCCCTTTGACATCGATGTTTCGATTCGATGTTGATGTCGCGGACAAATTTTTAGACATCGGTGTGATTGTTGACATGGAACCAAAAAAAAATCGAGTTTGAAACACGTTTCTCCCTGGCGGCGTTTTAGATTGGCACTACGAACGCATGATGCGTTCGCCGACTGCATTACCTTCCACTGTGAAATAATTCGAAATACGAGACAACTTGCAACCTGTCACGCTAAGGGCCCCCCCCCCCCCCCTCTCCCCCAACAAGACTAACGCGTGTATATTTTCATATTACATTTTTCGAGAAATGTTGCCATGTTCTATATTGCATTGGTCTATTCAACTTGATGTGGTTAATAAGCCCCGTGTATTTGCTGCTGCTGTTCCTAACCACTACTTTCGTTACGCCTATTCTTTCGCCTCGACATAACACGAGACCGAAGCGAAAACTGACATTTGCCTAGTCCGGTGAACGCAGCCGTGCACACGTAGAGTGCGACTGAAAGGGATGCTGGTCCGCTGGGCCTCGGGAGTCGGGCTTTGACGAAGTCGTGACCAAGATTGTTGAGTTGTCTGACGAGTTAGCGATGGTTGGGGGGGGGGGGGGGGGGGTAGGTTGACGGGAGCGGTGGCCAGCGAGCTTTCTACAAATAGCCAGTATCGCGATTCGCGTCGCACGCGAGTAAAGACAAGTTTTAGCGCTGCGCACGGCCAGGCGACGTATTATTTGGACTTTTTTCGATTCGATCGCAACGTGATGTCTAAATTTTCAATCCGACATCAATTTACAAATATTAAGTCGAACGGCAGCCTTAGTATTTACTAACGGATTTATTTGCAACAAAACAAAATCCATGTTACAATTAATTGTGCCATTCATTATCCATATTATTAACATTTTGCCACAAGTAAATGGTCGCAGCCAGTTCTTTTGCTCCTTTTTTACAACGCATTTTTCTTTCATAGATAAACTTGGTTGGTCAGCTGTGGCAGAACCACCTCGAGGAATTAAATGCTGCCGTGGCAAAAGTGAAAAGTGCCTTTCTCAACACGCGAAAGCGTAAACACAAATATCTGGAATTTTTGCGGAACAAGTATGAAGCAGATACGAACAAAATAAAATTGTTCCCCATGCCCGTGCTGACCAGGTGGAATAGCTGGTTCCACTCGGTGACATACCTGTCAACACACCTGGCTGACATAATAGAATTTATGAACCAGATGTCAGCCGAAAATGCAGGTGTAACCTACCTGAAAACCATCTCAGCGGACCTTACTGCAACAACACAGATGCAAGCAACATTTGTTGCAGACAACTGTGCTACAATGGTGGAGCTGATAGAAGTACTGGAGGGTAACTCTTACCCAACAGCTCACATACTAGACACTAGGCTAGATACACTTGAACACAAGTTAGGTTTACTGGCTGAAGGAGTCTTCAATGAAGAATTCAACCAGAAGCATAGTAGAATGTTGGCATTGAAAAAAGCTCAGCTAAAATCTCAGTGTGAGCTTGTGGCTCAAACAAGCCTTACCAAGTTAAAAAACCTGAGGGCCAACGACCCTGCACACGCTGCCTACAAATCCATTGGTAAATTATTTAATCCCGGCAACATCAGCAGAATGGCGGTAACCACACAGCAAGCCGAAATTCGAGGCCTGCTCAAGAATCTGCCTGGCACTGCAACCAGCCAGAACACCTTTCCAGATTTTCTTGCAGGGTATTTGAAATTGAAAGAGCTCGTCTTGGAGGAACAGAGTAAGCCAGACACACACCACATTGATGTATGCAAGCTGCTTTGTTCCATCAAGGCAGAGTATCCTATGTTTACCACCAGAGCGTTGAAGGCAATATGGTTGCCAACAAGTGTTGACGCCGAACGCTCGTTTTCGCGATATTCCCTGGTTGTTTCGGACCGACGCAGAAGCCTCAAGCCCGAAAATGCTGAAATCTGCACAATGGTGGCCTTCAAGTAGACTCTTTCCATCTTACATAATAAACTCTTTCATTATTTTAACGACATCCGTTGTGTTTGTTTTTGTATTGTGCTTTGCAGTGAAATAAAAAGATAAAAACGAAGTACTGTCTCCACGACCCACTTATTTAAGTGTGATTCCTGAATTGATCGTTTTTTTTTTTTTTGCTTGTTATTTGTCTTTTGAAAAATAACACCGCCAAAACGCGAAATTCATATTTTGAAAAACGAAATTTGTGAAAAAATAAAACCATTTCTGTAGGGCTCTATACATATTACATATTAGATATTATATAATACCTGTCAAAACCTCTATAATTTCTGATTTAGCTAAGTATCTTTATAAAAAGAACACCTAAAAACTGTATATTTTATATTATTGTCAAAGATTTTGTATAAGGAGATTATAAATGTAAAATAAAAATGATATGTATAACAAATAATGACATTCTTAGGCCTACTAATGGATTACTAATGGATTAATATTTTTAATACTCTTACCAAATTATTATCTTGCTTCATTTCTTTTTATCTTCACATAAATGCCCCGCCACAAGACTGTTTTCTTACTGGGGCATTCAAACTATTCTCTATAACATGTACATGTGTAACCACTATGAAATAAATCTGAAAAAATCTGAAATCTGGTCTTGCGCTTATGAACGTCTACAGAGTCGACGTGTGTGTTGAACGTGTAATGAATAGATTTGGTGGGCGAAAGAACAGAAAAATTGACTTTATCATTTGAAACGTGTTTTTTGACAAGTAAAGAAATTAAAAAAAAAATTCCACAGTCGATTACCCCCCCCCCCCCCCCCCCCTCACTGGAATCCCGGATCCGCCCTTGATCGTGCCTCAGTGTTGCCGCACTTACTAGTAACGTTAATTCTGCTGTCGGGTGATATACAACTAAACCCAGGGCCACAATCGCCCATGTTGGATACTTACTATCAGAACGTGTGCAGTCTCAAAAATAAATTCACTGATTGCGTCTCTGACTGGCATGTGCTCACTCGGTTTGATATTGTTGCTTTTACAGAAACTAAACTGAACTGTGTGGTTACGTCGTCGATACTGAGATCCCAATATCATCCGAAGTCAATATTTTCCGTCGCGACAGAACTTCTCGTGGTGGTGGAGTGTTGTTAGGTGTGAACTTGGAAGTGGCCATGTAGAGCTAGGAAGGAACTCAACCGTGATTGTGAAATTGTGTGGGCTGAAGTGTGCATTCCTGGTAATAAACTGTTAGTTGGCTGCTACTACAGACCCCCTAGCAGCCCAATTTCATCCCTTGAGGCCTGTTTCGATTATGTCCTTGCGGCTCTTGGACATGGCAGAGTATTACTTTTCGGTGATTTTAATCTGGGAATAAAGTGGACCTCAATCGAGACTGGTTCAGTCAGTAATACTACGGACGGCTGGTTCATGGATAATTTCATCTACGGCCTTGGTCTTCAACAACTGATTCTGCACCCTACACAAAACTCGGCAACGCTGGATCTTGTGTTGACGAACTTCAAGCCTGACACTGTCACTGTTACACCGAGTCGGAACATCTGCGAGTCTGACCACCAGTCACTGGACACCTCACTCTCGCTACCTGCCCCTGGCCCTTGGCGCCTGCTAGACCCACCCCCTCGCATTGTACTCCCTGCCTTGGCAACAACTTGCAGAGCTCGACGTAAACAAAGCAGTGCAACTCTTCACAGAATGGATTCACAACATCGTCGCGGAATTTGTACCCTTGTGTGAAATTAAATCCACAAAGTTTCCGGTTTGGATGACTGACCGCTCTAAAAATGCGTTGACTGACAAGAACAAGTGTTGGTATTTGTGGAAACATTCTGGTAGTGAGTGCGCAGGAACGTCGCACGTATTAGAATGCTCGTAAACTTGCGAAAGCAGCCACTAGGAAGGACTACAAGGACTACACTGACAAAATTACAAGTGAGGCAGCGTAAAATCCTAAAAGATTTGGTCGCTAATTAATTCACGGACGAAGACTGAACGAATTCCCCTCGAAATCCGCACGGATGAGAAGACAGCATCTGATCATCAACGTCCTATTCTGTTCAATGACCACTTTGTTAGTAATTTTTCGACGCCTACATCGCATCCAATAGCGTCGCCGCTGAAATCCAAGTGTTCCTTCTCTCTTGCGTCGCTTTCCACCGATGGGAGGGAAATATTTTACTTAATTTCTAAGCTATTTCCTCGTCGTGCTACTGCCCCTGACAACATTAGTGCAGTATTTATCAAGCAAATGGCAGCTCAATTAGCTTCTCCTCTGTCTATTCTATTCAACAAAATCTTTTCCTCGAGGGTTTTTCTGGACGCTTGGAAATTTGCAAATGTGGTTCCCATTTTAAAATCAGGGGACAAGAAACTCGTGAATAATTATAGGCCTATTTCTCTTCTTCCTATTTTGTCTACGATCTGCGAAAGAGATATACACAAGCGTCTTTTAAAGTTTACACTTCCGTATCTCTCACAAATTCAACACGTTTTATGCTAGCAACTCCTATCAGACCAACCTTGTCATGCTACAAGAGGCAGCCATAGCGACTATTGATGCTGGTGATCAACTCAACGTTGCATTTATTGATTTCGGCAAAGCGTTCGATTCTGTAAGTCATAGGCCCTTATTGTACAAAATTGAACATCGTTTGGGAATTCATGGCAATTTCCTGGCACTAATTACTAGTTTTCTTAGTAATCGTCATCAACGAGTTGTGATTAGTGTATCCGAGTCTGGCTGGGTCATGGTGATCTCTGGGGTCCCCCAAGGAAGCTTCTTGGCCCCCTTCTCTTCACACTCTTCATGGATGATATAAGCGACCTAGTTGACTCTCAGATATGCTATTTCCTCCTATACGCTGACGACTGCGCACTCTTAAAACGTATCAGGAATGCCTGTGACGTCATCACGCTTCAGCGCGGTCTTGACTTGTTCGGCCATTGATGCACCGACTGGGAGTTGAACCCTAACCCTACGAAATGTTCTGTTCTCTCCATCTCTACGACTACCAGCTTGGCGGTGAAATGATGCGGCGAGTCAATGAGCAACGTGACTTGGGAGTAACTGTAGACGGTAACTGACGGTACTGTTTGTGGACCACGTCGACAAAGTCACCTCCGAAGCCATGCATCTCTTGAGAATGGTGTACCGTTTCACCGAAATTATTATTATTATTATTATTATTAATTATTATTATTATTATTATTATTATTATTATTATTATTATTATTATTATTATTATTATTATTATTATTATTTTATTGTTGCAATACATACAAACTCGGTCAAAACCGGCATAAACATGTTGTACGGACACAAATGTAAAGTATTTCCATGTGTTTACCTTATTAAAATCTACTTAGAACTATTTAATATATCTTCTTCTTCTTCTTCTTCTTCTGCTTCTCAAATGCCCACATTTGGCTATACTACTTAATATATCATTGTATTTGTCCACATTATTTTTTCCAAACCGAACTGTGGATGCTATGTACGGTCGTGGCCGATTTGTACTCATCCCAGCATTCGCTCTTTGTACGGTGGAAACCACGAAAACCACCATCGGGATGGAGAACTTCTTGAAGTCTTCATTCTTCTTAGTTCAAAAATTTTCGCACTATCCTACACGTGTTCAAAATAATTGCTTTTTGCATCTCGATGTATATGTTCGGTTGGAGACCAATTAGTTTAATACTGTCATGGAGTTTACGTGGAACAATGCCATTTGCTGATATAATTAACGGTATAATAGTTACATTATTCTGCTTCCACAACCTTTTTATTTCAATTGATAATTCCTCATATCTGTTTATCTTTTCCCGCCAAGTTGTCTCTACATTGTGGCATAAAGGGACGGCAACATCAATTTAAATCGTTTCTTGTTTCTTCTTGTCAATAAATATAATATCCGGTCTATTGTGATGTATGGTTTGGTCTGTAATAACTGCCCGGTCGTAATATAATTTGTAGTCTTTACTATCTAATACCTTTTCAGGCTTGTATTTGTAATACGCAGTGGTTGTGTTTATAAGTTTATACTTCATGGCTAATTTTTGATGTACAATGTTTGCAACTTGGTTATGCCTATGAAGATAATCTGTTATTATTATTATTATTGTGGTTAAAAGGCACAAAACATCTGGGTTATCAGTGTCTTTGGTGTAATAAATTGGTCATAATTGGGAAATGATCGCTTTGTTCTTTTAGTGCTAAAATTAGATGGTTTTACATTATTAAGAAGAGTCAGGTTGTGAGATATTAAAACCTCTTCTATTAAAACACCCCTTAGATTGCATGTTCTGCTTCTCCATAAAACACTGTGTGTATTAAAATCTCCAAGAATAATAAAAAGACGCGGTAGTTGATTTAAAAGATTTGTGACTCGAGTTTTAGATATCACAGTCTGGGGTGGGAGATAAACGTTGCATAGAGTAACTGGGCTGGGAAAAGCTACTCTGACAGCTACCGCCTGCAAAGGTGTTGTGAGAGGCAAGTGTTCTGCATAGATGCTGTCGTGGATGATAGAAGCAACTCCTCCCTGAGCCCGTTCTCCCGAGTCGTCGAGTTGAGTTGAGTTTATTGGGTTTAAGGGCGCTTCAACCAGTTAGGTCATTTTGCGCCACCAAGATAATGTAACTCGTAACTTATTGTTTTATTGCATGATTGATTTATGGGGCTTAACGTCTCATATTTATGCAACGATGGCTAATCGAGACGATGAGCGGGTGATAATGAAGATGAGAAAGATGATAATGAAGGATAAAGTCATCAAATCTGAAAATGTATAGCCACGTAGCCTTGAGTTGTTGGTAGTTTTAAAATGGGTTTCCTGCAGACATAAATAAGAATAAAATAGTGAGGTTTTACTTGGAGGTTGATCTCTTCGGGCCGCGAAAAATAACCTCTAACGTTTGACTGCAGTAAAACATCCGTGTGAAAACTTTAATAAAACTTGGATCTTACGTTAAGTTTTTAAAATTTCTTCTTGTTTTTACCTTTCTTTGCAAACTGAGATGCCCTGTCAGCAGAGCTTAAAGCTAGTGACTCGGTGTCTTGGTCCATCAGCTCATCACTGACCATGTCATCTTCAAGTGATGAATAGTATGGACTACCGCCTACATTCTGCCAAAAGGATCCGTCAATGGGAGCTTGTGGGGTCCTTTTCAGACGCCTAGATTTGGATTTGCCTTTGATATCCTGTTCGGGGTTTGGTTTAATGCACTCTGGTGCGGGTTTAGTTTGTTTGTGGTTTCTTTGATCAGTCTCATTCGTCAAATCAGGCGTTTCTTTTTGTCTTATGATCGATATCAGTTCCTCGATTTGGTTACGCTGTTCCTTCATTTCCTCAGCTTGTTGAGTTTGAGTTTATTGGGTTTAAGGGCGCTTCAACCAGTTAGGTCATTTTGCGCCACCAAGATAATGTAACTCGTTACTTATTGTTTTATTGCATGATTGATTAATGGGGCTTAACGTCTAATATTTATGCAACGATGGCTAATCGAGACGATGAGCGGGTGATAATGAAGATGAGAAAGATGATAATGAAGAATAAAGCCACATCCGAATCAGATCCATTGTACGTCGCGTGAGTCGTCATACGGGAGTCCAGCAAGGGAGGGCAGGGCCAAGTGGGAGGAGAAATATTCAATGGGACAGTGGGGGGGAAAGGGGATTGGGGTGTGGACTGCACTTCGTCTGACTTCTCCTCCTCGACCAGTCCGGCTTGGGTGGCCCTACCAGAAGACGCTTCCGCCGGCATAGCTCTCGGGATCAACAAAGCACGCAAACCTGCCCACCACGATAAGGTGGCAGTCCCTGGGCAGGCTGACTGTATTAGTATGGCAAAACAACCAGATTAGAACCAATCGTATTGACCATCTAGTACGACATCACATAAAGCACATGAGAAAATGCGTTTGATGACTTTTGGTAAGTGGCGTGTGTTCGTTTAAGATTTTCTACTTTGTGGTCATGCCTACTACTTGACACGGCAGTCGGTGTAGGTCTTATCTTGATGGCTCAGATGGCATCAAGTTGAGATGTAGTTGAGGAAATTTTGGTTTTTCGTGGACATGGGTATGGTCTAGTTCAGGCATGGGCAAACTACGACCCGCGGAGCCTTTTCGAACGGCCCGCCATCATTTTACTTTTTATTAGAAATTACGGCCCTCCCGCCTACGTGACAACGTATTTCCGAACCTGCTAGTCCGCCCCTGCTCACGCCACTTGCCGGCATAATAGTCGGTCCCATTGTGAGCTGAAGGTCAGCTCCAAACCCTTACCATCCTAACACCAAATACAAAATGCATGTTTCCATTCATTCCGTTGGCATCACGGCATTTGCAGTGCATTGGCCTGGCCTACTTCCGTCCCAAGCTAACCATTCAGCACGTTTGTGCAGTCCAGTCAGTGTTCAGGGTTGCAACCACTGAGAGGGTGCAGGTGGTTTGTGTGTCCAGTCCAGTGTGTACGAGAGTAATAATTGAAGTGTTACTTTTAAGTTTGTAGTTGTGACTCGTATTTTAGTATAAGATGAGTGCATCAAAAGTTAGAAAAGTAGATCGTGAGTGTCGGGTTTTTAATCATGACTGGTCAGTTAAATACTTTTTTACCGACGTCGGTTCCAAAGCGATTTGTTTAGTTTGTAAGAAAAGTGTTTCAGTTTTCAAAGAGTATAACCTAAGTAGGCATTTCAATTTGAAGCATGCAGACAAGTTCAGCAACTTATCGGTCGATCAAAAACTTATAAAAGCTAACGAACTTGTAAGTCAATTAAAAAAACAACAAAACGTATCTTCAAAACAAAGCTCTGACCAAGAGTCTGCAACAAAGGCTAGTTTTGTAATAGCCCATAACATTGCGAAATATAACAAATCATTCTCAGAGGGAGAGTTTTTGAAAGAATGTTTTGTAGAAGTCTCGAATTTGGTTTGTCCAGACAAAAAGAAGCAGTTCGAAAACATAAGTTTGTCCCGCAGAACCATCACTCGTCGTATTGAAGATATCGATACTAACTTGATTGGCCAACTAAAGTGTAAAGTAAAAAACTTTACATATTTTTCATTGGCGTTGGATGAAAGTACAGATGTATATTACACCACTCAACTTTTAATTTTTGTGAGAGGTATCAACGATCAGTTTGAAATCATAGAAGAGTTGGCCTCCATGCAATCTATGAAAGATACCACAACGGGAGCCGACCTATTTGATGAAGTTGGCAATTATATTGATAAGCTCATGCTGCCATGGAGTTATCTCGTTAACGTTACGACCGACGGCTCCCCAAATCTAACAGGAAAAAATGTTAGATTATTGAAAAGAATTGACGATAAAGTTAAAGAGATTAATGGTAATCATGAAATAATATTCCTACAATGCATTAAGAAGTGTTGTGTAAACGTGTACTGAACATGCAACACGTTGTGAACCCTGTTACTCGAATTGTAAATTTTATTAGAGCCAGGGGTCTTAATCACCGTGAATTTATTTCATTATTAAAAGACATGGATGCGGAGCACACAGACGTGTTGTATCACTCGACTGTGCGTGCGTTGGTTGAGTTTGGGGAAAGTGCTGAAAAGGGTGGGGAACTTAAAAATGAGATCATTCTTTTCCTTGAAATGAAAGAAAAAGATATCGAGTTCTCAGAACTAAAAGATGCAAAATGGTTGAATGACCTTGCATTTACATTAGATGTGATGACGCATTTAAATGATCTAAATGTAAAACTGCAATGCAAGGGTATTTTTGTGCCGGATATGTATACAAATGTGAAGGCATTTAAAATCAAGTTGCTATTGTTTTCAAGAAATTTAAAGCAAAATGTATTCGTCCACTTCCCTACACTTGAACAACGGCGCAATACTGTGTCTGTTGAACAGGCCAAAATGTACAGTGTGAAGCTGAGTGAATTACATGCTGAATTTACGCATCGGTTTGCCGATTTCAAAAAGATTGAAACAGAACTAAAACTGGTGTCTTCTCCCTTCACGTTTGACATTGAAGAAGCTCCTGCTAAATTACAATCGACCAACAAACTGACAATATCCTAAAAGACATGTACAACTCTGTAGAACTGGACAAATTCTACTCGGCGTTAAATGAAACTAAATTCCGATAAATAAGGGACATGGCAAAAAAAGTGTTGGTTTTGTTTGGCTCCACGTACGTGTGCGAACAGACATTTTCAATCATGAAAATCAACAAGTCACAACACCGATCAAGATTGACTGATCAACACTTGTCATCTGTGCTGCAGATATCGACGTCCACGTTTGCGCCCGAATTTGACACTTTGGTGAAAAACATAAATCAGCTGCACATGTCACATTGAAAATACAACATCGGTAAGCTAATTCTGTACTAACCCCCCTTATTAACCCTGTATTATTATTAACCCCCCTGCTATTTTCGCCTTAAGTCCCTTGTTCCCTAGGTCCGGCCCGTTATGATATAACTTTATATCATGTGGCCCTTGGCTCAAAATGTTTGCCCACCCCTGGTCTAGTTGGTTTGATTCTCTGTGCAGCGTCTATAGGGATGGAACGGTTAAACGTGTAGGTGGGTTAGAGGTTATTTGGCAATTGTTCCAAGTAAATACAATAATAAGAATATCACAAAAATGTTCTTTGAGATCTGTTAAATTGTATTGTTTACTTTCAAGAAGGGGGAGGATCTACATCAGGAAGAATGAAAACTCTCCAGTCATCCTGGTTCACTCGACGACTGACATTCCGGCAGCCTAGTAATGTATCCATAGACTATCTTATTCTAATATAATATATTTTCAAGTCAAAATGGCATAATACATCAATAGTAATACACGGCAAAAAAGCAATGTATATAGCTCTATAATAGATTTGAAATCACATTATTCCTCTGATACCTTAACAGGTACTGCACTAAAAATCTTGCATGTCAATATACAAGGGATCAATGCACACTTTGACAACTTTAAGTGTTCGTTCACCTCTTACTGCAATGTGTACCTAGGCACTCAAGTTGGTATATAGAACACATATTCAATAGCAGTTTCACCGAAAATGATTCGAGTTCCACGTAATTAGTGGTTAAATGTTTTATGAATTGTATGCAGCCCGCTGAACGTTGTACGTTTGACAATACCGTACCCCCGAGTGTCGTGTGACCTTGTTTCACGCATCTGGAGGGTTGGGCCAAAAGTATCCGGCCAAGCGCATGTGTATAGTCGTTACAAAATTTGCCGTCCACTACAAAATATGAAACAGTTTTATTCTTTACATTATAGTAATACATAATTTGGCAGGTCAAATAGAAATTAACATAAATACGTCAAATAGTACATTTTACGTCGTAGTCTAATGTAACGACATACATGTCACAAGAAGAATTTTCACCAAGATGTATCAAACAAACGTAAGTTTGTGAAATTTTACTTGAGGTCTTTGTGAAAACCTGTTCGGCGCAAGTAACTTTATTTCTTAATTTGACAAAACTATTTAATTATATTCCTCATCTTGACAAATACTATTATCATTTCACAAATTGAAGAGATATGAACACATTTTCAGTGAGTTGTTACAAATCTTGTATCTATCTATCCCTTGACCACGCGCCTTCTGCGCCACTTTCTTTGAACAAAGTATCTCACCAGACAACGTGCGCTCCCTCTCTTGCTGTCTTCAGCCAACCACGAATC
Organism: Isoperla grammatica; assembly: GCA_945910005.1. Classification (NCBI taxonomy): domain Eukaryota; kingdom Metazoa; phylum Arthropoda; class Insecta; order Plecoptera; family Perlodidae; genus Isoperla; species Isoperla grammatica. Next base: position 84,738,628 of record OX246737.1, read on the forward strand.
TTACGTACCATCCCTCCTTCCCATGCTCGCTGGAGACACAGCACAGCGTTGTAATTTTTTATAGCTACAGAACTATGACGTAGAAGTCCTACCTCGAACAGCAAGTTGCGCGAATAAACAAAGGACACCTGATGGTATAGGCCCCGAGATATACACCTAAACATGGATATAGTCATAAAGAGCGCCATAGAAATCGCGGAGTGAGGGCTCGAGGATCGCTGTTGCTACCGAATAACATTTCAAGTTCGGAAGGTTTGAAAAAAAATGTATTGTATAAAATGAACCAGGATGATGTATTCGAAGCTCTAAGATTTGATTATTTGGGCTTAACGTCTCATATTTTTGCAACGAGGCTAATCGAGACAATGAGTGGGTGATATATGAAGATGAAATAGGGGGCTGTTTGGAGGAAAGGGGCAAATAGGAGGGCGGGGTGGACAGGGGAAGGGGGAGGAAAGGGGATTGGGGTGTGGACTGCACTTCGTCTGACTTCTCCTCCTCGACCAGTCCGGCTAGGGTGGCCCTACCAGAAGCATACGCTTCCGCCGGCATAGCTCTCGGGATCAACATAGCACGCAAACCTGCCCACCACGATAAGGTAGCAGTCCCTGGGCAGGACGAAGCTCTAAGAAATTATTCGCTTATCATAACATTTGGCAACCGCCAGTATGAAAAAATAGGTAATGAGATGTTCCAGCGAAAGAACATCGCAAACAACATCCGAGAACTAGGGAGGCTGGTTATAGAAGTGCGTGAAGTTTCAAATATAAAAACACTTCAAGAATGCATACATCCCACTCGGTACTCAGCAGTCCTTCAAGCGGTGAAACAAATGGCTAAATTTAACGAAGATACCCACACGAACGAGATTCCATCCCTAGCGTTAAAGGTAGGGATTAATTTTAAAAATGTGCGCAGATGCTCAAATCGACCTTCATTATACAATGATTGATTGATTGATTGATTGATTGATTGATTGATTGTTTCAAGAAAATGAAGCGGGAAAAGAAATGATTTGACCCTTCTTGAGGTAAATTGGAAAACGGACATTTCATCAAGTGCCCTGGGAACATTATACAAAAGAAAATTTAACAAGTCTGCACATTGACCGCTTGCAAAGGACATCACCACAATGAACACGTTCCTCGTTGCCAGAGGAAAAGAATTTAAAATTAAAAACCTCATGTCGATGCCTCAATTGTCTTAGGTGACATTATGCCACTTTATTTCCTTCAATAGAAGTCGTGTGGGTGAGGTAGAACGGATGACCGTAGAATCATATAATTCCATTGATGATTCTCCCCCACAAGAAGAGGTTTTAAAAAGTCTTTCCAAGACGGAAAAACTACTTAAAAAATCTCTTAGGCCCGGTTGTACGATCTGGGGATAAAGGTCGTAGATACGAATCCCCCGGATAGCTCATCCCAGGTATAACTTTCATGTAGCGTTGTACGACCACAATGTATGCGGAGGATAGGTATCCTCGGGATAACTCCAAGTTGGTGATGTGTTTTCAAACGTTGGCATTAAATCCGGTTACTTTTCAGCTGTAAACGTGTTCACCCTTTGTACAGCTGTTGATGTCAAAGGTGTCATAATGACATTTATTTTACCGTGTATTTTTATTTCGGTGCGTCCACAGCAGCAATGAAGAAAACCGAGTGCTCAAAAGTTTTAAATAAACGTGCTACAAATTATTCTTTAGAAGAATGTTGGCCTTTAGTTAATTTAGCTACGAAATACAACCATGTAGTCGAATCTAAGAAGACAGATTCCACTACATGGCAAGAAAAGGTAGGTTATGAATCATTGTATTCACTTACGGATAGGCCTAGGCCTCGTCGTCTCTCCTAACCTTGCCTACGTCGGATAATAACAATATGCAAGGGCTGCCTAGGCCTAGGCCTAGTATTTGTAATTTGTAGGAAAGCCATTCTCTTTCCTCGCACTAAAGTCTGGGCCTAGCCCTGAAGAGCTAGCCTAGGCTGGGCCTATCAGGCTAGAGCCCACGCCACTGTAGATTGCAAGGAACTAAATGACAACCCTAGAGTAGGCGATTAGGCCTATGGATTATGCCAGTACACTTTACCTACTTTACAGCCAAAGCACAGTTATCTGCAATGCAAGGCTATTTCAGAATGTTTTTATATGCCTGGGCCTGGCCTACATGATTTGGGTTAAAAATTGAATTGTTGGCTGAATGCTAGCCTATGACATGATGTGTATACCATGTTATTTATTTATAGTCAAATACAATACTTTTAATTAACTAGGTACTTCAATGAAATTGAAATTTGTGTGTGAATCACACATAGTGTTTGTATGGGTAGTCACACTTAAATGCAGTATGTAAGCAGCTGGTAAGATGAACATTATGTTTGTGCTTACGTTTGTGCTTGGGTTGTTGTTTGGTATGAAACTTGGCTGGCACAATCGCTCTCCTACAGACTTATAATACCTAGTTAGTTTTAGGAACATACTGACGACAAAGATTCAGTATTCATTAATCAGTTTCTCAGCTATGATCATTTATATGAACACAGATGTGCAGTGCAGAATACGTGACATGAAACAACTACCCATTTTGAATATTAGATACCTTTTTTGTCCTACACAAAACAATCAAAAATACGATTCTTATTTTCATTAATTCAACTGTTACTTAATCAAATTTATTACTGAGTGGGATACATTATAAATAAATGAAATAAATGTTGCTACTAGTATTAAATAATAAGAACCATATTATTAAGACTGACCTGAACCAAGGTCTACTTGATCTCCGCCCAACGGAGGCTCGTCGAACTACCAACTTAGGTCATCGCAGTCCGTTCCACAATGTCAAAAATCACATGTTATTCAAATGGGAGAAACGTACCTTCATTGCTGTTGTTTGGTAATATTTCAGAACGCAGCATGGCAAGAAATTGCGGCAAAACTTAACTGCGGGTCCACAATGGCACGGACGGGTGATCAGTTGCGAAGCAAGTTAGATTAGCTCAAAAAAGAAACACGAAAGTATGTCACAAAAGAAAGAATGGCTACAGGAGGGTCCCCCTCCTAATGGGTGGAAACAAAGCACTATCCTTTGTATGAGAAAATAAAGGAATTGATCAGACTCTCAACCGAAGGGCTACCAAGTCAATTCCACAGTGACAATTTAGGTGAGTGCACTAGGACACATGTTTATAAATAAATATAGGCCTAATCACATGTAACAGCTAAATGACCTAGTCTACTAAATTAATTGATTCAATTCATCTCACTTTTCTACATCTTTTCGTCGTTAGATCCCACGATCTGTCGGGACATTTCGGACTTGACCGCACAAACGCCAAAATCAAGGAACAGTACTGGTTCCCCAGCATGCGGAGATATGTAAAGCACCATATCTCCCATTGTTTTGAGTGTTTAGTAAACAAGGTTCCCGCGGGCAAGCAACCTGGGCTTCTCAACCCTATAGTTCCAGGTAAGAGACCATTCGAAGTGGTCAATGCAGATCATTTGGGACCGTTTGTCACTAGCACCAAGCAAAATCAGTATATTCTCGTTCTTATCGACAATTTAATCAAATTTGTTCTGCTATATGCCGTGAAGGACGTTTCGACGCAGAATGTTGTGAGGTGCTTAGAAAGATTCACTAATGTAAGAGGCTAGAAGCAGCCATATCAAGAACTAAAGCTGGGAAGGCAGCCGGCCCTGATGGAATCCACCCCGAATTCCTGAAGGCCTGTGGGAAGAACACCAAAAGGTGGCTCTGTAAGTTTTACAGCGACATTTTGTTATCTGGAAGTTACCCCAGGGAATTCAGGAAATCGAAGATCCTAGCAATTCTCAAGCCTGGCAAACCAGCTGACATAGCGGAAAGCTATCGCCCAATCGCACTCTTGAGCAGTTGCTACAAGGTTCTGGAACGGCTTATCTATAACAGAATTGAGCATGCAGTAAACGAAGTCATCCCCGTAGAGCAGGCCGGATTTCGCCAAGGACGCAGCTGCACAGACCAAGTCATGTCCTTAACAACACACATTGAAGCTGGTTTTGAGAAAAAGCTTAAAACAGCTGCAGTATTTGTGGACCTAACTGCGGCGTACGATACAGTGTGGCGCACGGGCCTAATCTACAAACTCCTCAAAGTTGTGCCCTGCAAAAGAATAAGCAGACTCATCAATAATATGCTGAGTAATCGCACCTTTGAAGTCTTCATGGACGAGGCTAAAAGTAAGCAGAGACAACTCAATAACGGGTTACCACAAGGATCCGTTCTCGCCCCGTTGATGTTCAACCTCTATATACACGACATGCCGGAGACAAAGTCTAGAAAGTTCCAGTATGCAGACGACCTAGCCTTGACCTTCCAGCACAAGGACATGCACGTTGCTGAAGAAGTTCTTACACAAGACCTTGAAGGCCTGAGTGCTTACTTCAAAAATTGGAGACTCACTCCCAGCCTCAGTAAGACGGAGTCAGCATGGTTTCATCTGAACAACAAAATAGCCCACGTCCCGCTTCAAGTAGTTTTCAATGGTGCTGTACTGCAACATATCTTTCATCCAAAGTATCTCGGAATAACGCTGGACAGATCTCTCACGTTTAAACAGCATCTGCATAACTGCGCAGCCAAGCTTAAAACAAGAAATAACCTACTTCACAAACTTGCTTCGACTACATGGGGAGCCTCGCCTGCTACATTGCGCACTGCTGCCCTTGGCCTGGTGTACTCGTCAGCAGAGTACTGTGCACCGGTCTGGCTGGAAAGCACGCATACTCGGATTATAGATACCCAGCTCAATATTACAATGCGGACGATTTCCGGAACACTCAGATCAACGCCGACCCAATGGCTACCTGTCCTGAGCAATATCACCCCACCATCATTAAGGCGCTCAAAAGCGCTGCTCAGAGAATACGACAAAATATGCAAAAAACACAATTTGCCTATTCATGAAGATGCTGCCATAATGTACCGCGGCCGCTTGAAGTCGCGGAATCCATCTTTGAGACAAGCTGCCAAACTTCAAGAATCTAACTTTGACAGTGCTATGGTGTGGAAAAGAATGTGGTCGGAATTTGCACCAAACTCGCCAATTGTAGACCCAACGACTCCCGTTCCAGGCTTTGATCTTCCTAGACACCTGTGGACCAGACTAAACCGCATCAGAACCAATCATGGCCGGTGCGCAGACTCCCTGTTCAAATGGGGCGCGATCCCATCCAGCGCCTGTGACTGTGGCGAACCTCGCCAGACCATCAACCACATTGTGAGGGATTGCCGCCTGCGCTCTTTCCAGGGGGATTGGTCTGAGATCCACAGAGCGACACCTGACGCGCTGGCCTGGTTGGCCGGCTTAGATTTATGTTTATGATTTATATTTATGATAACTTTATATGTATATTGTACTTTGTTGAATCTTAGCTGTTGCTTCCATACGATAAATAAATAAAAATGTAAGAGGTTTGCCAGCACGGATTATTACCGACCGTGGGTCGTGTTTCACTGCTAAATCATTTGCCGATTACTGCCAGCTGAGAGGGATTACTAATACACTAAATGCGACACGCCACCCTAGGGCAAATGGGCAGGTGGAACGCGTAAACCGCACTGTATTCCCGGTAATCGCAACATCTATGACGAGCTCTAATGAACGCAGCTGGGACGCACACTTGGATATCTGCCAGAGAAACCTAACAATGCCTTTAACAAGACTACCGGAAAATCGGCGTTTGAATTGCTGCATGGTTACATACCCCGGTTCCATGATGGTCACTTGCAAGTCGTAACCAATCCAGAGCCAAACAGTAGATGGAAACCGCCTGGAGAACTCAGATCAGAGATTGCAGATGCCGGAGAAAGAAAACGAGAACAAATGAAGGCAGCTTTTGACCAGAGGCACTACGAGGCACCCACATACGATGTAGGAGAGATAATGATGCGTCGAGTTCCTACTCACACGGGCGAGTCCACCAAACTTCAGCCGAAATACCGTGGTCTGTTGGTCGTGGTGAAACAACTTTCGAACGACACGTATCAGGTGACTCAATTGCAAGCCCCGGAACGTGGGAGATTCTACTCGACCGCCACCCATGTATCCCTGATGAAGCCTTGGGGCAGTCGTTACCATCCAGACGAGGGTGATCCTGAGCTTGAAGAGACTGATGAATCAGAAGATGACACACCAGGCACCGCTGGTTTTCCTGGAGTAGGCATTTCAGTCGCAAACAACTCCCAGGTTGATCCCCCGGAGGTCTTAAAGAGAACGTCAAGGCAGCGAGTCCAACCACATCATTTGAAAGATTATGTTTTGTAAAAGTTGATGGACTCAAAAACTAGTAGTTAGCAATGCACTTTATTTAAGTTACTTGAGATTTTTTATAATTGCAGTAGAGTGTAAAAGGTTTAAACTTAGTTATACTTAACATACTTAAACTTTACAGTTACATGGCTTCATTTCATTACCTTAATTCATTGAGGACAATTAAGCGGCAGGATGGCCGAATGTTAGAATTTAAAAACTTGGACATGTTGTGAGAGGGCGGTGGGAGACGAGGAAGGCGGTGAGAGGTAGAGTAGTTTGGGGCTGCCAGTGAGGGGGCGGTGGGAGACGAGGAAGGCGGTGAGAGGTAGAGTACTTTGGGGCTGCCAGTGAGAGGGTGGTGGGAGACGAGGAAGGCGGTGAGAGGTAGAGTAGTTTGGGGCTGCCAGTGAGGGGGCGGTGGGAGACGAGGAAGGCTGTGAGAGGTAGAGTAGTTTGGGGCTGCCAGTGAGAGGGTGGTGGGAGACGAGGAAGGCGGTGAGAGGTAGAGTAGTTTGGGGCTGCCAGTGAGGGGGTGGTGGGAGACGAGGAAGGCGGTGAGAGGTAGAGTAGTTTGGGGCTGCCAGTGAGAGGGCGGTGGGAGACGAGGAAGGCGGTGAGAGGTAGAGTAGTTTGGGGCTGCCAGTGAGGGGGCGGTGGGAGACGAGGAAGGCGGTGAGAGGTAGAGTAGTTTGGGGCTGCCAGTGAGAGGGCGGTGGGAGACGAGGAAGGCGGTGAGAGGTAGAGTAGTTTGGGGCTGCCAGTGAGAGGACGGTGGGAGACGAGGAAGGCGGTGAGAGGTAGAGTAGTTTGGGGCTGCCAGTGAGAGGGCGGTGGGAGACGAGGAAGGCGGTGAGAGGTAGAGTAGTTTGGGGCTGCCAGTGAGGGGGCGGTGGGAGACGAGGAAGGCGGTGAGAGGTAGAGTAGTTTGGGGCTGCCAGTGAGAGGGCGGTGGGAGACGAGGAAGGCGGTGAGAGGTAGAGTAGTTTGGGGCTGCCAGTGAGGGGGCGGTGGGAGACGAGGAAGGCGGTGAGAGGTAGAGTAGTTTGGGGCTGCCAGTGAGGGGGCGGTGGGAGACGAGGAAGGCGGTGAGAGGTAGAGTAGTTTGGGGCTGCCAGTGAGGGGGCGGTGGGAGACGAGGAAGGCGGTGAGAGGTAGAGTAGTTTGGGGCTGCCAGTGAGAGGGCGGTGGGAGACGAGGAAGGCGGTGAGAGGTAGAGTAGTTTGGGGCTGCCAGTGAGAGGGCGGTGGGAGACGAGGAAGGCGGTGAGAGGTAGAGTAGTTTGGGGCTGCCAGTGAGGGGGCGGTGGGAGACGAGGAAGGCGGTGAGAGGTAGAGTAGTTTGGGGCTGCCAGTGAGGGGGCGGTGGGAGACGAGGAAGGCGGTGAGAGGTAGAGTAGTTTGGGGCTGCCAGTGAGGGGGCGGTGGGAGACGAGGAAGGCGGTGAGAGGTAGAGTAGTTTGGGGCTGCCAGTGAGGGGGCGGTGGGAGACGAGGAAGGCGGTGAGAGGTAGAGTAGTTTGGGGCTGCCAGTGAGGGGGCGGTGGGAGACGAGGAAGGCGGTGAGAGGTAGAGTAGTTTGGGGCTGCCAGTGAGGGGGCGGTGGGAGACGAGGAAGGCGGTGAGAGGTTGAGTAGTTTGGGGCTGCCAGTGAGAGGGCGGTGGGAGACGAGGAAGGCGGTGAGAGGTAGAGTAGTTTGGGGCTGCCAGTGAGGGGGCGGTGGGAGACGAGGAAGGCGGTGAGAGGTAGAGTAGTTTGGGGCTGCCAGTGAGGGGGCGGTGGGAGACGAGGAAGGCGGTGAGAGGTAGAGTAGTTTGGGGCTGCCAGTGAGGGGGCGGTGGGAGACGAGGAAGGCGGTGAGAGGTAGAGTAGTTTGGGGCTGCCAGTGAGGGGGCGGTGGGAGACGAGGAAGGCGGTGAGAGGTAGAGTAGTTTGGGGCTGCCAGTGAGGGGGCGGTGGGAGACGAGGAAGGCGGTGAGAGGTAGAGTAGTTTGGGGCTGCCAGTGAGGGGGCGGTGGGAGACGAGGAAGGCCGTGAGAGGTAGAGTAGTTTGGGGCTGCCAGTGAGAGGGCGGTGGGAGACGAGGAAGGCGGTGAGAGGTAGAGTAGTTTGGGGCTGCCAGTGAGGGGGCGGTTGGAGACGAGGAAGGCGGTGAGAGGTAGAGTAGTTTGGGGCTGCCAGTGAGGGGGCGGTGGGAGACGAGGAAGGCGGTGAGAGGTAGAGTAGTTTGGGGCTGCCAGTGAGGGGGCGGTGGGAGACGAGGAAGGCGGTGAGAGGTTGAGTAGTTTGGGGCTGCCAGTGAGAGGGTGGTGGGAGACGAGGAAGGCGGTGAGAGGTAGAGTAGTTTGGGGCTGCCAGTGAGAGGGCGGTGGGAGACGAGGAAGGCGGTGAGAGGTAGAGTAGTTTGGGGCTGCCAGTGAGGGGGCGGTGGGAGACGAGGAAGGCGGTGAGAGGTAGAGTAGTTTGGGGCTGCCAGTGAGGGGGCGGTGGGAGACGAGGAAGGCGGTGAGAGGTTGAGTAGTTTGGGGCTGCCAGTGAGGGGGCGGTGGGAGACGAGGAAGGCGGTGAGAGGTAGAGTAGTTTGGGGCTGCCAGTGAGGGGGCGGTGGGAGACGAGGAAGGCGGTGAGAGGTAGAGTAGTTTGGGGCTGCCAGTGAGGGGGCGGTGGGAGACGAGGAAGGCGGTGAGAGGTAGAGTAGTTTGGGGCTGCCAGTGAGGGGGCGGTGGGAGACGAGGAACGCGGTGAGAGGTTGAGTAGTTTGGGGCTGCCAGTGAGAAGGTGGTTGAGGGTTAAGTGAGGCGACGCATGGTCTCGCCAGATGCCAGGGTTGATCTTGTGTATTGATTGTGAAGCTTGTGTGAGTGTGAATAATTAAATATCTTATCGTAATATAGAACATAGTCGTGATACGTTATTGCCAACGGTATAACCATTGTACAACCTATCTGTATCAAGCCTGAATCCTGACATGTGCCTGGGGGTTTAATTATCGAACCTAACATATGTATCTGGGTATAATTGTTGATAGAAATTTCAACTGGAAGCCTCACATTGATTTAGTTTGTAAAAAGCTTAGAAGCCGTTCTTATTAATTATTTAAATTTTAATATATTTTACCCTGTACTACGTTGCGCGCGGTGTACGTTTTCCCTAGCAGAATCTGTTATTTCGTATGGATTGCTAGCTTGGGGAAATGCCAGTGCTACTCACTTGAATAACATTTAAGTATTGCAAAATAAAATGTTACGTCATGTAATTTCCGATAGTAGTCAACACACAGTCTTGAATATGCAGGATTTATTTACATATATTTATGTTCTACCTGTCTCATATTTATTTCAATTTCGGCTCTTGATAAAATATTATTTTAGTGTCTTACATAGGATACCACATACGCATAATATGGTTACCACACGGCTACAATTAAAACATTTATTAAAAATACCTACAAACAACAATAAATATGGCAAGCGAGCATTAGAATATTCCATCCCCCCCCTCCCCTATTTAATCAATTACCAGAACAGTTAAGAAGTCTTCATTCGTACAATTCTGTAAAAATTAAACTTAAACACTACTTACTTTGTTCCTTATAATATGTAAGTTGTTCCTTAAATGTATATGTATTATGTAGTCGCTGTTTTTTTATTGGTTTTGCTTGAATTGAGCTGTTATTTTTTTTTTGTAATGTGAACGTTATAAATATTCTAGAAATAGAATATAATTCTATAATATATTTATAATACTAGAATTTTGTAATAATACTAGAATATTTTTCTTTTTTTTTTAGTTTGTTTTGTACAGTAGCTACCAGTGTTATAGTCCTCCCAACGAATCTATTCTCATGCTTTCGTCATAACCCCTGAGGCCTCGAAATAAACTTCCGCGGACGGTTTACTGCCTGTGTTCATGCGCGCACTATTGCCGAATACTAAGATGGCGCTCGACGAAATTAGCAGCTCCTGCACTGCAATCACGTAACTTTCCTGGCGGAGGCTTGTCGAACTCGGGAGTTCGACGAGCCTCCGCTAGGTGGAGATTTAGTAGACCTTGTTGTGTAGCCAATGAGAGTTGGAGAATTCGAAAAAGTTCACAGGAACTATCAAAATCCAGCAAGCTGTGAGCAACATTGGCAGTCTTTTGTTTTTATTGAAAGCCTGTCAAAATGTATCAAAATTCACACTTTACTGAGTAGATCCATAAAGAAACTACTCGCAGCAAGTATTTATTCTAATATTCCACTGTGTTCTAGAGGTAGGTCTAAACTGTAAAGGTATAGTCCGTTCTACTTTAGTTTTATGAAATAAGTTGTTTAAACATCGGCGTTTCCGCCATTTCTTGGTATCGAAAGCTGTGAATGGCTGGGTTCCCGTGATCTATTTTCAATTATCACTTCTCTCCACACAGGATTTATTGGTTTTGTTACTACAAACTTATATTTGTATTTCATTTTTAAAAATATTCGTCGTGTAATATTATTAATAGCAACCTTCACAAATGAGAGAATTACCATTTATCAACGTCGGACAAGTTGGCCAACTCACGAACTGAGACAATCCGACGCAATCTTCCATCAAGCACACGGAGGAATGACAAGTTAAGTTGCCATTCTGGACATGGCCTGTGATGAAAGCATGAGAATAGATTCGTTGGGAGGACTACTTTATAAATATTAATATTATTATTGTTATTTTTATTAATATAATTATGTGCATCCGATCCATAACTTTCTTTTTGTGTACTTATCCACAGACAAGCCACTTGTATGGCTTTGTGGTCAACATATATTTTGTTTCTTGGATTGATTGATTGATTAATGGGGCTTAACGTCTCACATTTTTGCAACAATGGCTAATCGAGACGATGAGGGGGTGATAATACAGTTACAGTTTATTGGGTTTAAGGGCGCTTTAACCAGTTAGGTCATTTTGCGCCACCAAGATAATGTAACTCGTTACTTATTGTTTTATTGCATGATTGATTAATGGGGCTTAACGTCTCATATTTATGCAACGATGGCTAATCGAGACGATGAGCGGGTGATAATGAAGATGAGAAAGATGATAATGAAGAATAAAGCCACATCCGAATCATTTCCATTGTACGCCGCGTGAGTCGTCATACGGGAGTCCAGCAAGGGAGGTCAGGGCCAAGTGGGAGGAGAAATATTCAATGGGACAGTCGGGGGGAAAGGGGATTGGGGTGTGGACTGCACTTCGTCTGACTTCTCCTCGACCAGTCCGGCTTGGGTGGCCCTACCAGAAGCATACGCTTCCGCCGGCATAGCTCTCGGGATCAACAAAGCACGCAAACCTGCCCACCACGATAAGGTGGCAGTCGCTGGGCAGGAGTGGGTGATAATGAAGATGAGAATGATGAAGAATAAAGCCACATCTGAATCAGATCCATTGTACGTCGCGTGGGTCGTCATACAGGAGTCCAGCAAGGGAGGGCAGGGCCAAGTGGGAGGAGAGATATTCAGTGGAACAGTGGGAGGGAAAGGGATAGGGTCTCCTTTTGTCGCCTCTTACGACTAGCAGAGTCACTCTGGGCCTATTCTACCCCAAGCTGAGACGGGTCTTGTTTCTTGGAAAGATGTAAACCTGTAACAATGCAATAAAAAATTATTATCATTATTATTATTTGTGTGGTTAAATCGAGGGAAGATTTTCGTAAGGCGAAACGAGAGTTCAAGGCGAGCAATTCAAATTGCCTCGTTTGCTGATCTTGATAAAATCACGATCTCGTAGTGCATTGGCTATAGCCACTATGTCGTCGTGTTAGTACTTATTTCGTCCATATCCACTTTTCACTTTTTTTTAGTTGTTATGGTATTGCATATTGTCAATGCGTATTTAATCCATTTCCGCAACCTCTGGGTGAAATTTTCTATTACTGTCGATTATCTCGGTGCTTATTTGATCCATATCCACAAGGTTGGTATAAATGTCAGTGCTTATTTGAGCCATATCCACATGCACCAATCAGAACCGCGGGATTGATCGGCCGGCCACTACGAACAGTTGCGATGGCATTCAGAGGATTTTGCATTCGTGTGTTCTGCGTTTTTAGCTTGCTGACAGCCGATTTGGCAAGGTGTTTATTACATATTATCCCAATATCTGAGTTCATCTCCAGCACCGAACTTGCCTAAGGAACTGGATTTCAGATAACGAGTTTGTCTTTTTGATATTTCTATGCCTTGGCTCTGTAAGTTATTGAGCTTGGTCATAAACAAATTTTATAGTAACCCTAGATATAGGACCTAGGCCTACTGACTAGGCCTGACCAGTGCCCGAAGTGGAAATATAAAGTTGGCGGGATGAACAGTAGTATAGGCAGTCATACAAATAGTATTATGCCTGCACAAGTAAACTGTGAGGCGGGTGGAAGGGGGAGGTCCGTAATCTTCGTCAAAAAATTTACTTGAAGGAGAATACGGGCACAATATTAACATGTTTTACTTACGGAGAGATTGATTGATTAATGGGGCTTAACGTCTCTAATTTATGCAACGATGGCTAATCGAGACAATGAGCGGGTGATAATGAAGATGAGAAAGATGATAATGAAGAATAAAGCCACATCCAAATCAGATCCATTGTACGTCGCGTGAGTCGTCATACGGAGTCCAGCAAGGGAGGGCAGGGCCAAGTGGGAGGAGAAATATTCAATGGGACAGTGGGGGGGAAAGGGGATTGGGGTGTGGACTGCACTTCGTCTGACTTCTCCTCCTCGACCAGTCCGGCTTGGGTGGCCCTACCAGAAGCATACGCTTCCGCCGGCATAGCTCTCGGGATCAACAAAGCACGCAAACCTGCCCACCACGGTAATTTTACTTACGGAAATGTGATAAAATTCTAATATAAGTTCTATAAATATAAAACTGTACTATTCTCATCAGTAATTGCCCGGACTGCGGAAGGGATTGCGAGTGGGCTGAGTACATGATACAATAATATTACTGTGTGGGCTAGGTATGACATAGCGCAGATGCTCGCGGCAGCCGGCCCGCTCGTGACGTCACGTGGATACAAGAATCGCCCAGCGCACGAGTCAAGTGCTCGCATTCAGGGCTCTGCTCTGAGTTATTGACAGGGGTAATCAATGAATACTGTCTCTGTTCTTAACTTAACACTCATATTTCAAACCCTCGCACTTTGTTTATGGTTGCCGTGTTGGTGGCAACTTATAATCTTCTTCAGATATCAGTAATATTGCCACAACAGAACTACTACATTGCATTTATGGTGGTGGTAGCACCGTTAACTCCTTGCAGAGAGTTATTATATTAATCTGAATATTTTAACATTACCCTGTATGTATATTTTTTACTCAATCATGTTTTTTATTGAAAACGTAGATAAGTTTGGCATTGTCACAAATAACAAATTTCATAGTTATAACACTAGAAATAAGCTTGATTTTAGACTCCCGGCTCATAAGCTAAACATGACAACCAAGAGCCCAGGGTATGTCGGGTCAAAGTTTTATAACAATCTATCCAGCTACCTGAAAAGTCTGAAAGGGGGCAAATTTAAATTTGAAGTAAAACAATTTTTCTTAAGCAGAGCATTTTATTCAGTTCAAGAATTCATGGATTTTAAGGTATAATAATATGATAATGTCTGGTGACTTTGTTTTGTTTTATTAAACTACTATTAAACTTAAATTAAACGATATGTTTAACTAGAGCTGTAGGCCTACTAAGTATTAACTATATGGATGATATACTTGTATATGTGTTGTAGAGGTATTGTGTTTATACTGATGCAATTGTACATAACCGACTTATCCAATGCTCATGTAGAGTCAATCTGGACCAATAAATGATTATTATTATTATTATTATTATTATTATTATTATTATTATTATTTTCTTGATACCTACCGATATAAATAACTCACTTCCGTAAATGAACACGCACACAAAACTACTCTCAGTTATGTTCGCTCGATCCTTGTAAGTTCGAAACCTTTTTACGATAACATTATTCTCGCCAAGTCATCATAACTTTATTACGATTGCTTACTTCCACAAATGTTTATAAACTTCTCTTACTGGCCGTATCTGGACCTCTCGGGCTCAGTAGTGTGTCGTCTCCTTCCAATGTGCAAGGAGTCGTGTCCAAACGTCTCGTGAGTGTAGATACCACAAAGATATTGAGAACAGCTGTTGTCTGTCAGTGCGTTTGATTTGAGTATTTAAAAATGTAAAATTTTCTACCCAAAGTGCTTAGTTCCGGAAGAATGTAAAAAAGTAACTAACTTTTATTTAAGTGTTATTTTAGACGTACTTTGTCGATTCGAAGTTCCGATATTATAATATGAACGTTTTTTTTATAGATATTAATAAGTGTGACGTGATGTGATACTATTTGCATATTTTGACCTGCACAGTTGGTTCTCCACGATTTGTACAGCGTTAACTATTAGTAAGCAACTGTTTATTCGTATGCTTCGATCGTAAAAGCTTTTTATATATTGTTTAAAATTGATACACTTTTATGTAGTAATGTACTATACAGTTAAAAATACTAATGATGATGATTGTGTGGTGAGTGGATGTAACAACAGTAGCCCTACCAAACAAAGCGATTTACAGAGTGCCGACGGATAAATAAAATTTCTTTTTTTAGATTCCCTAATAAACGATTGTGTTTAATTTGGGTTCGATTTTGTAAAGGGTCTGACAAAGTCAATCGAGAGAATTGTAGAATTTGTTCTGAACATTTTGAACTCTTTGATTTTCATTGGGATTTAAAACACAAGTTGTTGGGTTATTCACCAAAAAAATCACGAAAAGACAAACCAGGATGCGTCTCAAAACTAATGTCGGCTTCGCAAATTGCCACGGAGGTACAAGAAGGTATTTGGTACAAGGCTCGATACCCAAAGTAGAAAGAAAACTATAACATAGAGTAGACGAGTCTTCACCACGGTAAGTCAAATATATAGAGAATAATATTGTTACTGACTGCCATATACGAACATCTCCATAAAGGCATAAATAAAGGCACCCACATAAAACGTTCTCTAAATATATTTACGTTATTATTTTTTATTGCAGAACAGTAAGCTACAGCTATAGTCAAAGCAATGCCGTCATTTCAACTGTTTCAATTAAGTTTTAATGATGTTATTGTTATTTTTAATTTATTGAAATATTCAATGAAATTTAAAACTTACAACTGATTCGCATTATAGATTTTGATGAACATCCCCTCCAAACACCTAATATTATTTACACGTAATATCTAGACGGAAAACCCACCGTATTCGAATTTGCATTTACGCTCGTATCTAAAGCTAGCACAATCACATTATGATTCGTATTTGAACAGTTTACAAATGAAATGTACCGACTTGATATTTTTATTGCGTGTGATGTGACGTTATACTGTACAGTGTATGGCACGGCATTATTATGTGCTACGTTTACAGGGTCGGGGTCTTAACGTCGAAAAACCTTTGCGTCGAAACACCACACGGTCTAAAAACGTGATGCGCCACAAGGTATAAAATCTGTGCACGATGCGCCATAGCGTCGAAACGCCATTCGACCTAAAAATTTAGACCGAGCGGTACATCCCGTATGGGCCTCAAGACCTAAAACATGGTTTTATACGCTATGGACCCTCCAGTATGGGTCATTCGGTATAAATAGAGGATTTTATACGTTGTTGACCGTACTGTACGTACCATTCGACCTAAAATTTATACCGAATGGCGTTAATACGCAACGGTAGATCACATCGGAAATTTTTACCTAACGCCGCACTGCTTTTATACCTTACGCCGCATCCGGCACATTAGCTACCCCTATAATTCTACTTTTTATTTAAAACTTTGAAATGTTACCGAGCCATAAAGTTCTATATCGTATGACCCATCGCGACGGGTCATACAGTATAAAACTTTATTACAATTTATACCTTCCGACCCGTAGAAGGTATAAAACTTCATTACATTTTAATAAAGTTTTATACCTTCTGACCCATCGCGACGGGTCATACAGTATAAAAGTTATTTCAAGTTTTATATCTTCTGACCCGTCGCAAAGGGTCAGAAGGTATAAAACAACAAAGTTTTATACTGAATGGCCCGTCGCGATAGGTCACAAGGTATAAAATATTATACTATATGACCCGTCGCGATGTACCATTCGATATAAAACGATTTTTATGTCTGAGTAAAGTGGTAGAGCGGAGTGGGTCATTTGGTATAAAAAGTGACACGTTTTAATAGGGAAAACGTACTTCAAAATTGTTTGTGAAATATTATACGTCATGACCCTCATGTCCAAACGCAAGACAATAATTTTTTTCAATACTTAGTCGTTTGAGGAAATGTTTTTAGGTGTTATGGCGTTTCTACGCCATGGCGCACACAACATTTCGGGAACACAGAAAAAATCCCAGTACAATATATTTGTATACCGTATGGAGCACACTTTTGATACTTTAAAATTCAAGCAAAATGTTTTAGAGGTAGACCGTGTGGTGTTTCGACGCAAAGGTTTTTCGACGTTATGACCCCGACCCACATGGGGGTAACCATGCCTTCTTACCACAATTTTTGGTATCGAGATCGGGATCGCAAGCCGGAAATCGTACAAAGTTAACTAACATAGTTCTTACGGCACTGTTCACAACTAAATCGTAACGTCGTAATTGATTGTAATGGGAAATTGTGCGATTGCAATCACGAATCCGATTGCGATCACGATGCCAAAAATTGTGGTTGGGGCTTTACTCCAGTACCGTACTGGAATCATGGCTTATGTAAGCATTATATAATAATACGCAATATTATATAATGGTAAGAATCATAACTAACGTAATCGAATTTGGCGTAACTCTGGGTACGAATAAAATGATAATGCTAAAGCGAAATAATTCCAGTTAAAATGTGTTTGGTGTAACTGTATATTTACCTACAAAATGCGTATTGCGTGTTTCATGTTGCTGTGACGGTGCCACGTTCACATGACACATAATCACGCAAAGATGTGTTTATCGGTCATGTCTTCATATGTTACCACGGTACGCCTAATATTATAGTAGTTTCTACTGAGCTAATATTTCTATCAACCTATATAATGCATTGGTAGTAATCATATATCAAACACATTAAAAAACGACTTAAATTTTGACGATAAATATTTAATCAGTGGAGGAGAGTAGCATTTTAACACGCGCGAAGCGGCAGCCGGCCAGCGATGTTGTATCCACGTGACGTTATGCGCGGGCCGGACGAGATCGGGCACGCGGGAGTGCCAGACCTAGTATATCCTTAGACCAGGGACCGTCAAATAGCGGACCGCGGTCCGCATGCGGACCGCGAAGTCCCTTGGTGTGGACCCTGAACTGTATTTTCAAACCCAAAGACCAAGCTGTTTGCCTCCACTGTATTTGCTCTCAAATTAAAAATTATTCCGTTCGGCTGAATATTCCCCGAAAAGGATGAAAAGCTATTGACATGGGCATTTCAAATATACCTTCAATTTTTTGTATACCTTCTTTGTTGGACACATACTATTAGGCAGCCCTTTGTCCAACAGAACACGACGATGGTGGACATTAATGGTTGTTTAAGTTGGCGTATATACTCAGAAACTAATTCATGTGGGTGTAAGTTCTGGGATGTTATTGGTCATCCAGCATTAGTCTGTCACGTGTTCGCTAAAATTAAACCCCACAAAAGGGGTTCTTGAGTTCGTCAGTGGTCAGTTCTTTGCCGTGTCTTTGTCAAGGAGCTTGATGTGTTAGATGTGGGTGTTTTTATTCGAGTGGACAGTGCGTTTCGGCCGTTTTAGTTAGCGCCCGTGTTAGTGTTAAGTGAGTGTTGGTGACGAATGTAGGTTAATATATTAAACACGTGTGTTAAAACAATAGTATGGAGCCTAAAAAACGTAAGGTAGATAGTGAAAATAGATCGTTTTGTACGGATTGGACTGAAAAATACTGTTTTATTCTTGTAAATAAAACCACGCCAAACCCCAGGCCATTGTGTTTAATATGTCAAGAAACAGTTGCAATTATCAAGAGTGGGAACATCAAAAGACATCACGAAACCAAACATAAGGATTTTATAAATAAATTCCCTATCGGAAGTGACTTACGAAGAACAAAAATCGCCAGTCTTAGTGCGTCATACACAAAGAGTTCACAAATCATGGTAAGATCGATGACTGATCAAGAGCGATCTGTTGAAGCCTCACTACGAGTATGCTGGGTTCTAAATAAGCATCAAAAGCTATTTAGTGACGCGGACATTGTAAAAACGTGTATGAAAGAAGCAGCAACAGCTCTTTTCGGAGATAAAAAAGAAATCGTAGAAGCAATCAATAAAATTCCACTATCCGCCTCAACAACAATACGTCGCACTGAAATTCTCGCCTCGGAAAACTTCAAATCTTTACTTCACTCATTGCAAACGAGTGATTGCTTTGCATTAGCTGTCAGTAGAGGGTATGTCTATATCGGCGGATTACCGTTAGTTCTATAAATAGACATGACGTCATCCAAGATGGCGGCCGCTCCTCTCTTGAGCGACCTACATAACCGGAGGGGAAGGAGGGGAGGGGAGGGGAGGGAGGGGAGGGGGAGGGAAGGTCCACCCCTCACCCCTCCGCATTTTTTTTAAATTTTAATTTTTTACGGGTCCCCACCGAACCTAGCCTAACCTACCCCGCCGCCGCCACCACCCTGCCGTAACCCAATAGCATCCGCCATTTTGTATTTTTAAATTTTGCGCGCCGACACTAGCGCACTCTATCCGCCAAGTGTACAAGTGAAGACAATTATTTAATTTAATATTGTCACCTTTTGAAAAAAAGTGCGACGACCGTGATTTCGTGCCCGAGCAGTTTGGACGTCGCCATTACTGTCTTGGTGCACAATACCACTCGGCTATCACGCCAATTGTATTGTAATAGGTAAATGTCGTATATAACTTTCACCGTGACCTCAATGACGGACTTAGCACACGACTATCGACGGTGGCGCTTCCTAGCAGTGAATAAAGTAACTTACTAAATGCTTGAGTCGGTAACAGTCAACAACTGCATTGCACCTTGGTCATTGTCGAGGAATGTGTAATTAGTTGGCCGAAATTATCGCATTGCTACTTACCATTTTACTCTGCAAGATAGAACATGTTCAGGAAGTGTTCAAATCTACTTTCACATTCCGATCTAAATACTTGTGGCCTAGAACTATAATAATAATTATAATATGTAAATATGAATATAAACTACATGACTTTGATCGAAATAAATATACAGTTAAAATACCTATGAGTTTATATAAATCCCAAAAGTTATGTTTCTCACCAAGATAGAACATGTTAGGGAAGTGACTAACTGTGCTGTTACATTCCAATCTTACTTGATGACTAGAACTGTTTCCAAAATAAAATACGTACATGTCACAGTAATTCCAAGTAGTAATATTTACCATCAAGTTAATATAACTACATTATAGGTACACAACAATGTACATCAGTTTAAATTTATAGGAAACACAATAACTTTCACATTCCTTTGAAGAGGTATAGGTACTTGACCTGCTGAAAATATTTGTGGTAAATGACAATCACAATTAGTTTAATATAAAAGTAGCCCTTCTTATCCACAAGTCACAGTTCATCTTCAGTTACGGTTGACACCATTACGGCGTGACTCACCGGCCTTGTTGAAACGTGTGCGTACTTGTCTATCACAGTGGTTGAAACGTGTGCGTGCTTGTCTATCACAGTGAGTAAAGTGTATTACACATGAACTATCATGTGAGCTAGTAATCGTATTCATCACCAGTTCAGTGTGTGTAATTTAAGCCTACGTGTGAATTCAAACAGTCCAATTCTATATTTTGTACTTTTTCAAATCATGCCTAAATATTATGGATTTTGACATTGAAAATTTATTTCCCATTTCAAAGGGTACATGTAATAAATCGTCATATTATAAATTACTACGCGATGGACTGCAAGGAGCTATCGTACTAAATGCCACTGAAACCAGTCACGGTAGACGCCTAAAGTTGCGCAACACGGTTTGTGAATTTTATTTGTTCTTATCTTTAACAATTGACAGTGAACATTTTAATTTCTCGTGTGACGTGTGTGGTGAAGAGTGTGTTGACTGGGACGACAGTTATTATAGGCCTAATTTTAATGTTCAACCTCGACCATTCGAAGACATGGACTATGAGGAACAATTGGCATACATAGAATTGACCTCTACTCTCTATTGATAGCCCCTTAAATATTCAAAAAAGTGTTTTGATGCATTTACTGGCCTGCATCAACAAATTACATCCTAACATCTCTGAGCAGCGTTTGGATGTGGCCCAGCGCGGTGCATGCGCACTGCTTACAAAAGTAAAACTCCTTCTCAAAGACTCCACGTTAAGTAAATGTGAGGAGTGTAGGGTAATTAATGTTAGCATTTATGACCCTCCGCCTATCAATCTTTCAGAAGTAGAGGATGACGATGACTTCAGAATGAATGAAGAATAAATTTGTTGTTTTAAATGTGCTCGTGTGTATTAGTGTTTTAGTATACTCTATCTAAAATGGAAGATATAGACCGCTTTAGTGATATTTCAAGATGTAGTGATGATAGTAACAACAGCATTACAGACCTTAGTGTCAATTTCGATTATCTTCCTGCTGACGTAGAAAATGTTAACTTTGTGGAGGAAACGGAAAATGTTCTGGACTGCAGTTTTTTGTTAAACAATTTATCACAGGGAACGGAATCCCAAGTGCGCCGTGTGTTTGGTGATGTAGCTAATGACATTGTAAGCGATGCGACTAGTGACCCAGACAGTGAAAATATAAATAATGTTCTGAACTGCAGTTTCTTGTTAAACAATTTATCACAGGCAACGGAATCTCAAGTGCGCCACGTGTTTGATGATGTAGCGAGTGGCAGTGTAAACAACGTGACTAGTGACAGCGAACCACAAGAATCATTTCTACCGGATTTGGACCTTCTTGTTGAACAACCGAGGGCAGAGAGCTGTTGAAATGTTATTGTTATGCCACAGCCCTCTATGATGTAATTGGGGTTTGTTCAAGGTCCACTAGATCACAATTGTAGGAGTAAATCCAGTAGGCCTTGGTGTTTGTTAATATAAACTTTGTTTATAATATGCATCCATGGAAACAGTTGCTGTCAACCATTCAGTCAATGTGGTCTTGCTTTATTTTCTCTACCAGTGTCTAATAAATCATATTCTATTCCACCTGTATAATCTCAATAGGTTATGGGCCCAGGTAATGCAAAGAATTGATTTGTAGTGATCTTTAAGCAAAAACTGTTTAATAATTGTGGTCAATATGGCAGTGAATATATTGCAAGTTGAGAGGTTGGAAGGAGCAACCAATTTCAGTGCATGGAAATTTGGTATGAAGATGCAGCTTATACGGGAGAAATTGTGGAGATTTATTGAAGGTAACTTAAATCTTTCTTCAGAAGATGAGATCGCATTAGACCAGCGTGCACTTGCAACTGTTTGTTTGGGTTTAAAGCCACATCTGTACATACATGTAAACTCATGTAAAACAGCCCGTGAAGCATGGTTAAAATTAGAGTCTGCTTTCGAGGATCGAGGACTAGTGCGAAAAATTCACTTACGTCGAAAGCTGAACAGTATTACATACAAAAACTGTATTAATATGGAGGATTACCTCAACCAAATGATGACTATTGCTCAGCAGTTAAGTGCAATAAATGCAGCGGTGACTGATGACGAGTTGGCTATAATTATCCTATCCAACTTGCCAGACTCATTTGACCCACTTGTGATTACACTTGAAAATTGTGGCCAGGAACTGAACACTGATGTCGTCCGAGCTAAATTGCTACAAGAAGAAACAAGACGTCAACGAGGTGAGTCCATTCCTGATGAATCTGCTCTAGCTACAAAGCCATTTAAGAAGTTTAAATGCTACAATTGTGGTAAAGTTGGACATTATGCTAAAGATTGTAGGTCACATCCAAAACAAAGCCCGAAAGGTGACAAACAAGACAAAAAGGATAAGCCTAAATCCACAGTTCTTTGCGCAACGGTTAATCGAAATGGACACAATGCTGAAGACTGGTGCGTTGACTCAGGAGCGACTAAGCACATGTCAAATAAAATTGAATGGTTTGATACAATCCGAGATGGTCAAGAAACATCATTATGTATGGCTGATGGTACGACCGCTCCATCTACAGGAAATGGTGATGTCGCTGTAACAATTTCGGTTAATGGATCAATACAAGAAGCATCAATCAAGGATGTACTATATGCTCCAACGCTCAAAACTAATCTTTTGTCGGTGGGTAAACTCACAGATAAGGACTACAAGGTTGTGTTTACCAAACATAACTGCCGGATCCATAATGAAGAAGGAAACGTCATAGCCACCGCGAGTAAAACTGGAGGGTTGTATAAGCTAGACACTCCGGAGACTAACGGTGCCATGGTAAACATTGCTGCTGTGGGGGCCACAAACCGTGAGTACATGTTGTGGCACAGACGCCTCGCTCACCTCAGTCCTGGTGGAATGAAGCGATTAGCAGATGGTATGGCCACTGGCATAGTGATGGGACAGCCTCCTACTTCACCTTGTATAGGCTGTGCTGTGGGAAAGCAGCATTGTACCCCGTTTCCAAAAGGTAAGGCAGAACGAGCTCAAGAAAAGCTAGGCATTGTTCACTCAGACCTGTGTGGACCAATGAGCGAAGAATCCATTGGTGGAGGAAGATATTTCTTAACATTTATTGACGACAAGACAAGATGGACCAAGTGTTACATTTTGAAGGAGAAGAGTGAAACTTACGAACGCTTCATCGAGTATCAGGCAGAAGTTGAGAACCAGAGCGGTATGAAGATCAAGATTCTGCGTTCAGACAATGGCCGTGAGTACATTAATAAATCACTATTAGGCCATTTAAGGAAATGTGGGATACGTTCTCAGACTACTGTACCACGGAACCCAGAACAAAATGGGGTTGCCGAGCGGGCAAACAGTACGATAGTAGAGAAGGTGCGATGCATGCTTGAGGAAGCTAAACTACCTAAACGCTTCTGGGCTGAGGCAGTAAACACTGCAACCTACTTAAAGAATAGAGCACCAACAGTTGCCGTGGATAGCATTACACCGGAAGAAGCGTGGACTGGGAAGAAACCGGACCTTGCTCACCTAAGGACTTTTGGCTGCAAAGCGTATGCTCACATTCCAAAAGAAAACCGAACAAAGCTTGACGCTAAATCGTCGGAGCATATCTTTGTTGGGTACTCCGAAACCAGCAAGGGCTATCGATTGGTCAATTTTAAATCAAGAAAACTGACTATATCGAGAGATGTGATCTTCTTGGAAGATAATCAACTAGAAGCGGAAGACAACGTGGTTGATGGTGGAAGTGGGAGCATAATCATCTACTCGCGGGTCAATAACGAAGATGATGCAAATGTAAATGAAGAAGATAACAATGCAGAAGTTACTGAGGAGGATGGTGTTTTTGACATCGAGAATGAACAAGAAGCCGTCTTCGAGCCAAGACGTTCACAACGGAACAGACGTCTGACAAGAATTCTTAGTGATGAGTACGTACATCTCATCGCAGACGAGCCCGAGAACCTGCAAGAAGCATTCAGTGGGAGCGAGGCTACACAATGGCAAAAGGCAGCTGACGAAGAGATGAAATCAATTGAACATAATGAGACTTGGGACCTCGTAAACTTACCAGAGGGAGCCAAAGCTATAAAATGCAAATGGGTCTTTAAACGAAAGGTCGATGCTGAAGGGAACGTGTGCCGATATAAAGCCAGGCTAGTGGCTAAAGGATACACGCAGAGAAAGGGAATAGATTACGGTGAAACCTTTTCACCGGTCGTACGTTTCGACACCTTAAGGACAGTTCTCGCATTGGCAGCTGAGAATGACCTGGAGGTTCATCAACTAGATGTAAATACTGCATTTCTTCATGGTGAACTTTCTGATACCATTTATATGGAACAACCGGAGGGCTACATTGACCCCAAAAATGAGCAAAAGGTGTGTAAACTAAAGAAATGCTTGTATGGACTCAAACAATCGAGCCGTATATGGTATGAAAAACTTGATACCGAGTTACGTAATATTGGGCTCAAACGAAGCACAGCTGATCCATGCCTATACCATGGTACAATAAGAAATGCAAAAATCATTGTGTGTGTTTACGTTGACGATCTTATAGTGTCATCGGAAAGCATAAACGAAATAAATCAGCTAAAGAAACAACTAGCGGCCAAGTTCAAGATGAAAGACATGGGACCTATTCACCACTGTCTTGGAATTAAAATAACAAGGGACAAAGACGCGGGAACGATTGAACAACAATATCTTGAAGAGATTCAACATGTCTGAAGCAAAGCCAGTATCTACCCACAGGAGAAATGATCGCAGACACTATGACCAAGAGCCAAGAGCTTACCCCCTGCAAAGCATGGATGGTGTGTGAAAAATCTGGGACTCTTGTGAAGATATGTTTATTGTTTAGGGCTATGGCAAGTGGGAGTGTTGAAATGTTATTGTTATGCCACAGCCCTCTATGATGTAATTGGGGTTTGTTCAAGGTCCACTAGATCACAATTGTAGGAGTAAATCCAGTAGGCCTTGGTGTTTGTTAATATAAACTTTGTTTATAATATGCATCCATGGAAACAGTTGCTGTCAACCATTCAGTCAATGTGGTCTTGCTTTATTTTCTCTACCAGTGTCTAATAAATCATATTCTATTCCACCTGTATAATCTCAATAAGAGCCACCAACAAAGCGAGTAAGTCAATACCGTGTCAATATATAATAGCAATATTTGTACTGTTGTTAGTAATTCATATATGTGCACGGACACACTGAGAATATTATGAAATATATATATATAATTTATTAATTTATTATTATTGTTATTATGATATAGCGCTCAAGAAGAAGCAGGCAGCAGGACCTCGAATAGCGGGATCGAAGATGAGCCTCGCTCAAATATGCAACCGTGGCAGCCATGGAGGCCATGGCAGTCGCAGCAGCCGCAGCAACACCAACAACAACAGCAGCCGCAGCCACAACAGCAGCCGCAGCCACAACAGCAGCCGCAGCATCAGCAACAGCACCAGGACAGCGAGCAACGTGAACTACAGCCCCCACCAAAGAAAGTGAATCGGCTACAGCTACCACGGTAAGTCAATATGTTTATCAAAAACTATTAATTAATACTAATTAGTTCATACTATTTCCTTCTTCACTTTGAATGTTGCACTTATATTAAAAGTAAACCATGTTTAAATACTAATAATAATAGCAATAATAGTAATAACAACACTCATGGCATTAATAACTATGATGTTATACATTTATGATTACAGTAAACCACAGACTGGGAGGACTGGTCCGGTCCCCAAAAAAAAAAAAAAAAAGATTTGAGATTCGCATAATC
Source organism: Isoperla grammatica (assembly GCA_945910005.1). NCBI lineage: Eukaryota > Metazoa > Arthropoda > Insecta > Plecoptera > Perlodidae > Isoperla > Isoperla grammatica. Next base: position 84,764,394 of record OX246737.1, read on the forward strand.
TGAAGAGTTGTTTGATTACCAATTGAAGAAAATGTTTGGTGAAGATGAAGAAGACGAACCGTCAATTGCACCACAGCAACTTCAACAACAACAACAACAACAACAACAACAACAACAACAACAACAACTACTGCAGCAGCAGCAGCCTAGGGTCAACACAGTTCCTATTGATGACGGTGCTGTCCCTTCTACCTCTACGGCCCAATCACCAAGACCTCTCAGGCAACTACATCAGTTGCAAATCAATCTTGGGTAAGTCAATATTAATGCAATATTTATTACATTTGAAATGAATTTATGTCTGTTTATTTTATTTACTATACTTTGAATTTACTTTATTCCATTTTAAATTCATATTATAGAACTATAATTTTATTTTAATTTACTTATTATCATTTCTACAATAATAATAATAATAATAATAATAATAATAATAATAATAATAATAATAAAAATAATAATAATATAATTCATATTTTGAATTTTCAGTGAACATATACACGTCAAAAGTAGTTATTGTTTTCTAATTTGGTCCGCGTGTTTACAGCACTCAACAACAGGGAGGTAATCACGCTGTTGCTGGACCATCACCGTCATCAACACCGCCGCCGCCGCCGCCGCCGCCGCCGCCTACTCAGATGGGGTTCAAGGTGCTCGCAGACTCTGGCTTTATCACCAACAAACGGTTCCGTCACGCTCGCCGGAATATTGAAATTCTCATCGATGATGTCCCCGAGGACATGACTCCGGAAGAGTTCGTGGAGGAAATGTTCGGTAACGTAATTGACCATCTTACTAGTGACAAGCACAAATACCAGCCATCTGATAAAGTAGGCATGAAAATATCCAGCAATGCTTCGCCCGATAAGCCAGTTCATATTTCGTTTAGGCGCATTGACCAACTAAGTGCCGACGTGATAATCCAGGCAATATCTGCAGTATGCCAAAGTAATGCAGACTTTTTGACGGAGGGTCCATTATCAATTACATTAACGCATATAGGTATGCCTCATGGCCGTGGAGGTACTGTTACAATACCCAAATTCGTATCTGACCAGGACTTTGCAAAAAATAAAAAATCCATAATTACAATAAAAAATAATAGAAATATGAATGATAGTTTTTGTCTGGCCAGAGCACTTGCTGTTGCCATTGCCCTTCATGAGGAAACTCCCGAGAAATGTGAGCAAATAAAAAAAAGAGAGCCAGTACAGTTGGCTACTGCTCTCAATTACTGCCATCGAGCAAACGTCGATCTAACAAATGGTGGAGGCATCCCTGAAGTACGTCAATTTCAAGAGTATTTTACGCAATACAAAATAACTGTCATTCACGACAGAAAAGGAAAAGAGGTATTGTTTGAGGGACCAGACAGCACTCCTGAGAAACCCCGCAAGTTCATTGATTTATTTTACTACCCCCACCATTTTGACGTTATAGCATCCGTCATTGGCACTTTTGACTGTTCTTATTACTGTCGGCCATGTCATGTACCATATTCAAATATGGGAGGGCACACATGTCCGGGCAAATGTCCACGCTGCTATGATCCAGTGATGTGCCATGATAATGTACAGCAGATAAATTGTAAAGATTGCTTACGTTCATTCAGAGGACAGGCCTGTTATGACAATCATTTAAAGCCATTTTATGACAGACACCGCTCTGTTTGTGAAGTGAATCGAATTTGTCCCAAATGCCGAAAGTACTATCACTTAAGGGATCGTAACAGCCACACATGCAATGAAGTTTACTGCACAATTTGTAGGAAACACTGTGATGCAAATCACAAGTGCTTCATGCAAAAACTTAAACAACGAAAAACAAAAAAAGAATATCATCTTCTTCTTCTATGACATTGAGTCGACGCAATCCACACCTGTAGAAGGGAAGCCAAATATGGTTGAACACGAGCCTAACCTTGTAGTATCGCAGCAATGCTGTTTAAACTGCATAGATCTGCCCATGGACATAGCATGCACTTTCTGTTCACCTGAGGGGGAACGTCAGCAGGTTTTTCATCACCCTGATCCTATTGAACAATTCATGGACTATGTGTACAAGCACAGAACTGGTGTGTCCGAGGTTATTACCTTGGCACACAATATGAAGGGATATGACGGCCACTTTCTTCTTCGTCATATGATTAGCTCTTTGAATTGGTCCCCTGAAATATTGGCAACGGGTGCAAAGCTATTGTCTATTTCGGCCAACGACATTGTGTGCAAAGACTCGCTTAATTTTATGCCAATGCCATTAAGCAGTTTACCCAAAGCATTAAATTTACCAAATGAGATGAAGAAAGGTCACTTCCCACACTTCTTCAATAGACCATGCAATTATGACTACATAGGTGATTTGCCACCTATTGAAGACTATGGCGTGAATGAAATGATGTCTAAAGACCGAGACACATTCATGCAATGGTACAGGCAAGAGGTTGCTCAAAAATCTGTTTTTGATTTCAAAAAGGAACTCGTGGACTATTGCATTAACGACGTGGACATATTGCGGTCAGCCTGTGTCTCTTTCCGAAAAGAGTTTATTGCTGAAAATAAAATTGATCCCTTCTGGCAAGCAGTCACAATTGCAGGAGCATGTATGAAGGTTTTTCAGCAAAACTATCTAAAGGAGAACACGATAGGCATTATTCCTCCCGGAGGTTATCGTTGTGTCGATAAACAGTCACACACTGCTATAACATGGATCAAATGGGAGGAACATAAGCGCAATATTAAAATCGAACATGCTGAATCTGGCAAGGAGCAGATGGTATTGGGGCCCTATAAAGTTGATGGATATCACGAAGAACAGGATGGTACTAAAAATGTGTACGAATATCATGGCTGCTACTTCCATGGTTGCATAAAATGCTAACCAAATCAAGAAATGAAAGTCCGCAATGTCGAGGAAAATTATGATGGTAATTTCTCGGAAACTATGAGTGACCGATACGAATCAACGCAGTACCGAACATCTCTTTTGAAAAGTGCAGGCTACAACGTTATTGAAATGTGGGGTTGTGAGTTTGAGGAACTGAAGCGAAGAGATGAAGCTCTCAATGTGTACCTCAACCAACATCCATTTACAAAACAAGAACCCTTAAACCCCAGAGATGGTTTTCAAGGAGGAAGAACAAACTGTTGTAAGACATATTATGTTGCACAACCAGGGGAAAAAATTAAATACTTTGACGTCTGCAGCCTTTACCCTTTTATTAACAAATATGGTCTCTACGTTTTGGGGCACCCCGACATTTATGTTGGTGATGAGGATTGCCGTAAATTAATCGGGGGTGGTTATGACATTTCAAGTCTGAATGGCTTAATGAAATGTACCATTCTGCCACCTCAAGACTTGTATCATCCTGTTCTTCCCATGAAAATGGATGGGAAGCTGATTTTTGCTTTGTGTCGGTCATGTGCTAATCAATCTGCTCAAACTCCTTGTGTTCATACTAACCCTGAAGATCGTGTTTTTACTGGAACATGGGTGATAGAAGAATTGAAAAAGGCTGTACAGCGGGGTTACGTCATAATGGAAGCACACGAAATTTGGAACTATAAACGTACCGATCAGTACAACCCTCTTACTAGATCAGGCGGATTGTTTGTCAAATACATCAACAACTTTCTCAAGATGAAAGTGGAGGCTAGTGGCTGGCCTGAAAATTGCAAGACGGAAGAAGACAAGAAAAAGTACATCGCTGATTTTGAAAAGCGAGAGGGTGTAAAATTGGATCCATCAAAAATTTCGTTCAACCCCGGGCGCCGCGCCATGGCCAAGTTAATGCTCAACTCCTTCTGGGGCAAATTTGGGCAGAGGGACGACCTAATCCAGCACAAATTTTTGGACACGTACGAAGAGTTGGTCAATGTTATGGCTAATCCCTCAAATGAGGTTATTTGTTGTGAACTCGTCACTGAGGACAAAACTCTTTGTTCATGGAAGCCCAGAGACGAGGCAATTCAAGCATCTCCTCGAACAAACGTAGTCATAGCTGCAATAACAACCGCTCTAGCCAGACTGAAGCTGTACAGTTATCTTGAAGACCTTGGGGAGCGTGTGCTCTATTTTGACAAGGACAGTGTCATTTTTGTAAGCCGCCCAGGTGACAAAGATCCACCTACAGGTGATTTCCTTGGAGATCTAACCGACGAACTAGAAGGCTATGGTCCAGGATCATATATCTCAGAATTTACCAGTGCAGGTCCAAAGAACTACAGTTTTAAGGTGAACTGTGGTGGTAACCCCGAAGTACAGAAAGTTGTCTGTAAAGTTCGTGGCCTCAGTCTAAACCATTCTGCTTCTAAACTTGTCAACTTCAATTCCATGACAGAAATGGTCACCAAGAATGCTCCTCCAGTAACTGTAACAATTCCCCATAAAATCAACAGAATGAAGCAATTCAGGATTGTATCCAGGGAAGAGAAGAAAGTGTACCGCCCTGTGATAACAAAGCGCAGACTGATTCAAGACTTTGACACATTGCCATATGGCTACAAACGCCAACGCCTCTAAAAAGTGGGTGACAAAACAATACTGTATATCCTCCTTTATGTATTATGTAATTTTCCTGTAACATGTTTTGTATAACAATAAACAATAATCAACAAAGTGTACCGCTCTGTGATAACAAATAAAGCACAGACTGATTCAAGGCTTTGACATATTGCCATATGACTTCAAGTGTCAACGCCTCTAAAAAAAAAGAGGTGACCAAACATCACTGTACATTCTCCTTGCGAGTAGTTTATACTCTTTGTAGTCCAGGTATTTTTTTTATGTAATTGTCCTGTAATTGTACAAGAACATCGCAACTTTCTCAATCGTCAGTGCACTACATGGACTTACAATACAGTAGAACTTCAAAGTTATATTTTGCAAGTGTGTGGTGAATACTGTGTGCTATATTTGACTCATAAAGCTAGAGGGTTTTCTCTTCAAGACTTTTTAAGACATTATAAAAGGGCTTCACCCCTATACAATGATAATTATACCAAGTTTACTTTTATGAAACATTTTGGTAAATGTGTAAAATCAAAAAGAACCATTTGTAATAATCAATGTTGCTGTTCACGTGTATGTTAATTAAGTTAGGTAGTTATTATTATTATTATAATAAATGGTGATTTTTTTTTTAAATTATGAAAACATTGCATTTGGCTTATGTATTTATTTCATACCCTTTATTATCTTCCCATTCACAATCAACTTTGTGTATAACATCACGGCTTTTATTTCTCAACATAACGGGAATAGGTCTAGATCTATATTTGCAAGTCTCGACAGGTTTGGACAGACATGTGTATGCCATCACGGCTTTTATTTCTAAACATAACGGGAATAGGCCCAGCCAGACCTACATTTGCAAGTTTCGACAGGTTTGCGTGACGTCACTCACGTTTGACACCGGAGGTAAGTAGCGGTAGAGGGGGAGGGGAGGGGCTTTGTGTCAACCAATCGGGTGATTGTTTCGCTGCATTACCGCTAGTCGCGGTCAGCACCAGTGGGGCGGAGCCTACTTATTCCAGCTCGAGAGTTGTAGTCAGCAAGTTCTGTTTGCAGCGTCAGTGTCAGCTAACCATGTTTTGGAAACCTAACCAAGTAGTCACCGGTGAGGAAACTCAACTCGGCAATACTAGCAGTCCGAAGCCGTACTCGAGGCCTCCTGCGGGTGTCAAGCAGAACAACAATCTTCACAAGGTCAACACAAACAAGATGGAACCTCAGCGTGGATACGTCACGGAGAACAGTTTGTTCAACGCAGTGAGTAATGACTCAAGGTCTCCTGTAGATGTCCAGCAGACCAACAATCTTCATCGGGCCAGCACAAGCAAGATGGAACCTCAGCATAGATACTTCACGGAGAACAGTTTGTTCAACACAGTGAGTAATGAGAGTGAAATTACTAAGAAAAAGAACATTGTCCTGAGAAAAAACCTATTTGAACTTAATGATTCCAAAACAAAACTTGCTGTTGTTGGTTTACACAAAGATGCATGCTTTCAACCTTTTGTTGAGATCAGAACCTTGAAGGGGCAAGGTGTCGAGTTCTACACTGAAGCATGGAAAGAGTTTGCACGAGAAATTGAACTTCTTTCATCGTATGTGTTTACCCTGCAAGCGGATGAAGTGGAAAATATTCCAGATAAATATTTGTGTAGCAGTGTGCTGTTTGCTAAGATGTACATGGGAAATGTAGTTATAGGACTGAGATCTTTAAATGATGACAAACAAGGTATTTACCTCAGTGAAATTTCATGCATAAATTTAATCAAGTATTCACCACTTGTATCAATAATAATGAAAGAACATGAATCTACACATCGTCGACTTTACGAATGGTACTGTGATTTTGTGGTAGATGTCAAAAGTAAATATGCTTCATACATAGACGGCTTTGAAGAGGAAGAAGAAAATATGCCCATTTCGGTTGAATTATTTGTGCGAAAACATATTCATAAGCTGGACTGTGAAAATGAATGTGTATCGAAGGATTTTAAATGTATACTTTTTGAACTTGGTGCATCCAACATTGTAAATGATCTTGGAAATGTTCAATAGGCCTATGTAGACTACAGATAAAAATGTATCATGTTTAAATAAATGACTAGACCCTATAGGCCTAGTCTTCTAACTACTTTATCAAGTGTTGACTTTTAAAGTTATTAACCCTAGGAATACCTTTATTCCCATACCCTACCAATACTATTCATTCATTCAATTTATAATTTAAATAATACAGTTTTGAACATAACCATTGTGGCCTATTTTGTGATGGAGACCAGTGTCTAGGCCTAAGCTTGACTGTCTTGGAATGTAACTGTGAATTTATTTTGGTAAGATAGGCTAGGTCTAGCCGAGGCCTGCGTTTCATCTAGGTTATTGCCCTATAGCCTAGGCTAGATTGTAAAATTAAAGACCGTAGGCTATATTACTCACTGTTTTGAGGCCATAACGGTGTAATTACTAATTACACACATTTATTTTGGGTGTGCAGGTGGAATCATAGGCCTAGACCACTGACAGCTGTTGTGTTGGGCAGTGCCTTTTAGATGGGGTAGCGTAAAGTAGACCACAACCGTCGTACACGAAGGCTGTGATGCCGCGAAATTTGAATGTGAGCACTCATTCCCCAAAGATTCCGGAAGTATTCGGGATTATTCGGGCGCTCGCTACCTTTGAGCATGCGCACAGTCGACAATGCAGTTGTTGACTGTTACCGACTAAAGCATTTAGTTACTTTATTCACTGCTAGGAAGCGCCACCGTCGATAGTCGTGTGCTAAGTCCGTAATTGAGGTCACGGTGAAAGTTATATACGACATTTACCTATTACAATACAATTGGCGTGATAGCCGAGTGGTATTGTGCACCAAGACAGTAATGGCGAGGTCCAAACTGCTCGGGCACGAAAACACGGTCGTCGCACTTTTTTTCAAAAGGTGACAATATTAAATTAAATAAATGTCACGTGGTACATCAGTTGTACACTTGGCGGATAGAGTGCGCTTGTGTCGGCGCGCAAAATTTGAAAATACAAAATGGCGGATGCTATTGGGTTACGGCAGGGTGGCGGCGGCGGGGTAGGTTAGGTTAGGTTAGGTTCGGTGGGGACCCGTAAAAAATTAAAACTAAAAAAAAATGCGGAGGGGTGAGGGGTGGACCTCCCCTCCCCCTCCCCTCCCTCCTTCCCCCTCCCCTCCACTCCCTCCTTCCCCCTCCCCTCCCCTCCTTCCCCTCCGGTTATGTAGGTCGCTCAAGAGAGGAGCGGCCGCCATCTTGGATGACGTCATGTCTATTTATAGAACTAGCGGTAATCCGCCGATATAGACATACCCTCTACTGCTGTCGATTAATCATGCGACATTAACGATACGGCTCAGTTGAGTGTTTTTGTACGATTTTTTGATAAAAAATCTCAAACATTCACAGAAGAGTTGTTAGCACTGTTGCCATTAAAAGATCGCACCAGAGGAGAAGATTTGCACCAAGCTGTAGTTGAGTTTTGTCAATCAAAACTTGAAAACATAATTTCAATCACAACAGATGGGGCTCCTGCAATGGTTGCGAAAGAAAGGGGTCTAGTTTCAAGAATGAAAACTGTCAACAACAATTTACTCTCATATCACTGCATTATTCATCAGTCAATACTGTGTGCGAAGTTGAGTCCCGAATTGAAGACGGCAATGGATAAAATAATGAAGCTAGTCAACTTTATTCGAGCTCGATCGTCACTCCAACATAGGCAGTTCAAGGCGTTTATGACCGAAATCGGGGCAGAGTATGACGATCTTTTGTTACACAACAACGTAAGATGGCTGAGTAAGGGGCTCGTTTTGGAGAGAATGTGGCCTGTAAGGCGTGAAATAATGGCGTTTCTCTCTACTCTCCCAGATAAGAATGCGACAGCGTCAGATCTACTTACATACCTTCAAAATGAAGAAGAAATGGCAAACGTAGCGTTTATGGCAGAAGGTCCCGGGTTCAAATCCCGCTTCAGGCAGAAGTTTTTTAACTTCTTATGTGGATTCAATTCCATTACTTCTTGGCTTAGGAATAAGTAAACGGTGACTTTGGAGCCGTCCTAGCAACGAATCACTCAATAAATTCAAAGTTGTTCTGAATCGGCCTTGTTGATTCTGGCATTTGTCCGCAGGTGTTCGCACTGTCCAATCACTGATTCATATGTTTCGTATTTGAAATATCGATCTTTGATTGGTTATCGCTCACTCGTCGATGGTGTTCGAAGCCTACAGGGTTGGTTTAGTCACTTTAAATTAAAGTCCCCCACTGCAAATCAGTTTAGTTACTGAGTGGGTAGACTCTAAATGTGAATTTATTTTATTTTTATTTTATTTAATCTCCTGCTGCAGGGCAAGGATAAGCTGGTTAATAACCTTATAATCAGCTGCAAAGCCTTTCGTCGCAAACTCGATTTGTTTCAGCAAGATATCAACGGAGAGCGTCTTCATTTTCCAACACTAAAAGTTCACATTGATGAAAGTGACGCAGATATAGACATTGCCTTTTTTCAAAGTTTTCTACAGGGATTGAAAAAAGAGTTTGACTCACGTTTCGAAGATTTCAAAAATCTAGAATGCGTTGCTGATATGTTGACACCATTTAGTCTTGAACCTAATGGAAAATGGTGTGAAGATGCCTCGAAATTATTTCAGGGGAAAAAGAGAGAACTCCAAACTGAGATAATTGACCTTCAAGAAGACGTGGAACTTAAATACAAATTTTAAAATTGCTCTCTTACGGAGTTTTGAGGTAGATTTGTTAGTGATAGCAAATACCCAAACTTGAAAATGCTAGCCCTGACGTTAATGACCATGTTCGGTTCAAGCTGGATGTGTGAGTCAAGTTTTTCAAAAATGAACTACATAAAAAACAAATTTCGATCGAACTTGAGTGATGCGCATCTCCAGGATGTTCTTAGAATAAGTTGTACGCAGCGAGATTTGGACTTTCGTAAACTGGCCCAAGACAAGAGGTGCCACTTTTCCCACTAGCCATGCAACAACGTCCTTTAAAAGGGGGGGTGCCTCGGACCCCCGAGAACTTCTAAATTTGGTAAGTGGACCTTCAATCATATTAATTGGAGGCCCCTGCCTTAGACCATGGGCTGAGTATAGACAATCCGTTCTGAGAGAAACGATCATTGCTGGTGTGGGGGGGGGGGGGGGGGGGTGACGTGTGACCGGAGACTTCAAAAATTATTCGTTCTACAAACGTCTCATCCACGTGTTATAAATATCCAATCGAAGAATGAGAGAGGCAATTTCCAACCATTCCGCTTGTTAATATTGTTAATAATAAGCGGGGATAATAACCTTTGGAATTTTGTGTGTAGGCCTACTCGTACTTGTGATTACTTGTTTGTAAGTTTAAACTTTGAAATCAATTTATTAATAAAAACAAATTTGTGATTAGATCATGAATATAATTTCTTGTGTAGTTCTTTGCCATGTAATATTTTAATATTACATTGCAAGCAATTAAACCCAGTCGAGGTAGTTCCTTCTCCTCGAGGTGACCGGTGCCTGCAACGTGTGCGGTGTTGTGTATAATAATATCTCACTCATAATTTCCCTCTCTTTTTTCCTTTGCTGATGCCCAAACGGCAACCTAACCCCTACCCCTGTCGCACCCTATCCTTTTCACTGACAGTTATGCGAAGTGTGTTCATAGTTTCTGAGCCAGGATCTATGTCAATTAGCTGCACAGGTCCACCACTGGCTCTTCCTCGTGGTGTGGGTTCCTCCCACTTTGCTCATTCTCAACGTGTCCCAGTATAATCCTAGGAATTTCCATAATGTCCCTCGCCTACGTTAAAATGTCAATAACTATGTTTCCAAGAAGTGCCTTGTAAAGGAACCTAATCAATCGAATAACAATTACAACATCTTTATCAATGTATACTGTAATTATAACTAATGTTTTGGTTTTTGTTGGCGTATTAAAGAATTTTTATAATTTTTTAAATTTTTTTTTAAATTTAATTTTATAATCTTAAACATTAATACATTGATACAAAAATTATTTTTATGCCAAATCAAGTTCCCTATACTTCTAAGTCATCAAATATATAAATTATTATCCAAGGTACACCTAACACGATCAAAATAAGAGTAAAGTGGATATGGACGAAATAAGCACTAAACATTTATTCATTTTTGTCAGGAGCTGCAGTCCATATCCAACAATGAGTGCCCTGTTCTGGGCGAAAGACAAAAGCAAGATGTTTTGTTATTATGAAAATACTAATACTGTATCCATACTTGAACAATAGAATTAAAAAATGGTGGATGCCTTGTAACAGATAAAAGAACCAGCAGTTTTACATTCAAATCCCGTTTTCTCCATCTGCGAAAAAGCGGATATGGACGAAATACGTACTCACACGACGATGTGTGTGTTGTCAAAGGTCGCATTTATTTATTTATGAATTGGCCCTATACAGCACATTATGCCATTTAACAGTGACCAGTATAACAACGGATGATTAACAACGATGCATGATGATGAAGAAGGGAGGAGGGGAAACCCGGTACCGGCACGTGGTCTACTCCTGTCGAAAAGTACCAAAGGGACTTCCAGCTTTACGTCCCATCCGAAAGGACGGTGTAACTTTGACCAGTCATAAAGGTTCCTCCACAAACTTGGACTGCCGAGCAGTTGACGAGAAGAACGAAGCTGTTACACAAGCTTTCGAACCCTCCAATCTGCTCTAACCAACGATAATTTGTTTTTTATGTATTACAGTACCTTTGTTGTTTTCAATCATCGGTAAGGAATTAAATGGACTTTTGGAGACAATATGATTAATGGGGCTTAACGTCTCATATTTATGCAACGATGGCTAATCGAGACGATGAGCGGGTGATAATGAAGATGAGAAATATGATAATGAAGAATAAAGCCACATCCGAATCAGATCCATTGTACGTCGCGTGAGTCGTCATACGGGAGTCCAGCAAGGGAGGACAGGGCCAAGTGGGAGGAGAAATATTCAATGGGACACCGGGGGGGGGGGGGGGGGGGGAGGGGATTGGGGTGTGGACTGCACTTCGTCTGACTTCTCCTCCTCGACCAGTCCGGCTTGGGTGGCCCTACCAGAAGCATACGCTTCCGCCGGCATAGCTCTCGGGATCAACAAAGCACGCAAACCTGCCCACCACGATAAGGTGGCAGTCCCTGGGCAGGTTTTTGGAGACAAGATAGAGAAAATGTAAAAACGGACATTGTGCTCGATCTTGACGTGTGGTGTCAGGAGCACTGAAGTGGTCTTACAATTTTTCATTTAAATATAAGATCCGCCAGAAAAAATTGTGATCAAGTTGTTGTAGATTTACAAAACCAGTTAAATAATATTCATGTTATAATTTTAAGTGAAATAGATCTAAGATATGTGTAATTGTTTTGAACTTGACAGGTTTACTCGGTTTTATAAATCAAGAGATGGAAGAAGAGGTGGTGGGTTAATAGTTTTTGTTTCGAGCATTCTTACGTTCGAGTGTGACTATGTGTCATTAAATAACTTTGAAGGCATAAAACAAAGTTGTAATTGCATTATTATGCGTTTATAGGCCCTCTAACAATGCTACGAAATATGATTTTATTGTGGCACTGTAGCGACGCGAGAGGAAATAGTAAATGATCGACTCAGCAGTTAATGTATATACCATGTCTACATTCGATGATTGATTGATTAATGGGGCTTAACGTCTCATATTTTCGCAACTATGGCCAATCGAGACGATGAGCGGGTGATAATGAAGATGAGAAAGATGATGATGAAGAGTAAAGCCACATCCAAATCAGGTCCATTGTACGTTGCGTGGGTCGTCATACGGGAGTCCAGCAAGGGAGGGGCAGGGCCATGTCAACAACAAGCAAGCATCAACAGGCGTTGACCTTACTCATATTAAAAATAAAGAAAAATGTGTCTTTAATAAATGTTTTAGTGAAGCAAAATTATAGGAAGTGTTGAAAAGTATGCAATGGGGGAATTTATTATCAGCTAAAAAGTGTAATCCCTTATACGAAGCAATCCAGAAGAATTTTAAAATAGCTTATAATAGGGCATCTAATTTTAAAGAGACAACAATTTTGACAAACATTCAAAGGTTGGTATCTTTGTGAAAATAGCGTCAAAATGTTTATTTCCCCGGGACCTCGTGATTGGTTCAAAAAAGCAGCGGTGACCACAGCCTCCTAGATGTAAGTTACAGTTGTTTAAAGAGTGTCTCAAGATGGCGGTGCGTTCATTCCCATGCCAGCTGTCAAAAGCCACATTGATGTTCTGTTGATGACTCTTTCAAGGCAAGTATATCTTTCAAATATGTTTTTTATACCACGTGTTTAGTTTAAATTTAATATTAGTTCACAACCAAATGCATTTTCTTATATTTCAGTATAGTTTTATTGCTTTTCTTGCTTGTATCAAAAACGATACATTCGGCCACAAAGGAAATTTGAATAAATTAGGTTATGTCAGTACAATGACAGATCATTTCCCTTGTACGGGTAACTTATTCGTCTCTGATTTTTAACAGATGTCTCGTAATTTACGAGGAGGCCTACCATCTCGCCAGAGACTTGCAAGAGTGACAGCACCACCTGAAAATAGTGATGACAGCAACCTAAGTGACAGTGATGGTGAACAAGGTAGGCCTAGGGCTTAAGCCACAATTTCCCTTCTAGGATAAATATGCTACCTTGTCTAGGCTAGGCATAAAACAAATTAATCTGAGGCATAGACATACTGCTAGGCCTAAGCCTATGGATAATACAAATCAGTTTAGGCCTAGGGACAATGAGTAATGCTGGCCTACACGTAGGCTAAGGTTAAGCGTAATGCCTAGGCCTAATACTATTTTGTTTTGGCCAACAGATCCCAACTACAACCCAAGACGTAAGGCTAAAGGTAGGCCTAGTTCCTGACTCGGATCCTTCTGATGCTGATGAGGAAAATGATGCTGATGAGGAGTTTGAGTTTATTGGGTTTAAGGGCGCTTCAACCAGTTAGGTCATTTTGCTGCGGATGAGGAAAATGATGATGTTGCTGGTGGTCGTGCTCAGGCAAAAGTAAATTACACTTGGGTACCAGTTCCTACTGCAACGAGTGCCAAAGTTTTACCTACGTGGGAAGATGCCCCACCTGATGACGAGGAAGAACTGACGTTACCGTTAGATTTGTTCAAAACATTGTTCGACGCAGATTTGTTGGAATTAATCGTTTGCCAGTCAAATCGGTACTCAACGCAATGTAATCCTAATAAACCTCTAAATTTATCTGTAGCTGCGTTAGAAGAGTTTATAGGGTGCTTCATGTACATGACCACGCTCTCGAATGTACTGGGCTGTGGCCTCACGGGGCTCACAAGTAGCAGATGTTATGCGTCGAGACAGGTGGGGGCAGATCAAAAGTAGTCTCCACATAGCAAAGCGCCCGATCCCAATGATCCTGGTAGGGATAAGCTATTCAAAGTTCGTCCTTTGCTAGATGCACTAAACAAAAAATTTAATTCACTACCAAAGAATCAAATGCTTAGATTAGATGAGCAAATAGTGCCGTTTAAAGGCAGATCATCACTCACGCAATATAACCCTAAAAACCGAACCAATGGGGTTACAAAATCTTCGTTGTATGCAATACTCAGGGTCTTGTGTACAACTTTGTAGTGTACACGGGCAAGATCAAACCTGTGCATGGGCTTCGAGACTTGGGGGCGAGCTCAAATATTGTGCTTGAGCTTTGCCAAGTCATTCCAAGCGACAAAAATCACTTGATTTACTTTGATAATTGGTTCACTTGCTTGTTACTTTTAGTTGAACTCAGTAAAAGGGGTATTTTTGCCCTTGCAACGATTCGATCAAACCGTATACCAGGTATTGTTCTAGCACAAGACAAAGTTATGAAAAAACAGGGAAGGGGAACATATGAAGAGCACAAATCTTTAGTAGAAAATGTGGACGTTCGGGTCATTAAATGGTTAGACAACCGTGCCGTTACTCTAGCCACAACTTTTTCTAGTGCGCAACCAGTTCAAGTTGTGGAAAGATTTGATATAGTCCTCCCAACGTAACTATTCTCATGCTTTCATCACAGGCCATGTCCAGAATGGCAACTTAACTTGTCATTCCTCCGTGTGCTTGATGGAAGATTGCGTCGGATTGTTCTCAGTTCGTGAGTTGGCCAACTTGTCCGATGTTGATAAATGGTAATTCTCTCATTTGTGTAAGTTGCTATTAATAATATTACAAGCTGAATATTTTTAAAAATTAAATACAAATATAAGTTTTTAGTAACAAAACCAATAAGTCATGTTTGAAGAGAAGTGATAATTGAAAATAGATCCCGGGCACCCAGCCATTCACAGCTTTCGATACCAAGAAATGGCGGAAACGCCGGTGTTTAAACGACTTATTTCATAAAACTAAAGTAGGACGGACTATACCTTTACAGTTAAGACCTATCTCTAGAACACAGTGGAATATTATAATAAATACTTGCTGCGAGTAGTTACTCTATGGATCATACTGTAAAGTGTGAATGTTTATACATTTTGACAGGCTTCCAATAAAAACAAAAGACTACCAATGTTGCTCACAGCTTGCTGGATTTTGGTAGTTCCTGTGAACTTCTTCGAATTCTCGAACTCTCATTGGGTACACAACAAGGTCTACTTGATCTCCACCTAGCGGAGGCTCGTCGAACTCCCGAGTTCGACGACCCTCCGCCAGGCGGAGATCAAGTAGATTTCAACGTTAGCGATCAAAGTTACATGATTGCAGTGCGGGAGCTGCTAATTTCATCGTGCGCCATCTTAGTATTCGGCAATAGTGCGCGCATTAACACAGGCAGTAAACCGTCCGCGGAAGTTTACTTCGAGGCCTCAGGGGTTATGACGAAAGCATGAGAATAGTTTCGTTGGGAGGACTATAGGAAGAGTAAAAAAACAATCAATGTCTCATGCCTATCGGCCATACCACTCTATAACAAGTTTATGGGGGGTGTGGATCTCTTGGATGCATACATTGCTTACTAGAATTCGTATCCGATCCAAGAAGTTCTATACCACAGACTTTTTTTCCACTTCGTCGATATGGCGGTTGTTAATTCTTGGATAATTTACCGAAAAACCGTCCAACACATGCCCAAGAAAGATCAATATGATTTACTTGATTTCAAAACACAAATTGTTTTTGGTTTGTGTAAAGAAAATAAAGATGCTAAAAGGAAAAGAGGTAGGCCATCACAAGATTCAGTTAGCCAGGAGTTTGAAAGAAAAAAAGGAGAGGTCCAGCCAAGCCTATCCCTGAATTTGGTACACGCCGCGATGGTGTTGGCTACTGGCCTCAGGTGGGTGATCGGCAAGGTTGGTACACGCCGCGATGGTGTTGGCTACTGGCCTCAGGTGGGTGATCGGCAAAGATGTAAGAACCCGATGTGTAAATCACTCTCTGTCATCATGTGCTGATGGTGTTGGATACTGGCCTCAGGTGGGTGATCGGCAAAGATGTAAGAACCCGATGTGTAAATCACTCTCTGTCATCATGTGCTGTAAATGCAAAGTGTACCTTTGTTTGAAAAGGGACACAATTGTTTCCAGGCATTTCACATGTGATAGGCGTAATGCCGATGCGTGATAATGCGCTGTAAGCAATGCACATTCCAATGAAGGGATGCACACGGTTATCAATGTTTTTGATCAATACACAGTATCATAACACTTATTTGCAACTTACTATGTACAGTACTGACAGATTTGCATTGTGCCCTACAGACATGAAAATATCAATAAGAAATAATACATTTTTCAATGTAGCCTACATTATTTTAACTGTGAATATTCCTAAATAATCCTAATAGTATTATATTATATTAAATATTTACATTTCCACTGATTATATTCCCCTGTTCATTAAAAAAAAGTAAAAAATGCTGTGATTAATTTTAGAATTACATAAATCCCGCTCTCCGGTATGGTATATAGTATCGTTTTTGATACGCACTACAATTTTAGTTAGAATAACAACATTAATTTTTTTTTTTTTTTTCAAAATATCATTATAGTACTCATGCCCATTTCACATGGAAATATTTTTATTTATCAAAATGACATAATTCAGGCAAAAAGGGGTTATATCTGTTTATCTTTTTCGCCAGGTTGTCTCCACAGTGTTGCATGAAGGAACGGCAACAACAATTAAAATCGTTTTGTTTCTTCTTGTCAATAAATATAATATCCGGTCTATTGTGATGTATGGTTTTGTCTGTTATAACTGCCCGGTCGTAATATAATTTATAGTCATTACTATCTAATACCTTTTCAGACTTGTATTTGTAATACGCAGTGCTTGTGTTTATAAGTTTATACTTTATGGCTAATTATTGAAGTATATTGTTTGCAATTTGGTTATGCCTATGAAGATAATCTATAACTAGAAAAACGCTCTGTTTGACGCGTTAATAAGCGAGCGCGTCAAAATCTACGAACTTTCTGCGAAAAGTTTTCAATGCTAATACAAACAACAATTAACAACAATTCAAGAATGCGCATTGCAAAATTGTTTCTTATTTCCATAGCTATTATACTTCCCGACATTGTTGGATGCAGTGCAATGTGCGTTGCTAAGAATTTTCGCTGTCACCCACACAGCACACTATGTTTCTATAACGTTACTTTTTCCGTTACAATGTCCCCAGAAAGTTGGTTACAAATATAACATTCATACAACGTACGGAAAATGTTAAGATTTCAACATTGTTTAATTGAGTTTAAAAATATCCTTATAACGTTGGTGCAACATTTACGAAAGTTAATATTTGGGTGTATTAAAAATTACTTTACTAAGTAACATCTTATTAATGTTGCTACGACGTTGCGCCATTACCACTGATTGCTTGTCAATAAAACGTTGTGGTAACAATTGATATAATATGCCGACATTTTCCCTGACGCTGTTTGAATAGGGAAGGCTCACACATTTTTTTTATTTGCTTACTGGTTACCTCAAGTTAAAATAAACGGGAACTAATTGGTTTCGGCTCGAAAGGTGCATTAACATCGTTTTAACAGAAAGTCAAAGATATTGCTGTCAAAACACGCTCAGAAACAGACCTGCGCCATCTTGCTCGTGATTAGAAGGTTCTGACGTCATATCTCAGTAAACAATAATTTTATATCATACAAATAGTACTGAAATCCCACCCTTTAGTAGATTATTGCTCTCATAAGACTTAAACTGAACCAACGTTTATTTCTAGTTAGTAAATGAACACTGCTCAACATTAATTAACAACAATATGTTAAATAATTGCATTATTTTAAACACGTTTTGGTGAATACTGTATCAAAATGTATTTTCTGAAGAAAACAGTGGCATAAAAGACATTGTTGTAAAGTCACTGCATCCTAGATATTGTAAAATGTCCAACTTAATATATTTGATATTATTAAGAATACTTCAAGGAGGCAGTTGTTTACATGACATATGACGTCAAGAGCCGTTTTTCAATTACGGAACAAGAAGTTCCAAATTTCAAACTTAAAATGCTAATAGAATTGGAAATATACGCTTCTCAGATATAAAAATTACACCGCCCGTCTTTTTAGATAATGATCTTCTATTTTTAGGTGCTTTGAGGAAGCGGGGTAATTCACAGCCCTAGAATAATACGTTGTACCAGACGGCGCGCATGGGGAGTAACGTTGGCAGTGAAGGTTGTTTGGTCGTAGCTGACGCCACGCCGAGCGGTAAGACAGACGCACGCTGTTGACCACGGTTTTCTTCGTTCGTGTGGTGGTTTTGTGTGAACCGTTGCCCGGCGGGTTTGTCGACGCAAGAAAACACAGTGAGTAATTAGTTCCATTGTAATAAACATCACCTTTTATAATTTATTTCGCAAAAAATTGTTTATTCAGGCTTAGAGAATTGAGGTTAGGGATGACTAGGCCTAGGCTTGGCTGCCCATTTGGTAGCCTAGGCCTTATCCTGGGGCTTTGTAGGTCTATCAAGTATTATTATACAAACCCCTAGAGGCCTATCCAAGGCTATTGTTCCTAACAAGTTGCTAGGGCGTAGGCCTAGGCTAGGCCCTAGGCCCTAGGCTTCGGTTAGGCTGCTTAGGCCTATAGGCCTAGGATTGATTGATTAATGGGGCTTAACGTCTCATATTTATGCAACGATGGCTAATCGAGACGATGAGCGGGTGATAATGAAGATGAGAAAGATCCTTTGCTCGTCTTTGGCTAGGCCCTATGGCAGGCCTAGACTAAGCCATTGGCTAAGCGTAGAGAGGCCAATGGCTGGGCCCAGGCATATACCTAAATACCAAGTTCTAACAAAAATTGTCTTGATTTATTACAGTCTCGTCATTGGGTTTGTTGTCTCAAGGATGCCTACGTAAGGCCTAAAGTACGCAGGAAATTACTCAGAGATGTCTCACGACGACATTTTAATAGATAAGTTAAACAATCTTTAACTGAAGACAACGAAACAAGTGGCCAAGGCCTAGACTCTGACGAAGTAGACGTAAGCTGTGCATCTGGGACTAGGCCTAGACCCAGATCTGGATGTAGATTAAACCCAAGCCAGATAAGCTGTGTGCAGGATCCTGTCCCAGGATGAAGTTCACAAGTTTCTCGGGATGGACATATGAGCTTAGATGAATCGTCCGCCTTGTTAAGCGATAATTCCATTTCTAGCTCTACTCGTATGAAAGAGCATAGGCGTAGGCCTACTTGTAGAACGGATTCAAGTGATGAATCGGATTCCTCGGTTAGGACTATTTCTACAACCAACCCTCGATCTTCAAGTTGTAGTGATGTGGAGATTGCAACCATCAATGAGCTTGTTAGGCCTACTGATGTGTTGCCAGTAATAGATAATTACCCAAGGATTGGTCACCCTACTCAACAAGCAATTGGCAGTCACAATATTCAATCAAGTTTGGCCAACTGGGCCTTAAAGTATCATCATACAATTCAACATAATTCGTTAAATGATCTTCTAGGAATCTTGAGGAATCATGAATGTTTTGCTAGTTTGCCAAAAGATTCGAGAACACTCTTGCAAACACCTCGTGCAGTTCTTATAGAAGATATGGCCACTGGAAAATACCATCATTTTGGTTTAAGAGCTGGAATTATTAATCTGTTTTCTGAATCTGATTTAAATTGCCCTGATATTTTGAAACTTTTTGTGGGAATAGACGGCCTGCCAATTTCAGCGAGTTCCAAGAGTGAGCTGTGGCCAATTCTATGTCACGCAATTATTTTCCCCGAATCAACCATTTTTCCGATAGGCATTTACCATGGGAAAAGTAAGCCCGCTGATGCAAATTTGTTTTTGAAACAGTTTGTTGACGAAGCAGTTGATCTATGTACGCATGGTCTGTTAATACGAGGAAAAATAATGCAGATCCACATTTGGGGTCTTATTTGTGATGCGCCAGCCAAATCATTTATTTCGTACACAAAAGGCCACACTGCTTTTTATTCTTGCAGTAAGTGTTGCGTGGAAGGTTATTATACAGACAACCGTGTATGCTTTCCGGATATTGACTCTCCAAAAAGAACACACGAAGATTTTGTAAGTCAACGACAAGAAGAACACCACAACGGCCACTCAGTTTTAGAGATATTACCAAATTTTAATATGATTAAAAACATCCCATTAGATAACATGCATCTAATTTGTTTGGGCGTTACTAGAAAATTGATACGAGATATTTGGATACATGGGAAAGTGCCATTAAAATTACCATTTAGAAAAATTGAAGAAGCTTCCATAGTTTTGATGTCTTTAAAGAGTCACATCCCCATGGAATTTGCTAGGAAACCAAGAGAGTTGCAAGAAATCAGTAGGTGGAAAGCTTGCTATACACAGGGCCTGTAGTGTTCGCAGGAGTATTGTCACCTGATAGGTATTTGCACTTCATGACACTACATGTGGCTGTAAGAATTTTTGCTAGCAAGGAACTCTGTGTTGAAAACCAACTCCACCCCTATGCCAACTCACTTCTTATACATTTTGTGGAAATGTTTTCAATTGTATATGATGTAAAGTTTGTATCACACAATGTGCATGCTCTTATTCACGTTGCCGATGATGTTGAGCAGTATGGCCCCCTGGATTCTTACAGCGCTTTCCGGTTTGAAAATAATATGCAACCTTTGAAAAAAATGCTTAGAAAAGCAGAAGCCCCACTTAGTCAGTTGGCTAAAAGATTTTATGAAAAGCAGGCTAATGCAACAACTGCAGGGCAGAAAATAAAACCACAGTTTGGCGGATTGCATGAGAATGGGTCTTTAATTTTAGGCTGCACAGGTCCACAATACTCAGTATTCACTTCACTTAACTTCACAGTAAATATAAAAGATCCTTATAATTGTGTCAGCTTTCTTGATGGAAGCATTGCTGTGATTAATAACATCTGCTATTCATGTGAACACAAGGTCATCGTTTGCGTGGCAAGCAAGTTTCTAAAACAGTCGAACCTTTATGAAAAGCCATGTGAATCATCATTGTTACACATTTACAAAGTATCCAGATTATCAGAAACTTTACAATGTTGGCCGATACAACAGATAGCTAACAAGTTAGTCAAACTTCCCTTGAATTGTGGTGTTAATGAAGAATACGCAGTCTTTCCAATCTTCATGCTGACTAAAAATTGCATTAATTGAGTGTTTGGTTTTCCCAATAAATAAAATATGTTAAGTAAGTATTTCAACATTTTTGCTAGGCATTCAATTTTTAACTTGTATGAAAGCTTGATGGGCCTAGGCCCCTAAAGCAGTTCTATCTGAAACACTGATATAGGCATGACCGCATGAATCACGACGCTCTAGAATTGTTGTAAAAAATTTGCGCAAAAACAAATGTGCACCCACACTTTCATTTTCTCCCATTTAAAATCTGTTGAATAGAACCAAGTTTATCAGTAATTTCTATTGTTTCAGAGTTAATTTATGTAGGCCTGGCCTACATGGTTTATTATGGCCTCTGAACAATATACGTTTCATGCGATAGAAAATTGTCGCCTCGAAACGATGTGGCGTCATTTCGTCCAATTGGATATCTTACAAAAATGGAAAGTCGTGGACGTGGTGGCCACCATACACCACCGAAGCGCTTGAGCGACATGAAGGGCCTGGCTCCGACTGGCCAATACATGAAATAGTCTTCAAGGGAAGAGGTTACGGTAAGTTTGATTTAACTTACTTCGGTGAAACTCGCACTTTGGTACTAGATATACTTGCTCTAAACCATATTCTTATCAGAACGACTTGTATCATGGTCACAGCTTATTGGTTTGGAGGGATTAGGGCATTTTCACAGTTCGTAAGAATAAATCATAGCCCTGGCTATCTTCGTCGCTGTGTGCTTTGGCACCACAGCTACGTAATTGGACTTTGAAGACGTAAAATCATTAGGCCTAGGAGGGAGGGGGCGAATGTTTGAACTTTTGAACTGGAACCAAAGGTTTTATTAAAGTTAAGTTCAAATTCAACATCTTGTGCAAGTTCAAATTTTGAAACGTGAGCTAGTTTTCATGCGTACAAGTGTATTGTATTGTATTGTGCGTACGTATTGTAGCCTATATATATTAGAGACATTCTTCAAAATATCATTAGGTAGGCCTGCCTCAATTGATTGTCCACAAGAGTGGCAGCCCCCCTTCCCCACCTCCCCCAGATCCATTGTGGGTAGGGTTATGGCTACAGTATTTGTGCCACACCTGCAAACATTTTACTTTCAGATTCAGTCATTGAAGCTCGACAGAAGCGGAATCGCGTTTTGAGTGGAGATGAGGCAACAACGGACAATGAACCGTCGAGGTTAAGGAAGCGAAAAAATGTAGCGAGATCACATAGCATAGATGGATCTGATGAGGGCTGTCCGAATACAATCCAGCAATTGCTTAACCAGCACCCCCCGCTCTCCAATCAAAGATCCGTAAATCTCCAAGATTAAAACATATGTCCAGTCAAAAAAATGCAAATAGGGCCAGCAAGCAACTATTCACATGCAGCAGTGTTCCAACTTCCAATAGTGCCATAATTAATCAACCATCTATCTCTCCTCAATTGGAGTACACTGCTACACCAGCACAACGTGAGGAAGAATACTCCAACCGGTGGAATCGGGCTTATGACATGACAATGACAAACACTCAGCCTAGTCCGGTCTACCACTCACTGATACCACCAGACCATGCATCTTCAATGTCAGTAGGGCTCACGGCAAATGATCAACGCGACCATCACACGCCTTATTTCCAACATGGTACTGCACAACCACTAGAAACCAACTGGCCACCATTGACACCAGAAAATCGAGCACAAAATAACCATTCGGGCTGTAGTGGTGAGTGATCCTTGAAATAAGCTTTAAATAATTTATCAATATTTTATTTATCATTTATTTCCAATGTAATAAATAGTTAACATAACATTTTAATGACCTAGTCCTAAGTGAGTAGTGACACTTTGGCAATGGCCCATCCATAGGTAACGCATTCTTTTGCATAGATTAATGAAACTTGTGATGCTGTCAGAGTTCCATAAGAAAACCATGAGCCAATTAGGTTGGATTAAGGAAACATTAAAACAACTAGTAGAAACTTCCAACTAAATTTTAGATATGGTTAGCAATGAAAACCAGGGCAGTAACAGGGCCGGTCCAGCTCAACGAACAGTCGCGGTTGTTGAGGACTTAAATGCAATGGCCGACTAGCCATTGAAAACTCTAGACAGTATTACAAGGTCGTAACTGACATTTTTTTGATTTTTGAGATTTCAATGTAACATGGTCGTATCTGCGTACAAGAAGTTACCTGAACGTCTGCTAGGTCGTAGCACTATCTTTGAAAAAATTAGTGCCATTGTTACAAAGTCGTATCTACAAAAAAATATATCCCAGTGTTACAAAGTCGTATCTGTTTGAGAACGTGTTTGTTATTGGCTGAGCTTACGCCCGTAACCAATAACATTGCGGGTTTTATCAGTTTCAACCAATCAGAAACAAAAAATATGACAACAGAACAACAAGAGCTTGAAGAACTGTTTTTCTTAGCGTTTCTGTTTGTGATGTTTATTCTGCACATGTTCTGCCCTTTTGCTCCTATGTTTTGATCCATTATGGCTAGAAGAAAGCTTAATTTCAACCTCATGGATATCTTAAGTGATGTTGAAGATGATCTGGACGATCCTGACTTCTATCCCAGTGAGAATAATTCAAGGTAAATATAAATATCACATATTTATCTTAGACTAGGCCTAGGGCCTAAACCTATTTATTGCCCGTGAAGCCTAGGCCTAGGCCTAGGCTTAGGCCTACATGTTATTCAGTTTTGTTTTATCATTCATATACGTATAGGCCTAGGGCCTACTCTTTTCATAGTTTAAAATCTGGAAATTTAGGCCTAGGCCTAGGGCCTGCAGGTTAAGGCTAGGCTTCAGGCCCTTAGCCACCTGGTCTTAGGCCTAGGCCTAGGCCTACTTGGAATATTACCAGCATTTAAATTGTTGAGACAAGACCACACCACATTTGTAGGCCTATTGTGGTCTTGGATAATGCAATCTAGGCCTAGGCCTTAAAGATCCTATGTGGGTAGTGGGGGTTTGGTGTGGGTGGGTGGGGGGATCTTGTCTGTCAGTGACAGAATAGTGTGGGGTCACTAGAGTCCAAGCGTGTAAATGTCTGTGTGCATAGTGCTTAATGAGGCACATAAATATATAGGGCCGTAAATACCGGCCCTGTGGTAGGCCTAATATGACCAAACTATTTTAAGTAGGCCTAAATAGGGTTGTAGATTTTAATTCCTTTTTCTTTCCATTTGTTCAGGGAAAACTCAGACAATGAAAGTCAAACATCAATGCACATGGAAGAGGGTGTTGATGGAGAGGAAACTCTGCAGGCTACAACCAGCATATTGGCAACATCGGACGTGGGAGAGTGTGAGGTACTAGGCGTAGCAGCAGATCCTGAAGTAGGCGTACCACCAGATCCTGAGGTAGGCTTTCGGCCAGATCATGAAGTAGGCGTACCACCAGATCCTGAGGTAGGCTTACAGCCAGATCATGAAGTAGGCGTACCACCAGATCCTGGGATAGGCTTACCGCCAGATCCTGAAGTAGGCGTACCACCAGATCCTGAGGTAGGCTTACAGCCAGATCATGAAGTAGGCGTACCACCAGATCCTGAGATAGGCTTACCGCCAGATCCTGAAGTAGGCCTAGGCGTACCACCAGATCCTGAGGTAGGCCAACCACCAAATAAAACATTAACAAAGAAGCGTCAAAGGGACCCAACTCAATGGCATTGCAATAAACGACAGAAGAAATGCCATTCGGGGCAAGAATACATTTCTATTCGAGGGAAGCTAGTTCCAGCAAAACAAGTAAAGTCCAAGAAAGATTGTCTACATGCATGCAAATTTGGATGCAGCAGGCTAATAACCGATGAAGAACGTAAAGAAATACACGCACAATATTATGAGCTTGACATGCATGGCAAAAAAATGTTTATTACATCCAACACTGAAAAAACACAGACCGCCCGCAAAACAAAATAGGGTCTACAATCTCGCCGGAGTTTTACATACCAATACAACTTTAATGTAAAAAATGAAGTAATCAGAGTTTGCCGAGAGTTCTATTTAGGAACTCTCGCCATAAGCGAAAAACCGGTGTACACAGCACATAAGAACAAAGACATAACAAGTGGGCTACCAGCCATTAGTAAGAAGGGTCTGCATCCAAAAAAAGTAATTCTCGAAGGACAAAAAAAGGAAATTAGGGAACACATTGAATCATTCCCTAAAATGGAATCCCACTATTGCAGAATGAGCACTCGACGGGAGTATTTGGAGGCCCATTTAAATGTCTCTAAAATGTATGACCTCTATAAAGAAAAACAAGTTCAAGAGGGCAAAGAAATTGTAAAGAAACATATGTATGACAAAATATTTAACAATGAATATAACTTTGGGTTTCACGTACCAAAAAGTGACAGATGTGATAATTGTGAAGCCTATGCAGTACTAGCATCACAGAATAACCCATCCGAAGAAGAGACTACTCAGCACGAAGCACATTTGGCCGAGAAGACCGCTATGCGTGCCGAACGAAAACGGGACAGAGACAACAAAGATGTAGCTGTGTTGAGCTTCGATTTACAGAATGTTGTGACATGTCCTCGAGCTGAAATCAGCTGTTTTTTTTACTATCGGAAGCTAAATCTGTACAACCTAACTGCCCATCTTTCAACCACCAAACAAGGGTATTGCACAATATGGACTGAGGCCGAGATGGGTCGTTCGGGAAACGAGTTGGCCAGCGCTATCATAAAAGTGTTGGAAAGTGTGGTCGAAGAGCATCCCACACTACAAAATATAACATGTTGGAGTGATAGCTGTGTTCCCCAAAATCGTAACTCTCACCTATCCTATGCAGTAATAATGTTTTTGAACGATAATCCTGCCATTCAGTCTGTAACACTGAAATATTCCACACCAGGGCATTCCTGTATACAGGAAGTGGACAATATCCACAGTAACATAGAGAAGGCCATGGCCGTATCCGAGTTTTATTCTCCAGTTTCTTTCTTACGTATTTTGCTTAAGGTTAATCGCAATAAACCATACCGTGTTATTCAAATGCATAGAAATTGTTTTAAGGACTATCAATCATGCGCAAAACAATTGAATTTCAAGTTAGTCCCCTACACGAAAGTAGTTGCCTTGAAGTTCACACAATCTTTATTTGAAATAAATTTTAAAACATCGCACTTAGACGAAGATTGGAAAAAAGTGAACATTAAAGTTGCGGACCGTTCTAAACGAAGAGGTGAAGTACGTCATCAATTACTGCAAACTCCTAAAGTAGCAGCTAAACGTACAGAAGTTGGTGCAGAGAAGGTGGCTGCGATCAAATCAATGATGAGATGGATGCCTTTAGTGGATCGGCAGTATTACACCGCGTTGTTTCCAGAAATTGGAGTGATAAGACCTCAATAAATACATTCAGCTACCTATTCAATTATTTCAGTTATGTGTACACTTATTTTGTCATTTTGTTGTCAAGTAAACAAAATACTAAAAATACAATGGATTTGATTTGAATGTTAATTTTAGCTACAACTTAAGAATAGCAATGCAATGGCAAAGTTATTTTAGCTATTTAAATATTTTTATTATTTTTTTTTTTATTTTTTTTTTATTATTATTTTTATTATTTTACTTGTTAACTTATTTAAAGTTATTTGTTATCAAGAAATCATAATATTACATCCACAATGAATCTTCTATGCTAAATAGTAGTAACAACTTTGTAATATTTTATTTTCATGGCAATTTCAGAATAACAAAGTTGTATCTACAAAAGGTAATACCACCATTTTGTCTTATGTGACTTAATTTTATAAAAAAAACATAACAATACTTTAGATGAAGTATAACTTTATATTTAAAAAAATGTTTTTGCAATTTTGTACCTGATTTACATTTCCTTCCCTAGCCTTAAACTTTCAAACCCATTTTTCCCCATATGTATCCCTGTGCACTTAATTAATCAACCATCTATCTCTCCTCAATTGGAGTACACTGCTACACCAGCACAACGTGAGGAAGAATACTCCAACCGGTGGAATCGGGCTTATGACATGTCAATGACAAACACTCAGCCTAGTCCGGTCTACCACTCACTGATACCACCAGACCATGCATCTTCAATGTCAGTAGGGCTCACGGCAAATGATCAACGCGACCATCACACGCCTTATTTCCAACATGGTACTGCACAACCACTAGAAACCAACTGGCCACCATTGACACCAGAAAATCGAGCACAAAATAACCATTCGGGCTGTAGTGGTGAGTGATCCTTGAAATAAGCTTTAAATAATTTATCAATATTTTATTTATCATTTATTTCCAATGTAATAAATAGTTAACATAACATTTTAATGACCTAGTCCTAAGTGAGTAGTGACACTTTGGCAATGGCCCATCCATAGGTAACGCATTCTTTTGCATAGATTAATGAAACTTGTGATGCTGTCAGAGTTCCATAAGAAAACCATGAGCCAATTAGGTTGGATTAAGGAAACATTAAAACAACTAGTAGAAACTTCCAACTAAATTTTAGATATGGCTAGCAATGAAAACCAGGGCAGTAACAGGGCCGGTCCAGCTCAACGAACAGTCGCGGTTGTTGAGGACTTAAATGCAATGGCCGACTTGCCATTGAAAACTCTAGATGATATGGAGCAGTTAGAAAGTAAACTCGCCCAAGACGAAGCATTCAAAAAGACCCTTGTAAGTAAGACTACTTATTATTTTGTAATAGTATTTAAAGTAGATGTAAATTGTAGAAGTAGGTAGTAGTTGTAGTAGTGGTGGTGGTAGTAGTGGTGGTACTCTACTACTAGATAGTACATATCGGTACCTACTTACTATTAACTATTTAATTCCTAATTCCTGCTCATTACTTACATTGCAGATAACTCAAATGAGCTTGGTTGGTGGATCAAGTGTCAAGGACATCATCCGTCGCCTGCTACAAAGGGTCTTGGCAAATGACTTGGCCTCCAAGTTCAGTTGGATAGGATTAAAAAAAAAGGAAGAATTCTCTACTCTGGCATTGAAAGACTGCATCATCTGTGAGTGTTACCTTACAGTTGTTTTAATACTCTCCAAATTAACCCTCACATACGTATTGTTTAATTGTGAGGCTATAATTATTCTTGAATTAGGCTGTGCAGCCTGCTACATTTTTTCTAACGACATTAAGTTCCAAGACAGAAGGCCCAGAGTTCCATTCCCAGTTCAGACTGTTTTTTTAACGTTGTAACCTGACTTTAATCTATGATGATACTGGTGTAATGTAAACAGTGACTTTAAAGTCGTCATAGCAACGAAGCACACAAATTAAAGGCCCTATGTCTCCCACTGAAAATCAGTTCTTGTGGGTTAACTGAGTGGATAGAGTAGAAATTATAATGCAGCCACTTATCGATTTGAATAGATTTCAATGTTCAAATCGCGTTAATCATATGATTTAATTTAATCCATGAAATATTTTTTTAAGCCTGTATGTATTACATGGTAAAACATTTTCATTCAACTTTATGATCTCAAAGACATAAAAGCGCAAATAAAAAATATCTATTGTAACATTGTTGTCTTTTACTCTATCATGCCTGTTTTTGATGTGCTTTGTACCTTGAATTCAAGAAGTTGGATGAAAAAGTTCGACAGTGAAATACAGGCTCTGAATCGTATATAAATCATCATGATTCTAAATACGGCGCAAAATCGGCTATGGGTGCATATTGTTAAGTGAGCATGCAGCCTAAATTTCAGACCAAACAATCACTTACTACTACGTATAGTATTCATCAATGCTTAAATACAGTAGTAGGCTAAATACATAGGCTACATTAATTAATGGTCGCAAATGTATTCTTATTTCTAGCTGCTGTGCGCCACAACAAAATGGGGAGTGATGCTGTGGAGAATGAAATAGAAGGGGCCATTAAAGAATGGCTGAAACATGGGAAAACAAGAACTATAAAACAAAATGTTACAACATGAATCAGTTATCATGAATAGGGTTATCATTAGGGATGTCAAACGATTAAATTATAATCGATAATCGAATTCACTTTCACCTCCATAATCCATTATTAATCGATTTTAATCGTTTTGTACAATGCCGGTATAGTAGCAAGTTTCTTTCACTTCAGTCTGGTTTCGGTTAGTTTGAATCGCCCGCGCAAGCCGAAATACTCATTCGACTTCTTTTCGACTATCGATATATTTTACGCCACGGAGTTTTTTTTTTCTTCTGTCCAAGATTTCAATGATAATTTCTGTCCTAATTAGGCCTGAAGGGCTTTAGTTATTTACTTTCCGTATTTTTTTTTTTTTTTTACCAATAAGTAATTAAGTATGCTGAATACGCGTCACAATACTATATTCATGTGCAGCGTAATTAAAATTTACGTGATGTGAACTAAAAATCGTAGCGACTTTTCTAACCTCACTTCTCTTGTAATTTGTGAACAAACATACAACTCGTATTTTTATAGATCGTAGGCGTCGAATGCTGGGTCTAGGGTAGAATCGAATCGATTTAATCGTAATCGTTGACACCCCTAGTTATCATTCAATCGCGATAATCGTATGATTTAATTTAATCCATGAAATTTTTTTTTAAGCCTGTATGTATTTCATGGTCAAACATTTTCATTCAACTTTTTGATCTCAAAGACAAAGAAGCGCCAATAAAAAATATCTTTTGTAACATCGTTGTCTTTTACTCTTATCTTGCCTGTTTTTGATGTGCTTTTTACCTTGAATTCAAGAAGTTGGATGAAAAAGTTCGACAATGTAATACAGGCTTTGAATCGTATATAAATCATCATATCGACATATCATCATATTCATATAGCATATCATTGCTGTATCATTCCCTGAACTATTGACAACATTCACGTTTAAATCTATTGCCGGTAAAGGAGGGACACTTGCTTTTAGGACATTCCGGTAAACGTCACCACTGTGTGTGCGGTTAAACAAATTTACTGTGTTTTTGTCTTATAGTATCTGAATGTGTTTTAAATGTTAATAAACATATCTTTTCATGGATTATGGATTTTTTCTTACTATTTAAAACTATTGCTATTGCTGTGTCAAAATACTTATCAATTGAGTTTAAAATGCACCACGTAGATAAGATACCTAACTACTTAATTAATCTGTGTATGGAATCGTCTTTTTGCTCAAACCGTTAGTACAAATTAGTTTCAGTTCAGGTGGCGCTTATGTTTGGAGAGAGCCACGAGATGGTCACCAAGAAGAGGCCTCGCTTCGTAGTCCATCGATCGGTGCATTACATTAGCGCGACCTGAACTATCGCTAACGTAATGGCTTGGACAATGACAACTCCGTACATAGATTCGCTATTTCGTTAGTTCTTTCGGTCATTTTAAACGCTAAGACGTTATTCCTAGTATCCATGATTTTCTACACTTTGTACTCCCTATATTCTATTGGAGACCTGTGTGCGGATGTGTTTTGAATTTCAGAAAAAACCTATCCTCACTGGGAATCGAACCCAGGTCGATATCGAGTTTCTGTGACATTACACCCAAGACCAGCAATTTTTAAGCGAGTGAAGCGAGCGTCTCCACGATACTCTTATGGCACTTCGTTCTGTTTTTTTTTTTTTTTTTGTGTACCGGTACTAGACTCTTATGGCACTTCATTATGTTTGTTTTTTGTTTTGTTTTTATGTCTGTCGATAGCAGCCGAACGGAAAGTCCGATCAACTTGAAATTTGGACCATCCACAAGCCTCGATGTGGATTGAAGGTGTATAGTTTTGAGGCAAAATCGTTCGAAAAGTTACAAAGTTACACTCATTAACTGTTAGTAACTGTGGCGGACCGCCGCGAAAACACTAGACAGAATGACAACGAAAATTCTAAGCAACGCAAATTGCACTTGCACTGCATTCAACAATATCGGGAAGTATAATAGCTATGGAAATTAGAAAAAATTTTGAAATGCACATTCTTGAATTGTTGTTAATTGTTGTTGTTATAAGCTTTGAGATCTTATCGCCAGAACGTTCGTAGATATAGACGCGCTCGCTTATCAACGCGTCAAACAGAGCGTTTTCCTGGTAATAATAATAATAATAATAAAGCGAGCGAAGCGAGCGTCTCCACTTGACTCTTATGGCACTTCATTCTGATTTTTTTTTTTTTTTTTTTTTTTTTTTTTTTTTTATGTCTGTCGATAGCGGTCGAACGGAAAGTCCGATCAACTTGAAATTTGGACCATCCACAAGCCTCAATGTGGATTGAAGGCGTATAGTTTTGAGGCAAAATCGTTTGAAAAGTCACAAAGTAACACCATAGTTACTGCAAAATATTTTTCTGAAACAAAATGGCGGCAAAATCTGAGATAGCCATATTTTTTTAAACTTTTTTCCGGTCACGAATATGTTCATTTTATGGCGATACGATAAATATTGGCAAAGTTACACAAAAGTTACTCGAAAATATATTTCTAAAACACAGTTACGGCAAAATGTGAGGTTTTCTATCATATAGTAAATTTTGTCCGGTTACGAATATACTAGTGTAAACGCGATCCGATACGTATAAGCGGCAGAAATTACATTTCTATTGCTGTCAATAACTGTTAGTAACGGTGGCGGACCGAGGCGAAAACATGACAGCGAAAATTCTTAGCAACGCACATTGCACTGCATCCAACAATGTCGGGAAGTATAATAGCTATGGAAATTAGAAACATTTTTGCAATGCGCATTCTTGAATTGTTGTTAATTGTTGTTTGTATTAGCATTGAAATCTTTTCGCCAGAAAGTTCGTAGATATTGACGCGCTCGCTTATCAACGCGTCAAACAGAGCGTTTTCCTAGTACTAATATTATTGTTACATAATTAATAATATTAAATTGCCCATCCCATCTTCTTGGTCAAGGCACCCACCAGACAACTGTGGGAGACAATTGGTTGGCTGGGTTCAATTCCCGGTCAGAATTTTGGTTTTTTAATTTCTGGAATTCATGAACGTCGTTCTGATAACGTTCTGGTAACGTTCTCGTAACGTTTGTAAAAGCTGAATGTGAATGTAAAAGCTGAAGAGTCAAAAATACACCTTTTAAAAAACATGAAAAAAAAACGTCCTGCGGGGCAATTCTGGGGCGTTCCCCCCCAGACCCCCCCGAGAGGGCCTCCGCGCCAGATTGGGCGACATTTGGGCGACTTCAAAAGTTGCCGCGGCGACATCAGCGCTCATATATCTGGCAACCCTGGCTCACAGTCACAGCTGACTGTTGTTTGTTTGTTCATGTCTCGTGTTTAGCCTGTTTGCCGAGTTGCTTTTTATGTAGGCGTTTGGTATAATGGGTCGACATACGGAAATTAGTGCCACCTCTCGAGCAGCTGAATATAAAAGTGAAGGGTTTAATGTGCATGATAGAAACATCGTTATGTGTAAAGTCTGTAACACACGAGTTGAATGGAAAAGACGCGATTCGTGTGAGAAGCATCTTGCTACAAAGGCCCATGTGTTGCACAAAGCAAAGGCATCTGATTCCGCTAGCACTTCTAGCCGACAAACCTCTATTGCGGGGTCTTTTAACACTCAGATCACGGCAAGGAACAAAAAGGTGGATTTCGCAATGGACACTACGAGCATGTGTTTGAAGGTAAGCACAACAAATTTGTTTTGTAGGTTAAGGCCTAGGCCTAGGTTTGGTTAGGCCTAGGCCTAGATTAGGTTAGGCCACCTCCTAGGCCTAGAAGCTGTATGCCATAGGGCCTAGGGGCCTGTTCTGCATTGCCAAATTAGTCTTGAATCAATCAATTCAATTAAAAAATAGCAGACCACAGATTTTATTTATTAATAGGGCCTACCTAATAAAATGAACGAAATTAGCTGAATGAATGGCCGCGGTCTAGGCCCTAGAGTAAACTGAACTGATATTAGGCCTAGGCTTAGAGTAGAGCAATTAAATAATTTAGAGAAGATTTAGTGCTGGTAAGAAATGAATAAATGTCTAGGCCCTAGCCTAGGCAAGGCATACCATTTGACCCCCACCCCCCCCTAATTCATATTGTTTTATCTTCAGGCTAATATTCCAATTGACAAGCTTGATCACCCTGCGGTGAGATCATGGATTCAGAAGTATGTGCCGGGCGGGGCGGACCTACCAACTGCATCCCACATTCGAAGATCGTATGTTCCAAAATGCGGGGATGTTGCAAGAGAGGAAATCAAGTCTGCTCTACAGGGGAAACCAGTAGTGATATATTGTGACGAGACAACAGACCGTGCTGGCCGTTGTGTTTTTGCTGTCATCATTGGAACCATTGAGGGCAAAACAATTCAAACAATTTACTTGGGTTCTTGTAGTTTTCTGGAAAGTGCCAACGCAACTACTTGTACACGAGCTATAGTTGATACTCTAAAAGAGTTAAATATCGAGTATACAGATGTAAAGGGCATTTGCACCGATAGTGCCCCATACATGCTGTTGTGTTCAGAGACATTAAAAACTTTGATTGGTGACCATTTTGTAGCATTCACTTGCTGGTGCCACAAACTAAACCTATTGGGAGAGATCTGGCAGAAGGAACTACATGTCTTGAATACCGTGGTTTCAAAGCTCAAAAACATTTTTCGCAATTCTCGCAAGTTAAAGCAGCACTATATTAAACATCTGCTAGAAAAATAACCTGATCTTAAAGCAAACTTGTACCCCTTGCCAGTATTGACCAGGTGGGCAAGCTGGTTTAAATCAGTTGTATATATTAATGAGTTCTTCGATGCAATCCATGATTTTTTTGGCATCCCAACCAAAATTATCAGTACCTGGCCAAGATCTCCTTGCATTCTTAACCCCTAGTGTGCTTGCTATTGTAAAGGTGCAATCTCTGTTTGTTAGTCAAAACTGTCCATTGTTAACCGAACCAATCCTTAAATTTCAGAGCAAAAGTATGCATGTTGCTCACCTTCTACAGGGTGCATTCACAACACTAAAAAATAAATGTGATCTCGTAAGTAAGGGACAATTTGGTAGAGAGGTTACTCAAATGATACGTACCGTTACACTGCCAGTGACACAAAAAAGTGAATTGGAGCACATTTTGAAACAGTGTGGCATAAAAACTTACACTAAAATATGCAATATGCTTACTAAACACAGAGGACAAAAGGAACTCAAAATAATTGGTGCTCTTAGTTACCTGTTTGATCCGGCAGAGGTGTTGAAACACCCCATAATAAACTTTGAAACTGTGCGCAAACATTTTAAGGAATTGCCTGCCTTCTCAAATTTCACAGGTGACTTGGAGGCTTGTTATAACGAGTTCCAAAAACTTGTTACCGAACAAGCTGTAAACCAAACCAACAGTTTACAGGAGTCCACTGCAGCAAGTACTGAGGACAGTACTAGTTGTCAGTTTGACTTAATGAAAACTATGATTAGTTAAATTTGAAAGGGGTTCAATTCAAGCAGTTTGTGGGTTTTTGTCTAGAGTCATTGTGGCTGCCTATATCCAATGCTGATTCTGAAAGATATTTTTCAGTATATAATTTAGTCGTAAGTGATAGGAGGACAACTATGAAATAAGAAAATGTTACGACGTGTTGTATGCTTCAGTTTGGTGACATTGAAAACTAGGCTAACCCTACATGTAACTAATCTATCCTAACTATGTGAATGCACATAAATTGACATAATAAAGCCTGTTATTCAAACAAAAATGTATTCAGTCTTCACGTGGTCCCTTTATACCGAATTTTCCAACAAAAAAATTTTCACCGCTTTTTCCAATTTTTAACAACACCAAATTACCACCTTTTATATTTCTAAAAACGAATTTAGGGATTTATTTTCACCACAAATACCTGCCCCTGCATTGATAATAAGTTCCTTCAGTGACCTTGATAAAATCGCCGAATAACTTGTTTTGATCTGAGAATGGTATGGGTAAATAATGTAGTTAGTTGATGGTGTAAATACTAGTACACATACTTGCTCTGTTATCAATGACCTGGACGAGTGGTTTAGTCATGTGCAGGGTGTGTCTGTGATTCACTTAAATGTGCGCTCACTGCGTAGAAACTGGGATGAGTTAAATGTAGTGCTGCAAAATCAAATTGGCGTTTTTGACGTGCTATTACTTAGTGAAATTGCGGTACTTGAAGTGAATAAGGTATTTCATTTTGAAGGATATGATTCGTTTTTTAAGACAAGGAGTGATAAAGAAGGAGGTGGTCTGTTATTGTTTGTAAAATCTTCTATTTTGTTTACCGAATTAACATTAGATTCTATTAATATTGAATGTATTTACGGATCTTTATCATTTGGGACTTCTAAGGATGTGACTTTATTAGGTATTTACAGACCTCCGAATCATAGTAAATTAGAATTTGTAAATGAATTAGAGTTAGTGTTAGATGACATATCGGAGCGAAACGTTTTGGTAATTGGTGACGTCAACTTAGATTTGTTACAGGAAAATGATTTGTCTGTACAAAGTTACGAAAGTTTGATGGCAACTAGTGGATTTTATAGGTGTATAGACGGAGTAACGCGAGAGGAACATAGATTACATGTCTTCACCCGTTCCTGTATTGACCATATTTTCAACAGGAGCGATGCCCGTAATCTTAACTCCGCAATATTTACAACAAATATATCAGACCACTTCATGGTACTGGTTGACATAATTTTTTATGGTAGAGTGTGCAACGAGGTACCTACCCCTAAATCCTGTTTAAATGAGCGTATTTTATATAATACATTATTAAGTTGTGAGTGGCAAAATCTTCTTGACGTGAACGATTGTGAGATCCTTTTTAACAGAATAGTTGGTTTTTCCTCAGAGTGCTATGAGCAAGCAACAATATTGGGCAATGGTAAAGGGCATAAAAAAAGGAAGTTAAAAAGTTGGATGACTCCTGAGATTCAAAGGCTGACTAAGGAAAGGGATGAATTGTTTAAAAGGTGGAAAAATTGTCGTGCTTCTTATAAACAACAGTGTCGTACTATTTATGTTAATTTTAGAAATTACGTAACAAAATCGATCCAAAGAGCTAAAGTCAATTATTATAGAAATGTATTTGAAAGAGATGGAGGCTACGTGGTAGTCAATTAATAATATCCTTGGTAAAAAGCAGAAACAATCTGTCGATGAGGTGATTAAGAGATACATAGGGACTAAAGAAAATATGGACATAATCGTTAATAATTTCAATGAAACTTTTGTCAATGAAGTAAGTACCATTCAACATGACTGTGACGTGTGTACATCTACACCTCATATTGCTGCATGTGAGGCACAGTAAAGGTTCATGCCTGAGATCAAAGTGAGGGAGGTTTCCAATATCATTCGTAAATTTGATGAAAATAAGCAACCAGGATTGGATGGGATAAGAATTAAAGATCTTAAAGCTATAAATGATACAATTAGCCCAGTTATAACCAAATTAGTAAGCCTTTCTATTGTAACGGGTAATATTCCATCGAAGTTAAAATTCTCGGTGGTGCGGTCTGTTTATAAAAAAGGGGACCATTTTAACTCTAGTAATTATAGGCACCGTGTTTGGCCACTGAGCGCGCTAGTGAGATCGATTGAAGCGCTCATGTGTCAGACTGGCGCACTTCGGTTATGAAAACATTGCACCATCGCAATGGAAAACCACGCTGGAGGTACGAAGTGTATCGTCATTAAATACGGATTTAGTAAAATAAATCCAGGCTACGAGGCAAAGCAATCTTTTATTGAAGGGCAAGGATTCTTTAAATTTGACCATGTTTTTGATTTAACGGAAACTCGAGATGGTGTGGTTAATTTTATAACGTCGAAAGTGGTCAGGCAGATGTCAGTGAGTTTGACGCCCTATGATGTTAAAATTGAAGTAAGTATTGTATATTTTATTTTATGTGTTGTGGTTTATACCTAGTAGGACTCTTTTAAGTACGCAATTGAAAGTTAGGTACACTGAAAGAAAAATCATTGTTCTATTCTGTGGACAGAACGGGCCCAGCATAGGCCTAGCGTTGCTAGCATATGGGTAGGCCTAGGCTAGGCTCGTAAACTTGTAAAAGTGAACGCTTATCGGATGTATTATGGTACCGATTTGTGCAGCCAACAATACAACAACCCCTTGTTGCCACTTCTTGCTGCCCCTTCAGCCATAACTAACAATGTATCATACAATTACGCAAAAATTATTGGAAGAAACAATCTGAATTACATGTAAACGCCATTTAATGACAGCTGGTAGGCCGAGGGGTGATCTTGTTTTGTTTCTTTCCTTCCGGAACTGCAAAGTTCTGCCGCTGTACGCGCTGTATGTACTAACGCACGGTGCCTATAGACCTATTGCTCTGCTGCCCACGATTGAAAAGATAGTGGAACGTTGTATTGCTGATAAATTAACAGCATATCTATCTAAGGGCCAGTCTTGCAATCTCGTAATAAGAAAGTTATTTGTAGCAAATAAGCTTTTTGGAGGATTTCAAGGGTTTTGATTGGTTGTTGCTATGGAGAAAACAAGCTATTCGACGAATAAGTAGTTGTTGGGACTTTGTAAGACTGGACCTAAGTATGTAATTATCAACCCAATGCAATTTGGTTTTCAAAAAGCGAGAAGTACTACTGATCTGCTACTTGAATTTTCTGATCATGTAAATTCAAAGCTTGATGATAATATGCATGTTATGGTATTGTTCATTGATTTCACTAAGGCAATCGACACGTTAAATCATTCTAAATTAATTTCAGCCCTGCGTGACTGTGGAATCAGAGGACTACTTTTAAAATGGTTCATGAGTTATTTAGAAGACTGGCAAGTATTAGTTAGATGGATAGATATTTGGGCTTAACGTCTCATATTTTTGCAACTTGGCTAATCGAAACGATGAGTGGGTGAAATATGTTCACATGATTGATTAATGGGGCTTAACGTCTCATATTTATGCAACGATGGCTAATTGAGACGATGAGCGGGTGATAATGAAGATGAGAAAGACGATAATGAAGAATAAAGCCACATCCGAATCAGATCCATTGTACGTCGCGTGAGTCGTCATACGGGAGTCCAGCAAGGGAGGGCAGGGCCAAAAGGGAGGAGAAATATTCAATGGGTCAGTGGGGGGGGGGGGGGGAAGGGGATTGGTGTGTGGACTGCACTTCGTCTGACTTCTCCTCCTCGACCAGTCCGGCCGGCTTGGGTGGCCCTACCAGAAGCATACGCTCCCGCCGGCATAGCTCTCGGGATCAACAAAGCACGCAAACCTGCCCACCACGATAAGGTGGCAGTCCCTGGGCAGGAAGTATTAGTTAGAGTTGGGGATAAATTCAGTAAACGGAAGTGGGTGATCTCGGGCGTGCCGCAAGGCTCTATTTTGGGACCAATCTTATACTTAATATACGTTAATATAATGTTAAATGTGTTGTTCATGAAGATTTTCATGTACGCGGATGACACTGTTTTGGTTATAGCGCACAGGGTGTTTAAAGTAGCAGAACAGTTATTACAAGATTTTGTTAACATCCTCTGTTGGACTCACGATTTTAATTTGATCATAAATTCTAGTAAAACGAAAGTTATGCATCTGTGTTCACCCTACAATAAATTTAAATTAATGCCTATTAATATCGTGTATCATTCATATAATTGCCTCCACGGATTACAAAAAGGCCATGACAAAATTGAAATTGTTGAAACATATGTCTATTTAGGATTGACGATGGATAAATTTTTCAACTGGAAATTTCATATTGAAAGAAGCTGTAGGAGGTTGCGTTCTGCAACATTCCAACTTTTTAATTTAAAATATCTACTAGGCCTACCCTTTAGTATTTTGAAGACAGTTTACTGTGCGATAGTACAATCGTTTTTGCTGTATGGTTTATTTTTATGGGGACGTGCATCAAAATGCCATTTAAAATCACTCTTGGCATTGCAGAATCGAATTATTAAATCTATAACACCCAATCTAAGCCTTTCCATTATACAGCGTTATCAACTTTCTGCTGTGCTCCCAATCGCGTCTTTACTTACTTTTAGATTGTTGCTTGCTTATTATTTCAATAACAAATATAAAGTTATAAATGATGTCAGTAGTGTAAATCTCCGTCATAGAAATAGATATTAGGGCCCTCCTAAAAAGGGACCTTAGGGTGAAGAAATAAATATTTCACATCAGTCCATAATGATGAAATATGTGTAAAACATCAATTTTCTGTTTTGGGTTGCTCACCCTACCTAGGAGCAATATTGTGAACTAGATGCAGCCAGTCTCTTCGGCTCAGCTGGTTAAATTAATGTATGTCACGAAATAGTACAAGTCAGCAACTTGATAGAAATGGGACCTTAGGGTTATATGGCGAAATAACACAGAGCACCCTAAAGCGGCTGTTACACGGAGAAGTTGGAAAAGTGGAAAGAGAAAAGTAAAGAGAAAAGTTACTCTTTTACTTGTAGAGATAGCTTGTAGCTTATGGGACTTTTCGCGTTGCTGTCACACTAGGAAGTGAAAAAAGAGAAAAGTGAAAAGATCTCCAAAAAGTTGAACACTGCTCGACAAGTAAAGAGTGAAAAGAAAAACGACCTTGAAGAGTTAAAGCTGATTGGTCGATTGACACGGCCATTGAGTACGACTCGGGAGAGTTGTGACGTCCAGACATTGCTATTCTAACCTACGAACCTTGTCACTTTGACAGCTTGTAGCCTTCTTGTTAAAACCGCATATGCCGATGGATTCGTCGGAGGAATAGGCTGCAATCGCTGTAAATATTAATGTAATTATCGCCATTGTAAGAAGACGGCGACGAAGAAGGAAAAACAGTGATTTGTTTACATGCATCGACGATCCAGTTTCGTAGAAACCGACTACAGTCTTCTAGTTGCCACCATTTGCCGCAAGAGCGCATTGTAGTTTTGTAGAAATACCGATAGGTTACGCCACACGCGCGCTCTTCTCTTTCAACTTGTGTAATCCCGTGTGACGGCTAGAAAAAGAACTTTTCTCTTTACTTTTTTCTTTTAACTTTTTTAACTTCTCCGTGTAACAGCCGCTTAAGGTCCTTTTTCAATTTTCTACCAGTTTTGGGTTGAAAATATTGTTTTAACTTGACTTACTGTTGGTGAAACTGCTCCACACTAGATGTTTCTAGAAGGCAATGGATTAGGCTAAATTTTCTTTACAAGGCACTGAGAAACTAGGCCTAGTTGTGTTATTGTTTACGTCAAAATGTCAAAGCCAGATCGTGCAAGAGAAATATCGGAAATATCTAACAGTTTTCCTCTGGGAATAATTCCTGAGCATATGCTTGATGTTTTTGATGACTACTTCTCATCTAGAAGAGATGTGGTCAATTTAAGTGATTCTGACAGGGACTTCAGCGACTTCAGTGATGAAGGGTCGGCTCCCAAGGCTAGGTCAGACAATGTAAACATTGAGACTCAGCATGTGGATGTCCTTGATATTACTAACATGCCTTTAAACCGGGTACGTATTTTTCTATTTTGGCACTATTTCTTACAATAATATTAGCCTATGCTGTGTAGGCCTTGGCTGAGTAGCCTACTAAGCCCTAGGCCTACTTGGTTTTACGACAATGTTTATTGTTTTGAAGGTTCCACCAGCAAACGAAGCTGATGATGTGGAAGTTGTAGAGGTATTCCATGATATCGTTGATGCTGATGATGCTGGAGGAAATCTGCTTGAGGTAAGGGCCTACAATTTATTATGTTTTTGTGTAGTGTTCCTAGGCTTATTAAACCTAATCCTCTTGTTCTTTTTTTATAGGACAACAATGCACAACGTCCAGCCGGAGGGGATGGAAATATCAATGATGATGATGCTGTGGTTGGTGAATTCTTACAACACAATTGTGGTTGCAAACTTCATAATGGGACACGATGTAGTAACCAATTTGGCATTGAAGAGATTTGCACTTTTTGCTCTGAGTGTACCGAGTTAGATTTTTTCGAGGGGCATTGGAACCGGCTAGATTTGGTTATACTTGCACAGTTGAGAGTATTGTCCAAAACAGATAATAAAACTTCCCACGGCCGTACAAAATCTGAGGGCGTCCGGCGCAGAGTAACAGCAAATTATTTACTGCGCGGTGTAAATGTTTGTGAAAAAATGTATTTGTTCGCTCACAACATTAAAATTAAAACATTTAAAAGGCTGAAACGCATCCATAAAGATGATGGTTTAGTCATTAAGTTACATGGGAACACAAACAAAATTCCTAAACATGCATTGGGCCTGGAGTGTACGAACCGTGCAGTTTTGTTCATAAAAAAAACTATGCTGAACAACATGCCCTGTTTCTACCAGGCCGGGTATCAACAGTTTTTAATGAGCGGTATAAACTGTTGCCTTCAAATGAGACCAAAAGGTCTATTCATGGTATTTATTCCAAAGTTTGCCAAGACGGAGGGATAACTCCCATGTCTGAGCGTATGTTCAGGCGCATTTGGCAATGCTGTTGCCCATACATTATTGTGCAGAGGCCGAAGAGTGACCTCTGCAAACGTTGCCAAAAAAACTTCACCAGTGCAAGTTTACTTGCACTTTGCACTGAAGAGCAAAAAATGGAGTTTATTGAAAACAGTAAAGCTCATCTTGAGGCGGTACAGAAGGAGAGGGCGTTTTATAAAAACACAATTCAGAGAACTATCACTGAGGCAGATGGCCATGAGTTTTTGCCCATTCGGAATGAGCCTTGCACTTTCGATGGGAGCTGCCATTACTCTTTCGACATGGCTCAACAAGTCCATATTCCCTCAAACCCCCTTCAGCCTGGACCTATCTATTTCTTAACGCC
The DNA here is from genome assembly GCA_945910005.1 of Isoperla grammatica. Classification (NCBI taxonomy): domain Eukaryota; kingdom Metazoa; phylum Arthropoda; class Insecta; order Plecoptera; family Perlodidae; genus Isoperla; species Isoperla grammatica. Next base: position 84,806,317 of record OX246737.1, read on the forward strand.
GTACAAGCTTGGGCTTTTCGGAGTTATGAATGATACTTCAAAGGTTCAGCATAACTACATCATTCCTGAGTCAGTGCTAATTTCCAAAGGCTCTAACCTTGTTGTCAGTTTGTTACACCACTATTTTACAACTTGTGGAGTAGGTGAGAAAACTATGTATCTGCATGCTGACAACTGTGTTGCTCAGAATAAGAACAACATTGTTATGAGTTATTTGGCCTGGCGGATAATCCAGGGTTATAACAAGTGTATCGTACTGTCTTTTTTGCCCGTTGGACATACCAAATTTGCAGTAGACTGGGCATTTGGATTATTAAAGAAATGTTTCAGGGTGAATTACATTTCATCAATAGATGACATGTGTAACGTAATTGAAGCAAGTACTCCTGTTTCAAAACTCAACAAAGCAGTTCCGGTTGGAACCGAATCAGGGGACGTACTGATCGAGGTCCAAGATTAGCAAGCTTACTTTACGGAAAATAAGTTTTGCAAAATCCCGGGCTTATAACATCATTCAGCCACTTCACGTTCAGTGTCGCCCACCCTGGGGAGGTGCTGTTAACCTTCAACAGCATTCACCATTACTCGTATGGCTGAAGTTACTGGATTCCCCGTGAACCTTACGCCTCAAGGTATGTCGCGGGAGCGAAAAAAATACTTGTATGAGCAGATACGAGAGTATTGCAAAGATGAAATGAAAGACCGTGTGTGTCCAAAGCCTCTAGTGGAACCACAAGAGTTGGAAGAAGAAGATGATACCGGATCACCACCTCCGACTCCTCCGAGGAAGCGCAAATCTAATGTTGCACAAAAAGAAGCATCCGGTACTAGTACATCAAGAACAAAGAAAAAAAAGTGAATCGTCATAAAAGTTTGTGGTAGGCCAAGGCTGGACAAATTTCTGTAAAACATGTATTTTTAATTAGTCCTAAGTGCATGCCAGCCATTTTACAGTGCTGAAAATGTATCGCACACTTGCACGTGTTTTTCTCTTTATCGCACGTTTGTACTGTAAAAGTGTAAAATATTCACAACTTTGTTAGTTTTTAAGATAAACATGTACTTTTTTTTGTATAATAACCATCACTGTGTGTTGTATTTAAAAAAATATTTCAGTGATTGTAAAATATGATGCAAGTCAGTTTTCAGTGGTGAAAATGTTCCACAACTTTGCACGCGTTTTTCTCTAAATCACACATTTCAAGTAAAAATATTAAAAAATTCATAACTATGATTTTTGTTGCAAAATGACCATCACTGTGCCTTCCATTACAAAATACAAAAACATGAAAATATTGACTATTCACCCTAAGGTCTCTTTTCTCATACCGCATCACCTATATAAACAAGTATATGGAATGAGAACTTTAAGATGTATAATTCCTTATGAATTCAACAAGTTGCCATCAAATTTAAGTGATTTAAATAGCCTTAGTTTAGTTAAGTTTAAATTAAATGAGTGGATTTTGTTAAATTTAACGTTTGTTCTAATTTATTTAATTTAATTTATATTGTACCATTTCTTTCTTCTTATCTTTATTAATGTTTGTTTTTCAGTTTTTGTCGTTCAGTTGTTGTTTTGTATATTATTTTGACTTTTTAGTTATCTGCCATTACGGTTTAATCATTTGAGCGTATTTTTCTTGTTTATGCCACAGATAAGCTCTTTCAAGGGCTTTGTGGATTTTATAAAGATGTAAAAATGTTGTGTGCTATTGTTCAAATGGTAACTGTCATAAAAAAAATAAAAAATAAATAATAATAATTATTATTATTATTATTATTATTATTATTATTATTATTATTTTTTTATTGAATGAATCACAATCATACAATCTCGGTCAAAACCGGCGTTAACATGTTATACGGACGTAATGTCAAGTATTTCCATGTGTCTACCTTATTTAACTTCACTATAATCACATGTTACTAGTTTAAACAGTCATCAATCTCGGTCAAAGCCGGTGTTTTATTATTATTATTATTATTATTATTATTATTATTATTATTATTATTATTATTATTATTATTATTATTATTATTATTATTATTATTATTATTATTATTATAAGTGTGGTTCTATTTAAGTTAACCTACGACAATTGCAACATGATCAAATTTGAGAAAGTGTGTATTTTTATCCCCTCAGTAAAATTTTTGAAAGTTTTATTTAAAATAATCATATAATTATAACCTCGGTATGTAATGAACGCTTTTGAGTTGCTCAGTCTCTGTGTGGGTAGCCTACCTGCTTCCAATGCAGAAAGTCACAGGTTCGAGTCCCGCTTAGTATTAGTAAACGGTGAACGTTGTGCTATCCTATAGCAACGAGGCTATGCAACGAGGGCTTAGCCACAATTTTATATATTACCACTTTAAATGTTAAACTTCTTTTTAAATGGGTGTTTTTGAAGGTGTTCCGTTTTTGGTTTGATCCGGTTGATCATCTACGTTTTAGGCTAGGCCACTTTTATGCAATTGTTTGCATTTTTGTATGGTTAACACTAAACTAACAGTCCAACACAGAAAAAAATCTGCTTTCGCATGCTTCATTCTATTTTTAGATGAAACTTTTATAATGAAAAAATATAATTTGAAAACATCAGCAACGTACGAGACATCAGCAGTATCAGTATCATCAGATATTGCTGATTATGAGATACCGGAGACTGCTGATTTCGAAATATGGAAGACTGCTGATTGCGAGATATCGGAGACTGCTGATTTCGAGGTATCGAAGACTGCTGATTGCGAGATACCAGAGACATCGAAGACTGCCGATTGCGAGATATCGGAGACTGCTGATTTCGAGATATCGAAGACTGCTGATTGCGAGATACCAGAGACATCGAAGACTGCCGATTGCGAGATATCGGAGACTGCTGATTTCGAGATATCGAAGACTGCCGATTGCGAGATACCAGAGACATCGAAGACTGCCGATTGCGAGATATCGGAGACTGCTGATTTCGAGATATCGAAGACTGCCGATTGCGAGATACCAGAGACATCGAAGGCTGCCGATTTCGAGATATCGGAGACTGTCTCGCAGTCGCAGCAGATTCTGATCAAACGGATTTCTCTGACAAAGTCTCTCCGACAGATACGTGTGATGAAGACTGGCAGCCAGATGCCACACAAAGTCTCTCTGACGGATACGTGTGATGAAGACTGGCAGCCAGATGCCACACAAAGTCTCTCCGACAGATACGTGTGATGAAGACTGGCAGCCAGATGCCACAAAAGAATCAACTAATTCGGGAAGCCCTTTGATATCTATTCCAGTAATAATGGATATCATTTCTAACAATAAATATAGTAAAACCAGTTCCAGTACCAGTTCCAGGGAACATTACATGGATATAAGGTTATTGCAACAGCATCAAGCAATTAATATTGATGATTTGGTTTTGAGTTCTGCGATTGATGTTTCTGAAAATGTTTTTGTTGTGGATAGTCCCACTACTAAAGTGAAAATGATAAAACCAATACGAATGAAAAACGTGTTTAACAGTTTTAATATACCAGTACAACGGTTAGCGTAGATGTTGTAAGTCCAAGGGGAAGTTGGCGATACATTGATATGTCAAGACCAATTGCCCTCAAAGGTAACAGTCCAGGAGTCCAAAAATGTTCTTGGTTCAAGAAAGTGGGACAAACGTCACGCTTGCTTATTCTGTGGTGTAATTTATTCAAAATTGCCACGTCACTTGGAGAGTGCGCATCCAGAAAAGGGGCAGATCACGTGAACCAATCAGAAAAGTCACGGCAAGTTTCTGATTCGTTCACGTGACCTATACCGGTACGGAAAAACTTGTTGCGGTGTTGCTGTAAATCCACTATTAGTCTTTCTGATAGGAAAACGAATTCTAAATAATCCATCCCCGATTCGACTCGAAAAACCAACACGCTCTCCGCGTATCCGGGAGCAGGATCCGTGTAGAGAACATAGAAGTAAAAGGTACAGAAGAGCAGGGACAGAACAGCGTATCAGTGAACAGTTTCCGGGATAGGACAACTTGCTAAAATCGAGACAAATTGACACCATAGTCCAGGTACACATTCTCTTTTCAGCGGATGTTTTACGTTTTTTTAATATGTGACGAGGGATTCCATGTCCGATGAGAAAAAGGTGCATTTTTATGCAAAATTCATTACAAAAGAACATTGTAAACGTAAGCGAACTTTAAACCAGGCATTAAAGAAACAATATTCATTCACATATTTCCTAGAATGTATACAGGGGAACGAGAAAGAGTTTGCAGGGAATTCTTTTTCACTACACTTAATATAAGCCGTCAAAGATTATATTACTTCTTCAAACACAATTTCCATGTTAGAAAAGGTGTAGCTCAGTCTCCTACGAAAGGCAAACATGCCAACCCTTAAATTCATGATGTAGCATATCTGCAACTCTAAGTTCCCAGCCTTCATACGATGCTCCTAGCAGGCCGATAACACGCAACCACGGTTGCACATCTGCTACATTGCGCGCAAATTTGAAACTAGTTCCGTCTTTAGCCACAGAGTGCAGCACTCTCGAGTTTTGAATTTATTCATCTGTCAAGTTGTAAAGGCGGGTTCACACAAAATGACTAAGACTAACGACTAGTGTTTAAGACTAACGATTTAAGGTTTAACAGGGTTGAAGTATACGATTTATGTTTAAGCGTTAACAAACTGTTATAGTGATAAGTGTTTAAGAACGAGTGATTAAGAAAGTTGATTTTCGATTGTTGGCATTGTTGAAATACATTTGGGGATGGATGTTTCCGAGTACGTTGTTTTCCCAAGGCTTAATCACTCTATTGTTATAGTCTTCTTAGTCCATAGTCATTCTGTCTCAACGCGCCTTTAAGATGGACGCCGATTGTTGACTGTTGATGGTATGGTACACGTCGTGCTTATTGTTAGTTTTTGCTAGAATTTCGACTCACAAACTTATAAAGGACTCAAAACTAACATAGATGGCACTGCTAAGCAACCTCCTTTCAGCGCCATTGATGAATAACAATAAAACAACAATGAAAATTGACAGCTAAACCACTCTTAATAGACGTTGATTTTCTTGCCACCAGAATGCATCTTGTCTATTTTGAGTGCTCTACAGAAGATATTATTGAAGGTATGTATTTAAAAAATAATTACTCTCAATATTGAAACTTGAGAATATTGTAAGAATATTGTAACTGAAACTTTGTTTTTAATCTGTAGCATATATGCAACATTGCGTGGTAATGTCATGTTTCCCTTTTTCAGGTTATGGAAGACGAAGAGATATTTCATCTTCCTGATATACCCCTATCAAGTGAGGATGAGTTAGAAGATGACAGTGATGAGGATCCTGATTACGTTGAACAAGATTTAATTGGAGAAGATGATAATTCCAATGTAGAGGAGGATGCGAAGGATGCAGATGATCCAGATGAACTGGGCCCTAGGCCTAGGGGTGTAAACAATCGCAAACAACAGGTGTGCGTAGGCTCGGGGGATGGGCACCAGATTATTACCGTGGCGTCAATGCAGTTCCACAAGGTGCAGCACCTCGGCGGGCAGGCGTGCCACAGAGGAGACCTGTCATGTGGAAACGTGAAAGCCTTATTCTGACAGATCCCGAGTAATCATTTAGTGGAAACTCGGATTTGCCTGACAGTCTGTCGCTACTTCAAACCCTCTTATCAGTTTTTAAAATATTTTTTCCCTAACGAACTCATGGAAAACATTATTGAGCAAAGTAATTTGTATAGCACGCAACACAAGCCCGAAAAACCTCACATTCTAACAAAAGTTTCTTGGAATTTGCAATTTTACATATATACAACATATGTGCATATGTAACAACAGAAATGTGAGAGATTATTGGAATCGAATCATAGGCAACAATTTGGTTCAAATGACAATGTCCCTCAACAAATTCGAGAAAATTAGAGCCAGTTTACATTTCAACGATAATAATAAAGCCTTACCTGTTGGTGACCCAGGTCACGACAAACTTTTCAAAATAAGACCGGTTATTGATTGCCTATCTGAAAGATTCTTATATGTTCCTATGGAAGAGTCCCTGTCCATAGATGAACAGATTTGTGCTACCAAAACACGTCACTATCTAAAACAGTAGGTGAAAAACAAGCCTCATAAATGGGGCTACAAACTATTTGTATTGTGTTCAGTTTCTAGCTTCGCATATAAGTTCGAAATATATTATTATTATAAATGTAAAATCCCCACAAACCCGCGTGTGTTTTTCTGTACATAATCGTTGGCGTACGATCAATCAGTGAATAATTACATATTTTCTCTAAGTAATAATCATACCTCAAGTTAAATACACTATAAAGACATTCGTAGTTTTAAGTTTTTTTCCATTTACTTTTCTTTTCTTTATTGTGTCATTTGTGTTGTATATATTACCGGCTACCCTCTCCGCCCGCCGAAACTAGTCGCCCTCAGATTGGTCAGTTTCCTCCTAACAATGTTTTGGTGGGCCGGGGTGGGTATATATAGAGCGAGCTGGTCAAGGGCTAGCTCAATGGTTCAGATATTCTTGCCATTCACACGTCACACTGTTGCTTCGGTTATGCCTGGCACTTGTGACTCTCTCACAGTAGTTCGGTTATGCCTGCTACTTGTGACTCCTATTCTCGCAGTAGTTCGGTTATGCCTTCTACGTGCGTATCCTGCCTAATCTCACATCTGTAAATAAACAACCCTGTTATTCAACCTTCGTCACGATTCTCATTTTTACATACCAAAATTACCCACTTCACCTTCCATACAAACTTCGAGTCTATGACCGTCTGGAACTTCTAGTCTATGACCGTCTGGAACTTCGGGAACTTCGAGTCTATGACCGTCTGGAACTTCTAGTCTATGACCGTCTGGAACTTCGGGAACATCCAGTCTATGACCGTCTGGAACTTCGAGTCTATGACCGTCTGGAACTTCGGGAACATCCAGTCTATGACCGTCTTGACCTCCGAGCGTCTGTAGTCTATAGTTTCCCTTGGCGTCTCGACGCTTGACTGTTCCTAGCCTTCTCCTCCAGCTCCGGCAGCTCATTGCCATCTTTCCACCCCCCCCCCCCCCCCCCCCCCCCCCACGAGCCCGCGTACACGGTCCACGTAGACGAGGGTGCTCGCAACAATAATTATATAATAGTTAGGTGGCTCGTTGGTCCAGTGGTTAGCATCCCTGCTTCCAATGCAGAAGGTCCCGGGTTCAAATCCCGCTTCAGGCAGAAGTTTTTTAACTTCTAATATGGATTCAATTTCATTACTTCTTGGCTTAGGAATAAGTAAACGGCGACTTTGGAGCCGTCCTAGCAACGAAGCACTGAATAAATTCAAAGTTGTTAATTGAATCGGCCATGTTGATTAAGGCATTTGTCCGCAGGTGCTCGCACTGTCCAATCACTGATTCATATGTTTCGTATTTGAAATATCGATCTTTGATTGGTTATCGATCACTCGTCGATGGTGTTCGAAGCCTACAGGGTTGGTTTAGTCACTTTAAATTAAAATCCCCACTGCAAATCAGTTTAGTTGCTGAGTGGGTAGACTCTAAATGTGAATTTATTTTATTTATTCGGGCCAAGAAAACAATGCCGGCAACAGACCGCCTGAGGAACCTGATTTAGGTTCTAGCTCAAACACTGTTGTAAGGCTTGCAAGGGATATTCCTAAAGGGAAAAAACACAAATTGTACTTTGACAATTACTACACTTCAGTCCCTCTAATGGTGTACTTGTCAAAACAAGGTGTTCTTGCATTAGGGACTGTACGGAGGAATCGTATCCCCGAGTGCAAGTTAGCAACGGAACAAGCAATGAAGAAATTCCCACAGGGCACCTGTGAAGAGTTCGTAGCAACAGTCGATGGGGAAACAGTAACCAGTTTAGTCTGGAAGTATAATAAATGTGTACACTTCCTGACAACATTTGTCGGAGCAATGTCGTTGACAAATGTACGAAGGTACGATCGTAAGAATCGTATTTGAATCAGTTATTTGAGAAACCCCATAAGTCATCAAAACGTCCTTTTTGAGTTAGACACGGAATCGTGTTTTTGGAAGGTCGACCCATGTTTGGTTGAGAAACCCTATAAGTCGCACTTACACTGTGTATAATATAGGCGGCTGAATATTTTGTTTATTTGAGAAACCCCACAAGTCAATGACTTATGGGATTTCTCTACTAAATGAAGGGCAGTGCTACTGCTCTCCCCTCCCAAGCCAAAACGCATTAACTAACAAAATCGAGATTTTTATGTTTTTGAGCTTCTCATGCCATCTAGTATCGATGCAGCGAACTAAATGTGGTTTAATGCGTTCTGCCACCTAGAATTCGAGATAAAATAGACCACAGCGCATTAAGTAGGGGAACCCGGGGCAGAACGGGGTAGTGGGGCGGAACGGGGTATAGGCTTTATTATCTGCTGGGAGCGCTGTGTCAGGCTGAAACTGGCCACACACATTCAGTCGAGGCGTGAGCTCTGAACGGAGCACATATTGCAGCGGTGTGAATTGTTCCTCGTTGCTTTGGTGTACAAACTAGTTTAATGGGTGCAACGACGTAACTTGTTGCAAACTTTATAACAAGGTAAGATATACTTTTACAATACTTTTCGTAAGTTTTATTTAGTATACCGAAAGAAGCATGTTTGGAAGTATATTTCCACGTGTTGTGTTTTAAAAGTAGCATCGCTGTTGCTGGCGCCATCTTGTTTGTAGTCCAAGCGCTTGGGGCAGAATGGGGCGGGGCGGAACGGGTACGTACCCCGTTCCGCCCCACCTATTTTTCACGTATTTTTCAGCAACTTAACTTATTGCTTACAATTCTCTTTGCAGATGGTGCGAAATTATGTCAGGAAGACTAATAGACAACAGTGGTCTACAGAAAGTATGCAACAAGCTGTTGAATCTGTTGTAAGTGAGACCATGGGCTACAGAAAAGCATCACGCCAATATAACGTCCCGCAAACCACTTTAGAACGATACGTTCAAAAGCGAAGAAACGATGCCAGTGCAAAAATCGACAAGACTGCTGGAAAATACCAGTGTGTTTTTACAGCTGAACAAGAAGCAGAACTAGCAGATTATCTTCTTAATATGCAGAAGCGATTATTTGGTTTGACCCAGAAGGAATGTCGTAAGCTAGCATACCAATTAGCACAGCGCAATAAATGCAAGCACAGCTTTGACAGTGATTCGGAAATGGCTGGTGAAGACTGGATGTTTGGATTTTTATCACGGCATCCAGAGTTGACCCTCAGAAAACCCGAGCCGACTTCCGGCGCTCGTGCCATGGGGTTCAACAAAGTCGCTGTTGGCCAATTTTTTGATTTGTTAAAGACACTTGTCGATGATAAAAATTTAACCGGAGCAAGAATTTACAACTGTGATGAAACCGGCATTTCTTGTGTACCAAAACAACATTCTAGAATCATAGCTGCTAAGGGTCAGCGTCAAGTCGGAGTGCTAACTTCTGCGGAACGTGGGACCACAGTTACGGCGGAAATTTGTTGTTCCGCGTCTGGAATTTACATGCCCCCCATGTTAATATTTCCTAGAAAAAAGAAGCAACAAGAATTTGAACTCGGGTTGCCACCAGGAGGTTGGTCCGAAGCCTACGAAACGGGATGGATGACCTCCGAAATTTTTTGCAAGTGGTTCAAGAAATTCATCGAGTTTTCAAACGCCACGAAAGATAACCCAGTGCTGTTACTACTTGATGGCCATGCATCTCATACCAAAAATCTAGACGTCATTGATCTTGCAAGAGACAATGGTGTCATCATTCTTTGTTTCCCGCCTCACTGTTCTCATCGACTTCAACCTTTGGACGTCTCGTTCATGAAGCCCCTTAGCAGCTACTATGAGGATGAAGTGAGAAGATGGCTTAGAACAAACCCGGGAAAAGTTGTCACTTTATGGCAAATTTCGTCTTTATTTGGAACAGCGTTTATCAATTCGGCTAATATGAAGACAGCGATAAATGGGTTTGAGAAGACCGGCATCTGGCCAACAAATATAAATGTTTTCAAAGACGATGATTTCTTGCCGTCAGAAGTAACAGATATTCCCATGGTTGAAGCAGTCCCCCCTGTGAATTTGCCAATTCATCAGCCTTGCATCCTGACTTCCGATGCTGTTGCAGAGGATGAAATACCAATCTCTCCCCATCAATCTCCGACTGATAAAGCCGAGGCACGAAAACAAACTCCAGACAAAGAGACTGAACCAAGACCCGGATGTTCGTGGATGCCAGACCCGCCTGGAAATTCTGAAGAAACAATAAATAGCTCCAGGGTTTCTAGTTTTCCGGCTTCATCACCTGAAAATATTTTACCCATCCCAAAAGTTAAGCCGGGACTAAAGCGAGTGACGAGGAAACGAGGCAAAACAGCAATCTTAACAGCTTCCCCTTACAAGGCTGAACTCGAAGAAGCGGCTAATAAGGCTACGAAGACGAAGGAAGCAAAAGAAAATAGAGCAAAGAGAAAACTGCTGAAAGATGAAGAAAAAAAGAAGAAAAATGACCTAAAAACACTGAACAAAAAGCCCCGAAGAAAACACGTGGAACTAGATGAAGAGGAGATGATAGAAAGTTCAGAAGAAGAGGATGCACCTTGCTTATATTGCGAAGACTTCTATTCAAAATCAAGTGAGGGCTGGGCATCATGCATTCAGTGCAAAAAATGGGCGCATAATTCATGTGCCGGCATTGATAGTGACGATGATGAGTCTGCACTTATCTGTGAAATCTGCCAGGCAGACCCATGATTTAACATACCTTTCAAATATATGCTTTGTTTAGTTCTTTATAGTATGTTTGGCATTATTTTCACATTTTTATATACGTACCCCATTCTGCCCCGGGTATGGGGCAGAACGGGGCAAAACCCAAATAATTTTGGGGTGCATGAAAAAAATTTGTTTGAAAGAAATATTATAATTAAAAATTTGGACATTGTACATAAATGTGCAATAAATAACTTCATACTTTTCTAATTTCCTATCTTTTCATTTACACCCTCAAAAACTTCCCTAACCACATCGATCCCCGTTCTGCCCCACGTTCCCCTACATGTTTTTCTGATAATTCCCAGGACAGAACGCATTATCTTCAATCAACCAATGGAGGCTCAGGATTGTGACCATGTGACCTAATGTTAAAAAGATAGGAGACCACCGTAACCAACCTAATTAATCATTAAAAACAAAATTCTTCGTACAATTTATTTCATTTTATCACATAAATTAAAGTAACATTTTCTTCGCTTAGAAAACATAATTTGAACGCTGGACTGGAAGGGCTTCCTGCCTTAATATCGTTTTGAATTCGGGGACACAATCAGAAAAAGACTGGAATCCCGCCAAGTATTTAGTTATTATTTATGATATCATGTTGGTGTTTATTAATGTCGTGCCCATTATAAATACTTGAAGAAGAAGAAGAACCTGCTTGGACAAGAGAACCACGATGCTTGATGAAGGTAAGGTTAAAAAATAAAAACATAATCACAGGGAACCTAGGCCTCCGCCTAGGATATTCCGCCGCATATTCTCATAAGCAAAGGCTAATAGTTCACGTGTAATGGTTTGTTTATTGGGCTTGTTTTAGAAAACGCAGATAGTGACGATGGTTCGGACTGGTTTGAAGATTCAGCAGATCTTATGTCAGATTCCTCATCAGACATTGAAAGTCTGTACAACGCAGCTGCTACAGACAATGGTCTCAATGCACATAAAGCAAGGTTAGTTTGGTTTCATTTTATGCACTAGGCTAGGCTATGATGTAACGAGGCCCTAGGCCTAGGCTAGGCCTACATATTACGCTGTCTTGGGCTAGGCCTAGGGCCTAGGCTACCTCTAGGCCCGATCCCTAGCCTAGATCTACGGCCTAGGCCTATGTTTTGCTTTATGGTACTAGGCCTAGAGGGTTTATTATTCCACATTGGCCTCATAGCTTAAAGGGGATTGTCAATCAAGTATTACACATTTCTTGAATTACATATTTTATTTCAGATTACCTAGGCCAAGTTATAAACTCATGGACAAATCCAAAGGTGATCCAGATTCAGCAGCAGTTGTACCTCAAATAACAGCCGTTGCACGTCCACCTGAAGGGACAGCCGCTACACATCTACCTAAAGGGACAGCCCCTGCACGTCCATCTGAAGGGACAGCCGCTACACATCTACCTAAAGGGACAGCCCCTGCACGTCCACCTGAAGGGACAGCCGCTACACATCTACCTAAAGGGACAGCCCCTGCACGTCCACCTGAAGGGACAGCCGCTACACATATACCTAAAGGGACAGCCCCTGCACGTCCATCTGAAGGGACAGCCGCTACACATCTACCTAAAGGGACAGCCCCTGCACGTCCACCTGAAGGGACAGCCGCTACACATCTACCTAAAGGGACAGCCCCTGCACGTCCACCTGAAGGGACAGCCGCTACACATATACCTAAAGGGACAGCCCCTGCACGTCCATCTGAAGGGACAGCCGCTACACATCTACCTAAAGGGACAGCCCCTGCACGTCCACCTGAAGGGACAGCCGCTACACATCTACCTAAAGGGACAGCCCCTGCACGTCCACCTGAAGGGACAGCCGCTACACATCTACCTAAAGGGACAGCCCCTGCACGTCCATCTGAAGGGACAGCCGCTACACATCTACCTAAAGGGACAGCCCCTGCACGTCCACCTGAAGGGACAGCCGCTACGCATCTACCTAAAGGGACAGCCCCTGCACACCTACCTGAAGGGACAGCCGCAGCTACACATCAACCTGAAGGGACAGCCGCTACACATCAACCTGAAGGGACAGCCCCTGCACATCAACCTGAAGGGACAGTCCCTGCACACCTACCTGAAGGGACAGCCGCTACACATCAACCTGAAGGGACAGCCCCTGCACATCAACCTGAAGGGACAGTCCCTGCACACCTACCTGAAGGGGCAGTCCCTGCACATCAACCTGAAGGGACAGCCCCTGCACGTCCACCTGAAGGGACAGCTGCAGGTGCTATAGAAACTGATACTCCCGAAGGTAGGCCTGGTTTATACACAGAAGCTGAAATTGAAATGATGCCCATATATATTTTAACAGACCAGGGGGCTGAAAACGAAATACTGCAACTTGGCCAAGATGACATGCGGGCTGAAGATGAACCACCATTAAAGAGGAGGCGTGTGAGAAAGAAAGCAGAACAACTAGAAAACTCAAGGATAAAACATCCACTACTAAAACCTTGTGGAGAGTCATGCAGCCGCAAATGCAGCCGTGAATTTTCGGAACTGCAACGCTCCGCAATTCATAAGGGGTTTTGGAACCTAGATTTCCATGCGCGACGAGTGTGGATGCATGCAAAAATTGAAGTTGTTGAGCCTAAAAGAAGGAGCATTGGCAACATAAATGACAAAAAGAAAAGGAAAGTCACGTATTTGTATTCGCTTCCGAAAAACATACTGCGCAATGACATCGTAGACGATGGAATTCCTGTTGCTACTTCTAATCCAAAGGTATGTCAGAATTTTTTCCTATCAACACTGGGGTTCACTTCAAATAGGATCATCGTAGAAACATTCAAGTCCTTAAATGCCACAACATCTGGTATGCCTGATACAGACCAAAGGGGAAAACATGTGCCTGCTAATAAAATAAGCAGAGACAAAATTACGGAGCATGTTTTAAGTTTCCAGCCCCAAATAGCGCATTATAAACGAGAACATGCTCCTAACAGGAGATATCTGTCACCAGATATAACAATTGAATATATGTTTTCTGACTTTCTTGTTAAGAACCCTGCATACTGCAGCAAAGAGCTATATCGCCAAACGTTATCAAGTATGAACATTGGGTTTTCTGAGACATCAGCTGAAAAATGTAGTGAATGTCTTACATTGGAAAACAATGGAAATGAGGCAGCATTGAAAGAACATCAGCAAAAGGCAAAGACAGCCCGTGATGCTTACAAACTTGATGGCATGTCGCACGTACAAGATGAGTCTGTTGGAGTCTTTGCCGCTGACTTACAAAAAGTGATACTGCTCCCACGCTTTCCTGACGTAAAGCAGTCTTTTTTCTGTCCCCGGCTTATCGTGTTTAATGAAACTTTTGCAAACATGAAAAAAACCAAAACGGATCCCCATTACTACATCATTTGGCATGAAGCGGAGGCTGGGCGTAGCGCAGAGGAGGTAGCTAATTCCTTTTTAAAAGCTTTAGATATTTTGAAAGATAAGGAACGCGTTATATTTTGGTTGGACAATTGTTCTGGACAAAATAAAAATTGGTTTTTATTTTCGGCAATCCTTTGTTTGATCAACTCTCCACATTGCACCATCAAGGAAATTTACTTAAAATACTTGGTAACTGGCCACACGTTTTTAGCAGCGGACGGCTTACATGGTAAAATCGAACAGAATTCAAAATTGAAAAAAAATATTCTAGAATTGAATGATTTTGTTGATGTTTGTAAGAAGTCATCAAAGAGGTCTGAGGCTGTTATTTTGACCCATATTGACTTTTTGCTTATTCAAAATCAATTCCGTACTCGAAGAAATATTGCAAACGAGTCCATGCCTCTGTTAAAAAATATTTGTTGCATTAAGTTTGTAAACAAATCCAAGAATTTCTTTTACAAATACAACTTTGACGACGAGTTATTCACTGAAATGAAAGATAATGCCCGGAAAAAGAAGTCAAGGTTAGACTTCCCAACTGAAACAATGTCTGGTCCCCGTGGGTTGAACCCAATGAAGAAAGACCGCATCCTAAAAGAATTGGTCTCCAAAATGCCACAAAATCGTAAACAATTTTGGCTTAATTTGCCCACAAACGAGGAGTCCAAAGATCTGCTTGGTAGTCGTGGTTGTGAGTGAGGAAACCGAGTGTCGAATAATGTATTGTATAGGACATCTAGCAAGCATTATTGTATATGAATAAATACTACATTCTTGAAAACAAAGTAAACATTAATAAAGTATTGGATATGATCCTCTTCCCGAAGTGGTGTAAAAGGCAAGGGCAAAACGCATTAAAGTCATTAATGCATTTTGCCTTAGAATTTTACTGAACAAAGTGTGGTTTTTCTCCATGTGGCAAAATGCATTATGTGTTATAACAATGTAAATAGCAAACAAAATCAAAATCTGAGGTGGCCAAACTATTTAGAACATGAACTTTACATTGTTATGACATATTGGTAAAAATTGCTAATATATTTCAAATGGGGCATTGCTTTTTTGGAAAAATGCAATTTGCTCCAGTCGGCCATTTTGCAGTTAATGCGTTTTGGCTTGGGAGGGGAGTGCTATGTGATTTGTTGTTCTCGCTGTGCTCAAAGGCGGTGGTGGAGAAAACAGCTGTAAGCAACCGCTGAAATGTCAGACAGTGATAATGATGTTGTTATTGAAGCAAAAAAGAGAAAGAAAGGTGTAAAGAATGTTATTTACAAGTGTGAGATTATCAAAGATGCAAGAGTAAAAGGCAAGGAATACAAAAATTGGAAGGGAAATATTGTGCCAGCTCGTGAGCAAGGTCCAGATTGCCGGTAAGTCCACGTTCAGGAATACTAACCTAACTTACGTAAATCGTAGCCCTAGGCCAAAGCTAAAATTTCATATTTGACTAGGCCTAGGCCTGAAATCCAAGGCAACTGCTCAAAAGTCAATAAGCCCAAGTGTCTAACTAGGCCTACTTCTTTTTTTATGTTCATTGCACCTTATGGGCATAACTTTTCACATTTGTAGGCTCTGATAGGCCTTAGGCCTAGGCCTAGGCATTACAGTTTTGATATTTCTGGCTAGACCAGACACCGGTATCTAGACTTCCCATTGATGTTATGACTCTTTATGTTTATATTTCAAATCGGCAGCAGTAATTGATTGTGTTAGATCTAGTTAATTCTGTAATGGACGTAGGTCTAACCTCTCGGCCCTAGATGTGTGTTGTTGATATTGACAAGGTCTATTTGATTAATTAATTTTATTAGTCCCTATTGTTCATAAGATCACTTTAGTAGGCGCTAGTGTGTCATGTTTTTTACACAATTTTTCTTCTTTTCATTCAGCTGCAAGAAACAATGTTTCACAACAGTTCCTGAAGGGGATAGATCAGAACTTATCTCCAGATTCAGGGAATTAGACACAAAAAATGAGCAAGATTGCTCATTACAAGCACTCATTGAAGTGGTCCAGGTAAAATGTAGAAGGCCACGGAAGCCTGATGGAGCGTCAAAAGAGAGAAACAACTCATTCAAATACTGGGTGTCAACTAGCTCACGTAAAGTTGAAGTGTGCAAAACTGCTTTTATAAACATGCATGCCATCACTCCTGATCGTCTACGCCGTTTGTGTCTTCTCGCATCGGAAGGCAAATCACCGAAAGACATGCGTGGCAAAAACATCTCTGGCAATGCTATACCAGGAGCTATAATAATGGATATTGAAGAACATATTCTCTCTTTCCCTTTCAAGGAGTCGCATTACTCAGGGACTGAAAAACGGTATTTATGCGAACGGTTAAATGTAAAAATAATGCACACACTTTTTAAAGATAAATTCCCTCATCATGATGTGAAATACGACTTCTATTTGAAAATATTCAACGAACGATTCGATTTGTCGTTTGGTAGGCCGCAAGTGGACACTTGCTGTGTTTGTGAGGAACTATCTGTAAAAATAAAAAGCAAAAATTTGAATGACACAGCCAAGCGAGTGGCTGTAGCAGAACTTATGGTTCACCGACGCAGAAGTAAGTCATTCTTCCGTAAACTGAAAGCAATCGATAAACTCACAAAATAAGATCCTGAAACAGCTGGAATATGCATAGATTATATGCAAAATTTGCAACTACCTCATATTCCAGTCCAAGAGGTGTTTTACCTTCGACAACTAACCTTCAATGTTGTGGACATACACAACTTGAAAACCAATACTGCACAATTCTATGCCTACCATGAAGGCATAGCAAAGAAGGGGCCCAACGAAGTATGTACGTTTTTAATGGATTTCATTGACGACGAGATCCCACAGGACACTAAACATCTCCATGTTTTTTCCGACAACTGTGCCGGACAAAACAAAAACCATACAGTGGTCAGAATGTTTATTTATCTTGTGCAAACTGGTCGATTTGAGACAATTTCTCAATATTTCCCGGTACGAGGGCATTCATTTCTTCCCTGTGACAGGGATTTTGGAGTTGTCAAACGCGCTCTTAAAAAAATAGATCGTGTTTATACACCGTTGCAGTATGTTGAGCATATAGTTAATTCAAGTGCACAACAAAAGTTTGTTGTTAAATTGGTGGATACAGAAGACATTCTGGACATGAAGTCATGGTGGCCGCAGTTCTACAAACGAAACACCCTAGCCACGGAGTCAATGGGACGAGCTGTGCCACGAGACCAGAAAGTAAACTTCAACATCTCTCAATTTGCACACTTTGAGTACTCTAAGAACCAGCTGGGGACAGTGACAGCCTACAGCCACATCGATGGTGTTGTAAAATACACCTTCAATGTGGGAATTCATAACACCACATTGGTGTCACCAACCATAAAAGCCTATCCTGAAGGGAGTGTTCCCATTAACATTAAAAAAATGCAAGATCTCAAAAAGTTGCAAGCATACATTCCTAACGAAGACAATGCCAACGAATTCTTTGAAGAAATCTTAGCTTGGCCAACAGTAGATAAGGACGACAAGGACCATGAGTAGTTTTACAAATGGATGCAAAAACATTTCTGTAATGAATGTAGACTTATAGGCCTAAACTATTGTATGTGGTCACAATCATTAACTCATTAACTCACAGTTAAAAATATTAATATACGTAATAAGTTACAAAGCTGACTTTACTATGTGTTCCACAATGTGCATTGAAATAGGGAACGTTAGGGTCGTATAATATAGGCATAATGTACGGTCTTTGATCAGCAAGACACTTCAAGAACAAAATAAAGTGTAAAAATAGTTATTACCTTAAATGACTTACTAGAACTTATTGAAAACCCTTTTTACTTCCTAAAATTCAGTATTTTTATTTTAAAATTTTCATTTATTTGAGAAAGCCCATAAGTCAAGCGTGGTTATGCCCTGATATGTTATCAATGATAAACACTCAAGGGTCTGATAATGACAAAAAAGTATTGTTGAATAGTCATTGTTTGAACAATAAAAAAATATTTAATAATTTTAGGTTTTTTAAAGCTGAAAATTGTTTTTTCTCTTTATCTCAAAACTACCAAACCTTGCCTTATGGGGTTTCTCAAATAACCGATTCATTTACGTTTAAGTTGGTTGTCCCGCTATAGTGAAAGTCTATAATAAACATATGGGAGGGGTTGACCTTTTAGACAGTCACATAGACCGTCACAGAATTACCCTTAAATCCCGCAAGTGGTACTTCAGGCTATTATACCACTTGTTGGATATGACTGTTATCAATGCCTGGTTATTTTTTAAGGAGGTAGCTAAAAATAACCCAGAGATGCCTGTACTGACTCAGAAACAATTCCGGATCGAACTTGCTCACTGCCTGTGTAACATTGGAAGAAAAGAACAGAAGAGAGGGAGACCAAGCAATGAGGTTCAACAAGGGTTGGACAAGAAAGCCAAACGATGCCTGTCAACGGTTCAACCACC
The DNA here is from genome assembly GCA_945910005.1 of Isoperla grammatica. Taxonomy (NCBI): domain Eukaryota; kingdom Metazoa; phylum Arthropoda; class Insecta; order Plecoptera; family Perlodidae; genus Isoperla; species Isoperla grammatica. Next base: position 84,824,978 of record OX246737.1, read on the forward strand.
GAAGGATGTTCGACAAGACTCGACAAGTCACTGGCCTCAGTGAAACAGCACACGAAACAGGTGAAAAATGCCAGCATGCAAGGGCTTCACATTATGTTAAAATGCGGTGTAAACTTGTGCTTCAACAAGGACAAAAACTGCCTTGTAAATGTAAAGTTCCATACTGGTTAGGTAAGCGTAAGTTTTGGGCTTAATGTAGGAATGTGAATGTTTCTTGTGGTGTTCTTTTATCTTGGTTACCATATAATTTCCTCTTTGTCTGTACGGCTTAGACCTACACCCTTTTACAATTAGTAGATAATTTCATTTATGTCAGACCATAATATTCTTCCCATATTATTTTACACAAGTGTTGCAATAATATTTCTCAGGTCAGGCCTACATATGTAAATTATTGTAGGCCCTGGTATTGGCATATAAATAAAATTAGGAAGATTAGGCTATTTGAAGTTTTTTTTAGTAGAATGTTGCTGTTTCTATTTGTTCTTACATATTTTGTGTTTCAATTTACTGAGATAAAAAATAATAATGTAAATAAGCAAGTTTGTGTAACAATTGCCTTAACATTTATAAATTGAATAAATTTGAAAAGAATTTGACAGTTAAATCTCCATTTTCACACTGTTGGTTAAACAATGATAAAATAATGCTATGATGCACATTCTAATAATGCTAAATTACATTACATAAAAATGAAAGTTTGGAACAATTTTTTTTGTCGAATGCGCATTGTAGCATATATGCAAAATACTTACAATTATCCACCCTTACACCTTGCCCCATCCAAAAATCTGTTTCAATATTTTGTATGTGTTATCCAAGATGACTTCTGATAAAAATATTTATTTCAAGGAAAACAAAAAAATCATGCATCTAAGGGCTAAAAAGCACAGATCCAAGTGTAGTTAAAAGCGTGATGGCTCACATTGACGTTCCCAAAGATGGAGTCACATTATTCTAGAGAAAATACAAAAAAGCAATACCTCGATCAAGCCTTATCCATTACTCAAATGTATAACATGTATTTGTAAAGTGTATTTATAGTTAAAGGAATAGTCAGATGGAGAACTAGAAAATTACCAATGAGTCATAAGTGCATGAAAATCAGTTATGTGTAAAGTACAATTGATATAGCTTGCTTCAACGCAAGAAAAAAAATAGTGAACATTCAGCTATTCTAATTGATTGACTCCGTCCGATCTGCTGCATTTTTCTTCTCGAGCACAGTACAGCCGTACCAGTTCCGAGTCAAGCTAGCGCCTTCCCTCTCCCCCCCCCCCCCCCTAACCGCCCACCGAACCGCCCGGCCGCCAGAACATAAATTGCGTAATACGAATCCAGCCACAGATGGGGTTGTCAAATCAAATGGAATTCATAAACATTTAGTCAGTTATTGAATCTTCTTATATTCGTCACGCACGTTATTAGTACCGGTATTTCAATACATTCACGATGCCGTTTTGTTTTGTGTACGGGTGTAATAATAGTGATAAAAAAAACAGTGCCTTTATCATCTTCCGGTCTTGATTGATGATTGATTAATGGGGCTTAACGTCTCATATTTATGCAACGATGGCTAATCGAGACGATGAGCGGGTGATAATGAAGATGAGAAAGATGATAATGAAGAATAAAGCCACATCCAAATCAGATCCATTGTCCGTCGCGTGAGTCGTCATACGGGAGTCCAGCAAGGGAGGGCAGGGCCAAGTGGGAGGAGAAATATTCAATGGGTCAGTGGGGGGGAAAGGGGATTGGGGTGTGGACTGCACTTCGTCTGACTTCTCCTCCTCGACCAGTCCGGCTTGGGTGGCCCTACCAGAAGCATACGCTTCCGCCGGCATAGCTCTCGGGATCAACAAAGCACGCAAACCTGCCCACCACGATAAGGTGGCAGTCCCTGGGCAGGCTTCCGGTCTTGAGAAAGTACATTTTTATAGATTTCCAAATCGTGATAAGTTTCCTCATCTACACAAGCAGTGGACTGACGTAATACACCGAACAGACATCCCAAACCGAAACTCACGTATTTGCTCAAATCATTTCAATAAAGATGACTTTTGTCCTAAGTCGCTCTACAGCACCTGCACTGTTCCTTCTGTAAATCTTCGAGGAGATATCCAAACATCCGGTCGAAAAGTGCCTACAGTCGCTGATACGGTAAGCACGCGGTGAAACTTATCACTCAAAATGTAAAATGTCGTGTGATTGGAAGTGATAGTGAACAGGAGAGTGAAACTGTAAATAATACAATGGATATATCTTTTACCTACGATGACGACACACAATAAGGTGACAGTGATTCTTCAGAAGCGTGCAGTACTGAGACAAATCAACCGGACAACAATGTATGTTTTGTGTACTTGACATCGCTGGATCAACTATTTAAATTCTGTAACAATTGTCACTTGCCAGTAATTGAAAGAAAAGACCTCATCCGCGGATCAATGATAACAATAAAGACGTTTTGTTTAAATGGTCATAACCACACGTGGCATTCACAGTCAGAGAGCTAGTATCATCATTGTTGCTGTCAGGACTGAGTTTCAGTGGATTCCAGGAGTTTGCTTACATTTTCAAATTGGCCTTTGTTTTGTTTCTAAAGACACAAATTACAAAATTATCAGCACATTTGTTTCTGGAGTACTAGATGAAGTCTGGACTGAACACCGCAGAGCTGGCATAAGTGCACTGAGTGATTCCGAGAATGAAGTGTGGTTAGGGGGTGATGGACAGTACGACTCACCTGGATACAGCGCTAAGTATTGTACTTACAGTGTAATGGATCAACGGACTGACAAAATTATAGATTTTGAAATCGTTCAACGTGCCCAGGTGCAAGGTGATTAAGAAAAAAACGCGTGCAAGAACTTGCTGACAAGACTTCGCGATACGGATCGTTTGCCAATCAAACTCATGGTGACTGACCGTCATCGCGGGATAGGTCTCCTCATGAGAACAACGTTTCCTGAAGTTGTTCATGAGCTCGATGTATGGCATTTAGTAAAAAGTCTCATGAAAAAAATTAGATCAGTTGAAAAAAAGCACCTGCTCTTTCAGAATGGAAGCCTTCAATAAGTAATCACTTATGGTGGTCAGCAATGACATGTCAAGGAGACGAAGATGTCCTTATCGAAAAATTTACGTCCATATTACATCATGTTAGCAACGTACACTCATGGAATGGTTCTGGGAAATTCCTCACCTGCGAACATGACCCTATTGATGCGGACGAAGCAAGGGCTAAAAAATGGTTGAATCCACGATCCGAAGCTTTCAGTCATCTAAAAGACATTGTCGAAGATAAAACTTATTTAAAAGATCTACGCCATGCAAATCATTACTGCCATACTGGAGGACTAGAGGCTTACCATAGTATGAGGCTCAAGTACATCCCGAAACGAGTACACTTTTCGCACACCGGTATGTATTGGCGCTCAATCATAGCCGTTCTAGACCACAATAACAATGTTGGTAGGACGGCCGTATCGCAAACTCCAGTTTACTCGAAAGTTTCCGGAAAATGGGTTTTAAAAAATAGTTACGAACAAATATTCAAAATGGAAAAGAGATATAGTATCAAAAACAATAGAATGCGTTGATGCTCTGGACGCGAACCCGGTGCTTCAAGGTATTAAGGGCGTCAATATACCAAAATGCGTTGCACCGATACCAAGGCCTACAATGGAAGAGCTGACAGCCAGCTATCGCAGTCGGTTTCGCAATCAAAACATAGACGAAGCCGGACCATCCACACGGCAGTAATAATGAAGGTAGGCATTATTAAACAATAAGCATTCTGTCAAAATTGTAAAACAAAGCGAGAGTATTAAATTAAATAAAAACAAATCCTGAGAACGGGATGCATGTCCTTTGCAGACTAGTTTATTACTGAGTAGGATAGACATAAAAAAATGAAAACTATAAAATTTGTTAAAAAGGTGGAAGATAGAAAGCCAAGAGGTAGGCCGAAGACAGCTCGGCTGGGTGAAAGGAATTATTATTTAAAAAAACGAAGTAACAAATTTAAATTGAAGTGGTTGTTTTATGAATGGCTGTGTGAATATGTTTGTGATTTGGGGGGGGGGGGGGGGGGGGGGCAGGGCAGAGAAATAATTTATTTCCTTGCTTACCTATATTTGATGATTTCTTCAATTGGCAATCCTAATGGGTTTTGTTTGAGTAGTACTAACTTGTATTCACTTATAGTTATGCAATAGCAAAATTATATTATTTGGTAGCGATGGTGTACATTTCGCCAAATCTTGAAACATTTGAAAAAAATGAGAGCACGAACTAATTATTCCACTGAATACTGATTGATAACGTAATCATAACACTGTATTTTACCTAATATTATTAATTACTGCGTCGTAACGACCGATCAGTTAGGCAAATCCTGAGTCACTAAATTGCACTGGATGGACGGAAGCCCACATAGTTTCCCGATACTTCAGGAAATGCGTCCCTTATTTTATTTACTACACATGATGGTATAACCACACGAATGTTCTTCCCTAGTGCTGTATATGAATTTACCCAGTAAACAAATTGTCTGTAGGGTAAATGCCTCCACTGACTGTTTGGCACAGGCTCTATGCTGTAGTTTTTCTTTTTTACACGATTGTTAGTAATAATTACTAAATGATGGCGAAAAATGTTTAGTGCACCGACGGTTATAATATTGTTAAGGTATATGGGATGTTCTGTTACGCAAAAATAATTTTCTTTCACTGTACTAACCGCAACCACGTCGGAACAACACACACACTCTAAATCAGACGACATTGCTACACATTGTCCGCAATTACACCAATTTGTAGAACCACTTCTACCTCGCATAGTTTCACCTGACGCTTCCAACACATTTTGAGCATCTTCAATTGATTTTAATTCACTTTCGGAGTATTTAGGTTCAAAAAGATAAGCTTTAAAATTAAGACATATTTTATCTGAATGACGTAGCATATGTCATGCATAGGCCATGTGTGACTCAAGAATGTGAAGTGTTTTCGTCTCGCTCTTTCATTGCTTAGTTCATTTGAGAGGGGAGTTGAGAGGGGAATGCCGAGTGGCAGACATCCCTCCACTCAACACTCGGCGACCGCGGAAAGTGCCGCTCAAAACAGATTGCAACTTTTCTACACACCAAGTAACAAAAAAATTAATTGCGGGGCATTTTGTAGAAGTACACGTTCGTACTAAGAAGCATGTTATCGGTAGAGAAACGATGCACATCAAACCTCCTGATCGATTTTTGATAAGTGCCCTATTTTAGCAGTGGTTTTACTATCTCGAGGCAACATTTTTTGTAAATGGGAATTACCATGAGGAAAGTTGCTCGGTGCTACTTGGTAGCACCAAGCCAAAAAATCGCGTTTTCTTTAATTTTAAACCACCTGCTTTTAAAGTATGATATCGTTTAGTCATGTTTTCCATATTTGAGGGTGGACATCTACAAATGGTAGTTCTTTAGTTTTTCATCTGACTATTCCTTTAAAGATAAACCACCTGTTCATCTGCACGTGTACCGATTAATATTTAACACACAATTTAATTTGAGCTTTTTTAAGCAAAAGAAGGATAGGTGCAATATATGTGAAGCAATGAAACACAGTTAATCCATCAGAGAATGAATAGGTACGCCACAATGACCATATTAGTAAAAAGAAGTCTGCGAAAGAGGAACGTGACAAGGATAAGGCAATGTTTTCTAAAGGGAAACCCGCCAACAAAGAAACAGCAGTTTTATCATTCGATATGCAGAATGTGTTTTCTCTTCCGAAGGCTGAAATCTTTTTCTACAAAAGAAAGTTTAATTGTTTTAACTTGACTGCCCACTTTAGTTAAGATGGCATTACTTATTGTGCCTTCTGGCATGAGGCAATGAAAAAAAACATTTCTTAAGTTTGCATACTTTTAGGGTATTTCCGGAATCAACATAGCCTTCAGGTTGTTCCATATAAATGTCTTCGTGGAGATCCCCATACAGAAATGCTGTATTCACATCAAGTTGGTGAACTTTTAAATCGTTCTCAGTGGCCAATGCCAGAACAGATCTTAATGTTTCAAAGCGTACAACAGGTGAAAATGTTTCACTGTAATCAATGCCTTGTGTTTGTGAATAGCCTTTGGCTACAAGTCTAGCCTTGTATCTGTACACTTCTCCATCAGCATTTGCTTTTCTTTTAAAAACCCATTTGCATTTAATTGGTTTTCTTCCCTCTGGTAAATGTACAAGGTCCCAGGTTGCATTTTGTTTAATGGATTCCATCTCTTCATTTGTTGCCTTTTGCCAGAGTTCTTTTTCACTCCCACTGAGTGCCTCCTTCAGATTCGTAGGCTCGTCATCAATGAGATGCACGTATTCATCACCTAGAATACTCGTTGGACATTTCTTTCGTGTTGACCTTCTTGGCAGGAAGACGTCATCTGGTTCATCACGATAAAGAAGATCGTTGACTATACCGAATTCATTTGACTCTTCATTATTTTCTGCATTTTCAGATTCGTGACCGTTTTCTTCAACACCATCATCTTCGTTATTGACTTGCGAGTAGACGATTGTGCTCCCTCTTCCACCATCAACCACGTTGTCTTCCGCTTTTAGTTTATTATCTTCCAAGAAGATCACATCTCTTGATATAGTCAGTTTTCTCGATCTACCCTTGCTGGTTTCGGAGTACCCAACAAAGATAAGCTCCGACGATTTAGCGTCAAGCTTTGTTCTTCGGTTTTCTTTTGGAATGTGAGCATACGCTTTGCAGCCAAAAGTCCTTAGGTGAGCAAGGTCCGGTTTCTTCCCAGTCCACGCTTCTTCCGGTGTAATGCTATCCACGGCAACTGTTGGTGCTCTATTCTTTAAATAGGTAGCAGTAATTACTGCTTCGGCCCAAAAACACTTAAGTAGCTTTGCCTCTTCCAGCATGCAGCGTACCTTCTCCACTATTGTTCTATTTGCTCTTTCGGCAACACCATTTTGTTCTGGGTTTCGCGGCACCGTTGTTTGAAAGCGTATTCCGCATTTCTTTAAGTAATTCGTAAATATTTTATTTACATATTCCCGGCCATTGTCTGAACGCAACACTTTTATCTTGTGACCACTCTGGTTCTCTACTTCCGCCTGAAACTCAATGAACCGTTCAAAAGTTTCACTCTTCTTCTTCAAAATGTAAGTCTTGGTCCATCTTGTTCTGTCATCAATAAACGTTAAGAAGTATCTTCCTCCTCCTATTGAGTCTTCGCTCATAGGTCCGCACAGGTCTGTGTGAACAATGCCAAGTTTTTCTTGAGCTCGAGCTGTCTTAACCTTTGGGAAGGGGGATCTATGTTGCTTTCCTATAAAGCACACCCAACACAGGGTGTGTTCATGCAAATGTGTTGTAATTTTAGTTATGCCCGACAGATCGCATCAGCTGTCACTTTACTCTTTTAATGTCTTTGCACCCATGCGTGAAGAAAGCGAATGTTGAGCTATTTTATCTTTCCTATATCTTTGCATTTTTTCATTGTTGTATTTTGTCGTCCATTTTTACATGCTCGCGTCGTGTAGAAATATTGTCGCTTTTATTCTCATTTTCACATGTGTACAACACACATAATTCATGTATTGTAGTTGTTACTCAAGAATATAAGTGTAATGTGTTATTTGTGCTAATATATTCCTTTTGCTTTCAAGTCTATTTTGTGTATGTGCGGATTATTTCTGAACTCGACCTAGTGTTTACAGCACAGCCTTCTCGACGGGTCAATCCGCGATAGACTGCTTGCTGCGTGGGGTACCTTTCAATGTTAAATAATATTTTGACATGGAAAAAGCGAGAAGTTCGCAAGTTTGCCGCTAGATGGTGTTACTTAAGGGGGCGGAAATGAATTAAGCGGAAGACATTTTCTTTAAAGTGCGCGGCAAATACGTTTGACACGGAACATTGAACGAACGAGGACGCTCTTTGGCAAGTTGATTCCATTAGTTTTGTGTGCATTTATTAAAGAAATACCGCTATTGACAAGGCCCTCAATAAGCCATACAAAATGAGAAACCTATTTTTTCTAAATATGGGTGGCAGACGTAAATAGAAATGTGGGATTGTAGCAATGAAACTTGAAAGTTTGTGAATTTCCTTGAAATTTGAAAACCATGAGTGATGCGAGTTTAATTATTGTTGAGTAAGAACTAGACCAATCTATCTGACTATCTCTCGATAACACGGGCCTATAATAATTATGTTTATCTCAAAATAAAAATACTACCGATTCAATTTAGCTGTCAGCAAATAATTTAATGCCTTACCTAATACCATCATACTTTGAGGTATGCCTATTTAATTTATTAAATTACAGAAAAATACGTAATAATGGCAATATATATACATTTTAATAGTTCTTGACGAAGTACTAGAAACAAACTAAATTAGAGCCCATATTAAGAGTCTGCCCTGGTCGATCGGCATTGGTCCCATGCCATGGTCCGCAAACAATAGTATCTGCGTTCTTGGTTTGAATCCTGGTTGAGTCTGTTAGTAGTAAGAGGCGACGAAAGGAGACCCGTCTCGGCCCAGGGTAGAATAGGCCCAGAGTGACTCTGCTAGTCGTAAGAGGCGACGAAAGGAGACCCTGTCCCTTACACTCCCACTGAAGATTTCCTCTCCCACTTGGCTCTGCCCTCCCTTGCTGGACTCCCCTTACGACGACTCCCGCGATATAGATAGACCTGATTCGGAAGACGTCATAATTATGACCTAAGCTGTCGAATACGTCGTTAAACACCACGAATAATAATAATCTAGAGAGGTATCCAGTTAGTTATGTTTAAGTGTGGTATGTAGTTAGCCTTAGGGGCTAGGTAGGCAGGGACTTCAAACACAATGCCTAGGCCTAGGCTTTGTATATCTAGTACATATCCCACCGATGGGCCTAGATATACAAAGGCCTAGGCTTTGGCTTTATCCACCAAAGACTTTCGCTGGTTCTAGACCTACCATAACCTAAACGGATCTAGCCCTAGCATTTAACAAGCCTGCCAAAACTCTCCAGAGTCGTCTAGGCTGCGTGTTTAAGGTTACCTTAATGTTATCTATTATAAATATATGGTAGAATCTTTCAACTAGCTCAGCCTAGCCATTGGGTTTGAAATATTTCAAACCCAATGGCCTACAGTTGAGTAGGGCTAAGAACTTTTTTTTTTTATCATATGCCCACATTTGGCTTAATCTAGGCCTATGGATATTTAGGCCGAGGGCCTACTTCTTGTATGTCTCTTGGGGAATAAATGCACTTACACGTTACATAAAAACCAATTAAAGACCCTTAATTATATATCAGCTTTTATACAATTACATTTAATAATCTCAGACAGTAATGACAGCGATGACAGTTCCCTCAGCTCAGTGAAAAGCAGCTGCCAGCAATGTCAACAGTGTTGTCGCCTGTCGGTAAAACAATTGATAATTTGGTTCAAAATTTGCTCGGTAGAGTGTGTTAGTTAAGGGGGCATGAACTTCTTGATCGAGGACCAGTTTTTTAGCTCACGCAGCAAGCCGAGAGCAAGCAGTCTATCGCGGATTGACCCGTCGAGAAGGCTGTGGTTTACAGTCCACCTACTTATTGCCTCAGTGCTGGTCCTCCGAACTCTTATTCTTCCCCTACATTTTGGTCGCACCGGGCCGCATATACAATTTACATTATTTCCACGTGGAAATTATAAACTGTTCTTGAATTCATCGTCGACGGCACCTTCGTTATCCTTCTATATAGCCTAGGCATAGGCCTACGCTAGGCCTAGGCCTAGTTCGTCTGCACCCGGCCTTCCCATGGGGCCCCAGATATTGCAGCTCAAAGTATATCTTGCAACTCTCGTGGAACTTCTCCGGTCATGGACAGACTGCTTCTAGTCGCAGTCGTCACAACTCAGATAAGCTATTTACTGTCTCTCATTTCTGTTCTATCCTAGGCCTAGTTCTTTGTTTCTGGCACCATGAATGACTACGTATATCACGCACACCAAGGCGCTTGGCATGCAGCCGATTGCATTGCAATCGGTTGGCATCCGCTCTGTATATCACGGCAATCTGAAGCGCTCTCAGCAAAGCCAAGGTCTACTGGATTTACTCCTAGCGGAGTAATTGCGAAGCGCAAAGTAAGGTCATTTAATGTGATCCAAAATCGCCATTTTGGATCCAACTACAAAAATCGCATTATTATTTAAATAACCTTCACCAATAATGTGAATTTACGCGTAAAGTATTACAAAATATATATATATAGAATGTGAGGACAAAATCTCATTAACTGATTGTTATTTTGTCTTTTTGGTCCATAATTTGTTTTGACAGATCAATTCATTTGTTTTTCTGAATGATTCTCCCATTTGAATAACATGGGATTTTTAACATTATGGAAATAGGTTAGATGACCTTACTTCGCGCGCGCTGCGCGCGCGCTACAAGCGATCTAGTAGACCTTGAGCAAAGCCAGCGAAGCCGACTTCAGAGCGTTGAATCTACGTGGCAGTGAGTTCTATGCTGCCGTGTAGATTTATTTAAATCAATTTCCGGTTTCGCCGCGCCCCTTACGAGAAGGCAATTGTTTCGTTTAAATCAGAACAACGAAGATCAAACCTAGTTTACATCTACGAAAAACCGATAGGTTGTATTATTATAAAATACAATATAATTTAGGATTGGATATTTCTCAGTGTTAACATTTAGGCCTAGGCCAATTACAAAAATCCACCGCCGCGACTACTAATTCACAGCTGACGTATTTTCGTATCACGGGCCGAGGCTGCGCGCGCATCGCGGAGCCGCTTTGACGTGTATATCACGTAAATCAAAGCGAAATCTAACCTCCAACTCGCTTGCCCAAGCGTATTTGATCGGAGCCGCTTGGTGATAAATTCGACGTGTATACCACACTCTGCAACCGATTGGAACCAAGGCGCCTTCATCCCAGGCGCCTTAAACTTGCGTGATATACGTAGTCAATGACCAAATGAAAAGTGAGTTAATTAAACGGCGTGGCGTAGTCAAAGCTAGGCTTACACGCATACACACGTTCATAAACAACGTAGACAATCAGTCAAATCTAAGTGCAATCAGAGTTAGATTTGAAACTCTTTCTTCAATTTATGGTCAGTTTGAAGAAATACAAACACAGCTTGAAATAGAAGACACTGAAGCTGACTCAGAGCATGAAATGATCAGAATTTGAAAGTTTATATTTTGACACTAATGCGAAATCAAACGACTTATTTGCTCCTGTTACGCTGTTGAGTGATGCCTGCACTGTCAATGGCGCTCAAGTACACAAACATATTCTAAAACTGCCAAATATAAATCTACCAGATTTCTCAGGTGACTACACTCGTTGGTCACAATACAAAGACACATATGTCGCACTCATACATAACAATGCAACTCTTACGGATGTTCATAAGTTTCATTATCTTCTATCATCATTACGTGATGAACCTCTACAGCTGATCAAAAATCTCCCATTATCCTCAGCTAATTAGGCCTACATCATTGCATGGGAAATGATTGTCAAAAGATACGAAAACAAAAAATTGATATCTCAGAAACATCAATTACTCTTCTTAATCTTCCACATGCACGAGCAAACTCCGCTCATGAACTTAGACAGTTAGTTAATGAGCTTACAAGCAATCTCAATGCTATTCAAGCGCTCAATTTGAATATCGAAATTCATGAGCTTCTACTGATTCAACTCACACTAGGGAAACTAGACATGCAAACTAGGCGTGATTTTGAAACATCACAATCGGAATCGGAATGTTCCACACTCAAGTGCTTATGTGACTTTCTTGACAAGAGGTCACAGACTATAGAGCTTACTCAAGCAAGGGTTGACATTCCTCAAAGCAAGCCTAATAAACATACGTATGTCGCTACCGGTACTAACAATACCGAATGTTTGCATTGTGGTAATAAACATTACTTATACAATTGTAAATCATTTCGCGATCTGTCAGTAGCACATAGATGGCAATTCATTAATTCTAATAATGCTTGTGCCAACTGCTTTGCTATCGATCATGAGGTCACCGCATGCGAATTTCCTAGCTATAGGGCACTAGCAACACCAAAAGACAACAATGGAACAAATGAATTGAACTGATGGACACACAATCAGCTGTCAAAATAATAAAATTGCAACCATAGAAATAAATCCAAGTGTAGCAATAGTAACTGCTCGCCATTTATTACTTTTAATGATAGACAACGACTAAGTGAAAGTTTTGTATGTGCATTTGTTTGTTTTTTGTTTTGTTTTCCAAAATCAGTAGAAATTATTTTTTGACAGCTTGTTGTTTGTCCATCGATTCAATTCATTTGTTTCATTGTTGTGTTTTGGTAAAAAAGCACAGCATCTTATTACATGATTCTAAACAAGGGCCTCAAGGTCAAACGCAGATAAACAAACAACTGACCAATACTCAATATAGCAATCGCACACCTGCGTCAATGCAAAGTAACAATCACTTTACCAATCATTCAGAAAACAATAGGTCTACTAGCGATGCTAGTGCAGGAAGCTACTGTTCCTTTAAGGCTAAACCTACACACCAAGTGTTGTTAGCTACAGCACAAGTCTATGCTCTAAATAAATTTCGTGATTTAATCAAATGTCGAGCACTGCTCGACTCAGCAAGTCAAGCCTCTTTCATCACTCTTGAGTTGGCTAACAAACTTCAACTCAAAAAAGAAGTCAGTCACACATCTATTCAGGGTATTAACAACACAAGTTCAACAACTACCTACACTGTTAGTGTAACAGTAAAATCAACTATTAGCAATCACAAAACTAAAATCGATTGTTTCATCTTGCCAAAAATTACGGGAAATCTACCGTCGGTTCCCAACGATTGTAGCACATGGAACATTCCTCATAACATTGTAGGCCTACTAGCAGATCCTGATTTCGACAATCCAGGTGAAATCCAACTGCTGATAGGTGCAGAACACTACTACGACCTTCTCCAATCGAATTCACTCATTCGCCCAGGTTTCCCTACAATTCAAGAGACAAAACTTGGTTGGGTCCTCGGTGGAAGGGTTCCCGGTTTGACTCTCGAGCAGTCTCTGAAACCTGCACATACGTATTTCGTTAGTACGGAAAAAATTGATCAACAACTTAAGCGCTTTTGGGAAATTGAAGGTATTCCAAAACCTATCACTACAAAGGAAGAACGTGATTGCGAAAATCATTTCTTAAACAATACGACTCGTAACGCTCAAGGAAAATTTATTGTTCGTCTCCCATTGAAAGAAGACAGGAGTCAACTCGGTGACTCGAGACCTCAAGCAATGCGGCGGTATCAACAATTGGAACGTCACCTTAATTCAAATAGCGTCGCAAAGGAAGACTACAATAAGTTTCTTCATGAATACCAAGAACTTGGTCATATGCAACCAGTCGACAGTGCACCAGATGAAACTGGTACTTGTTACTACTTACCACACCATGCAGTATTCAAACAATCTACTACAAGTCATATAGGGCCTACGTGTCGTTTTTGATGGATCGGCAAAATCTAGCACCGGCAAGTCACTAAATGATTTACTAAAACTAGGACCTACAATACAAGACGACTTGTGCTCAATTGTCTTGCGTTTCAGAACACATCTGATAGCTTTCAGCGCCGACATTGCTAAAATGTACAGACAAATAAATATGCATACTGACGATTGGAATTTACAAGGCATCTTATGGAGAGAATCTACTAATGAACCCATAAGAAAATACCAACTGACTACAGTAACTTATGGTACAAAAACTGCACCCTTTTTAGCTACACGATGCTTACACCATTTATCAGACTTGGAAGCTAAAAATTATCCTAAGGCATCTTCGATACTCAAAAATGATTTCTACGTAGATGACTGTCTTTCAGGAGCAAACAATTTAGAAGACGCTCTAAAACTTCAGCAAGATTTGAAATCTTTACTGGACCCCTATTCTGTAACTTTTTTTCGTAGGTCCTGATATGGTTTCTGCCTGAATTCGACGTTGATCGGATAATTGCGATTTTGTAACTTTTTTGGTGCCCGTTTCCGCCTGAATCCATTTCCGTGGTCCTGATATGGTTTCAGTAGCTTTTTTGCTGGTGAAACGAAATCAGCCCTACTATTAAGCATGGATAATAACTGTTGACGCGTGATATTGTACTGCAAACTGCATTCAATAATTATGTTCCATTATAATGAGTAAAAACACCAATAAACAACGTATTTACTTTTCACTTGAGGCAGTCTTTATTATTCGAAAATCTCAGCCGGCGCCGCGGTCTAGTGACGCCCGCCATTAGAGAAATATTACGTAAACAACTCCAGCCTAGGCCTATTGTATCACTAGGACTGCCGTATTACTAGGCCGATACATATAAATTCAGTGTTAAGACATAATTAGATATTGGCGTAGGCCTAGGCATTACCTTGTAGGCTTCCTAGAACATAGAGAAATTCCTAGAATAGAGAAATATGGCATTCTAGGTTGCTTCTTGTGTTGTAAAAGACGCGTTCATGTAACTGTGTAGGGTTATGTTTGTTTTGATTTGAGCCGTGTTGCAGTTTGGTTGCAGTGATCACGGCCCTCTAAATCATGATATTGTCTGTTTCTGATTGGCTTTAAGCCTCGGTGGCTCAGTCGCCTTGTGATGTCCTCCCAAAGCGTACATACACATTTCAGGCGCTGTTATAGAATCGCTATTTTGTTCATCTTTGGCGACGGCTGAAACGGGCAAATAATTTCTGCCTGCATTCGTTTCGGCTGCTTTCATTTCAGGCAGAAATGGGAAAGTTACCGAATAGGGGTCCTGGCCAGTGGAGGCTTTCCACTACGTAAATGGTGCTCAAACCATTCTGCTCTTTTGGAGTCGGTTCCAGAAGAAGATCGTGAAATTAACCTTCCGCTGCAATTCGAACGAGAAGATTGTATCAAAACTCTAGGACTGCTTTGGCATCCTGCTTCTGATATCTTTCAAATAATCAATGGTTCAACCAAGCCACAGTTACAACAAGTATCACTAGCTACTAAACGCAAAGTGTTATCTATTATTTCTGCCACTTTCGATCCACTAGGACTAATTAGTCCTATTGTCATCAATTGCAAGATCTTTCTACAGCACCTGTGGATAGAACGGTTAGACTGGGATGATGTCTTACCCGTCTCTCTAAACACAAAATGGCAGAATATCTGCAATCAACTTCCTACCATAAGCAACATAAAGGTTCAACGACTAGTATTGGTGACAGGAGTCATCACCGATATCCAGTTACACGGCTTTTCTGATGCTTCTGAAAAAGCTTTCGGAGCTTGCATATATCTCCGATCGACCAACAATGAAGGTCATACTTCTACCCACTTACTTTACTCTAAATCAAAGGTAGCACCTTTGAAACGAATCACACTTCCACGATTGGAATTATGCGACGCACTTTTACTCGCCAAACGTTTTAACAAAACAGTTGAATCGCTTCATCTTGACATTAATTCCAGTTTCCTCTGGACAGACTCAACACTCGTTCTTAATTGGATTAAAGCTCATCCGTACAAATGGAAAACATTCATTGCAAACAGAGTCACAGAAATACAAGAACTCACTGCAAATGCAAAATGGGCACACATCGCATCAGCACAAAATCCTGCAGATTTGATTTCTAGAGGAACCTCTCCAGACATTCTTGCTACTTGTAAATTGTGGTGGCATGGACCTCAATGGTTGTCACAAGACCCATCATTATGGCCAATATCAATCATGCAGCCCATCGCGTTAGAAGACATGCCAGAACAACAAACTTCAACCATCACCCTCATGGCAATTAAGCCAAAAGAGGACATCATCCATAAATTTTCAAGGTTGACTAAATTGCAACGAGTCATTGCTTATTGCATTCGATTTTGCTACAATTCCAGAAGGCCACCTTCGGAGAGAAATCATTCGACACTCTCTGTCACAGAGTTAAATAACTCATTAAAAGCATGCATCAAACTAGCTCAAGGTGTTGTATACTCATCAGAAATTCATGCATTGTCATCATCAAGGGAACTCTCCAACAAAAGCAGTATCAAAAACTTATATCCTTTCTTGGATAGTGAAGGTATCCTAAGACTCGGAGGAAGACTTCAAAAATCTTTGCTGCCATTCGAATCTAAACATCAAATGATTATTCCAACACGGCATCATCTCACCAAACTTCTCATTATGCACGAGCATTTACGATTATTACATGCTTCATCACAAATGTTGACGTCATCACTTCAACAACGCTACTGGATACCGTCCATTAGACGAATACTTCGATCAACATTGCATCAATGTTTACCATGCTACAAGTTGAAAACCACAAGTACACAGCAACTCATGGGAGAGTTACCTACTCCCAGAATACAACCGGCTCGACCTTTCTTAAACACAGGAATTGATTATGCAGGACCCTTTTTCATAAAGCAAGGATCCCCACGCAGTAAAATAAAATTGAAGGCATACATTGCTATCTTCGTTTGCCTTGCTACTAAGGCTGTACACATTGAATTAGTCAGCGACATGACTACTGAAGCATTCATCGCTGCATTGAAGCGTTTCACGTCACGAAGAGGAAAATGTTCCAACATATATAGCGATAACGGAACAAACTTTGTTGGTGCTAATCATCAGCTAGCTGATCTCAGCAAACTACTGAAGTCAAGGTCTCATCAAGATTGATTAATGGATTGATTAATGGGGCTTAACGTCTCATATTTATGCAACGATGGCTAATCGAGACGATGAGCGGGTGATAATGAAGATGATAAACATGATAATGACGAATAAAGCCACATCCGAATCAGATCCATTGTACGTCGCGTGAGTTGTCATACGGGAGTCCAGCAAGGGAGGGCAGGGCCAAGTGGGAGGAAAAATATTCAATGGGACAGTGGGGGGGAAAGGGGATTGGGGTGTGGACTGCACTTCGTCTGACTTCTCCTCCTCGACCAGTCCGGCTAGGGTGGCCCTACCAGAAGCATACGCTTCCGCCGGCATAGCTCTCGGGATCAACAAAGCACGCAAACCTGCCCACCACGATAAGGTGGCAGTCCCTGGGCAGGGGTGTGGACTGCACTTCGTCTGACTTCTCCTCCTCGACCTGTCCGGCTAGGGTGGCCCTACCAGAAGCATACGCTTCCGCCGGCATAGCTCCAGGAATCATTAAAGCACGCAAACCTGCCCACCGCGATAAGGTAGTAGTCCATGGGCAGGAAACAGAGCACTGCAGATCTGTGTTTGTTTTATAGTAACAAACGAAATACAATCATTATTGTATGTATTTATGTTGATGATCTGGTAGTGTTATCAAACAGCACGACAAAAAGAGATCAAATGAAGACACGGATTGCATCAAAATTTAACATGAAAGATATGGGACAAATTCACTATTGTCTTGGCAAAAAAATTACGAGAAATATGGATGTTGGTAGTACTGAGTTGTGTCAAGAAGCATACATCAATAAAGTATTAGCTAAATATAACATGTTGGATGCAAAGCCTGTGTCTACGCCTTTGGATAACAATACAAAACTATCCAAAGCAATGGGACCTGTTACCTAGCCTGAACACGAAGCAATGGAAAACGTTCCCAATTTGAGTGCAGTATAGGCAGCTTAATGTATGCCGCAATAACGACTAGACCAGACATAGCTCATGCTGTCTCAGTTGTAAGCCAGTACAGCTCAAATCCAGGGCAAGCACACTGGAGATCTGTAAAGCGCATAATGCGTTATCTAAAGGGAAACTGTAGACAAAAAGCTTGTGTATACTAGAACATCTAGTGAAAAAATGTAAGCATACAGTGACTCTGACTGGGCCAATGACATTGACAACCGGAAGTCAGTTTCTGGCTATGTTTTTAAGTTGGCAGGAGGAGCTGCGAGTTGGTGCAGCAGAAGACAACCAACTGTTGCTGTCTCAACTACTGCGGCAGAGTATATGGCACCAGCCAAGCTTCTAAGGAGGCAATATGGTTGATGAGACTGTTAAATGAACTACCCATTGGAGGCAGTTATGAGTCTATTGTGATACACTGTGACAACCAAAGCGCTATCACGTTGACAAACAATACTGCTCACCATGGTCGGACAAAACATATTGACATCCATCCAGCATCATTTTGTCAGGGAGAAGGTACATAATGAACAACTTTCTATCAAATACCTACCAACTGAGAAAATGGTTGCAGACATCTTAACGAAAGAGTCTACCACTAGGAAAGCATGAATGGTGTACCAAGGAGCTAGGACTAATATTAATATGTTTACTGTTTCGGGCTATGGCAAGTGGGAGTGTTGAAATGTTTTGGTTATGCCACAGCCCTCTATGATGTCATTGGGGTCCACTGTAGGAGTAAATCCAGTAGGCCTTGGTGTTTGTTAATATAAACTTAGTTTATAATATGCATCCATGGAAACGGTTGCTGTCAAAATTCAGTCCGTGTGGTCTTAAGGTGAATTCACGACCTTGCGTGGCCGTGCATGCAGCGCGGTGCAGCGGCTGGTAGACCAATCAGAAACGACTTGCATGCAGTGCAGTGCAGCGCTGCCGAAGTTGGTCGACATTCAACTTTTGCAGCACTGCACGCAAGTCATACCTCCATAGATCGTATATATTCTGATGGCTCACACTGGCTGTGGCCAAGGCGACTGACCCACCGAGGCTTTAAGCCAATCAGAAACAGACAATATCACGATTTAGATGGCCGTGATCACTGCAACCAAACTGCAACACGGCTCAAATCAAAACAAACATAACCCTACACACAGTTACATGAACGCGTCTTTTACAACACAAAAAGCAACCTAGAATGCTATATTTCTCTATTCTAGGAATTTCTCTATGTTCTAGAAAGCCTACAAGGTAATGCCTAGGCCTACGCCAATATCTTATTATTTCTTAACACTGAATTTATATGTATCGGCCTAGTAATACGGCAGTCCTAGTGATACAATAGGCGGAGGCCTAGGCAGTGAAACCGCATCTGTGCCGGCCGGGTCGTGAACACATAGAACTTCCCACGCACTACTGCAGCAGCACGGACGGCGCTGCATGCACGGCCACGCAAGGTCGTGAATTCACCTTTAGTGTATTTTTCTACCACTGTCTAAAGGCCGATCCACAATTGAAATAAGGGTTGAAATAAGAATCCGTGAAATAGTGAAATAACAACAAACTGGTTCACAACAGACCCGTAGTACCTTATTTCACCATAAGAGAGCGTTTCAATCGAGCACTTTTCGACCGGATCTGACGCCATAGTCACGGCCTACTCCTAACCGATAGCAGGCCGTGGCCAAATGGGGCTTTGCACTGCGACTTTTTTCCACTCGCAGCGCCAGCACCGACAAACAACGAGCTGTCAAAATAATAAAATTGCAACATTATGAAGAAAACGAGGTATGGCGATAGTATAACTGCTCAGCAGTTAAAACGAATAATGATGGGCAACCAAGTTTTGAAAGTTTTGTATGTTTCTTGTTTGTTTTGAAGATTTGTTTTCAAAATCAG
This sequence comes from Isoperla grammatica, assembly GCA_945910005.1. Taxonomy (NCBI): domain Eukaryota; kingdom Metazoa; phylum Arthropoda; class Insecta; order Plecoptera; family Perlodidae; genus Isoperla; species Isoperla grammatica. The sequence continues at coordinate 84,844,533 of OX246737.1, forward strand.
AATGTTTGTTGTTTGACAGCTTGATGTTTGCATGTCCATCGACTCAATTCGTTTGTTTCATTGTTGTAAAGCAAGCTTGCAAGAAGCCTTCGACGACGACATTATTAACAACAACAAATACAACAACAACAACAACAACAACAACAACAACAACGACCATATCCGGTTCGACTGGAGTAGGCCTTCTCTTCTCGAGCTCTGATTGGTTCGTCATAAGAAGTTGAAATAAGAAATGGAAATGAATCATTTCTTATGACTATTTCAATCCACTGTGACCAGTGGCGTAGGAACCGGGGAAGGGGCAGGGAGGGCAATGCCCCCCCAAGTTTGATCCAGGGGGGGGCAGGGGGGGGGCAATGCTCGGCCCCCAGTGCCAAAAATTAGTTTTCTATTGATATTTTCGGAGAAAAACTGTTGTGATTTGAAGTCGGTGATTTAGAGAAAGCTGGCTGCGAGCGAGTGTTGAGGAGACTGCGCGACGTCGACCACTTGCCAATCTAGTTGATGGCAACAGATAGGCACCGTGGTATCGGCCTCCTCATGAGAACTATATTCCCGGACGACGTGTGGCATCTAGCTAAGAGCCTGCAGACAAAAATTCGTTCTGTCGAAACCAAATCACCCCAACTTGCGGAATGGAAGGGTTCAATCAGCTATCATTTATAGTGGTCTACCATGACGTGTGAAAAGAACCCCGACATGTTAGTAGAACGATTCACATCGTTGTTGTACCATGTTATATAAACATACACTCGTGGACTGGCTCGGCATTATACAATGCATGTGAACATCCACCACTGACTTCCGAACAGAACAGAATAGAATAAAGAAGTGGCTCAACCCATGATCCGAGGCATATTCAAAATTGAAACAAATTATCGAGGATAAAACATTCCTAAAGGATGTTAGACACACCAGTAATTATTTCCACACTGGAGAAATCGAGTCGTATCACAGCCAGCGACTCAAATTCTTACCTAAGCGACTTCACTTTGGATATGTTGGCATGTACCTGCGATCAATAATAGCAATTCTTGATCACAACAACAATGTGGGTAGAAAGGCGAAACTGCGAAGACCACACTACTCGAAAGTGTCAGGGAGATGAGTGATGAAGAATATATACGAACTTAAAATATCAACATGGAAACGCGACATAGTTTCGAGGGTGTTATCGCACTTTATCTCCCCCCGATCATGTGTTCTGCCCCGAGTGACAAAGCCTGAAACTGTTCCCGCCAACATTGCCCCTATTCCGCGACCATCCATGGAGGAGCTGACAAGAACTTATCAAACACGATATCCTGGAAAACACACGGAAGACTTCAACCAGGCCGGCCCATCGTCTGCCAAGTGAAGTACCGGTAGACATTGTACAGTTTGCCTTTCCATAAAATCGAAAATGATGCACAGATCTTATTTGAATAAAAACGTTTATTTCAAGCAAAATAAATTCAAAATTAAGATTTTAACTTATGGGTTTATGAATTAATTTAGTGATTTCGCTTTTAATTTTTATAAACGTAACTCCACGGTTTAATTAATTGTATTGATTGCCATATTAATAATTTAATAATTTGGTTCAATGTCTATCACAAAACATATAAATTACAAGCTACTTTAGTTTATGTCTACTTTGTGAAAATATTAAAATAATATGAACAACTTAAATTGAGTATGATTGCCATCTTCAAAACATGAAAATGGTATCTGTTATAAATTTGTTTTGGATGTGACGAGTCAGGGGTGTTTACTGTGGAACGAAACAACAGGCGCCTTCGAGTTTAATCTAACAGCGCATGTGCAGACACTCGAGACTGTTTGGGTGCCTGACCCGAGATAACTAATAGTAATAGGCCCATCTGCATTATATAAACACAACAAACTTGACTCTTTGGCTTTCTCTATTGCTGCCAATTCTTCTGCAGAATATTCGGGCTCAAACTGGTACCCAGCCGTAGCCATCGAGAAATATGCTACGCAAAGTGTTACAATTACGAGACGATGCAATGCAAACCCGTCACCCTGACTGACTGACTACACACGCTGCCTGCCCCTCCTTCCACTCGTTTACCCCTCCCCCGAGTATCGTGTGACATGACGTGCCGATGCGCACAGCAACGCTCAAAACGAAATGCAACACCCGATTACACATCTTCCTTTTGTACCTGAACGGAAGCTCCGATTACAAAATCAAAATATACAAAATACGCAGAAAAGAAAGACGCAGCGAAAAGCATTACATCATTTTTTTTGGAGCAGAATCCTCCAAGGTCCCAAGGCATACAGGTTGTCCCAATGCTATTTCTTATGGGAGATTTTCGCCGATGGGACCTAGCTCGAAAATTACTAACTTTGATGTTTCTTTCCCGGGTTATGGTGAACCCGTTTTTTTCCTTTTAGTCGCTAATTTCATAGATAATTTGAAATTAGCCTTAGTTAACATATTTTTTTGGTTTAGCAGGTGAGAACCCCTTTAATGGTGAAAGTAAAATGACTTGTTTCCTTAAGGTCTCAATAAAACAACTAGATAGCATAGTGGGAAACCTTAAAAACAATGGGGGTGGTACGATTGATGGTATTTCTGTAAAATTATTGAAAGATGCATATCCCATTATAAAACTTAAACTGTTAAACATAGTAAACACGTCTTTGCTTAACGGGGTCTTTCCAAACAATTGGAAAGAGGCAATAATAGTGCCTAGATCCCTTAAGTGAAAAAGACAACAAAATCCGAGGAGCTCAGGCCTACAAACATGCTACCAGTATTTGAAAAAACTCTGGAGCAAGCTGCTCATACACAACTTGAAAGATACTTCAATGGTAATAATTTGCTTGTAAAAATCAATCAGGGTTTAGGAAAGGCCATTCGTATGAGACGGCAGTGCAGTGGCTTCTCTCGAAATGGACATCACAAATGAACCCGGGCAAATCAATATTGGTGGTATTTCTAGACTTCAAAAGAGCATAAATGTGGGAGTACCTCAGGGGTCTGTATTGGGGCCATTTCTATTTCTAGTGTATATAAATGACATTGTACTTAGTCTCTCAAAATGTAATATAAACATGTATGCTGATGATACAGTCATATTTTGTATTGGTAGTGATATTCGAGAGATGATACACGTAATTAATACAGAACTCAAGGATATAGAAGACTGGTTAAAAATAAATGTATTGAAATTAAACTTAAGTAAATCAAAATGGATGTTATTAGGTGTAGGCCAGCTTAGAGATTATAGACTGAACATTGAGGTCAAAATTGTTATGGACCATAGTGAGATGGAAATGGTAAATAATTATAAGTATGTGGGTATAATGTTAGACTGTAGACTTAACTTTAAGAAACATGTGCTATATGTTGAAAGCAAAATAAGAAAGAAAATTGGTTTTCTGAGCAGAATAAGTAGTTATGTAACCTTTTATACAAGACTGTTGATTTACAATACCACATTGCTCATATTGCATAACAGTATTATATCAAGCTTATGTAACAGACATACAAAGACTGCAAATTTTACAAAATAAAGGGATGCGGATAATACTTAAGTGTAGTAAATAAGTTGCAATTAGAAATATGCTGGACTGTCTGCAATGGCTAACAGTAGAAAAGAACTAGAAGTGTGTGGAGTGGTTTACCTGTACAAAACCGAGAATAGGCCGTTACCCAAGTACATGACTGAAACAATAGTAAAAATAGAGTATATACACAGGTATACAACCAGAGGCGCAGTTCATGGTATATATTTAGACTCCTGCAATAAGCAATTGATGTACAAATCTCTATTTTATTCTGGAGTACGAAAATACGATATGTTACCTAAAAAAACTAGACTAAACTCGGACGTTAAGGATTTCAAACAGAAAGTTATAGGCCTAAAGTTCCTAAAAAGTAGTGATGATGCCAGAGTGTGAACTCAAGGCCTTAATTTTTTGTGTTTTTGTGAGTTTGCTTCTAATTATGACTATCTAGGCCTATTAATTAATATCTGTTTTATGTTTTATTACTTTGATAATAATTGATAATTGGACTTGATTGTAGGGCCTACATCGAATAATCGGAAACCGGTTTGAAACCGGTTACGTAGAAAACCGGTTTTCATTTCGTAAACCGGTTCTTTGAAAATAAAAAAATCACGTTTCTTAAATACGCCGCGCTTTCCTGTGGAACACTAGGCGCATTCTCGTGTGCCCGCGGGGCCCTAGACAGTCAGCAGTCAGCACTAGGCCGGCTCGCACGTTCGCATTGCGAGTTGTGACAAGTGAGTTATCTGTGTAATTAATTGGTTATCGCGATGTCAAAACAAAGCAATGAGTCTCGTATGTTTGGAATTATTTCAAGAGGACAGCAGATAACAATTGGTAAGCTACTTTTGTTATATTATAGGCTATCTTGCTTTGTAAACCCTCCCACAACTACGATTTTTTGTTGCTGCATCGTGTTTTATAAATAAATATTGAATATAGTCTTGGTTATTTGCATACGTAGGCTAGATAGTTGAAGTTGAATTGCGGTAAGCTACAATTAAGTATTCACATTTCAGATTATATAACGAAATAAAAGCGTAGGCCTACTTCCATGTTCAAAAAAACTTTCGTTTTTAAGCGAGCGAAGCGAGCGTCTCCACTTGACTCTTATGGCACTTCATTCTGTTTTTTTGTTTGTTTGTTTTTTTGTTTTTGTTTTTTGTTTTTGTTTTTATGTCTGTCGATAGCGGTCGAACGGAAAGTCCGATCAACTTGAATTTGGACCATCCACAAGCCTCGATGTGGATTGAAGGTGTATAGTTTTGAGGCAAAATCGTTTGAAAAGTTACAAAGTTCCACCATAGTTACTGCAAAATATTTTTCTGAAACAAAATGGCGGTAAAATGTGAGATAGCCATATTTTTTTAAACTTTTTTCCGGTCAGGAATATGTTAATTTTATGGCGATACGATAAATATTGGCAAAGTTACACAAAAGTTACTCGAAAATAATAAATATATTTCTGAAACACAGTTACGGCAAAATGTGAGGTGGCTATATTATAGTAAATTTTGGTCCGGTTACGAATATACTAATGTAAACTCGATCCGATACGTATAAGAGGCAGAAATAACATTTTTATTGCTGTCAATAACTGTTAGTAACGGTGGCGGACCGCGGCGAAAACATGACAGCGAAAATTCTTAGCAACGCACATTGCACTGCATCCAACAATGTCGGGAAGTATAATAGCTATGGAAATTAGAAAAATTTTTGCAATGCGCATTCTTGAATTGTTGTTAATTGTTGTTTGTATTAGCATTGAAATCTTTTCGCCAGAAAGTTCGTAGATATTGACGCGCTCGCTTATCAACGCGTCAAACAGAGCGTTTTCCTAGTAATATTTGATTTGAAAAATGATTTCACTCGTTTCATTCAGCGAGCGAAGCGAGCGTCTCCTCGAGACTCTTATGGCACTTCGTTCTGTTTTTTTTTTTGTGTGTACTAGACTCTTATGGCACTTCATGCTGTTGGTTTTTTGTGTTGTTTTTATGTCTGTCGATAGCGGTCGAACGGAAAAACCGATCAACTTGAAATTTGGACCATCCACAAGCCTCGATGTGGATTGAAGGTGTATAGTTTTGAGGCAAAATCGTTCGAAAAGTTACAAAGTTACACTCAATAACTGTTAGTAACGGTGGCGGACCGCCGCGAAAACACTAGACAGACTCAAGGTCTACTGGATTTACTCCTAGCGGAGTAATTACGAAGCGCAAAGTAAGGTCATTGAATGAGATCCAAAATCGCCATTTTGGATCCAACTACAAAAATCGCATTATTATTTAAATAATCGTCACCAATAATCTGAATTTACGCATAAAGTATTACAAAATATATATATATAGAATGTGAAGACAAAATCTCATTACTGATTGTTATTTTGTCTTTTTGGCCCATAATTTGTTTTGACAGATCAATTCATTTGTTTTTCTGAATGATTCTCCCATTTGAATAACATGGGATTTTTAACATTATGGAAATAGGTTAGATGACCTTACTTCGCACGCGCTGCGCGCGCGCTACAAGCGATCTAGTGGACCTTGGACAGACTGACAACGAAAATTCTTAGCAACGCAAATTGCACTGCATTCAACAATATCGGGAAGTATAATAGCTATGGAAATTAGAAACAATTTTGAAATGCACATTCTTGAATTGTTAATTGTTGTTTTTATTAGCTTTGAGATCTTTTCGACAGAACGTTCGTAGATATGAACGCGATCGCTTATATACGCGTCAAACAGAGCGTTTTCCTAGTTTTAGGTAAAATGTAACAAGTGTGGCGACACTTTATCATTCATGGGAGGGTCTACTTCATCCATGAGAAGTCATATTAGTAAACGACATAACATCCACGAAGACGATGAAGATGCCGACGATCCGAAGCCCAAACAGCAATCTCTGTTCGACACAGGCTTTACGAGTGGTAGGACGTGTGATAAGGAGAGGCAAAAAAAGATCACTGATTTAATTGCCAATATGATTGCTCAGCACAATCTACCACTATCTATGGTTGAGTGGGACGCTTTTCGCGTTTTGTTAAAATTTACTGAGCCAAACTATGTTCCAATTTGCCACGAAACAATTAAAAAAATGATAAACGAAAAGGCTGAAAAAGTGAAAATAGAAATAAAGAAGGCAACCGATAAAGCTTCCCACATTTCCTTAACCACAGATGCCTGGACAGCAAATAACAACGCAGGTTATTTGGCAATCACTTCGTCATTTTTGGCAAGTGACTTCGTATTGGAATCGCCAGTACTTGACACGATTTTGTTAGAGGATCGCCATACAGCGGCGTTCTTAGAACAAACCGTTGTAGATGCCATCAATGATTGGGGCTTACATGGTAAAGTGTCAGCAATAGTGCACGATAACGCATCAAACATCGCTCAAGTTGCTAGTCACATCTCACATACGAGAAGGTGGCGATGTGCCATGCAGTGCTCATACTCTACAACTCTGCATTCAAGAATCAATGGGCACAAATAAAACGGCGTCAAACCACCCGATCGCAAATGCTGTGAACGCTGTAAGCCACTTGGTGGCGCATTTCAACCATAGCGCGTTAGCTACAAGTGAGCTATTACGCCGACAGGTAGCAATGTCATCTGACGACGACGAGGTCAACTCAAAGAAGACGCTGAAGTTAATTCAATCCTGTAAAACGAGATGGAACTCCATCTATTTCATGTTTCAGCGTTTGACCGATTTGAGATGGCCCGTTGTGGCGGTGTTATCTGATATTAAATTCACAAAACATACGCTTGCCAAGACGCTCGACCTAAAAGACTCGCAGTGGACACTGATTAAAGACCTACTCCCTGTACTTGAACAGTTAACTGCGGCAAACACAATTCTTTGCGGGGAAAAATACTGTTCCCCAGCAAACCAAGCGGTTCAGGGCAGGCTCTGGGCACGCACTGCTCGTTAAGGGCGAATGCCGGGTGTCGGGCGTAAACAAATGTGTCGTACTGGGCGTGTACTGGCCCGGCACTGCTGTCAACAGCAATTGTAGAAATATCCAACAGTGCTCCGCCAGTGCCGGGCCTGTGAATATACCGTACCGGGCGGTATATACGGGCCAATGTCGGGCACGTACCGGGCACGTACCGAGGATAATCAATCGCCTATACTGGCCCATTACCGTGCCAGTACAGCATGCTTTCTCACAATTGAGTGGGATACACGAATTAAATTATTATAATCATCACAATATAATATCTTAGCTCATACATTACCACTTAGAAAAACACATAGCAACTTAGTTCTTACAAATTATTACCTCTTAGTTTTTGCTTATATTATCTAGCCCCCTCTGCGCCCAGGGAAGAATTTAGAACTATCGTTTTTAAAACTCGATATTTTTCACTAGGCCCTAATTAGTTTTTTGTAGGTTGGAATCTTGACGTATTTTGCTTATTATATTAACATCATCTAGATTAGTTGTCAAGAGTGCTGAATTAAAATTTCAGCCAAATCCGTAGTCGTTTGACCTGTGCGCGACGAACAAAAGTAAAACTCGATATTTTTCACTAATACATTTTTTGTAGGTTGGTATCTTTACGGAGTTTGCTGATTATGTAAAGAGCATTTAGTTAAGTGGTCAAGAGTGTTGACTTAAAATTTCAGCTACATCCGTCAAGTCGTTTGACCTGTGCGCGACGAATTGTTTAAAATTCGATATTTTCCACTAATACATTTTTTGTAGAATGGCATCTGGACGGAGTTTGCTGGTTATATTAAGAGCATCTAGTTTAGTGGTCGAGAGTGTGAAATTTCAGCCAAATCCGTCAAGCCGTTTGACCTGTGCGTGACGAACAAAATTGTGTATACAAACACACATACACAGACAAAAGAGCTGATCGAGTTGAATGGAAAGATTCACTCCGCTTCCCTACGCTCATCTTATTACTTTACCACCAATTATGTGTCTTAAAACTTTATAAAAACACAATACAAAATCAATAACATACTAGCTGTTGTAACAATTATGTCAATGTTAAAACGACGATTTGAAAGTGACCGGGTCAAGACCGATTATGATTGGTCGATTAGTCGCTTAGTCCGTCCGGATTGGTAGATGACAAAAACGAAGAAGCTTCGCGATTGGCGCACCAAGTAGTCGTAAGTAAAGACATACTTTTAACCCATTTCTTAAATAGGTACGAACATGTAATTCTCAGTCCCTAATCTTATTGAAATTATATTTCTTTTTTGTATACCCGGAATGTTCTAGTTCCATGCGTTCTGGAGATATTAGATTATGAAAAAGTCTGACTTCAACTTGTTTATTGCCCATCTCCATCCAACATTATACAATCCTACCCTGATATTTTTCAAAACGACGATTTTAGCGTATTTCGGGTAGTGAAGTCAATCTCCCGCTAGGTGTAGTACTAGTAAGTAGCGTTGCCAACTGCGGATTTGTCGCTAAATCTAGGGGAATACAGAAGCCCTTTGATGGAATGGGGCATCCAACCAAGAATAGCCTTCTCTGCCAATTTTGGTGTGTATTTATTCATTAATTTGCAATAGATTCCATAGTGATACATATATAATTATACCTAAAAGCTGCTAATAAAACTTCCAATATCTTAAAGTTGTCGTAAAACATTGAAAAGTTGGCACTATTGGCACCTTGTGATGCAAGCAGCCAAGAACCAAATCAACCAAGCAACTCGAGATCTAACTTCGTATGTAAGTATGTATTTTCTAATTAAACTTGTTAGCTGAGGTCTAGCGTTGATTTTAGACCCTACCACATGGAACCACATAGACATTTTAACTACTGAAATCCATCTCTAATATCGTATAACAAAATGTAGGCTAAATTAGATTGCCGTCTAGCTAGGCTAGGCCTAGCGTACAAAGGCCATGCTTTGGAAGTTAGGTTAGGGAGGCCTAGGCTAGGCCTAGGCCTAGGCCTAGCCTAGGCCCAACATTTTTATTTGAAAGCTTTTGACATATGTATTAACATGTTAGGTAATAATGATTACGTACCGACACAGTCTACCTGGGCCCAGGCCTACCAGGTTAGGAGGGTAGGCCTAGTTAGGTTAGTGTTGGTACATAACTGCAAATTTACCACATGTTAGGCTAGGGCCTATACGCCTTTAATTGTATCTAATTAATATTATATATTCTCAATGTAAAAAATGTAGGTAGGCACAAATTAAAAACAAAATCTTTAGACCCAATTTGAGACGTGTTTTTTTTTTCATAATTTACATTGGATCAATCAAGGTTGAAATCTTGTGTTACCTCTAGGCCTACCTAGGCCTAGGCTTCCATCATGGCTCGCAACTTGCTACCAACAAAGCTAAGGTATTGATATCCTAATTAATGTTGCACTTGTTATGGAGCCCACATCCAGCACAAAACGCTATCAAAAGCGGCTAAGAAAAAAATGCATTCAAAATCATTTAGATGCAATTGAATTAGACGTTATTTCTAAGGTGATAGTTGAGCACATTCCACCTTTCAATGAAGATGCAGGTAGTTCTCAGTCTTATCTCAAGACACTACCATCCAATCTTCACTCACAATCAGATACTAGTGATGATGATTGTGCTACCGAGGATCTCCATAGTAGTTCTATGGTCATTGACGATATTGTCGATACCGGTACACCCTTTACTTTACCTGTGGCCGTGGATTTAAATTGTGGTGTTAAATTTCCCGAAAGAGGAGGCTCATATTTTTTGTTATCTGATTCTGATTCAGATGACGACAATGACGACACTCTTCAAACATTCTTGCGAGATTGGTCATTAGAGAATAACATTACGCAAACTGCTCTTAGCAAACTTCTTAAAGGATTGAAAAGTTGGCACCCTGAATTACCTTGTGATGCAAGAACTCTTTTACAAACTCCTCGAAATATCCAGCTGACGACAATGGGCAAAGGACAATATTACAACTTTGGTTTGGTAGATAGTATATGTAAACGACTGGATAACCTTAAAACACTTGACACAACTGTTCTTCATTTAAGTTTTAATATTGATGGGCTTCCACTCTACAAAAGCAGTGGCAAGCAATTTTGGCCAATTTTATGCTTGATTGAAGAAGATGATAAGCGAAAACCATTTGTAGTAGCTTTATACAGTGGCTCTACAAAGCCACCCATTGATTTATACTTGACGGATTTTGTCAACGAATTGTTAGCTCTTGAAGGAAAAACGTTTGATTATAAGAGCCAGAAGTTTGCAGTAGCAGTTCATGCATTTTGTTGTGACACCCCTGCAAAAGCTTATGTCAAATGTACCAAATCTTATAGTGGCTACTTTGGGTGTGATAGGTGTTCTCAGCGGGGAGTTTATTCTGGCAGATTGATTTATCCTGAAATCAATGCACCTGTTCGCACAGATGTTTCTTTCAGCCAGATGGAGAACCCCGAGCATCACAACTCCGTTACTCCATTGTCGAAACTAAACATCGGTCTTGTTTCATGCTTTCCGCTGGACTATATGCACCTTGTTTGCCTGGGAGTGATGCGTAAGTTTCTGCTTGCATGGAAAGACAGGAGTAGCCCCCAGAGATTGTCCCTGAGAAATGTAGAGCAGTTAAGTTTGTCAATGGTCAACGCACAATCATTTTGGCCATCTGAATTCAGCCGCAAACCCCGATCTCTCAAAGAGATTGATCGCTGGAAAGCTACGGAATTCAGGCAGTTTCTACTGTATCTCGCTCCAGTGTATTTGAAAGATGTGCTAGCAGATGATCTTTACAGCCATTTTCTGCTTTTATTTTGTGCTGTAAGAATTCTTATTTCCAGCGAACATGTGCAATATGTTGATACCGCAGACAAGTTGTTGCGCAATTTTGTTTCAGAAGCGAGGATACTCTATGGCGATGAAGTCTTGGTATACAATGTTCACTGTCTTGTTCATCTGAGTGCTGACGTTCTGCGGTTAGGGCCTTTAGATTCCTTCAGTGCCTTTCCGTTTGAGAACTTCTTGTTCAGCCTTAAGCGTTTGTTGCGGAAGACAACAAATCCTTTGCAGCAAGTCTGTAGAAGGCTGAAGGAAACTGAACTGCAAACTGCAAAAGAACATTCTTTGCCTTCCTCGTTTTGTGTAGTTGATAGTTCCAAAAGAAACAACAGAGAAAGCCCAGATGCTGGTGTGTATGGAACACACTACAGTAAAATTGTTGGTCCATCTTTTAGACTGTCATCGCACAAACGAGACTCGTGCGTTTATCTTAGTTCTGGTACAATTTTAAAAATTGAAAATTTTGTTGTATCTTTTGGTTGCATATTTATAATTGGTCAGAAATTTGTTAGCCGAGAAGAATTTTTCAGATATCCTTGCCTTTCCTCTGAATTGTCCATATTCAAGGTTTCAAACCTATCGCCAGGTTTTTATTCGTATCCAGTTACGAGCATAGTTAAAAAAGCTGTGCTTTTACCATATAGGGCTATAGGTAATGTAGATTCCTTTGTTTGTATTCCTCTGCAGCATACAGAATAGGCATAAAAGGAAGTCTCATACTATGTATACCACGCACTTGAAACCGTTGTAGCTAAGTCAATTTAAGTTCAAGTCTTGATGAAAACTAGCGTACTCGTGTACCACGGATGGCCATTTTGCCTTGACCAAATGGACTCGAAACCATGGCAGTTGTTGTTACTGTTCAATGTCAATATCACAGCCTTATGGATATGGATGCAAACGATAATAGTATATCGATAAGATACGTTATGCGTATCGTATCGCGATAATCGTACAATACGTATTATTTACTGTTGCATATCGTGATTATTGGCGGTGATATCGTCTTATCATCCTACTTTCAAACATTGCACGCGATATCATTTACAAATGGTAGAAGCCTGCAACGTAGCTGGCTGCAGCAGTCTGAAGAGTCAGAAGAAGTGGTAGGCTATGTTGAAAGAGGGATAGATAATGGGGCTTAACGTATCGTTGTTCTTGCAACGATGGCATAATCAAGACGATGAGTGGGTGAAATATGAAGATAATATTTGGAGGAAAGGGGAAAGTGGGAGGGCAGGAAAAGCTAAAGAGGAGGAAAAAGGAGGATGTGGACTGCATTTCGTCTGACTTCTCACTCGCGACCTGTCCGGCAAGGGTGGCCCTACCAGAAGCATACGCTTTCGCCGGCATAGCTCTCAGGATCATTAAAGCACGCAAACCTCCCCACCACGATAAGGTAGCTGGGCAGGAGGCTATGTTGAAAGAAATTGATAACAGATTTAAGGTAGCCTAACCTTTTCAGCAATTTTAGGCAAGAATGGACACATAAGTTATTGTTTAATTTTCGAAATGGCTTGTAGTTTCCAGCATATTTACGCACAGGATTTTTGTCACGTTATACATTTTAGAATCTAGCCCCTGAACTTGTTAACACACTGTTCTCCGCAAGCGGCAAGTGTGACATCAAAATAACGGATCCGTCATATATGACTATACATATTGCACCACATAAAAGATATCGTACTGTGACAATAATAAATGCTTACGATATTATATTATGGCTATGTTGAGTATCCTCCTTATAGCTGACATCACCCATTATACTAGTGCCATCTAGGTAACTTTACAGCTGTAGGCCTATAGTAGGAGTATACAGCTTTTAAAACAGTTTGGGGACTTGGAAATCGCTTCCGAATGTGACTTCGAAATACTTTTCAAATCAATTTGAGGACAAGTATACCACAGTTCTTAAACTGACTTGAAGGGAAATCGACTTGGCTATAACGATTTCAAGTGCGTGGTAGGCCTATACGTATGAATGGATTTGTGTTGTAAATTGTAACGTGCAATCATTATAGCGTAAAGACCGCATTCTATCTAAATGATTAGTTGATTATTTGGTTTGATTCTTTATTCTTGGCTGTCGGGTGTCGCCGCGTCCGTTGTCCATTAAAAGCTGTTGTTTCGGAGTAGTTGCATAGGCCTAGTCCATCTTCAGAGACTTGATGTGCCAGTTCGTTCTCGAACCTTCGTGTGTTCGACCCACGTGCGCTTTAGGCGCTCTGTAGGCTTTCACGCCCTACTCAGCTTCAAACCGTCCTCCCTATTGAAATTTCTAGGCTCCATCTCAATCCTATAGCCTCTCGTACCAGGTAGTAATGACTCGGGCCGCAAAAGCATACAAGTTTTGATTCTTGTTTTGTTTTGTCACCGTTATTGCAACCATGCTGTTCAAGATGATTTCTGATCCAAAAAAGCTGATGAATGGACCTTTATCTAATGTACTGATATCTACAAGTTATTTAAGCTAAATATTGCTACGATACCATACTACAGTATACTCTTGTTTCAGAGAGTATACATATGCAGTAGTAGAGTTCGTGTTGGAGGGGAGCGTCCAGGTTGTACCCACATCCTGGCTAGAAGACAACCAATGCTATTGGCCTGACTCTCTATCAGATGAGCAGAGAGTCAGGGCCGTTGTGAGAAGTGCGGTGCCTGACCTGAACTCGTGGTCGGCCAACGAGGTCATTGTGAAATACAAATCAAGTAAGTTGTTGATCAGGTTATGAAAGTAGGTGCCAATCGGCTGGAATGGTATATTAAGTGAGGAAAGGATCCAACAGCTTACCTTCGTGTAGTAAGATGACGGATTTGCGAGTTTGAAGTACACATAAAGACATAATACAAAATATAACGAGACGTTTCGACCGAGGTCTTGCTCACTCGAGAGAAGAATGGCTTCATATTAATCAGTATCTCCATAAGCTACAAAAGAAAGATCCTAAATAATATGTAATATGTAGGCCTAGGGCCTATGCTTGCTTAAAATCACAAGTAGATTTTTTCAAAACTGGTTGCCTGCCAATTTTAGTTTTAGGCAAAATGAGGGCAAACGTTTTTGCATAATGGATGAGTACCTTCCTATGTTAACAATATCCATGTTGTTTATTATTATTAGATTATTATTATTATTATGTATTATTATTATTATTATTGTTATTGTTATTAATGTAATTATTATTATTATTATTATTATTATTATTATTATTGTTATTATTATTATTATTATTATTATTATTATTATTATTATTATTATTATTATTATTAGTCCCATGTCAAAGTATTCAGGTTAAATTAATTCCTCCTCAATGATCCTGACACTATATAGGCTACCTACCTATAAGTTGTTACTGATCACTGATCAGGTTTCAGTAGGAAAAAAACATTTTGCAAAACTGTATTTAAACATTTGAATTTACTGTTTTGCATGGTTATGCTAAGTCAATGAATATCAATTTGTTGAAAAATTCCATATAGTTACTACTATATGTAGGCTATGTATTTTATGGGGAACTAAATAGCCACACGTACTGTGCTAAAAAGTGGTATTTTTTTTAAATTTTAGAATAAAAGTGCTAAATACTCAACTTGAAATGCTAATTTTTACACTCCTCTATTATAGATGATCTATTGCGAGCTCGCTCTAAATGTAAACAGCTTGAGACGGACCAGGGAGTGGTTCAAACAGTGACGGATGTCTCCGATGATGATGAGATGCCTCAGAAACGAACAAGGAGGTCCATAACAGTTGCCAGTTATGATACGGATGATGAACACGATTGTTTTAATGATGAGCATGATACTAATAAAGTGGGAAGAAGCCCCATAGTAAGTTTGGGCACTATTCCAGAAACTCTCCCTGTTGCATTTGCACCACAATCAATTGCAATCAATACCCCAAAGCAACTCAACAAACCTGCTAAAATATCTGCCAACAAATCCGCCAACAAACCTGCCAACAAATATGCCATAGTAAGTTTGGGCACTAGGCCTATTCCAGAAACTCTCCCTGCTGCATTTGCACCACAATCAATTGCAATCAATACCCCAAAGCAACTCAACAAATCTGCCAACAAATTCGCCATCAAATCTGCCAACAAATCCGCTAACAAGAGTTCCGCCAAGAAAAATTTCAGCATCACCAAACGCAAACCATTACAAGACAAACATTCTCTATCCGAACCTAACTTCACTCACCGTCGCCAAGTATATTCACCACCAGAACAAACATCATCAGGTCAACAGCAACAGGATATTAGGATCGGCAGGACAGAAGCAACTTGCGTCAACTGTCTCCGTAAAGATAGTGAGTATCTAATTTTATTGATCTGTTTTCTAATAGTTCGATAACAATAAAGGGCAGTTTTTGTCTCGTGCATGTAAATAGAAGCAAGACACAAAGTCTGAAACACAACTTAATTACCATGTACAGAGTCATACCTTGACGAGTTGGACAAGACTGGATCCTATTGAGGGTGATGCGAGTTTAACTCAGAACAATCTCAAAACCCCATTTTACATACCAACATTTCTTGGCAATATCTTACAATGATTGGTTACAACTAACAAGCATACCATATATTACAGAATTGTGGCTAGGTGTATTCACACAGAATGGCAGCACGTGATTGCCTGAATACACTAAAATTTGTTTAAATTTTTGTAGTCCACCTTGCAAGACTCTTATGCCATATTTTTGTTTTAGGCTCTAACGCAAGGATATTTGGAGAGCTTAACGACATCAAGAAGACAGTGCAGCAAATACTGTCCTTATTGAAGATTCAGCAGCAATCTGACGTTGTTGATGTAGGCCCAACAGCCCAGGACTTGGGGTTACCGTTGACCAGCCTACAAGACATCATGGGTCTGGAGTCTTTATTAGAAGACTGCACTGAAATGACTAAAAGAGTGAGTACAACTAGATACCCTACATATTAATGAATTGATCACATTCTAAATTTGTAAATTTATTTTATATGTGATTTTCAGGTTCATTTTCTTGGAACCTTGGGCGGGAAAGATTTGGCTAGCATCGTCCGCAAAGTCTTGGGAACCCTGATCTCAGATAAACTTGCGGAAACTCTAAACTGGGTTGGGCGAGAGAAAACCTCATTTCAGACTTTTCCCAAAGTACTACTTTTAGTCATTGGTGAGTTGAATAAGGAAACCTCTTATCTTTATTTATTTGCTCAACAGGTGGTATATACCGTAGGCCCATGCAAATTGGTGTTGGGTGGTGTGGCAGTTTGACTACTACCAATATCGGGCCTAATATTTTTGATCTGTACCTTAAACGACTGAAAATATTAGATGATATTTTATCTGCCAAATCTTAGACTTAGATATTGCAATTTATTTTTTAGTGTCAGTTCGCGAGCATCAGCTCGGAAAAGCCATTCCATATGCCGCAATTGAAGATATAATAAAGCCATGGCTGCGGGGTGCAGCTGACCGAAGTGGGGGACGTGCTCGTCGAGAGACTCGAGTTAAAAGGAAGATAGTACACACACCACCTCAACCTCGCATGCAAGGCCTTGATAGTGGCGAAGAAAGCAATTTAGCGGAGTCGATCAATTCCGAGAGTGAACCAGAAAACGGGCCACGTGCGATTGATAGAGAACAGTCAAATTTGGAAGTTCTTAGAGATCTCGAGTTTGCGGACCTATAGTGTATAGTGTTGTGTGAAGGAAATGGTATGTGGTATTGGTAGGTCTATTTAACCCTGCATTACTCGCGTGGGGTATATATTACCCCAGTACTGCAAAATGTATCGCTTTTCAATGGTTTTCAAATGTCCTGCCCCGTTCTTCTCAGAATTCTCAAATTAATCCGTCTGTTATGTTTTTCAGCTGTTAAATATTAAACGGACTTTGTACTTTTAGCACAACATAAAATTGAAGGTAAAAAAATGTAAAAAACCTTTTTTTCAAAAAGTTTTAAAATTTTATTTTCTGACAGAAAATGGTAACAGTATAGTAGCACAAGATTAAACAAAGGTATAAAGTAAAGTTGAAAATAAAATAATAAATTCTACGGTAAATTTCTAGTATGGCTCAACGCCCTAATTTGCATAAAAGATTTTCGACAGTGAAATCGCTTCAAATTTACAATAGGTTTGGATGTAGAAAAGTGTGAAACAATGTTTTGAAGTGGGTGGCTACCTGTAAAATTGTCTAAAATACGGTAAATGTGCGAGCGAGAGGGAAAATGACAGAAGTAGACCGCCATATTAGGCCATTACTCACCGAAAGTAGTGACGTCAGATCAGTGCAGCCAACCACACAAAACACCTACTTCCCCTCGGTATTACAAAAGGCAATCATATCCAGAGAGCAACCACCTCACTTCATCGCTGACCGTGAACTGAGACAAAGGGCGCAACAAGTGCACGTGCATGTGGGAGGAAATGCAGATGTCAGGCAGCGGGGCTTGACATAAACCAGACCCCCTAACCCTCTGAACTTTTGCGGGATGTCAGGCAGATGGCAAAAGTCACTTGCCAACAGTTGGTGAACCTGATGGGCGCATGCTGGACGCAAAATAACATGGCGCAGTGTTCGAAAGTAGCAAAAACCACTCACCTTGAATAGCTGAAATTTGTGTGCGAACATCGCCATGGGTACCTAAAAAGTCGTAATGAATAGCCTATAAGTACTAGTTATGTATAGTATAACACCCAATTAACAGTACCTTTGTGCAGTGCAAGTGCGTGTAATAGCCGTTGAGCCATACTAGAAAATTACCATGCAATTATTGATATTTTCAATTCTTCTGTAAATTGAATGTGAAATACGAACATTTTTAGTAAAATGCAAATTTCAGCCATTTATTATTGGATCTCTATTTCTTATAAAATAGACAGTGTATTCTGTTGAACTCAAATATGTTAGTCCAACATCCGAACACCTTCTGAGTTTGATGACACAGGTAATTCAATTAAGTTACTGACAAATATTTTTCTGAAACAAAATGGCAGCAAAATATGAGATAGCCATATTACAGTAAATTTTTGTCCGGTCACGAATATGTTTATTTTATGGGGATCTGATAAGTATGGCAAAGTTAAAAAAAGTTACTCGAATATATTTTTCTCAAACACAGTAATGGCGAAGTGTGAGGTGGCTATATTATAGTAAATTTATGTCCGGTCACAAATATACTAATTTAATCATTATCTGATATGTATTAGAAGCAGAAATTACATTTCTATTACGGTCAATAAGTGTTAGTAACGGTTGCGGACCGCGTAGAAAGCACTAGAAGAAAGTTCGTGGATCAACGCGTCACACAGAGCGTTTTCCTAGTATATACCCCACGCGAGTACTGGCGTTAAACAAACACACGAGTAATGCAGGGTTAAGCTACATGGTATCCGGTTGAGGTACCCAGAAACCGGTTCTGAACTGGTTGTAAGGCAAACTGGTTATGACTTTAAATACTGGTTCCATTTTTTCCATGCCTCCACCACATTTCCCTCTTGGGGATGGTTGGGTGTAGTTTATGTGTGGAATATTTTTGAACCAACTATGCCTACTACTATTTATTAGTTACTAAAAGTACCAAAAAATTCACGAGACTTCCCTACTAATGCGTACGTTCTATATTCTGCATGCACCTGAGCTGTATACAACTACAACCGACAACCAATGAATAAAACTGAAATTAAACAATTTATTTTATTTTTGAAATTATCCTGTCTATTATTCCGCAGAAAATACTGTGTTTTGGGGGGTAAGTTTGAGAAGCAAATGCAGAGCTGGCCACATTTACATAAGAGGTTGATTGCAGTGGCTGGGCACGTATGAATAGCGGTAAAGAGAATAACGACAAATGTATCCTGTGTGAACACTACAATTGTGCTGTTGTTGTAAAGCTGTTGGTAATATTGGAACCAAACCAACTTATAAATGTTGTTACTCTATAATGTTAGATAAAAGTTGTAATGGAGTAAGAGCAAATACTTATTGACCCAATCCACATGATTCCAATGAAATAAAAGTTTATCATAAATTTGCCTTCTGTCAGGCCTTCCTCTAGTGACTGGCCCCGCAAATTGAGGACTCTATTTGTATTTGATCTCTTTTGGGGCCCAGGCCACGTTTTTAACCCCCCCCCCCCCCCCCCCCCCCAATCACTAGAGTAGATACCAACAGTTAACAACGTTTACACGTAGTTATAGGGGATATTGAGTCCGGACACACAATTATGAATAATAAAATAAGTAATAACCATATTATAATAAGAGAGGGGAGAGTTTCAGTATTACTGTGGATTCCATGTTGAAGATACCACAAAGTTATCCAAATTGATCTTTTCGTTACCCATCGCAGCCCCATTGTCGACTGTCAGGGCCAAGGGGGCCTCCTGAGGCGCAGGGGCTGGGCGCGGTCGCGCCCCTTCGCGCCCTTTTCCTACTTGTATTTTTCTCTTCATGCTTCCGGAACTCTTTAGCGTTCCAAACGCCCACCGAACCCCGACGCCCTTTCAGGAATTCCCTTATGACTACCCTGGTGACGTCTGATTCGGCTGACGTCATGTGACCTACGTCGAGTACGTCGCAAACGACAAGTACTATTTTCTTCCGTGCAAGATTTTAACCTATAACCCGACAATTAATGTTCTCATTTCCATGTTGACACCAACAGATGTGAAGTATGTATACATGATCCATTTAATTGCTACTCTAGCTTCAGCATGCCAGGAGCCCTTTTCTGTTTTCTGTAACTTCGTTATCGTATATCCTGAAACGAATTTTGCCTGAATTCAAACTTGTTACATAGAAAGTAATGTAATATTGGTCGAATTTAGGCAGAATTCATTGCAGGGTATAGGAAAGAAGTTGTTGCAGAATAGGGCGCCCAGTCAACCATCCTATTTCGATAACAAGAGTACGTCCGGGTGCCCGCAATGTACTGTGGTTCGGGGCCAGTGCCTTTTCAATGCCGGGCCCGCAGTGTCCGTGATGTCGGACGGTGCCGGGCCGGTACCGGCAAGCCATGCTGGGCCTTATAGGTAACGGTGGACAAATCGGTGCCGGTACGGTACCGTCCAGCAGTGCTGGCCTAGTACTGCTGGCGATCTAAAAACAGTGCCGGGCGTCTACCGGGCACGAAGTTTGTGTTTGCTGGGTCCCTGGCGATGTTATACATAGTTCTGCAAAACTTGATGCAACATTAAGGTGAATCTACCCCCCCTGAAAAAACACTTTTGCTAGGAATTACTTGTAAATGTGTATGTGTGACGTCTGAAATGTACCCCTCCTCCCCCCCACATCCGCAAATCCGACCGACCTCCGCGCGCTTCGTTCTGATTTCAGTCGAGCGCTGGCTCTGGTCAAAGCAAGGTCACGCCTGGCAAGGCGCCGCTCAGCTTACTGGGTGTCATGTTTCCCCCCAATACTTGGATTAAATCTGTACATTTGCGTTCTCAACTACTGTTGAGTGGTGCTAGGACACAAGGAGACAATTTCTTTGCGCAAATTACCTGTCTAGACCCGTAAAGTAGTTACGACTGGACTGCGACACGAGCAAACTGGTGCGCTTTACATCCGTGTACGTAAATCACCAACACTCGAAAAGTTTTTTTACGTAGGCTTGCGACTGCAAGCATTTTGGGAAGATAAGGGTCGAGCGCATGATATGCACTTTATTTCTTGAAAGTGACTCTTTTCATAATTAAGTTATGGAATAGTAAAAACAGCATATACTCAAGTGCCTTTTCACCGGGACACGAAAAAATTCATTAAAAAAAACTGGTCACATAATTGTGTTTCAAAATTGTATTCCATCATTCCTAAGATAATAATAATAATAATAATCTCTTTATTTAGCTATAATAAGCGATCAGTTCACATACAAGTTATATTTGCACAACACATTAAATTAAATACTTTACATTACATACATTTGGATCAATAATAGTCGTCACTCATAGTATAATAGTCATACAACCATTTTCAAATTAAATTTCATCACTCCAACAACTTTAGTTTTATATATTTGAAGTACTTAATTTTAAATAACCTAACATCTTTGGCCATAGTGATCTCACTAGGTAAGTCATTAAATTGCCTCACTCCCATATAAAAAATAGATTTAAGCCCTTTAGATTTATTCCCATTTGATAAAAACCATGTGTTAGCATTTCTTGTCCCATGTTTATGTATGTCTCCAACTTTAATTAACCTAGTACTCAAATATTCTGGTAACATACCATTCTTTAATTTAAACATAAATAGCATCACTTGATAAGTTAACCATTGATTTATACTCAGCCAATCCAAGACCAATAACATTCTGCCCACAGGAGCAAATCTATTACATCGGAGAATACATCTCATTGCCCTATTCTGTAATAGCTGCAGATCATCAAGATTTGTTTTGAAAGCTTGATATAGTAATGTTGCACATAAATTAAAAGTAGGCTTAACAATAGTATTATAAACAATAATTTTTGTACTCATTGATAAATAAAAAAGAACTTATTCGACATAAATATCCAATTTTCTTACGTACTTTCTTTTCTATATCGTTAACATGCTTCTTAAAATTTAACTTGTCATCTAAAATAATGCCTAAATATCTAAAACATTTCACATATTCTATAACAATTCCATAGCAACTTATAGCATACTACATTTTCGTGTACTTGACAAATATGGTCTAGAGGTTGAATTACATGAACGTAAAGACTTTTAAAGCTATCGGTACACGTAAAACATAAAAGTGTAATTTTTTTAAAACCACTTTTTGCAGATATAATATCTATGTTTATCAACCTTCATCAAAAAAACTTAAATTAAAAATGTTAAGTTACCTAGATACCTTCACCTTAATTGCTGACGAAGAAGACTCGTCAACGTTGAAAACGTTCATACAAAGCCTAAGAAAGGAGATCACGCGTCGTTTCTACGAAAAGATGAACTGTTTGGCTGTAATTGCGACAGCCGCTGACCCGCGCTATAAATCACTTGACGCATTTCCCGAAGAAGAGAGACAAGAGATAAAAGAGGAAATATTACGTCTTATGAACGAGGTTGCCGTTGAAGTTGCACCCGTTACACCGTTAGAGGACGAGGAAGTGGATTCATTCTTCAAGAGTAGCACCTTGTCAAGTGTCACTACAGTCGTCACAGTTGAAATTGAATATGCCAGGTACAGTATATGCCTAATCCTCCTAAATTATCTGAACAAAATTAAATAATTGTTTAATTCTATAATTATTACTAGTACAAGTAATTATTACTTCGTCAATACGTCGAAATAGATTATTTTTGTTTCCAACAGATTCGAGGCTGAAGATTCTCTAAAACTAAAGGAATGCCCACTTAAATGGTGACAAGCTAACAAGCTACGATTCCCACGTTTGTCATCAATTGCTCTGCAATATTTGGGGATACCTGCAACTTCAGTTGCAAGTGAGCGTCATTTCTCGAAAGCAGGCTTAATCATTACAAAGCACAGAAGTAGCTTGGCGTCTGTTTCAGCAAGGAGTCTGCTAATGGTCAATCATAATTTAAAAAAGCAGTACACAGTGTGCATAGTTAGTACCAGTGCAATATATTATGTATGTATGTAAAGAATAGGCCTAAGCTTATAATTACAAATTACAATTGATGCAATATTTTTTGTTTCAGTCAACCGAACATCAAGATGTCAAATGGATGGATGGATATCGGATTCGGAATCACGGCGCAGATATTATTCCGCCTCAATACTTCTCTAATTGTGAACGTTTCTAATTTGACTGAAATATAAATATATACTCTCCTTCACCACATAATCTAGATCGTAGAGAGTTTATTACATCCTAGTCCCACAGTCCCACTTAGCCAGCTCAACGCCTAGAACAGGCCTTCCCAATTGGCGGCCCGCGGGCCACATCCGGCCCGCGGCGTTCTCTGGTCTGGCCCGCACTCTTATTTAAGTTCTGTGGAAACTTTGATTTGGAATTTAGCAGTTTGTAAAATCGTGATAAAATTTTGGTGCTTACTGTACCTGTGCGGTCAATGTTGTCTTCACGCATATTGTTTCGCTCAAGACCCATCCTGTCCTGTGCGTAGAGCAAATCTTTTCAATAGAGAATATAACAGTAAACGACAAGCCTACCCCCACTACCACCCCCTTCGGTCATTCACTTCACTGTGACAGCTTGGCGTGCAAGAATGCCACAGACAGGGTTGTTCTTCAGTAGTCAGTTTACTGTACATTCAGAAGGCTGTGTGTGCTATTCGCAAAGAAATAAAGAAGACAGTGTGTGAAAGTGTGAGTTGTGTGAGACGTTGTGCGTGACTGTACATTGATTTCAAATTTTAAATAGTTCTGTGAATCATTGGAAGGATTTTTTCGTGTGCAAGATGAACTCGGGAGTGAAAAAACGTAAAGTGGACGATGAAAACCGGGCTTTTAATAGTGAGTGGACTTATGATTTTTGTTTTATTATGCCTGCACGGCCCAACAGCAAACCCATGTGTTTGATTTGCCACGATACTGTTGCTGTTGTCAAAAGCAGCAACCTTAAACGACACTACGAGTCCAAACACAAAGGGTTTGAGACAAATTACCCAAAAGATTCCAACAATAGGAATAGAAAGATAGATAATATGGTTGCTAGTTATAACCAGAGCACTAATGTTATGACCCACTCAAGTTCACAACAAGACAAATGTACGGAAGCTTCATTGCGCGTATCTTGGATTATAGCAAAAAAGATGCTACCTTTTACAATGACAGAAGTTGTGAAAGAATGTATGACTGCAACTTGTGAAGTTTTGTTTGACAGTCCCAAAGAAAAGATAATAGCTGAACAGTTCAAACAAATTCCGTTATCTAACAACACATCCACTCGTCGATGTGAAATTATGTCTAAAAATATCTTCGCTCAGTTATCGGAGGACTTGTTGAAAGCCGACGCCTTTTCAATCGCTCTCGATGAGTCAACTGATGTAAGTGACACGGCTCAATTGTCAGTATTTGTTCGTTTTTTTAACGGGACGTCTATGGTTGAAGAACTATTAGGCCTTATTCCGCTCAAGGGCCAAACGAGAGGGGAAGACGTAACAAACGCCTTGGTTAAATTTTTTGAAGATAATAACATTGATTTGACGAAAGTTGTGGCAATTACCACCGATGGCGCGCCGGCCATGTTAAGCAAAAACAAAGGTTTTGTTGGTCGAATCCGACAAATGGTACCACGTGTGTTATCGTACCACTGCATCATTCATCAAACCGCCCTGTGTGCAAAACTAAGTCAGGAACTCGCGCATTCGATGAGTATTTTGACCAGGTTGGTTAATTACCTGAGATCAAAATCGGCATTATTGCATCGTGAGTTAAAAAAATACCTAAAAGAAATTGATGCAGAATATGGCGACCTTATTCAACACAATAATATTAGGTGGCTAAGTAAGGGACATGTCGTGCTAAGATTCTGGGCCATAAAGAATGAAGTTGCTGCATTTTTGGTTTCTAGCAATGCAAAGGGTGCTGAAGAATTTGTCGACTTTATACAAAACGCGGAGCAAATGCTTAATGTTGCATTTCTAGCCGACATACTAAAATTGATTAACAACCTAAACTTGACGCTGCAAGGGAAAAACAAGCTAATAGGCGATTTGTACGAGTCGATTGCCTCATTTCAAGACCTACTTACCGTTCTTCAATCGGACATTGAAGATGGAAACTTCTTTCATTTTCCCACCGTAAAATCGTTTGCAGACACCGATCCCGATACAAGCTACGATCATGATCCGTTCATTTCTTTCATCAAAATGTTGGCAAAAGAATTCGAAGACAGATTTGAAGAGTTTCGCGGGAAAGAAGACATATTTCGCATCGTGACAAATCCCACATTACTATTGCCAACTGGAGACATGATAAAGAGCGTTAAGAACATGTTTCCGTCGACAAATGAGGGGGAACTGCAAATTGAGTTCTGCAAACTGAAGAACGATTTCGAATTCAATGAAAAACTAAAAGAAGCCAAACGTAACGATACAGCACACGGTATCGTAGACTTTTGGATAAATGATGTAAACGACAGCAAATATCGTGAATTACGATGTCTGGCGCTACGTATTTGTACGATGTTTGGTTCCACTTGGATATGCGAATCTTCGTTTTCTGCAATGAACTTGATCAAGAACAAGAATAGGTCGTGCCTAACAGACATTCACACAGAACAATGCCTTCGTATTGCCACCACTTCGTACGTGCTAAACTTTAAGTCACTTGCGAGAAGCAGTCATGGACACTTTTCTCACTAGGAATGGGGTAAGTCTACTTTATCGACGGCACTACTTCGGGTCGCTCACCTGGTTCTAAGAACAGTCGACAGGTGGTAGCACTTTCAATTTTTCGGGATTGCTATCAGCTGCTCGATAATGGCGTCAGTAAACCTGGGTAAGTACGTAATTTTTGTGAAAAATTATTATTTTTAGGTCTGAAACTAATTAAACTTTGAGATAAAGTGTTGAAATGATAAATTTAAAACATGGGATATTTATATAATTAGGGCTTATGTGAAATGTATCATATTTGATACTACGGGCGATTGTCTACAGATCTGAGGTTATGTCTGCACACACAACGTAGCTCCATAAGTATTTTTTATTTCCAGGAATGCATACTAAAGACATCGAACAAGAGTTAAATTTGCCATTTGACCCTGATTTGTCAGATTACGAATTCTCGAGCAGTAGTGAGGAAGAAGAAATTTTGCCTACTAGGCACAATGCAGATGTGGATGAACCTGGTGAAGACCATGCCAGCTCAGATGGACGTCGGCGGGCGAATGATAATGAAACTGGCTGATTCTTTGCCTGCTGGCTGTACCATTTTTATGGATCGCTATTTCACATCCATAACACTAATCGAAACATTGCAAGCACGAAGTATGCAAGGAGTTGGGACCATCATGGCCAACCGAATTCCGAAAAACCTTCCTTTAAAAACCGACAAGCTGATGAGAAAACAAGGACGAGGTACCAGTGACCAGGTGATACGACAAGACGATATTGTGACAATCGTAAAATGGTTTGATAACAAGCCAATATTTTTGGCTTCAAACAAGTATGGAATACACCCCGAGGATGAGTGCCGTCGCTGGTCCAAATCTGATGCCAAGTACCTGCAGGTGAAAAGGCCTAATGTAGTAAAGGAATATAATTTAAACATGGGCGGAGTAGACTTCCTCGACCGGATGATTGGCTTCTATGCCATGCGCACTCGAACTAACAAGTGGACCGTTCGAATGCTGTTTCACTTTGTTGATTTTGCTATCGCAGCCTCTTGGATTGAATATCGGGCTATTTGTAAGAGTCTTGGGCTACAAAGAAAATGCATTTTGGACTATTACCATTTTAAAAACGCTATTGCCGAAAAATTGATCTACTACTATCAACCACAAGAACACAGTGAGGAAGACAGTGAAGACATCGAACACGAACCCAATCTCAACAAACGTCGCTGTGTACGTCCTTTGCCACATGTTGATGCCAGGAAAAACTCTAGCTTACACATGCCTGAAATGATGAACGTCAAACAAAAAACTCGATCAAGGTGTAGGTATGCAGCATGTACAATGCTAACTTTTGTAATGTGTTCCGAGTGTAAAATCTTTCTTTGTTTTGCTTCTGGCAGAAACTGTTTCAAAGCATTCCACGATAAATAGAAGGGCTCTAGGTCTCTCAGCAAAAGTCTGATCGTCTAACTAGAAATACAAATGAACTAGAATAGTCCCTACTGCAATTTGTATGAAAATAAATAAAAAGATGAAGTGTTTGTACAGTGTTTACTAAATATGATTTGTTGTACTAATATCCCAAAGTATCATATATGATACACACCCTACCCCCCTAATGGTCCCCCCCAATTTTTTTTTGTTCACCAATTGTTCATAATCAATGTATGTTTGTATCAAAAACTTTGTTAAATTAAAAAAAAATGAAATTTCGACTAATGGGTCTGAAGAGGCTTTTCAACTTCCCGAATACGCGCGGACATCATAATGTGCGTTTGTCGTGAGAGCTGTTTAGTGCAGCTCTCACGGGGGGGGGGGGGGGGGGGGGGGATATATACACACAAAATCAGTTTTTTTTTTACATTTTTTTGAATATACACAACTTTAAAAAAAAAAAAACGGTTTTTAATCGGTATTTTAAACGATTATCAGGTTCATAAAAATACTATTCGGTGTAGGCCATACTTGATTTTATATTGCAATAATTGTGATTGTAATAATGTATGGCAGGAAAATGTAATAGCGCATCGTCGCTAAACAAAGATATATTATTAGAGGACTGGAGATTACATTTTTCTTATACGCGTTTGCGGGAGTTGTGGGGGACGTATCACATGTACGTTCGATGGAAGGTTTGAAGAGCATGTTCCCGGCTGATTTCTTCTAAGAAGATAAGATTTCCTTTCATCTTCCCATAGGAATTTTCCCGAATTTTCTTTCTTCTTTACTCTCAACCTTAGCTCTCCACGTAAGCCGCCTGCAGGGATGTCAATCCAGACGACAACGGAAACTTGGACATCGGCTCATCGTCTTCTTCTATTCACGCCGTCGTAGGTGAGGTCGGTCCGAACTTATTCAGGGATGAACCTAACATGGAGAGTGGAGAGACTGGCCCAAAGGCATTCAGAGCGAACCCCTACTACAGACTCAACCGACTCTTTGATTCACCAATGGAAATCTTCTTTCCTTCTTCATGTTTATTATTCCTTCCTATAGCAGCAGGCGTAATCACTACTGGATGTGTAACTACGACGTCTTAAGTAGTTCACAACAGTCCATGATCGTAGTTTTATATTCTTCGAGTATGCAAATTGTAGATCATTTAATGTCACATGTACAAACCAATTAACCCGGTATACTATATTATGTTCCTCCACTTAGTCAACGGCAACTAGGGATGACATCGGGTATCCGGGTTACCCGAATCCAAAAATTACCCGAATCCGTTCGAAGGATTCGAATCTTGTTCTGGTACATTTTTAGTTGAATTGTTGTATGCTTCAACAATGCGCCAACAATGGTGATAACAAAATGACTTGTTTCCATTCCATAAAATACTTTCCCGCTCCGTTATGTACCCATTATTGGCTTGATTAAAAATAGACTAAGCCTATTTTAGGCCGCGGCCACACAGGGTCCGTGCAGTCCGGCAATGCGTGCAGCCCGTCATATCCGTCTCGAACAAGACCACGAGACCAAATGGTCGTGTTCACACAGAATGCGTACGCGTCTAATCCGTCCTTTCCGGCTTGTCCGTCCTGCGTCTCGTTTCAAATCAGTTTGTTTTTAGACGCAGGACGGACAAGACGCACATAGAAAATGAGCACTGAACCCTCTAAAGAAGATATTATTTCTGCTGTCTTTAAACATCTACCTTTATGGGATGCCAGCCATAAGGATCATAAGGATCAGAATAAAGTTCAACGTATTTGGCAGTATCTTTCGACATTCGAAAATATTAAAAAAAAAATTCCTGGTGCATTAAAAGTTTCAAACAAAGTGTGATATTCACCAACATCTTGCCTATCAACACAAATGTCGTGAACCCACCCTCATCAAAAACATTCAATTTTAATTCTAAATTCTCTGAAAGAAGTAATTTGCGAACAATCCTTGTCGGAGACTGAACGGATCGCAAACCGGATCTTGTGTGGCCACCCCCAAAAAGCCGGACAAGACGCAAGACGGAAAAGCCGGGTGAAAACGTGCTGCACGCGCCGGAACGGATCCTGTGTGGCCGAAGCCTTATGTGGTGTAATTGCTGCAGGCGAGGTCTGGTATGCCTGTGCTCCCACTGGCTCTCGGCCTACCCCCACCCCTTCCCGACCGTCATCACTGGCTGACAGAACGCACGCTAGCAGCTTCTGCCACGGGCGGTCAATGGCCTTCAAATAACATGTTGAGCGACGTGATTTACACTTCTAGGATTCGGGTTACCCGAATCCTTTGGGGCTGGAATCGAATCCAGATTTTACTAGCCGATGTCATCCCTAACGGCAACGCTTTCTCACGGCAGGCTACTTCGAAAGAATAGCAATTGGATTGCTCCATTTCACCCATT
The DNA here is from genome assembly GCA_945910005.1 of Isoperla grammatica. Classification (NCBI taxonomy): domain Eukaryota; kingdom Metazoa; phylum Arthropoda; class Insecta; order Plecoptera; family Perlodidae; genus Isoperla; species Isoperla grammatica. The sequence continues at coordinate 84,873,924 of OX246737.1, forward strand.
AAGATGCAATACTCCTCCACTTCACCAATGACAACACTTACTCGCGGCAAGCTACTTCGAGAGATTATTTATAACAATAACTCCATTTAACCCATGAAAATGCAATACTCCTCCACTTCACCAATGACAACGCTTTCTTGCGGCAGGCTACTTCGAAAGAACACAATAAACAGTTGTGCCTTATTGATTGCTACCCAAGAACAGTCTATCCACAATGCTAACCACGAATAAATAACCACGAGACAAATATGAAGGGTACAACATTCCTTCCCATCGCCAATAGAAAGAGCGACTGGCGGCCCTAGTTCTTCATTTAAAGAAGTTACTGGCGTCGGAGAGAAACATTACAAGCAGAAGAAGCAAGCGAGAGAAGTGGCCTACAAGGAGCTGTGTGACAGACATGGCGGTGAAGAGTACATCTCGGAGATCGTATCGTCCGGTGCAGGTGTATGACAGGTATGCCACTCGAGACATTGGGGCTGCTGACGTTAAGTTTAAACTCGATACTGGGGCGGAAGTGAACATTCTACATGACAGTCTTTGACAAGCTTACATGTGACAAATCATTACTAAAGGAGGGAAGCTGGCGAATGCTTGAAATTTAAAAAAAATCGACTTTTTTCAAAATTTGACATTACTTTGAACCATAATTGTAGCATATGTCACGTGTAGCATACGTCACGTCCGCCTAGAAGGTCGGGAAGACCGACATGAGTAACGGCCAGGCCTAGGCTAGTCAGTGGGCTGCAAACCTTGGTTCATGTAAGATGTTATCAATATATATCTACTAACAATGGAAGCATCGTGTTATTTATTCCTATTGATCCTAAGGCCAAACATGAAACAAAGCTAAACATGGTGTCAGAAGTGAGCCCACAAGTTGTAATAAACCATTACTTAAGTGATAACGCCTAAAAAGTGCGGACGAAAGAACGTGGACAGAAGGAAGAAACGAACAATGGAAGCCCAGCTGTATAAGCCGCCGGGTGAACTAAACCTTAATGGTAACGTGTCAGAGAACTGGCGAAAATTCAAACAACGCTTTCGTAGATTCATGAAAGCTAGTGGCGGGGATAAAAGTAAGGACGAATCTGTGCAAGTGTCAAAACTGTTGAGCTTTATTGGGGACGAAGCCCTGGACGTGTTCAACACGTTTTCGTTTCTACCGGGAGATGAAGACAAGCTCCAACCAGTCCTTGACAAATTCGAACAGTATTGCTCCCCGCGCAAAAATATAGTTTACGAGAGATTTAAATTCTTTACCATAACCCAGAAGGATGGACAGCCCTTTGAACAGTTTTTAATAGAACTAAAAATTGCTGCTAAGTCGTGTGAGTTCGAATCGCAAGAAGAAAGCATAATTCGCGATCAAATAGTTCTGGCAACATTAGATAAAACTATTCAGGAACCACTTCTACGAGAGCCCAACCTAACACTACAGAAAGCTGCAGATCATTGCCGCACCTCGGAAGAAAGCAAACGTCATGCGAAAGCAGTTCAAGAACAAACACCAATAGATGCCGTAATGACGAAAAATTACTCCATGGGAAAATCACGCTTCAGTTCGTTTAAGAAGAACAAGCCGAAGGAAGAAGGTGGAGAATATTTGTGTAAAAAGTGTTGTTATACTCATAAAGCAAGGAACTGTCCGGCTTATGGTAAAACGTGTGTGCTGTGCAACGAAAAAAATCACTTCGCGAAAGGCTGCCCGAAACGTAACAGGCCAAAGAAAATGCACGCGCTAAAACAAGAAGATGAAGACTTCAATAAAGAAGAAGAAGAAGATGAAACCGGAGAAGATCCACATAACCTAGAAGAACTCTATGTTTACGCACTGAGCAAAGTGCCCGAGAAAGGTAAAAATCCAAAGACCATTAAAACTGCTGAGGTAGACTTTTGTAGAACCATTAAATCTAAGCCTGTGCCTACCCCAGGAACAAGGTCCTGGAATGAGACCATCTTGATTAATAAATGCCTTGTTGACTTTAAATTATACAGTGGCGCAGAGGCTAGTGTTTTGCCCATACATAAGTTAAAGGGAATCAATCCAGAAGCTCTTTTGAAAAAAACTAATGCAGTTTTAGTTGCCTATGGTAATAATAACTTTAAGGTTAAACCATTAGGTGTAATAACCTTAGACTGCCAGGTAAAGAGAGGTACTACAACACCTGTAGAATTTTTAATTGTAGATACCAAAACTAAACCATTGCTAGGTCTAGAAGCCTGCATTAAACTTGACTTGATTAGGCGTATAGATAAGATACAGGTCAGTCACACGAAAGAAACTGTAATTAAAGCAAATAGAGACTTGTTTACAGGTCTAGGTAGCCTTCCAGGTACCCATGTAATCGAAATCAAGGAAGGAGCCATTCCTGTAGTTCAGTCACAAAAAAGAGTTCCCCTAAGTCTGCATGGAAAACTCAAAGAAACGCCCATAAGACCAACTCAGACAGGGCCTAAATTTGGGCGCAAGTGTTTGTTATTTACTAGGGTTTCTTAGCGACGTCGAGTCGAGGGTATGTGCAGGTCCGTATCAGCCAATGGCGTAGTGGTCCTAAAGTTAGGCCAGGCCTAAGTTAAGACTTTTTGTAAATCCGGGCCCTGGGCTAGTCCAATCAGCTGCAACGGAGTACGTTATAGCTGATTTTGACTCATATCACCATATTTTGAAATACACTTCATGCCCTAAATGTCTAAACAATACATTGACTGTAGCAAGTTCTAGTCAGTGTGGTTTTGCCCATAAAATGTAACTAACTTGCGGTTCATGTGGGGGAGTGGAAAAGTCTATTTACACTTCCAAACGGTTAACAACGACATAAACAAAATCTGAGTATGATGTGAATCGTAGTCACAAAGTCATTCACTCACTCTGCTGTGGAATAGTTTTGTTCTAAAACTTCTATGTTCAACATCGTTCAAAGTTCACCTAAAAGAGATTCACAATGATAATTTGAAAGGGACCATTTTCGTAGCGAGTGCACGCCTGTCAGTCAGAAAAGCATATATGGCGCTAAACCCATTGTTGAAAGAAACTGACTTTATTCATATCGGGGTCAGTTACGATGAAAGTTGGCACAGAGGGGATTTACTTCCAATTACGGTGTTGCGGCAGTAGTGGATCTACTAACTGGCTACGTCATTCACTACATTGTGCTGTCAAAATATTGCCGGGCAAGCATAGGCGTGCGCACGGCCCAGGCCGGACCTCATGTGTCAACTTGGCGGTCGGGCCGCGCTGGACTCCAATTCCTTCAGACCCGGCCTGAACTGAGAGCAGTTTCACTTTAAACTTAACTTTAAATTAGTCTTTAAATTAAAATTCACTGTCAGTAGTGCGTTTTTACGCAAAGGCACACTTCACCCAGGGCTGCGCAAATAGTTTATAATTTATTTTTTATTTAAATGAAACGAAACATGGTTCTAGTATAGGGGCCACAAGATCCTATGACAGCGGAAAGCGTCGCGTTTTAGGCCTTAAAAGTTAGTGCAACAACCGAAAAAAATTTTGCCTTCGGTGAAATTGCCTCCAGCGGCTGGGGTTTTGCCCCAGACCCCACCTATACCACGCCACCTTGTGCTGGGTCTAATGTTAAACGCTGCGCACGCCTATGCTGGCAAGTGAAAAGAAGAAGACTGAGCTTGGAGAAAAATCAAAGAGTTTTCTGAGTGGAAAGAAGGTCATTTGGAAGAATGCAAACAAAATTATACCGGTTCATCACAAGTGATGGAAGTGGAAGCTGCTGACCGCTTATAGAGCGACGTTCCGAACAATTTGGCTTCCGATACACTAGGCCTACATTGCTGTCGGACGGTGATGACAAAAAATTTTACCACCTTACCAAAGAACGAGTGTGTGGCCCTTGTGACGTTCTGAAATGAATTATCCTCCCATTATATTTCGTGCTCTTTAAATTAACTTGCCAGAGAGAGACGCAGGCATCGTGTCTTCTACTGTTTCTCATTCCTGTGGTTCTCATTAGAGTGCGCGATGATCTTTATATTATGTTGTTCGTTTTTATTCTCAAGTTGGTGCGTCATTCTTCAGTAGGATTTATTATTGGCTAGTTATGACGATGCGATTCTATGCTAGTTTCGGTGATGAGATGTTTGAGAGCTTGGGGCCTGGGGGAGTCGAGGGCAATCACTGGTGAGACACAGACGTGGGTTGTGAGAGCTATTTTGAAGGCGTGGGCGCGCGGCTGGCTAGAGGACTGGAGATTACATTTTTCTTTATACGCGTTTGCGGGAGTTGTGGGGGACGTATCACATGTACGTTCGATGGAAGGTTTGGTGAGCATGTTTCCGGCTGATTTCTTCTAAGAAGATAAGATTTCCTTTCATCTTCCCATAGGAATTTTCCCGACTTTCTTTCTTCTTTACTCTCGACCTTAGCTCTCCACGTAAGCCGCCTGCAGGGATGTCGTTCCAGACGACAACGGAAACTTGGACATCGGCTCTTCGTCTTCTTCTATTCACGCCGTCGTAGGTGAGGTCGGTCCGAACTTATTCAGGGATGAACCTAACATGGAGAGTGGAGAGACTGGCCCAAAGGCATTCAGAGCGAACCCCTACTACAGACTCAACCGACTCTTTGATTCACCAATGGAAATCTTCTTTCCTTCTTCATGTTTATTATTCCTTCCTATAGCAGCAGGCGTAATCACTACTGGATGTGTAACTACGACGTCTTAAGTAGTTCACAACAGTCCATGATCGTAGTTTTATATTCTTCGAGTATGCAAATTGTAGATCATTTAATGTCACATGTACAAACCAATTAACCCGGTATACTATTTTATGTTCCTCCACTTAGTCAATGGCAACGCTTTCTCGCGGCAGGCTACTTCGAGAGACTATTAATAGAAATTGCTCCATTTCATCCATTAAGATGCAATACTCCTCCACTTCACCAATGACAACACTTACTCGCGGCAAGCTACTTCGAAAGATTATTTATAACAATAACTCCATCTAACCCATTAAAATGCAATACTCCTCCACTTCACTAATGACAACATTTCTTGCGGCAGGCTACTTCGAAAGAACACAATAAACAGTTGCGCCTTATTGATTGCTACCCAAGAACAGTCTATCCACAATGATAAGCACGATCAAATTTTAAGGGTAGAATGTTCCTTCCCATTGCCAATGATTACGCATAATGTGACAGGCGTCGAAAGAATAAGTACGACTACACTCAATGAACAAAGATCATATGAAGGACAACATCCACCTTGAAAAAGTAAAAAACACCCACCTCCAATCCAACAATCCAGTTGAACATCAAAATCTTTGTCCAATACCGATGTTACGCCACTGGCAAAACAAGTGTAAACATTTTATACATCTCTATTTAGACAGACAATCAGTTGGAAGGCAATCCAGAGCGCATTTTCTAAAAAATGCGTGGCCAATGACAGCTACCACTATATAAACGATTATAAAGCAGCTCCAAGTCTTCCTCCTGAGAATTGCCATAGCATTGTAAGTAGATACGAGATCGACTTTGATAATGTTGTTGCATTTGTGACCCGGCACGCTTTATGACCAAAGCATTTGAAACCGTCACCGCCTAGCTACCAGGCCTACCAGTCAAGATAACAGTGGTAGGACTAGACCTAAAACCGCCTGCACTTGTCGCGAAGCTCTACTCAAGACAACATTAAGATGAAATAATCAGAAGAAAGAAGACAAGAGAACCTTTCACTGCTGAAGCCCTGGGCTTTAAAGACTGTAAGTACACAGTCTACGTAAGTGAGCACCTTACCAAAATAAACAGTCATCTCTACTGGTTGAGACTTGCAAACTTGCAAAAGATCCCATGGATTTAAATATGCATGGACAAAAAATGAGAACATCTTCTTGAGGAAGAATGATGACACGCCAATCATTCCAATAAGACCACCGGCAGACATCCCAATTAAGGAGCTGCGGTCAAATCAACCATTGGTAAGCCTAGGCTAGGGTTGCCAACTCTCCCGTATTTCCCGGGAAATCCCGTATTTCCCAGTCATTTCCCGCTTCCCGTATCTACTGTACATGGGAATCAGTTTTCCCGTATTTCCACAATTGCGTAAATACATCTTCAGTTATTTGTTTGAAAATACAAAATTTCAAAAACTGCCGCCTCCTGCCCCTCTGAAAGGCTGTGGTTGCAGTGCTTGTATGGTATTGGTCTACGCTCTACCCCCGCCACCGCGACCCGCCCGACCTTCCATGAAATAAATGTTTTTGTGGCTCGCCGCTCGCCTCGCAGTCGCGTCGCCGTGCATTCAGGTGGTTGTCAACGTCGTCTCACGTGTCAGTCACTTTAAACTTTGAAGTTAGTAGTGTTAAATCACGTGTGTAAAAATGAGCGACGCCGAGGAAGCAGGGACAGTGACACCGCCACGGAAGAAGACGAAAGGTACAAAGCAGATGTGTATTTACCAAAAGAAGTGGGAGGAGGTTTACAAGTGGGTTAGACCAGATCAGTCCAATAAATCAAGGGCCTATTGCACATTATGTATCAAAGGCTTCAGTATTGCTCACGGTGGACATTCGGATATTACACAGCACCTGTCAACAGAATGCCACAAATTGAAGTGTAGAGCGAGTCAAACATCTAACAAAATCAACAGTTTCTTTGTGACCCCAAATACTGCAGTTGCAGACAATGTTGCAGCTTGTGAATTATCAATTGTTTATCACACTGTGAAAGCAGAAAGAGAAATGAACAAAATTCATAAATGGCTGGGCACAAATCTACTGACACTAAACAAAGAGAAAACAACATACATAACTTTTTCAACGCAAAACTCGACCCAACCAATAACATCAAAATTACAACTTCATGAACACAAATGCACCACAAAGGCTAACTGCAACTGCATTTCATTGACGAAAACACAGTCAACCAAATACCTCGGTATTCAAATCGACCAACACTTAAAATGGGAGCAGCACATAAAGTCACTCAATACAAAGCTCCAATGCATAATGCCCAACTTATACGTTCTAAGAAATATATTATCGCTTAAAACCCTAAAAATTGTATATTTCGCACTAGTCCAATCTATAATTCAGTATGCGATAACAACATGGGGTGGAGCATACGATTTCCACATTCGACCACTCATGACCGCGCAAAATACAATCCTAAAAATAATACATAAAAAAGAGCACACTTACCACACTAACGAACTGTACTCGGAGGCGGGAATTCTACAAATAAGAAAATTGTACGCTCTAGCTATTTCACGCTCCATTCACGCTAATAAAATAAAAATTTACTCAATCCAAACGTCTTACCATTTGATAAACACTCGCTCTAAAACCAACAAGCATATATTCATCCCTAGAGTAAACAAAGGTATCCAGCAGAGGCATGCCGCTTACATAGGCCCAAAGTTATACAACATAGTTCCTCTAGAAATCAGAAAACTAAAGAGCAAATCTACATTTAATTCAGCCATAAAGACATGGCTAAAAAATATCTCTGTCTGCAAAATTACTGATGTCGTAAATAATAAACTTCCCTCTAGGAATCGCCAGTAAACAGCACTCACTTGCCCAGACAATAAAGTTGAAACAGAAACACTAACTAATTCTTGGAATTATGTTACTATAATTCTAAAGTCACAGTAAAAATAGTAAAAAGGAGCAAGTCACTACTTTTTGGTATAAATGCATATGGAACAGAGCAGTAAGATATGTTTTACTACTACTATAAAATTAGAACACACTCCTACCTTACTAAATCATAGAGTAGAAGATACATGTGTATCCGTCCAATAGCCAATTTATCATTATAAATTGTATATCTTTAAAATAGCATACATTGTAAATTAATTGTATCACTAAAATTGTTTGTTGCAACCCTTTGCATTTATGTTGTTTTATTTTACTATCAATATTTTCATTATTATTTTTATTATTATTATTAGTATTATTATTATTATTTTATACTAGTTGTAGTTTATGTAATCAAGTGTAAATAAATAACCAAAACCAAACTTGTTTTAGGTTTTGGTTATTAGTTAGCAGTAGTTGATTAGTAGTTATTATTAATGTATTGTTCATGTAATCAAGTGTAAATAAATAACCAAAACCAAACTTGTTTTAGGTTTTGGTTATTAGTTAGCAGTAGTTGATTAGTAGTTATTATTAATGTATTGTTCATGTATTTTTCATGTTAATAATAAGAAAAAGTATGCTCCGCCTCAAGATCAGATCTTATTGGAGCATACAAATTTCATGATGTAACATCCTTGTATCCACCAATGGGAAAAATAAATAAAAACAAACAAACAAACAAACAAACACAATTTGAGCTACAATAGCATGGATTGTGGTAATAAGCTCATAAAAGAGCTGTTTTGCGATTCAGAACTGTGTAAGAAAACTGCGTGCGGCCGCACCAAAGCAGAAACATTAGTAAAAAGTGTTTTAGCCCCCAAAAGTGTTCAGGATTTTGTGGATATTTTAAGTTCACCATTAAAATCGACCCAGTTTTTCAGCTTAGCCACAGACGCATCCAACAAAGGGAATCGGAAAATGTTTCCAATATGCGTGCGCTACTTTGACCCTAGTGAAGGTGTGAAAAATAAGTTACTATCCTTTATTGAACAGTCAGATGAGTCAGCAACGTCAATACACGATCTCTTAAAACAAAACTTAGAGAAGCATGGCTTAAATTTGGATTTTGTTACTTCGTACAGTGCGGATAATGCCAATGTCAACTATGGTAAGCATCACTCTGTTTACAAACTTTTAACGGACTCAAATGACAAAATTATTAAGACCAATTGTGCTGCCCATATCCTCCACAATGCTTGCAAATATGCTTGCGATAGACTTGATTTGGACATTGAAACCATGGTCTTGAAAACATACAGCCATTTCTCCGTGTCCGCTAAGAGGCGATCAGAGCTAAAAGAGTTTTTTAATTTTATAGATCTTGAATGGTCCGAGGTGTTGCGTCATGTTACCACTAGATGGTTATCCTTAAACCCGGCCGTAGAGAGACTAACAAAGAACTGGGAGGCCATAAAGAGCTACTTCAAAAGTATAGAAGACTGTCCAAAGTTTCTAAAACAGTTTTTCAGTGATGAAAATCCAGAAGTTGAATTAGTTGCTGAAATATACCTTAACTTCTATCAGAACATTGGAGGTGTATTTCAACTAGTTACAAAAACCCTCGAGCTAGAATCACTGAGTGTGCTAGAGTCGTTCAACGCCATGAAAACACTACGGCAAAAAATTGAGCAACGCAAAGAGGACATGTTTTTGGGAAGTGCGTGTCAAACTCTTCTTGAAACTATTGATTCACCTGCCAAGCAAACTAAAATCAAAAATGACTTTACTGATTTTTTTGTGAATCTATTGAAGTACTTAGACAAAAATTATGATTTCTCTGAAAATAACATTTTCCACAAACTCACGCCGCTCACTTTGAAGAAAGAACTGAAATACTGCAATCTTCAATTAGCTGTGCGTGCTCTTAAGTTAGAAGAGCACATTAATTTAGATGAGCTGTATGACGAGTTTTGCTTATCTAAAGATGCTATGCTCTCGACCGTACAGCAAGGAGATAAGATAAATGTTAATGACAAGTGGGTTATTATTTTCAAAGAATGTGGTACACAAAATATGCAAAATTTTGTCAAATTGATCACTTTCGTTTTAAGCATGCCAGGTTCTAACGCTCATGTTGAAAGAATTTTTTCATTAATGGTGAATAAATGGTCAGACAATCGTAATAGATGCTCAACCAGTTTGATAGAAGCAGAATTACAAGTTGTTATAAATTATGCTCTTTCGTGTCGAGAGTTTTACAATTATGTAAAAAAAGATCAAAAAATGCTACGAGATGCTAGATCGTTTGAGAAATATAAACAATAAAGTCAAAACTTACACAATGAATTTATAATTTATTTACCTGCTTCCTCTTCCCAAATTTTTTTATAAAATTAAGTGCGTTTCATGAAGTTTGTCAATTATAATTATTGTCCCACCTAAAATATGTGGTTTTGAGCTAGCTATACTCGAACAGAAATGCTGTTTAAAACACATAGATTTGCTGTAAAGAGATGACCTTGACCAAAATTTTTTTGCCCCCCTGTGTTGGTCCATTCTCCCCCATTATCACTTTCCCTAATTGTTGAGAAATTCCCGTATTTTCGTTTCCAATAGTTGGCAACCCTAGCCTAGGCTCAAACAATACCCTCCAAAACCAGTAGCCTCTCAGGGTGAAACGAGTCTCACACAACTAGACGCCTCACACACAATCATGGCGGAACAAATTATTACCAATTCCTTCCCAAATACTGACGAAATTAACACTACTACACGTAACTACTTTACCTGGACTGACCTTGACAACCTCTACTCTAAGCCTTATGACCTTGGGAATGCTGTTTAAAGTACGAAGTTGCTTTAAACCCAACGCAGTCTTATCAAGTGTTCTGGAGGCAGCGAAGATGAGCAACAAAAACGACACGGTAATTATAATGGGTGGAACAAATAATATACCGCACCTTATAAAAACCATGAGCCCTGAGGCAAGCCAGCCTTCAGCAACGGAAATTGGTAATGTTATTATAAGTCCACTTTCGGCTACAATAAGCATGCTGGACCATAATAAAGAGGTGCTGATAGTATCTATTCCGAGGAGGCATGACAGGATTAACCCATTAATGAACACAGTGATCGCCCATATAAACGAAGAAATAAAGTTATGAGCAAACTCAAAAAACAATGTCACGTTCGTAGATATTGAGGAGGAAATATACCCGATTCACTATACCCGACAAGGGCTTCACCTTAATTCAAAAGGTAAACACAAGATTGCAAAATTGGCTAAAATGATAATCCTTGACAACATCAGAAATTCAACATCAGAAGAAAATACCCACATCACTCTGTTCCACAGGACAAAACCAAGATAGAAATAGGAGCATGTAACCAACTCGCCGGCTGGGAATTGAGTTACCCTACCCGAATCAATTATGAACCAGAGGCAAACGTACAACAAATGGTCGCTTCATCTGGAGATAGCATGGTCGACGAGTTACGTCGGTCGAAACGAATTCCACAGCGAAGACTGCAGGAGAATGGAAAAACGATGGGGGAAATGGCACAGTGTATGGCTAAACTGATTAATCAGGTAGATGGAACAATTATACACTTTGATGACGAGGCTCTAAATTTTGGCAAGGCTTGGAAAAAACGGAAAGTAATATAACAAAAGAAAAGAAAGATGAAATAGACTCTATAGGAGCAAATATCAATCCAATTCTGGACAGGCCTAAGTTAGTGGAAGTCTCAGGCAAAAGTTTAAAATGTGCAGGCCCATTAAACAAGGGGGATGAGAAAATTATTGGAGGTTTGACTGTCTTTCATCAAAATATTAGGAGCCTATGTAATAAAACTGAACAGGTTGAACTCTTTGTAGACTCTATACCAGAGGTTGTAGATATACTTTGTTTTGGGGAGCATTGGATGTTACCTGTTCAAGAACATACGGTTATTATCAATGATTTTACTTTAGCTTCATATTTTACCAGACACAGTGCAAAATGAGGGTGTGTGTGCATATATAGTAGAAACTCAAGGAATCTAATTATTAAGCCAAGACCTGACATTACATGGAAGTCTGTTGAGAGTGTCCTTGAAGTATGTGGTATTGAAGTTGTTTCTTCAATTTCCCTAGTTATTATTACTATTTATCGTCCGCCAGAATTGGGTAACTTTAAACGGTTTATGCACTTATTCAAAGACTTAATTAAGTTACTAAGACAAGAAAGTTTAAAAATGATAATTTGTGGAGACATAAATATTGACTTTTCAATTGATAACTGTAACAGAACTAATTTTGAAAATCTTCTGAAAATTTATAATTTGTCTGCCCTTAATTTTGATTGCACTAGAGTCACTCATAGTTCAAGCTCAGCCATTGACAATGTAATTACAAATTTCCTGCATCCGCATAATGTATCAAACATAACATCTGGGCTTTCGGATCATAGTGGACAACTAATCTTAGTACCTGGCACTTATTTTGGATGGAAGATAGCCAAAGGCCTAAAAACCAAATCTATACTGAAAAGATGATTTAAACCAGAGAACATCCATGAGTTTATATGTGATTTGGCTACCGTAGACTGGTCATACATATACAACATTCCAGCAAATCAGGTTGATGAAAAGTTTAACCTCTTCCTGCAAATATATCTCTCACTCTTTGAAACAAACACATTTCCCAAAAAAATCATGTCGCCCAAAAGACCATACGAATACTTTTAAAGGATGGATTGCGGATGAAATTAAAAATGCATGTCAGATAAAAAGAGATTTATATGTACAGAGCAAAACAGACACCCGCGATGAGTTCAAGGGTTTCTTTAAAACATTCAAGAAGGATTTATCTAAACTTATAAAAAAGGCAAAACAGGATTTTCATTCAGCATAAGTAGGAAACTCGGATAATAAGGTTAAAACAACATGGAATTTAGTTAATTACTTGACTGGTAAACAAAGGAAAGGTGATATTTCTAGTATAAATAAAATAAAATTAGGAGACAAAGAAATAACTGGTAAATAAGTTATTGCAGAACAGTTTAATCAGTACTACACATCAATTGCAGGTGACCTAATAGATCAGTCAACCGATACCATTGAAGAATGTAGGGACAATCTACAAAAGGTCAATGTCAATAACATCCCAGACTTCGTATTGAGTACGACTAATCCGGCTGAGGTAATCGATGTAGTGAGTAGCTTGAAATCAAAACATTCAGCAGGGTGGGATGGTGTCTCTAATGTTATTTTAAAATGTAGTAGCCATTTCATTGTGGAACCGTTATCACATATATGCAATTGCTCCTTTACTGAGGGGATATTTCCCGAACGGCTTACATACTCTGTGGTTAAGCCTTTATTCAAAAAGGGAGATAAAGTTGACATTTCAAATTATAGGCCTGTTGCATTACTGCCAACTTTGTCAAAGGTGTTTGAAAAATTATTTCTTAGCAGACTCCACGTGTTCCTTAATGATAATAATATACTCTGCGAGGATCAACATAGGTTCAGAGACGGGCACTCTACCATGACGGCAGCTTTCCAACTGATTCACGAGATCAATAACGCTTTAGATAAAAAACTAGTGGTAGGATCTATAATGTGCGATTTGTCTAAAGCATTCGACACTCTCAACCACTCAATCCTTATTGAGAAATTAAAACATTATGGACTGAGGGGTGTAGCAGGTTCATGGGTCAGAACCTACCTTACTAACCGTAAGCAACGTGTTGACATTAATAGTAATGGTGTTAACTGTTCATCAGGCTGGAAACAGGTTACTAGTGGGGTACCGCAGGGTTCTAATATTGGTCCAGTTTTCTTTAGCTTATATATAAATGATTTACCACCTTATCTTGCGCGGCTCTGCAAAGCGATTCTTTTTGCGGATGACACTACAGTGATAATTACGGCGCAGAGCGTAGAGGAGTTAATTAAAAAATTGGGAGTCATTCTCAGAGAACTAGAAGCATGGTTCAAGGCTAAAAAACTGAAGCTTAACTGTTCAAAACCCCAAATAATAACTAACCAAGTTAAGGGTCAACATCCACATTTAACAGTAGAGCATAACAATATATCAATTGGCATAGTGGAGGTAGCTAAATAGTAAATTCCTAGGCCTTAAATTAGATTTTAAACTCAAGTGGTCATTTCATATTGAGGATTTGTGTAAGAAACTAAGCTCATCTTGTTTCTCAATGAAGGCCTTATCTTCACAATGTAATTTAGAAACAAGAAAAATTGTTTTTCATGCTAACACTCAGTCTTTGATAAACTATGGGATACTGTTTTGGGGGAACTCATCAAGTGTATGTAAAATTTTTTGCCTTCAAAAGAGAGCATTACGGTATATGCTCCATTTAGGAGCTAGAGAATCATGTAGACAGGCTTTTAAAAATGTAAATATTTTAGCTGTGGCTTGTCTGTATCTGCTTGAGGTAATCCTGTTTGTAAATAAATTTCCTAACTTATTTCAATCAAATGTAAATGTTCATAATATCAACACAAGAGGGAAGGACAAATTATTCCAGTCAAGCCATAGATTAAAATTACTAGACTATGATCCCGTGAACATGGGTATTAAAGTTTATAATAAGTTGCCTGAAGAGTAAAGGAAGATTGTGGATGCTACTAATTCTAGAAAGGAGTGTAAGGTTAGGATTAAGTCATTTTTGTTAGAATACAGCTTTTATACAGTGAATGAGTATTTTGAGACTCAATTTTAATGTTAATGTAGTAATTGATGAGCATATGAATGATGCTGTGATATTGTATTTACAATTTTAATGTGTTTTTGACTGTACTACTTTATGGTCTCAATCTTTCTTTTGTAAATTTTATATTGTAACTATTAGGCTACGGCTATATATATAGAAATATTATGACAACTTCAAAACTCGCATGTCCTTGTGACATGCACATGAGTGAAATGTAGAAGGCTTACTTAAATAAATAAATAAATAAATAAATAAATAAATAAATAAATAAATAAATACATAAATAAATAAATAAATAAATAAATAAATAAATAAATAAATAAATAAATAAATAAATAAATAAATAAATAAATAAATAAATAAATAAATAAATAAATACCTGAAATAATTTCATCTTAACATACGAAGTATACAAAAGCCTTTTGATGAACTAATAGTCGAATTAAGCACATAATCTTTTAAATTTGACATCCTAATTCTTACTGAAAACCATCTCAAGCAGCAAATCCCTTTTAATATCCCTGGTATCATTACCTTGCATACATTGCCCAGTGCTCTGAATGTCAAAGTGAAGAAATTCAAGCAAGCGCGGGTAAACGGCGGGAGTAACTATGACTCTCTTAGGACGCTCAAAAGCCTACGGTTCAGGACGTGCCCTGGACCACGTGGTAATGGAAAAGCTCCGTTAAACAGGGGGGTCTGGGTCTATAGTAAGCCCAGATCTGGGAGTCATGGGAATCGGGTACCTTCACGTGGTTCTCGCTGAGCAATGCGTGGTCACTCCTGCACGAAGGTGGGGGAGTGTCCATCGTAGCCAAAGCCCGAATATTCAACCCTACCGTGACCCTGAGTGTTCGCACTCAGGATAGGTGGAAGCCTAAACCACCAAACGTGTCCTCCAGCAACGCAGCCAGGGTCCCCTCGGGGATAGGGGAGTCCCGCCCCCGCGACCTGGTAGGGGTGCCCTCGTGCCCGGGAGGGTTACTACCGGCCTGGGAGATAAGCTCCCCAGGCCAGGGCCAAACAGGGTTCTCCCTGCCCGCTTTCCACGGACCAAAGGCGAGGGGGTAATTTTTCCACCTCCGACCTCGACCTGGTCACTATCACATACGGGTGAATTGAATGTACGGTATTCATTTAGATATTTTTTGCCGTAGTGTTAGTACAATAGGAGCTCTGGATGCGGCTATGTGGGCTAATCCCCCACTACGGACAGCCTCAGACGCCCGCGAGGAGCGACCCCCCCGACGGTGCTAGGGCTATTGACAACACGCGCGATAATGGACATTCTGCCGATAGGGCGAGGGGGGGAGAAGGACATGAGGCGCGGGTCGCGGAAATAGTATATCCTTTCACTTCCAGGACATGCGAGTCCTGCCCGTTACGTTACACCGGGGACAGAGATTATGTCACCCACCTGTTGCGAGACCATCACGCGCAGCAGGTGAGGTGGGAGTGTAGGGGGTGTCAGGTCCGTTTTGAATCAAAGCAGGGTGCCGCTTCACACAGAGGGTCATGCGGGGGATCAGCTTTAATGTATCCTTGTGACAGTTGTAGTAGAACGTTTGACACTGCCAGAGGTCTGGCTGCTCACAGGACGAGCCAGCACAAGGATATAGCTGTTAGGATGCGTTCGGAGGCCGCTAGGGCTGTTAGGGAGCAGGCGCCACCGCCGGCCGCAGGTCGCCACGTACCAAGACCAGGGACCTGGACTAGTGAGGAGTTGAGGTTACTTAGAAAGTTTAACGCCAGATATTACGGACAACGCCAAATAAATATCAAGATTAGGGATCACATTCCTACTAGGACCCACAAGCAAATCGGGGACAAGAGGAGGGACCTAGGGCTCACTACTTTGACGCAAGAACAGGTCGCGTTAGATTAGAGAGACAGGGGAGAGCAGCTTGGGTCAGGAAGGAAGCGATAGTAGCAAGTGGGACTCCTCGGATGAAGAACCCCTCGCGGCGATAAGTAGGAGATTGATTGCTTTTCCTCAGGATGGAGGCTCAACATCACCCTCGGAGGACGAGGGAGCCACTCAGAGCCACAGTCGCAGTCACGGAGGATTACGCCCAGGACCGCCACCACGAGGGGACCCCGCCATCCGCAGGAACGGGAGCCCACAAGGGAAGAGGCCCTCCAGGAACTGCCAGTGGCACCTTCACCTGAGGTTCCTGAGACACCGATTGGCCAACACCATTCCATCCAGGAGCGTCGCCACCTGAAGGGGCAGGAGCCCCCCACCAAGACCACCCAGAGGTCACCAAGGTTACCGCCTCCGGTGGGGACACCAGTCTACAAGCTACAACCCGAATACGTATCGGAGAGGGAGACTGCATCCGCCGTCCAGCCGGGAACATCCACCAGCCTGGTCGCCAGCGATGGGAAACCAGGGGCGTCTTCCACCGCACGGGCCACATGGGTTCTGGGAACACCACTAGCTGAGTCTCCAGTAGCGGCGATTCCCGAAGGAAAGAAAGGGGCGCCTTCCACTCCAGTCAGGAAGATTGACAGCGGCATGAGGAAGAAGGTGCTGGACGCAATATGTCGTAAAAACATCAACGATGACATATTACACGCCAAGATGAGGGTCGGGCTGCAGCACCTGGACCTCACGCTGGCGCTGTGTCTACGAGATCCCCTTCAAACACTTGAGGGCCGCATGCAGGAAGGAGTCACTCTACTCACAACCACGCTCCTCGAGATAGACCAGGAGAAGACTGCAGACAATTCCAAGACCCGCCTCGGGAAAGGGTCGAGACGCCACGGAGGCAAGAGTGGCGGACGAACGAAGGGACGACCGTAGAGGCGCAAGAGAGATCAACCAAAGAACCACCGGGTGAGGAAACGCACAACATACGCTCTGTCCCAGGAGATGTACAAGAGCGCACCGGCAACATTGAGCGGGCTGATCATAGGGGACCAAATGGACCAGTGCACCAGCGACAGGGTGACCCCTCCAGCAGCAGCCATAAAGACCTTGTACTCGGACCTATGGGAACGATCCCAAAACCGCACAGAGACCTACGAAACGCAGCCAACTGGAGGCCCATCACCATCGGGTCCCTCCTGGGTCGAATCTACTCAGGCATTGTGGATGCCAAAGTACGATTCCGCATTGAGTTCCATCACAGCCAGAAGGGATTCACCTCGGCAGACGGCTGTGCATACAACACCACCATTTTGAAGAGTGTGTTGGCCCTGGCTAAAACAAACTCCAGGGTATGCACGGTGCAGACTGACGTCACGAAGGCATTTGACACAGTTCCGCACTGGGCCATTCCTACGGCGCTGAAGGCGAAGGGTATTGGTCCAGCAACCATCGCAGCAATAATGCGGATGTACGAGGGGGTATCCACGGCAATCAAGTGTGGCAGGGAAGAAGTCGAAGTCAAGATCAATAGAGGCGTGAAGCAGGGTGATCCCCTTAGCCCCCTCTTATTCAACTGCGTCCTTGATCCCATCTTAGCAAAACTTGAGGCACAACATCAGGGGTTCAAGTTCGGCGAGGAGGAGGTCACTGTCCTGGCCTTTGCCGTGGTGACAGCCGAAGATCAGGAAGGGGCGCAGGTATAGCACAAGACTCAATTCCCAAAATAGCCGTGTGGCCGTGTTTTGTTTCGGACAAACATTGAATGTGCACCAATCAAAGTAAGATACAACAATGGAGTTGCCTAGCAACACACTGTTTGTCTGCCTGTGATGTCACTACCTCCTCAATTGAGGCGTGTGCTTTTAATGGGAGTCCTTGACCATGGTTTAACGATGCTCGGAATGCAGCTAGACATCGAAAAATGCAGTGCATACACCATCGTCGCGGGGAGGAGAACGTGGTCCACTGCAGAGCCACGAAAAGGTGCCGGGGGATCCTGGTACTACAACTTCACGAATCAACAGGGGGCAAGTACCTAGGACTGAAATGGACCTTGTTCGGAGGCCTCACCGGTGCAGAAAACACACAGACAATGACGGAAGGCATGAAGAGGCTGCAGAGAGCAAAATTGAAGCCGGACCAAAAACTAGACCTTTGGGACAAATACATGGCGCCCCATTATGTGTACTCCCTCACCCACGGAGGGGAGTCGATTTCGGCGATCCGTCGGGCCGATGCTTGTCTTAAGGGGAAATTCAAGGAGATATTACACCTACCCAGGGCACTGCCTGATGGAGTCCTATACGCGAAGGTAAAAGACGGCGGACTGGGGCTACATGAACTCGCACCAATCGTCCAGAGGGCTCGAGCATCGTGCATCGGAAGGATTTGGGAGGCACCCGATAAATATGCCCATCATATCATCAATGGAGCTGGATGGTTACAGCGAGGCAGGCAGCAGGCGGCAGCACTGGGAGTGTCATGGCCCCCCGCAAAGGCTGAACTCGATCGAAGTAAGCGAGCTACCCAGGAAGTGCATCGAGCGAAGTGGGAGGCAATGCCCATGCACGGCAAGGGAGTCGGTGACTTCAAGGGGGACGCCATTGGGAACAGATGGTTATGGAACGGGAGAAGTCGAATACTCAATAACAATAGGAAAATAAATGCGTTGATGGCAAGAGCTAACATGATGCCGACTAAAGTAACCATGAAGGCCGCTGGCTATTATACCGACGGGGTACAATGCCGGAGGTGCGGGTCAGCGGAACACATCGAGACATTAGCGCACATACTCGGGAAATGCACCAGCCAGAAGAACCGCATAATAAGAAGACACAACGAGGCCTGCGATTTCATACTCGAACGTACGGTGTCCAAAGGGGGCTGGATCTGCGCCAAGGAGCAACCCTTCCTACTAAAAGGGGAAACTCGTAGGCCAGATCTAGTCTTCCTGAAACAAGATACGAAGACCGTTATCATCGCCGACGTCACGATACGTTTCGAGGAGGGTGACTGGGAGAAGCGAGCAAGAGGGAAAAAGAAGGAGAAATACGACCCTCACATAAAGGTCGTAGAAGAAGAGATGAATGGCGAATCTGGCGTCGTAGCGCCGCTGGTGTTTGGAAGCTGGGGGTGCCTTCCCAAGGCGACAAAGGAATGGCTTACCAAGTTGGGGCTCAACACCAGTGAAATGGAAACGATATGCGCCAATATACTGAGATCATCGTTAGAAATATCGTCGCATTTCTTCGACAATACGTAAGGGAACCAGCACCTTTAAACAGCCCCGCAGACCATCGCGGGGTGAATTCCAGAGGTAGACCCATGTCCTCCAAGGGAAAGACGTGATCCACGCAGGCAGACGAGCCTGGGCTAGTCCCAACTACGGGAAAATAGGAAGAGCTGGCCACCAAAGGCCATCAAACTAGCCAAATGCCTCGTCATCTAATTAGTGACGCGCATGAATGGATTAACGAGATTCCCACTGTCGCTATCTACTATTTAGCAATTCAAATACCAGCCCGATCTTGAGCCTCATTTTTGTCTTTGCAATGATCAAGAGTCGTGACACATCACAGTTTATCTAAATAAACAATCATACAAAGATTTATTTGACTTAGATTAAAATAATCCTGGCAGCAAAACATCACAGAAATCTTTGATAGTGGTTGTGCACTGTCATCGCATCTCTCCGCTCTCAACCATTAATTATTTCAGTATATTTCACCAATAATGTATGTGCACATGTCACATAGGTACTATGCACCGCTTGTATGATGTATAAGCCGATTTCGGTTCCATTTAAAACAACTATAACACGGGAATGCCGAGGGAGCGTGGTGAACGCATGCATTTGAGTCCAGCCTCAGCGGCAAGTACAAAACCGTGACGTCACGCGCATCAAGATGGCGCCGGCTCGTTTTTCGCGCGCTTTTATGTAAGGCTATTAAATCAATTATTTTGAGGCATAGACTGATCCGATTTTCAAAATTTAAAAACATATTAGACTATTAGTATTAGATATGCGACAAGGTATTTTTAAAAAAAGAAAAAAAGTCATACGCGTGTTCTCTATTTTACTCGTTGGCAGAGTTCTACAGCTGGAAGGGCTGAACGCTGGCCTCATCCTACTATCTGAATTTGTATATTAAAAGTCTGTATATTTGTAAATTTGTATTTTATTGATTGTTTTATTGACTGTTTTTAGTACTAGATTTATGTTTGCTGATAAATTATTGACAACTTCTGATACTTGTTCACCACAACAGTGTGGACGCATAAGTGAATTGTATGAAGGGGATTGAAGGCTAATAAATATAATAATAATAATAATAATAATAATAATAATAATAATAATAATAATAATAATAATAATAATAATAATATTTCAACAGTCCAGGCACTCACATTCAACCATAACCCGATCCTCATAAATATAAGCAACAAAATCAATCACCAACCACCTATCCCCGTTTCTCATACGGCAAAGCCGACTGGCAGCGCTTCCGTAATCACATTCACAACTGCCTCACTGCCCTTCCACTTCTCGACTCATCTTCAGCTATCGATACGTTGATCTCCTTCCTATCACACTTATCCGTCAGGCAGCTACTGTTGCAATCCCCAAATATACACCGTCACCCTCAACACATTTTTCTTGAATAACAATGCGTTCTGTTCCGGCATTGGTTTCCCCCAATACAAAGTCTTCTAATAAGAAAGCGATGCGATGAAATGTATTGAAATCTATCTAATGCACTGACACACTATAACAATGGAATAGGTGTTCCATTAAACCCCCACCCCTCATTCATCTCATTCTTGAATAACAACCCTAATTGTACCCTGTTTTCGTTTCGTGACAACTTGCTATCTCACTTTACCATTTGTTATCATCACAATACTTAAGTAGTCAGACGTGTTAAACATCCGCTCCGATGAGTATTCCTGAAGACATGCAATTTATTGGTGACAGCATGCGGTTGAGATTCGCAAAGGAAGTTTTGCGACAGAACGTCGTACGATGGTAAGCTACGCATGATACACATGTTTTTTTATCTGGAAATGTGCAGACAAGTTCATATTACTATACGGATTACTACTTACATGAGACTAATACTAAGGCAAAGGCGTCTTTAGGGGGGGAGGAGGGGGGGGGGCGTCTTGTCCAGTTTGCACCGGGGCCCGTAAAGACCAAAGGAAATGAAGGCTACAGTTCGTGACAAGATTCAATATAAGAACATCGTTGTGATTGCAGACGAAACTTCGGATTGCAAAGGTCGTTGTGTGTTCGCAATTCTCTTCAGAACTGTGACTTCTACACCTAGTCAGGAAGTGTTCTTGGTAAGCTGCTGCTTCCTTGAGACCGCTTATGAGACTACGACAAGCCAAGCAATAATGGCTTAGTCATTGTTCCTTGACTGGCTAAGTGCAAAGTGTGCTGTGAATTTGTGGAAATAGGCCTAGCAGACACAACCTCTAAGCTGGCTGTGGGATTTACAGGTCCTTTTAAACATGAAACTATCAAACCATATCGAACTACACACAAATTCAAGCAGTCATGTTAAATGTGTAGAGGCTACAAATGCTCGTGTAAATCCTGCAAGTACTCGGCTAGCTCAGTGCATAAGAAAAATGGATAACAAAATGTTCAAACAACTCGAAGCATTATTTAACGCATCATACTACATCGCAAAGAACAACAAACTTGTTACTGATTTAAAACAACTAGTTGTCCTTATAAATAAGTTTGATATTGAAGTAGATGATTACCAGTATGTTAATGATATGCATTGCAAAGAATTTATTAACAGCATAGCCGTAGCTACTGTCATAAGAAAAGAACTTGTCAAAGAACTGCATGATTGCAGTCATGTTAGCATTTTGTTAGATGGGTCGACTGACAAAGCTACAACAGAAGAACTCATAATTTATGTACAATATATAAAGAACAGAAAAGTAAAAGAGTCATTCCTTTCGATAGTCCCACTTGCGAATGCAACAGCCATTGGCCATTGACAAGCACTGGATAAAGAACTCGCATCTTTAGGACTAGAATGGCGTGTGGGAAAGTGGTTAGTGGGAGTTGGAAATGGGTTAGTCACGAAAATGAGACTGTGGAAGGATTGGTATCGCAACACTGGGTTGCTCACAAATTGAATTTAGTGTACTCAATTCTGTTAATGACATTAAATATCTAAGTTGATACTGTCCTTAAGAAATTATACAAGTTTTATCAACATTCTAATAAAAGACTCGGGGAGCTTGGTGCTGTTTCCAAAATGCTAGAGAGCAAGATTTTAAAATTTTAATATTTAACATCAAGTTAGGTGGGTGGCCAACAAAGTTGGTGTTTAAACTGCTCTTGCAAGGAATTGAAAAACAGTTGTCATTCATTTGGAGAACATTTCAAATGAAAATGGCAATGATGCTGCCACTGCTAAGGGGCTGTTAAAGCATTTGAAGTTGTATCGATTTGTCATCATAGTTTACTTCCTAATTGATTATTTAGGCCTAAATATCTTCAAACAAGTCTCACTGGTTTTTCAAAAGGTAAATTATATAATTATATAATTATAAGTCAAGTCAACATCCACATTAAAAGTGCGATTGCTTCGTTAAGAAATATTCAGTTGGAGCCCACTAAAATGGAACAAATGTTTCTTGATTCAGTGTCAGAGGAAGATGGCAAATCTACGGTTGGGAACATAACATTATCTACCAGTAAAACATCTGACATTGAGTCTGACACAAAGAGAATGATTGATGGAGGAATGAAGTTTCTCAAGTCAAGATTGTGTAACTCACCCTGTACCAAGTCCGATGCTATTTCATCAATGTCAATATTTGATTCTTTTAGTTGGCCTGAAGGAAAGGAACTCGAAAACTTTGGAAAAAAGAGTTGAAACTCCTGAGCTACTATTACCAAAGCCATATAACTGGTGAAATGAACGAACAAGATTGCCTTAATAAAATAGATGCAGAATGGTATGAGTTCAAGTTATGTGGTCAAGGGAAAACTCTTACAGAATGGGGAATATGCATCATTTTTTTTAGCATTTTACTAGATTAGGATTAACTTCCTGAATACAAAAATATTTTATTTCGATGACATAGAATAAAGTTTCATTTATAAAAACGAGCTGAAAGTTTCACACATATTTATGGCGGTAAAAACGGGGCATACGTCACTTTCCATGTATCAGCAATCAACCAATCATAAAATGATAAATAAAATAACACTTATTTGGAAATTATCATATCCAAAATCATATAAAATCGAATTTTATGTCTAGTACGCCTAGTAATTAATTTTGAAGCCCGATTACTATAAAAACAATAATACCAAACCTATTTTCATAGAATATCAGTAAATATTGCGTGTTGTTATTCATATAAAGCAGACTTGACAACGGCTTGGGTAAAAATTTTGACAAGGTTAGCTTGATGACCTTGAAAATTTGATTGTTTCGTCTAGGAGGCGGTGGCAAAGTCCAAGGAGATTATATGCAAAGTCGTTCATATAAGCAGTGATTTACAAGGATTGTGACGTCACATACCGTTTAAAAATAATAGTGCGGGAAACAGATCTAATCAAAATCTTTGTACATGTAGTGTAGAGGTACAATTATTTCGCAAAGCGCGATAAAACCACAAGCGCAACCAGTTGAGATAGACGAAAAATTCTTTCATTTCTTTACATAAGGGGTCCTCACGACACCAAATCAAATCGCGAAATAAAACCACCTTTTTGGAATAAAACGAAATACGCCGTGTGTTGCGAAATACCACCACTTTTGGCGAAATGCCACAATTTTCCACCGTTAACCACCAAAATGGTGTTATTTTAAAGTAACTCAAAATTTAAAAGACCTAAATTTGTCTTGAAACACTTTTTTTTTTTATTATTTTAAATCTTCGATGTTCTTTTTCCAACTAAAATTCGCCAAATTAAAAACCCTTACAAATCTCACGTTGCGTGTTTCTATCCTATGTCGCTATGAGAGGTGTTCACATGTATACACGAATGCGAAATGTGGGCCTAGCGAGGCCTAGAAACCAGTCATTATTGTGCGTTACGATTGACTACTTGTGAATACCGCTTGCACATCAACGTTGAGCGGAGCTTGGAGGCGTGGCTTACCGCTTTATTTCCGAGCCTGATGGCGGGTTCCCAAGCTCTTACGGCGGCCGTCAACGGCCAGCGTCAACGCCCGCCGTTGACGCTGGCCGTTGCGTGGGCATTCACATGCTCGACGTTTTAACGTTCAGCGTAGGCCTACGTTGACAATGTTGTTGCCGTGTGACAGCTGATAGTGACAGTTGACAGCTGGTTGTGGATTGACTGAATGAAAATGGTTCTTAGAAGAAGTACAAGAAGGTTCATTCTGAACAGGTTTCCAAAATCAGAAAAAAATATTTTTTGACAGCTTGTTGTTTGTCCATCGATTCAATTCATTTGTTTCATTGTTGTCTTTTGTTGTTGCTAGTAGCCAGAGCCGGAACATTTCGTGAGACGTGGGATTATTGCAATCTACTTACTGTCAACGTTCAGCGTGGCCGATATTTGTGACCAAATGTAGTCCTTCTTCAGCTTGTTCTTGTATTCTGCTGATGTAACATCGTACAGGGCTGGGTTTTTCTCAATTTCTGAAGTTAATAACTCCAAAAACGAGTCGGCAGACGACATGTTTACAAAAGCTCGGAAGCGTGTGGGGACACAGCTTGCTAAACCAAACTTTTCGTGTCAAGGTCTACTTGATCTCCGCCTGGCGGAGATCAAGTAGACCTTGTTTTCGTGTAAATACGCAATGTAGAAGGCTGTGAGCATCAGTAACGTCGAACGCTGGCCGTAAAAAATAGAAATAGAATCTATTCTCGACGACCGTCAAAGGGGCGGGGCCAGCGTTGCCGTAAATGGCTACGATTGGCCAACGGCCAACGTCAACGTTCGCCGTAAGAGCTTGGGAACCGGGCATCAGTGGGAGTTGACGAGTTTCACGGCGCCTACGATAGAGTGCGTTCATCATTTAGGGAGGGCTGAGAGGTTTTTAATACTTCGGTAGGTAATGCAGGCAGGGGTCGAAATTAACGCTCGCCCGCTCGCCCGAGGCTAGTAAAACTTTGCTTGGGCTAGTAAAAATCTTATTTCACTAGCCCGACGGGCGAGTACGTTTTCCAGAGCTTACAATTGCCGTTCAAAAAATCATAATATTTCGCGCCGATCACCTTGCGAGTTTCCAGTACTTGTGCGCTACTTATTATTGAAAATTGGTACTTTTATAAATTACAACCACAGTATAAGGCCTTATACTGTGTTACAACCCTGGAACTAGCACTGCGCAGTTCACTGACGACTGATGCACGCACTAGCACCAGCTGTTCGTTCTGTGCCGTGAGCGTGAAGCCTAGGCCTACAGTGCCTTGTAGCTAGCTTATTACGTATTTCGTTTACAAATATCAATAACTATCAGTGTCACTTGGTTATCTTCCTAAAATCGTGGTGTTGTAATATGTGGCGTTATATTCAAGGAGTGCCTAAACCTAAATCTAAAGTTGCAGAAGCTAAAGAACCAAGTGACTACGAAAAAAATAGGGTTAGAACATTCCAAGAAAGTTGGAAAACAGCTCACACTTCGTTGCGTTTCGACGATGGTGTCAACAAAATGTTTTGTAGTGTGTTGTGACCCAAAACTTTCATATATGAATAATGATCGTTTTACATCAATACAACCTATTTCATTACGGGCTAGTAAAAATGGTCTCGGGCTAGAGAACTATTGATGCAACTAGCCCGGAGGGCTAGTGGCCAAAAAAGTTAATTTCGACCCCTGAATGCAGGTGTTCATTTTTGATCGGCTGGTTTTCACGGCCGTATTTCTGAGTAGTATCTTGAAAAAATCCATATTTTCGTAACGAAATTGTAATATCCAGTCTTTTAAACACGATACAAGCGAGAAAACTATAATTCACTAAGATAGTTCACGAATTCACGCGTAAATCAATGTTAATTTTTGGCCTAAATATGGAGGACAGGCCTTCTACGATTGTAGACGGCCTTATGATTATTTTAATTTTTAATACAACCTCTCTGGCTTCATTGTGTCGTCGACTCAACCCGGTAAACCAAGGTCAAGCTAGGCCTAGTGACCTAGTTTGTCAGAGAATCAGCAGTAAACAGCGTGCGTTTACTGTAGACGTAATATTGTGACAATGCCTAAAGTCGAAGTTAGCGTTTCTGAGCGTGCTAGTGAATTTAAAAGTGATGGATTTTATGTTTCTGGTGTAACATTGTGTGGACAGGCCTTCTACGATTGTAGACGGCCTTATGATTATTTTAATTTTTAATACAACCTCTCTGGCTTCATTGTGTCGTCGACTCAACCCGGTAAACCAAGGTCAAGCTAGGCCTAGTGACCTAGTTTGTCAGAGAATCAGCAGTAAACAGCGTGCGTTTACTGTAGACGTAATATTGTGACAATGCCTAAAGTCGAAGTTAGCGTTTCTGAGCGTGCTAGTGAATTTAAAAGTGATGGATTTTATGTTTCTGGTGTAACATTGTTCTGTAAATTTTGTGATTGTCGTTTAACTATAAAAGAAGAGACACATTAAAAAAACACTGTGCAAGTGAAAAACACGTAAAAGGAAAAGACAGAATCACTCGTAAAGCTACCCTCGGTCTCTCCCAGCAGCGTCAAACAACTTTGGAAGAAAATGCTACGTCTAGCAAGAAGGCAAAGAGTGAAAAACAACAATTCATTCTGAGCACAACTGAGGCCTTTATCAAGGCAAATATGCCGGTAGAAAAATTTGATCATCCGGCTATGCGACAATGGATGTCCGAGTATGTTGAAGGAAGTGGGGACTTGCCCAAAGCGAATCAAATCAGAGAACACTACATTCCCATTCTGGGACAAAATATTGAGAGGGACATTAAGGAAGCTGTAAAAGATCAAGATGTCTGCATTCTGAGCGATGAGACCACTGACAAAGCAGGAAGGTGTGTATTTAATATATTAATTCAAACTCTCAATGCAGGGTCTATACAAAAAACATACCTAGCTGCATCTATATTGCTAGACTCAGCAAATGGGGCTTCATGTGCCGATGCAGTTTTGGACACAATTAAGAAGTACGAAATTGACTATTCCCGGGTGATCGCTGTTGTGTCCGATTCAGCTCGGTACATGACCAAGTGCGCTACTATTATACAGAGCATTGTAAAAGACGTCAACCACGTGCAATGTTGGTCGCACAAAGTCAACTTGGTAGCAGATATTTGGCACGAGCGGTTGGAGGCTTTGAATACTGCTGTTACTAAAGTTAATTGATTGATTGATTAATGGGGCTTAACGTCTCATATTTATGCAACGATGGCTAATCGAGACGATGAGCGGGTGATAATGAAGATGAGAAAGATGATAATGAAGAATAATAAAGAATAATAAAGAATAATAAAGAATAATAATAGAGAAGAATAATGAATAATAAAGCCACATCCGAATCAGATCCATTGTACGTCGCGTGAGTCGTTATACGGGAGTCCAGCAAGGGAGGGCAGGGCCAAGTGGGAGGAGAAATATTCAATGGGACAGTGGGGGGGAAAGGGGATTGGGGTGTGGACTGCACTTCGTCTGACTTCTCCTCCTCGACCAGTCCGGCTTGGGTGGCCCTACCAGAAGCATACGCTTCCGCCGGCATAGCTCTCGGGATCAACAAAGCACGCAAACCTGCCCACCACGATAAGGTGGCAGTCCCTGGGCAGGTTACTAAAGTTAAAAATGCCTTCCTGAACACTAGGAAACGCAAAGATAAGTACATAAAATTTCTGAAAAGGAAGTATGAAGATGAAGAGGGCAATGCTCCACCTGGGAAAATTACACTGTTTCCAATGCCTGTGTTAACCAGGTGGAATTCCTGGTTCGAGTCAGTCGTCTACATTGCAGAGCATCTGGATGATCTAACTGAATTCTTTAAACAGTTAGATGATGGAAACTGTGGCATTAATTATTTCAAAAATGCCACAAAAAAATGAAATCCAAGAAATGAAGACCCAAGCATTGTCTGTGTCGATCCACTGTGATTCCTTTATCAACTTGATCACATTTTTGGAAGGGGCTAAGTACCCAACGGCACATGTCGTAGGCCTAGTGGGAAAACTGAAAGATCTAGAAATGAGGTTGTCTATGTTAGCTAAATTGGCAACAATCCTACTCAAGTTGAAGCTGCACTAAATAAAATGTCAGGTTTGCAACGTGCTGCCGTAAGCTCTCTTTTTAAAGAAACGGCACAACAATCTCTGACAAAACTGAGGGACTTAATGGTACGTGATCCATCGCGTAATTTGTTCAAGGCTTTGGGTACATTTTTTGACCCAAGAAATGTTTCTAGAAGTTCAGTGGAGTTCCACACAATTGAATGCCTAAAACAATACGTCCCCTTTATTAAGCAGCTTCCGGAATCTTGTTTCCATGAAGGTTTCCTTGTGATGAAAAAATTGGTAAGAGAAGAGCTGGAACATCCACATACAAAGGATGTTGATATGGTTCAACTCATCTGTTCCATGAAGCCCAACCACCACGACTTTGCCACTGCTGCTCTCAGGGCAATTTGGATCCCAAGCTCGAATGTAGAAAGTGAGAGATCTTTCTCAAAATTTAGTTTGGTTGTCACCGAAAGGCGGCTAAAATTGACAGCAGCCAATACTGAGATCTTGACCATGGTGTCATTTAATTAAAATGACATGCAATCTAAGGTGGGTGCACTCTTTTCTTTCATTAGGCTACAAGCCTAAGACCCCAAGTGTGATTAATTCTAATTTCAAAATAAAATTTTAATTCGTTACAGGGAGCTGAGAAGGGGGGACTTTCAAGACAGCCAACATTAAGATTAGGCCTACGTCTCATCTCCTGAATCCTACTACCTAAATATTACATTTTGTATTTTTTAATTTGTGACCACATAATATACTCTATGTAACCAGGCCTCTAAATATAGTGCCAATATTCTATGCATACTTATTTTCCAATTTTCTGTCTACATATTCTTGAATAAAAAATAATTTTTATAGTTTGTCTACATAATTTGTCTTGGAGAGAGGGAAAAAATAACACCATAATAACACCACAAATTGAATTTTTTGAAACGAAATCTGCAATAAAATAAAACCATTTAATGGTACCTCTAAAATGAGTTAATTTTAAAACTTTTAAATTAGGTTTGTGATGTCTTTAGATGAATTACAATATATTCCACGTACTTTCAGAGCTGTAGAAAATTCATGCACATTCCCTATTGCTAGACAAATCACTGGCATTGTCCATCGTAGCTGTGCTTCCTGTGTCAACTGCTGCTTGTGAAAGAGGTTTCAGCCAAATGAAACTGGAAAAAGTAAGTCCAGGTCAAAGATGGAGACAGAAAGTCTACAAATGGACCCTCCCTTGAAGAGTACACTCCACAAGCAGCAGTTGACCACTGGTACTACAGTGCTAAGTCTGTACGTCACATTAAAGGCCATAAAAGAGCAATATCCAACTCTTAACACAGTTAATCAAGAGAAATCAAACAAAAAACATTAATAAAATGTATATACTTAATTGGCATTGTCTTGTGTTAGGTCTACGTTTTCTCTGGGCCATTGTTGTACCAACCTAACATCAAATATAAATGAATCATAATTTAATAATATTCATGAAATTAGTGTAGATTTATTCATCTCTACCTTGATTACATCCATTTAAATTTTAAATAATTATTGGAGAACTTTGACGCCGTTCACTCGAGAAGGGCTTGGATAGCTCTTCACGCCGTTAGTCGAAGCCGCAACAACAGTTCCCTCAAAATGGAAAGCTGGGTTACTAAAAAATTATGAGGGCTAATAGGTTTGCACCACATTTGTGGACCCCTGGTAATGGGTGATTCTACTATAATAAAGAAATATTCAGTCCTCAAACATAAATCACTTAAAAGAAGGTTTCTTTTTTTTTATGTTTTAAAAAGAGATCAAAGCCACATTTATAAAATAGTTATTATTATTAGGGTTGCCGTTCGATAATAGATATATCGATCGATACGATTATTTCACGAAACTATCGATAATCGATTCAGTCTTCTCGTATCGATTATCGATTATTCGATAATCGAATAGCTCGCCCATTCGAAATGTTGAGTTTCCAATGCATTTACGACATTTGAATTTCCCGCTAACGAGTTGCAGCCGTGGCCGATGGCGCGCCACCTTTGCGCTCTGCTATTGGCTCAAATTCACTCATTTACGGCCAATCATAAATCTCGTAATAACGCTTTAATGATTTATATTAATTTAATTTTTTCAACACAAAACATATTTGATAATCATTTATTGATTGATATTTTCTTAATTCGATTATCGCGACCGATAATCGATTCGACTCTCACGATTATCGATATTAAAAAACATATCGAACGGCAACCCTAATTATTATTTATTATTTATTTTCAATATGTTAATTACATTTTTTAAATGTTACAAACACATTACTGGTGGGAAAAATTAGAGCATAGCCCCTTAGCACACAGGTGTTTCCCCACCAGTCTAATTCTAATTACTAAATCTAGACTTACGACTAGTTGAATTATAATTAACTTAACAATTAAGGCATATAAAAAATTAAATCTATGCCTTTGACAGTAGATTAAGTAGGCAATATGTCATTCTCCTGGCTGTCCCTAGGTACAGTTTCAGTTGTTTCACCTTGGTGTACCTTGGATTCGTGATAGGCAAAGATGGCATCCGACCAGGACATGGCAAGATGTCTGCTATCCTTGACTACCCCAAGGATGTCCACCAAGTTAGGCGATATCTTGGTTTGACCGGATATTTCCGGCGGTTCATACGAAGACCTCCCAAATCCCAGTGGAACAAATCGCAGAACTTCCAAAAATAATTTTTCCCATTTCATTTTTTGTTTTTATATTTTTAATTATATTGCAATTTTGAGATTTTGATATACTATTTTTTGCTATTTTTTTTTGCTATTTTTTTTACTATTATTTGTATTTGTGATATTGTGTATATTTCTTGTACATGTACGTTGTACATGTACTTGATTTTTATTTTTATTATACGTTACTGGTGGGGCTTTGCCCTGTTAACGATATATTTCAAATAAATAAATAAATAAATAAACTACGCAATCATTGCTGTGCCACTTACCAAGCTCACATGAAAAGGTGAACCATTTGTCTGGACAAGTGCTCAACATGATGCGTTTGAAGAGTTAAAACAACAGTTGACTAGCGAATCAGTTCTAACTCTCTACAACCCGAACGCGAGAACTGAGCTTCACACCGACACTAGCTCTTCTGGTCTTGCTGGTCTTCTACTCCAAGAAGGTAGCGACGCCAAACATCTTGTCTTCTGCGTCTCTAAGAAACTACAAGTGTTGAACGATTGTACCATTCTTCCAAACTGGAACTCATGGCCATTGTAAGGTCTGTGGATCGACTATGCCAGTTCTTACTTGGTATTCGCTTCACCATTATTACAGACTGCCAGGCCCTTGTGTACCTGAACTTCATGCAGACCAAGAATCCACAAATTGCAAGATGGAGTTACCATCTACAAGAATACGACATTGCTGAAATCCGCTATCGCTCGGGCACGAAGATGGCGCACATCGACGCATCAAGTCGTGCACCAACGGACACTTCCTCTGATACGATGGAAGGCATAACCGATGCCCGATTGGGAATGTTTGTCACGATGTCTCTAGAGGATCAAGTCCTCATGAATCAATCCAGTGATCCAACCCTAAAGAATCTGGTGCGAATATTAAAAAGGGAACCAGCTGACCGATCACGTGCTGAAACCGCAAAGATATAGCCACATTTACACTTAGAAATGGCCGCCTTAGCGAAATTCTTGACCGACAATCAAGTAATCACCTATTCGTTATATGAGAAAAAGTATGAGAAAAGAGATTTTGGTAAAATTCCATGATCAAATGGGTCATTTTGGACTTGACCGAACCCTAGAACTAATCCAAGGCCACTATTGGTTCCCGAGAATGCGCCGTTACGCGAAGCAGCACATTCACTTAAGGCCTACGCACAATTGGCATAGCGCAAGCGTAATGGAACGTAAGCGCAGCACAAGAAATATGAACCAATGTTATTACATGGCCTCATCTCCAACTGACACAAGAGCGCATGGCGCAGCATAACGGAGCGCAAGAGTTGGTTATATTTTATATTTTTGCGTTGTGCTTGTGCACGACATAACGATCGACCAATAGGAACCTTGGTACACCGAAGGTCAGTTCTGTCATTTTTCCTGTTGTGAATGTGAAACTTGTGAAAAATGGAGATTGGGGATGAATTTGACGGGCAGGTTGTGGAGGAATATGAAGTGGAGACTACCACTGCAGACGAACTACTCATAATGTTGGTTCGACAATACCCTCATTTATATGAAAACACTGCAAAAGATTTCAAAAACGAAATAATGAAGAATAATTCGTGGCGCTCAATAGCAGAGACAATGAAGTTAATTACATATTTTTTACTACATTTCCTATATATTAAGATTAATCCAGCTTGGGATTTGCAATCCAGCTTGGATTATTTATGCAGATATGTAGATAGGTCAGATGTAATTCAAGTATGCCCCGACAGTCGGGGGGGGGGGGGGGGGGGGGGGGGGAGATTTTAATATATATATATATATATATATATATATATATATTTATAGAGGTTTGTGATGGAAAGAGCACCGGTACATAGAGCTGGAAGATCTGGGTTCGATCTCCAGTCGGGGCAAACGTTTACTACACGACAATACGATTTTTGAAGCTAAATCCAGCTTTATGGATAGTGTATGAAGAGATAGTAATTGTAATTAAAGTTTTCTGGGGGTCGAAATCGGATTCTCCGGCTCTGTACCGTACCGGTGCTTTTGCCAGGGCCACGTGATTACCATAAAACATGAGGTCCCACAGCACAAAATGATAGCGGAAATGCAGTCTACTGTTAGTGCGACCAGGTGTCAACACTAAAGGTTTGTTTGCCAGACATACTCTACTTGATCTGGCTGCTCTAGATCACGGAAATGCGTTCGTTCGTGCCACATTCCTACTCGAGTTGAGTTCGCCCGACCAGACTAAAGTGATCTGAGCAACTAAGGTCAAGATATTCTTACCCTCGTTTTGAAGTCAGATCAAGCTAGAGTAAGTTACTCGTGCGCGAAAATGGCCGATGAAGTGTTCTGTGTAAACATGGAAGAAAGTGTCGACGGATGTTTCCTGACAGGACAGTTGATAAGAAAGTTGTTAGTTACCGTAAGTTATTATTATTATATGCCTAGTTAGTTTGTTTACTCTCGGCACTGGAAACGCGTCTGTCCGTCATCAGTGCTCGGAGTTGCTCTGACGTTTCAGAAGCCTAATCGCAGTTGCTCGGGTCTGATCGAAGTAGAGCAGGGAGTAAGTTAGAGTACGTCGGGCAAACAAACCTAATGTATCAAAGGATCAAAACCCAGTGAACTTGAAACTAGCAGTACACATAACTCTACATTCAGCAATACGAAGTGTTGACCACCTGTCCCAAACGCTGGAAGTTGTTGGTAAAGGGAGTAATCTAGAGAATCTGAGACTTCATCGCACAAAGTGCTCCAAGCTAATACAAAATGCTCCAGCTATGCTGACGGAGCTGATATCTGATATTGGTGGAGCCGGCTACTCACTTATTATAGACAAGTCCACAGATGTATCTGTACTTAAATATTTATGTTTGTGTGTGCGATATTTCAGCCGCAGTCAGGGAACTATTGTCACAGATTACTTGGGAATAGTTGAGGTTATTAGAGCCACTGCAGATGACCTGTACAAAAGTATTAAAGAATATCTGCAAGTCGTAGGTCTTGATTTGAATCAACTCATAGGTATTGGCACGGATGGTGCTAGTAATTTGTGTGGTAAACACAATTCTATGTTCACAAAGCTTAAAGCAGATGTGCCAAATTTACAACTGGTTAAATGTGAATGCCACTCCAATCACAACTGTAGCTCAAAATCATCAGAAGAGCTACCAAGTTCTGTGGACTTTTTAGTCAGAGAAACTTTGTGACGGCTGGGAATTCACTGGGCTGGCCCCTAGTGATATTCCGGTCATGTCACATGTTCTGAAGGCTGGCCAGAGCCAACGGGACCCCTCTTCATAGCGTCGGATGATCGAGTGTTTCGAACGACCCGCACGGCGTTTGAAATCCCGGGCATTCCACCGCCGGTGAGAGCCTAACGCAGCCGAGCAAGTTCCAAGTGTCGCCCCGCAGCACTAATTTCGTTCGGCTCTATCGCACGACGATAGTTGAGATGGTGAGCGAGAAGGTTAGAGTCTGTCTGTTTCGTGAGAGAAGTTCTCAGAGAACTTTGTGTTTTGGAGCTACATTTTGCTCGAGCATGTAAGCTACCAGAGGCATCCTACGTGCAGCATGGTTTAATAACCAGTATTTTGAAATCCATTCATTGGTAAGTGCTTGTTCATCCATCTAATATGGCGTTGAGGCTGAGAATGTGTCTTTAGGCTTAATGTATTGTTTGTTGAAAATAGTTTTATTATATTGGTCATTTTCTCTTTGAAAATAGGATTTTTCCGGAGGGTCTAGCCTTCATTTTCCAGCAGAGCGAAGTTTTCCCGATGGGTGAGCGTGCGACGCAGCAAACATCTAGACTAGCAGCATCCGATCCGAGGCGACTGTCAGTCTAGGCCTAATCTAGGAAGCTCCCCGACGAGGTGGATTTTCACGGACAACGACGTGGGAAAATTCTGTCGTAGACTTTCCCAGCCAGGTTCGGTCCACGAGAACCCCGATATGTAGGTACAGTAAATTGAGCCACGAGAGGCATGGCCTTGCTGACCATTTAGATACCCAAATTCGAAATTACTAATTACCCACGTGCATAAAGCCTGGTCAACTTTTATCCAGCATGTGGAGGAACTTTAACTTCTCTATTCAGTCATACCATATGTAGACTTACGTGTCTGGCGTGAAGCCTACACGCTTACATTTCAGTTAGGCCATATGCTAACTTAGTGAACCAGTGTACAAGCCTACCAAGGTAGAGCGTTATTCATTATCCTGTAACTAGAAGCCGGAGCAGGGGGAAAATCCCCTAGGCTAAGTGTATAGTAACCTTGTATAACCCTGATAATGTAATTATAATTTAAGCCGTTAAGGTCTGTACGATCAAAGCATCCGGGTCTGATACCCACACGCTTGTAGCGGATTTAAGCCTGACGTACAGACTAGCGTTCAGCGTAACTAGTAAATATTCTCATGCATCTTAACAACCAGTGTAAGGTGATCACCATTTTGTGTTTAAATTTAAGTCCGTATCATAACCCATGTATAGTTGTAGCGTAATCTTAGTAACTTGTTAGTATTAGTAAAGCAATAGTCACGGCCGGTAGAGCCGATGGATTTGCTGGCAACTCGTCTTGCTAGGTAGGCACGTAGCCTCTTCTGTATGTACTAACTAACGTACCGTAGTAGCTTTGAACCTCAACTTATTCCGTGGCGAATGTGAGGGCGAGAAGTTACTGACGAGTACTTAGAATCTCAAAGTGTCCGTGGCTGACCGAGATAGTGATTACATAACGTAGGGTTAGTCGCTTTGAGTCTCCCAGTGCCCATGAAGGCCCGAGCTTTAATCTACGGTTATATTGTTACTTATTATTCCATATTTTTCTACTATACTATTGTGAAGAATATGACCATTTCATGTTCTTCTTCTGTTCTATCAATATGAATTGTTGGCCAGTGTCCGGATGTGTTGAAATCCTAACAGGATGCATGCACAAGTTGAGGGTACCCGTGGAATGTGCATGTGTCAGGATTTCAACACTTTGTCGGGAGCGGGCAACGAACGCCGAGAAGTAGGAAAACCTTAGTCAGCTGGACTTTGTTTTATTAATATGTACAACGGTGGCAGGCTCCCACTTTTTACTAACACAGAGAAAGAGGGGGAGGGAGTCCTGAGAGCTGATTGGCTGATTCGAGCGGGAAAACAGTTTGAAGAAAGAAGAATAGGCTTTTCCAACGAAATCTATGTCTTGGTGGGGTTTAAGAGCAATGACGTCAGGAGTGTCGAAAGGAGGGAGAAAGATTGACCGGCACAGGGAGTTCAGGTTTAAACATCGAGGTAGTAACATCAACCGGGGTTCGAGGAGTGAGAGACCACGCATGGAAAAGGATTAAGCACACAAGAGCGGAAGAGAGATGTAGAAGAGCAATACCGGGATCCAAACGAGGGGCGAGCCAGGGCCTGTGGAATGACCGGTTGCTGTACCAAACCATTATAAAGGGTAGGATGACGTTC
Source organism: Isoperla grammatica (assembly GCA_945910005.1). Lineage (NCBI taxonomy): Eukaryota > Metazoa > Arthropoda > Insecta > Plecoptera > Perlodidae > Isoperla > Isoperla grammatica. Next base: position 84,910,430 of record OX246737.1, read on the forward strand.
TAGAAGATTGTGTTTTCTTAAAATTAAGTCAAACCCGCGCACGCATACTCATGATGCAACAGTTTACGGAATGACCGAATAGGGTAGAAATTTAAGGAAAAATATACGTAACCTTCGTTATTGAATTCGATTTATTAAATGGTGTTAACCCTGCATCGATCCATGACCCTACAAACATATCGATCGTGGTCAAGATTGGGGGAAAACTGGGCCTCTTAGCTTAACATCAGCTACGCTCCCCAGGCCAATCAAGGCAACAACATCTGCCTTGGGGCTCAGTCAACCCCTTTTCTTCACACTATTATTAAATATTTGTGTATCGTCACAATAGGCTCAAGTAGAGCGAACATGTAAACTAAGTGTACCGTACGCCCATCAAGGGTAGCGTATTTAACTAAACGTGTATTTTCTATTTTTCTAATATTGTATTTTTGTCAATGAACCATTTATGTTATCTTCTCATGTTTATCGACTGAATTCTCTCAAGCTGTGTCTTGTCCACCATTGTCCATTGTCGTCAGTCGTTCTCTCTCGAGGTATATATCTTACAATAAATTTCTATCATTGCTCTCTCATGAACTGGGGTTATTTTTCAACATAGAATTTCGTTCCTTCTACAATATCCACTACAGGTCATCTACTCGAAACGAAGTGGCGCCCACCATCTGAAGACGAGTCGCAACTTAGCCCACACCTCATCTCCTCTGAGTCGGTCCGGCCCGGTAAGTGCGTCTGGCCTGCCGAGTGGTGTGCACCTGCTGATTTAGCACGTCACAACTTTCAATTGGTAAAGCAAGATTGTGCACGAGCAGTGCGCCACTGCAGCTAGTTACCGCTTGCACCGCCATGCAGTCTCTACCGAGCGCTGTGATCGGTGCGGTGCATGACGTGCACAAGAATTGCAACACTCTCGGTACAGTCGAGCCCAGGCGTTCGCGACGACAACACACGCGACCCGTACCTGTCACCTGATGATGCCGCAACATTTGTCGGCGAAACGTTGTGAAAGAAGGTATCTAAAAGAACAACCTCCTCACAAAACGTGGACTAATAATACCCCAAAACCCTCTGTAACATATATATATATTAAAGGACTAGGTTGAATTGTAATTAGGCATAGAAACAAAAAATACATAGGCCTATTTTTTAATTTGAATTACACTAGGAAAACTCTGTGTGATGCGTTGATAAGCGAGCCCGTGAAATCTACTAACTTTCTGGCAAAAAGTTCTCAAAGTCACCGTCATTGTTCAAAGTAAGAGAAGAGAGTCACAAATGGCCTTGTTAATCTAGCGTCCTTACACTGCAAACACTATCATCATCATCAATATAAGAATGTTCATATTTGATCAAATCATCAATCAACAACAATACAAGAATGCACTTTGCAAACGTTTTATAATTTCCATAGCTATTATACTTACTGACATTATTGATTGCGTGCAATGTTCGTTGCTAAGATTTTTCATTGTCATTTCGTATAGTATTTTATCCGCGGTCCGACACCGTTACTAACACTTATTGACATCAATAGAAATGTAGTATCTGCCTCTAATACGTATTAGATTGCAATAAAAATAGCATATTCGTGACCGGTCAAAAATTTACTATAATATGGCCACCTCACATTTTGCCGTTATTGTGTTTCATAAAAATATTTTCGAGCAACTTTTGTGTAACTTTACCAATACTTATCAGATTCCAATAAAATTAACATATTCGTGACCAGACAAACATTTACTAAAATATAGCCATCTCACGTTTTGCTGCTATTTTGTTTCAGAATTATATTTTGCAGTAACTGAATTGTAACTTTGAAACTTCTTGACCGATTGTCCACAAAACTAATGGCATTCAATCCACATCAAAGCTTGTGGATGCCATGGTTCAAATTTCAAGTCGATCCGACAATCTGTTCGACCGCTATCGAATTACATAAAAATTTAAAAAAAAAAAAACGACTGCCATAAGAGTCAAGTGGAGACGCTCGCTTCGCTCGCTTAATTATTTATTGCAAGTCTCATTACAGTTACTGAGTAACGTTGAATTGACAATGAATATCAAAGTAAAAAAAAAAAAGTAAAAACGCCCTACCGTATTAGAAGAACTAGAAGGCTGCGCATTCAGGTTAATTCATCCATTGTTCGGATGTAGGTACTAGTACAGGCAGTTGTTCGGATGTAGGTACTAGTACAGGCAGTTGTTCGGATGTAGGTACTAGTACAGGCAGGTGTTCGGATGTAGGTACTAGTACAGGCAGTTGTTCGGATGTAGGTACTAGTACAGGCAGTTGTTCGGATGTAGGTACTAGTACAGGCAGTTGTTCGGATGTAGGTACTAGTACAGGCAGTTGTTCGGATGTAGGTACTAGTACAGGCAGTTGTTTGGATGTAGGTACTAGTACAGGCAGTTGTTCGGATGTAGGTACTAGTATAGGCAGTTATTCGGATGTAGGTACTAATACAGACAGTTGTTCGGATGTAGGTACTAGTACAGGCAGTTGTTCAGATGTAGGTACTAGTACAGGCAGTTGTTCGGATGTAGGTACTAGTACAGGCAGTTGTTCGGATGTAGGTACTAGTACAGGCAGTTGTTCGGATGTAGGTACTAGTACAGGCAGTTGTTCGGATGTAGGTACTAGTACAGGCAGTTGTTCGGATGTAGGTACTAGTACAGGCACTTGTTCGGTTCTGGTACTAGTACAGGCAGTTGTTCGGATGTAGGTACTAGTACAGGCAGTTGTTCGGATGTAGGTACTAGTACAGGCAGTTGTTCGGATGTAGGTACTAGTACAGGCAGTTGTTCGGATGTAGGTACTAGTACAGGCAGTTGTTCGGATGTAGGTACTAGTACAGGCAGTTGTTCGGATGTAGGTACTAGTACAGGCAGTTGTTCGGATGTAGGTACTAGTACAGGCAGTTGTTCGGATGTAGGTACTAGTGCAGGCAATTGTTCGGATGTAGGTACTAGTACAGGCAGTTGTTCGGATGTAGGTACTAGTACAGGCAGTTTAAAAATAGAGTTGTGGAATAAGCAGATCTACCATACTAACAGTCCCTAACACAATCAATGATATTTTTTCATCTTTTATGCCTACTTTACAATGCCGAGTTTGATAAATACAGTAAATGCCTAATGAATGGAATGAAATCAACATAAATGTCCTGGATTTATTTTCAGTCCTTTTTTGTAGATATTCAACACATATTCTTCATTTTAGCCACTTTTAAGTGGTTGAAACCACTTTTGACCGGTGTTTCGGTCGAAATAAAATAAAGTGTATTTTTTATCAACCCTGTGTTGTACCGTTGTACACTTCATTTTATTTTTGTATGTATCTCTCATTTCTTTCCATGTGCAATTTATACTATTTATTTCAGTTGTTCGGTGTGCGAACTATAAAGCATTTGTCAGACCTGACAAATGCAGAGATAAAAATCGAGCTTTGAGAATGGTTGCGGCATTCAAGCGAACGGTTGAGTAGGGAGCAAAAGAAGGCAGCTGCAAGACAAACAGGAAAGTAGATAGATAGCCTTCAGTTTTCTATATTTTTTTAATATACTTGCAGGGTTTTGTAACCATATGCATAGACCTACATTATAAATTAGAGTTATGAAAATATTGCATTTGTCCCATTTACTTTATTAAATAGGCCTATTGCATTTTACTGCTTTTTATCAACTGCAACTAAATGTGCATGTGCACATTATCAGATAGACCTATTTTTTTTGCAGTATTTCTAAATGCCATTTGTCGTACACCTAACCTTAAACTGCCTAGAAGCTGAACTATTTATTTTATTTAAACCTTGACTTAAAAGTCATTTTTCTCCCATTTGAAAACACAAGAGCTCAAATTGACGAGTGGTGATAGGCGGAGCTTACGCCGAGAACTGTGTCACGTGACTAGCAGTTGGGAAAAGTCACTACTGTCCAGACGGATCCACGCAAAACACATCCACACTTATCTCGTTCTAGCTGGTATAATATTCATTTTTTAAGATATAACCTGGAAAACATAATTAGTTCACATACCAGTGGTCAATATAAAGGTTATTTCAAAATTATAGACGAAGTAGTTAACTTGTTATAACAATTCACGCACTGAAGAGGATCAAATGAGCAAGGTGTGTTTTGTTTTTTCAACTTCAACTGGCGAAAAACTAATGATCGGATTTGGACGAGAGTTTCTTAAGAATACGTAGCAATAATGTGAGACAATAAGCAAATAAACTTTCTAGATAGAAAATGCCCAGAACGAAAATTCATAGCATGCACTAATATGCAAGGTGCTGTAGTTTCACGGTCAAAACCGCTACTTTTGAGGCCCAACCGCTACACCCTGCATATTATTGCATGCTATGAATTTTCGTTCTGAGCAATTTCTATCTAGAAAGTTCATTTGCTTATTGTCTCACTTTATTGGAACACATGCTAAAGAAACTCTCGTCAAAATCCGATCATTAGTTTTTCGCCAATTGAAGTTGAAAAAACAAAACACGCGTTGCTCATTTTGTCCTCTAGATGCGCGAATTGTTATAACAAGTTAACTACGGGGTCTATAATTTTGAAATAACCTTTATATTGACCACTGGTATGTGAACTAAATACGCTTTCCTATAGGTTTTTCCTGAAAAGTGAATATCATAACAGCTAGAACGAGATAAGTGTCGTACATTAAGCGCGTGAAAGCGTAACAGTTAGCGGATTTGTCCCAACTGTGGGCGCCACGTTCCTTCGTGACGTCAGGGGGCGGGTAAATCACCACTCGTCAATTAACTCCTAGATGCAGTTTTAGCATCAAGCTATATTGATGTTGAAAGTCGCAATTGTGATACAATATACGTCTGCTATATTTCAAAATTGTAGTTCCCGCTTTGTTGTGGAGTCGCAATTCTTGAAAATTTTTGATTATTTGAGCTACAAATTTCGAACATATTTGATAGCTATTTGAAATTTAAATATTTGCACAGTACCGATACTAATTTGAATATATTGAGCTTAACATATTGGATTACCTATGCCTATATTTTCCAATAACTGCACTAAAAACACACACTGAATGTGCTTTTAAAGGGATAGTCAGATGAAGAACTAAAAAATCACCAATTAGTCATTAGTCCATGAAATTCAGTTATGTGTAAAATACAATTGATATAGGTTGCTTCAATGCAAGAAAAAAATAGTGAACAATTAGCTATTCTACTGGATTCCCTTCGGCAGCTCTTGCTGCATTTTTCTTCTAAAGCGTAGTGTAACTGTATCGGTTCTGAGGTCGCTGGCGCCTTCCCGATAGACAGAGGACTCATTGTGTTATACGAGACCAGCCCGCGCTCCGCGAAACGCTCGGCGACTGCGGACAGTACCGCTCAAAACAGATTGCAACTTTTCTACACATCATGTCACACAAAAATTAATTGCAGGGTATTTTGTAGAAGTAAACGTTCGTACTAAGAAGCATGTTATCGGTAGAGAAACGATGCACATTAAACCTCCTGATCGATTTTTGATCAGTGCCCTATTTTAGCGGTGGTTTTACTTTCTCAAGGTTACATTTTTTTCATATGGGAATTACCATGAGAAAAGTTGCTCGGTGCTACTTGGTAGCACCAAACCAAATAATCGCGTTTTCTTTAATTTTTTAACCGCCTGCTTTTAAAGTATGGTATCTTTTAGTCATGTTTTTTATATTTAAACGTGGACATCTACAAATGGTAGTTCTTTAGTTTTTCACCCGACTATCCCTTTAACAATTTGAACTACAATATAATTAATAGACACACCAGTGTAAGCCATTGTAAAACCCCGTTGGCCAACAGTAATCGAGATTTACCAGGCAATAGAAAAAAGTTGTAAATTTACGCAGCCGGTAGACCAAGGATGTTTTATTTTGTGGATATTTTGTGTTTTATATGTTGGAAATCTTCCTGTAAGTGATGACTAGGACTCCCAAGTTAAATTGTAAGCATTGATTATGTTGTCTGAATTAGTGATAACATCGATTAACCGAAAACCGGTTTCGAACCGGTTTTGATAAAAACCGGTTTCGATTTTTAGATTCGGTTCTACTTTTACTCAATAAACCAGCCGCATGTGAGTGACTTGACCAGCTGCATCTCGTTCCGCGCGGGGGGGGGGGGGGGGGGGGGGTCTCTGAAAAGGTCGTTTTATCTACGATCTCGGCTGCCGGCACTGAGGTTTTTTACCTGCTTACCATAAATATGTTTATTTTTGGAGAGCGTTTTTTTTTTTGAAAACCGGTTTTAAACCGGTTTCGAATTTGGTTATCCGGTTAGTAATTTTACTAACCGATGTCATCACTAGTCTGAATCACTTATTGTACATTGAAAATGAATTATAATGGTTAATAGATATAGCATTTCAGAATATGTATATGTATGCTTCATTGGTAAGCTTGAAGGTGTATTTTGAAGTAGACCTTGTACTTGTACAGTGATTTATTTCTATTGTTTGTTGTTTCTGTGGTGTTTACGGCATTTGAAACTAGCGCCCTTGGGATTCTACCGAGAGGTAGCGCCACTGTGGGGGGCACGCCGAGAGGACGCGCAAGGTGGCTGCCTCGGATGGTTGATCGGTTACAAACGTTTTCATAACAACTAGTATTACCATGAAACAGTGTATCGTGAACAGTTATACTTATTAAACATAGTATCCTAATGCATACCGTCTTATTATTGCATACATAACAATTGGCGACGAGGACGGACAGGATGTCAGAGAATAGTACGAATTCCCGTGGCTTAGGCCTAGCCAGCGGCGTGGTAAATGCTGTGGGACCATTCTCGCCTTCTGAGGAATCCTGGGACGTGTATGCCGACCGCTTAAACATCGCATTCTTAACATTCGAAGTTCCAGAAGATAAAAGGAAGAACCTGCTTCTTTGTGTGGTGGGTTCGGAGACATTTCGAGTGCTGAGAAGTTTGGCGGCGCCTACAAATGTAGCTGACTTGACCCTCGAGGAAGCTTTGTCGTTATTAGGTGAGAGGTACTGCCCTAAGCCTAGTAAAAGAATGCAGCGTTTCAAGTTTCGAAAACGAATTCAAGGCCCATCCGAACAGATCGTGGAATTCCTCGCTAATCTGAGAAAGCTTAGCGAGCATTGTGCATTTCCTGACCTAGACGAAAATCTGTTGGAACAGCTCATAGCTGGGGTGAGGGACCAGGCCCTACAAACTAAGTTGTTGGCGGAAGGCGACGGCTTAACATTTAAAAGGGCTATGGAGATGGCTATTGCGACGGAAACGTCACAACGTGATGTCCAAGTGCTGCGGGGCAACCCCAGTGCCAGTGTGGTTAACAAGTTCGACAGTAAGTACAAGGCCAAGTCCAAAGGAAAGAAGGGGGGAGGCGCTGAGGCCAAGCCTACTTCGGAAACCGCTCAAGGTAAGGGACAATGTTTTCGCTGTGGTAGTAAGGCACATCTCGCCGATAAGTGTAGCTTGGGCAACATAACCTGCTACAAATGCCAGAAAACGGGCCACATGGCTCGAGTATGCAAAGGCGAGAGAGAGCCCAAACCTTCGGGTAAGCCTAGTGGAAAGGCAGACTCAAAGTCGTCAGTAAATACGAACCTAGTCCAGGCTCAGCCTGTGGACTCGTATCTTTTTTCTGTACACACTAGGCCGAGCAAAGGTACCGATGACGAGTTCACAGCAACTGTCGAGTTGAATGGAGTGTCACTGAACATGGAGGTGGACACAGGCTCCAAACATTCATTGATTGGACAGTCGACATTCCAACGGTTGTGGCCAACGGACCCTCCGGACATGTCTGAGTCCGAATACCGGCTGCGGACGTGGTCGAAACAAGCCTTGGGAGTCCAAGGGGTGGCGCTCGTGAAGGTCGGTTATGAGGGCAAGGAGTACAACCTTCCGCTCTACATTATGGATACAGATGGACCAAGCTTACTGGGCAGAGACTGGCTTCGCGAGTTAGGCGTATCAGTACAGGTTAGTACAGTGAACCAAGTAGAAGCTACAGAGCTGAACATCCCCAGCGAGCTTCACGGTCTAGAAGACGTGTTCAAGAGTGGGCTAGGCACCTACGTGGGCGAAGAGGTCCAGGTCGAACTAGACCCAGGGGCAGTCCCAGTTTTCCGTCGGCACCGATCCCCGCCGTTCGCGCTCAAGGAAAGAGCAGACATTGCGCTGGACCAGTTGCAAGAAGACGGAGCAGCCGAAGAGATACCACACTGCAAGTGGGGCACACCAGCGGTTTTTGTAGCAAAAGGCGACGGAACTGTGCGAGTGTGTGGAGACTACTCGTGCACAGTCAACACCGTTTTGAAAACCGAGATCTATCCTCTGCCTACTAACACGGAAGTGTTTACGACTTTGGCGAAAGGGTGTTATTTCGCAAGGCTCGACCTGGATAGGGCTTACACGCAAGTTCGAGTAGACGACGCTTCGTCACGGGTGCTCGCGCTCAACACGCACCGAGGCCTACTGAGGATGAAACGATTACCATTCGGGCTGGCATCGGCTCCGGCAATTTTTCAACGGCTCATGGAGACGCTGTTAAAAGGTTTGGAAGGCGTAGTCGTATACTTGGATGATGTATTGATTTCAGGAGCTACGCTAGCAGAACTGTGGAGTCGGACTCGGGCGGTGTTAGAAAGAATCAACGGAGCAGGACTACGCTTGAAATTGTCGAAGTGTCAGTTCGGCCTGAAGTCCGTTGAGTTCTTAGGGTTCCGTATTGACGCAGCGGGTCTACACCCTACGGATGAGAAGATTCAAGCATTGCTGAGTGCACCCTCTCCAGCGAACAAGGAGCAACTAGAGTCCTTCTTAGGATTCTTAACGTTCTACGAACGCTACATCAGGCACATGGCAACGAAGCTCGCGCCCCTGTACGAGTTACGCCGGAAGGATAAGCCATGGAATTGGACCAACGAGCACGAGGGATGTTTCCAGGCGGCTAAGAAGCTGGTGTCATCGGAACAGGTACTGGCACACTACAGCCTAAACAAGCCTTTGAGGTTGTCATGTGACGCCTCGCCATACGGGGTGGGAGCGGTGCTAGCACATGTTGAACCTGACGGTGCGGAGGTGCCGGTGGCTTTTGGGTCACGTACCTTGCACACGGCTGAAAAGAATTATTCCCAGCTGGACAAGGAATTCTTGTCAATAATGTTCGGCTTGCGGAAATTCCATCGCTACGTGCAAGGTAGACCGTTTGAGATAGTCACGGATCACAAACCACTGGTGGGGCTACTGCAGCCTAGCCGTCCGTTGCCTGAAGTGTTGTCGCCACGCATGACGCGTTGGCTACTGATTCTAGCATGTTATAGGTACCAGATTACCTTCCGCCCAGGAAAGTTGCATGGAAATGCAGATATGTGCAGTCGACTTCCATTACCAGCGCCAGAGCAACCGGAATACCCGGAGCCGTCCGATGTGTGGTTCCTGCGGGAGGCTCCCGAAGGATCCTCACTGGCAGTGGAAAAGGTACGTGAAGAAACGCACAAGGACACCATTTTGTCAAGAGTACTGAAGGGAGTTCAGCATGGCTGGAACACCACGGACCTGCCATTGCCATTCCAGCCATACGTCCACAATTGGACAAGTCTTTCAGTACAGCACGGATGCCTGTTGTATGGGAACAGAGTAGTGATACCTGAGAGTTTGAGACCAAGTGTCCTCGAGCTACTACATAAAGTACACCAAGGTATCGTAAAAACCAAAGCCATCGCGCGAAGCTATGTGTGGTGGCCAGGAGTCGACAAAGATATTGAAGAACTAATTGCTACCTGTCAACCTTGTGCCGAGAATCGTAAGTTACCGGCCAAGGCCAATGTAATACCCTGGAGTATCCCGGCGCGCCCAATGTCACGTATACACATTGACTACGCAGGGCCTACTCGAGGTCAGACGTTCTTCGTGGCTGTGGACGCTAAGTCTAGATGGCCTGTAGTGAAGAATACCAAGGGAGCGTTGACTTCTGCGGCGGCCATTGATGTGCTTCGAGACATGTTTACAGACTATGGCATTCCTGACGAGCTAGTCTCGGACAACGCAGCTGCGTTCAAGTCCGAGGAGTTTGAGACCTTCTTGACAGAAAACCAAGTAAGGCACATAACCTCAGCACCATACTCACCTGCATCGAATGGTTTAGCTGAGAGGAACGTCCAGACCGTCAAAAATCTTCTTGCCAAGGTAGCACCAGAGACCTGGCAGTTGGAGTTGGCAAATATCTTGCTAGCGCTGCGAACGACGCCCAATGCCACGACTGGAGAGACGCCGTCAGATCTTATGATGGGGAGGAGGATCCGCACGATGATGGACAAGCTGCACCCGGATAACTACAATCCACGTTCAGCGAACAGAGAATCTGCAGCAGTTCAAGCTCAGAACGACGACCCTGCCTGGCGACAGTTCAACGAAGGTCAGCCAGTGTACTTCCGCAATCATGGGAGGGGACCGAAGTGGCTGCCGGGAACTGTCAGCACGGTTCATGGACCCAGGAACTTCACCATTGCAGACTCCGAAGGATTGTTCCGGAGACTGCACCTGGATCAACTACGATCAAGAAGAGTGGCTGAAACGTCGGAGCTGGCCGGAGAAACGTTCGGTCCCGACCGCGCAGGAGCGCAAACATTCCTGGATAGGGATACCTCGCTTGGGTGTGGGACTAATTCCCAACTAGTCACCGAGCCAGTAGACCTACAGCAGGAGGCCCGAGTGGAGGACACACCCGAGAGCGACACCGGTACAGCCATTGGTGTCTCAACGAGGGTCGAGACCGGAAGTCCAACGCTTCCCAAGCCTCAGACTCCGTCGAGACCAACGGCGTCAGCTGGAACATCTGGGCGATCATTGACGCCCATGAAACGACCGACACGGGTGACTCGTCCGCCGTCTTATCTTAAGGACTACCAAGGGCAGTAGGGTATTAGTTCTCCCTCATGGAGATTGCCATGTTTATGCTATGTTTTGTAAGGGGGGAGAATTGTGGTGTTTACGGCATTTGAAACTAGCGCCCTTGGGATTCTACCGAGAGGTAGCGCCACTGTGGGGGGCACGCCGAGAGGACGCGCAAGGTGGCTGCCTCGGATGGTTGATCGGTTACAAACGTTTTCATAACAACTAGTATTACCATGAAACAGTGTATCGTGAACAGTTATACTTATTAAACATAGTATCCTAATGCATACCGTCTTATTATTGCATACATAACAGTTTCGATGATTGGTAACTGTGTCAAACGTTAATATTTTTATAATAGTTATTTCAAATTGTGGCATAAACTAACAATGTGCTGACTGGATATTGCAAAGTAGTTGTTAATATTTCATTATATATATAGTGTTATTCTGTTTCTGTGTTTAGTAGTTTTTAAGTCAATAAGGACATGCTTTATGTCCCAACTGAATGGTAGGAAAACAAATATCACAATATTAATATCACAAATCAAGGTCAAAATATTGATTGTCCTTACTGACATTTTTTTAATTACTACATATTGTGTAGGCAGTAATTAATTTCCTCTGAAGACTAAAATATGTAATTGTCTAATATGTATCTATATTATAGAGTAGGTAAAAATTGATTTCATTGATTCCATCTCAAATTATGGAGATGTTCAACTAAGTTTCTATGTTGAAAAGGTATGTATATGGTATATATATCTACATTATATATAATATTATATACATTATATATAGAGGTGTTTGTAAATGGTGTTATGATTTCTGAAATTTCGTTTATAGATTTAATAATTTCGATGTTTTGGTGGTGTTATGCTTTTTGGGAGTTTTTTTTACTGTAAATTTCACCAGAAACATGTTTAAAATAAAAGTGATTTAATGTTATTTAATTTATTTGAATTGTATGTACAAACTAGTACTAGTTAATACGAAGTGCATTAACATTACCATTACCTGTGTTTGTCTAGTGTGTTATGTGTTTTATTTATGTTGTGTCTCTGTGTTAATCTATGTAAACGACTTCCCATATGTGGTAAAAAATGTAGAACTCTTTGCCGACGATAAATCCATACTTGTTACAGGATCATCCATACCTAAAGTAATCACTAATCAGTAATGCTGAAATTACGCTAACAGAAGCTAACTTCTGGTTCAAAAACAATAAGTTAGTTTTTAACAGAGTTGGGGACGCTACTTTTAAAAAGTAGCATGCTCTCGCTACAGCTACTTCCTTAAAAAAAGTAGCTTCGCTACTTTTTCGCTACACTTTTTAAAATGTAGCGACGCTTTATATCCGCTACACAAAAAATGTAGCGCGCTTTTTTCCGCTACATGCGTTATTTACATCTTTTTACAAAAAGTTTCAAGGGTTTCCCCGTGATACCTACTGGTATAAATCTGTCGCTGCTCCGCTGAGTGTGCTGGGATTGTATGAGCTGCGGTTGTGGGCGGGGGAGGGGGTTTAGGTTAGGGGGAGTGGCTGTCACACTTCCCAATCAGTCAATCACACGTGTTTTCAAAGTATCATTCTTCACCAACCCATCAACCACCCATCCATAAATTACACGAATTGATTATTTGAGGTTCGTTTCGTAAAGAAGCGGCCGATCGGACACTGGCCTGGCTTCACGAACAAAACGCCCGCCCATCCCAGCCCAGCGGGCAGCGGTCGTGACCACTCGTGCACGTGCGACCGGAAGAAAACCGATCGAGCTCACACCAGAAAACAACTGTAGTAGCCAGCCTCAACCTGTTCTAAGCCGGACACACAGCAGGGGTGAATGAATGAACTGCGTCGAAGGGTTGGTGGGGGTGGCGAGGGATTATAGGGCAAACACCTTCCGAAATTCTTTGCTCGAAAATCAACCGTTATTTTGCAGCGTCGACTTGCGACTTTCCGTGCGTGGCGGGAAAATTAAACAACGTGAACTTCGTTGAAAGTAGCGTTAAATATTGCGCTACTTTTCTCGCTACAGCTACAAAATTTGTAGCATGCTATCGCTACATTTTGCTATTTGAATAATGTAGCGCGCTACCAATTACGCTACAAATAAAAGTAGCATGCTACAAGTAGCGCGCTACTTGTAGCGCGCTACTCCCCAACTCTGGTTTTTAATGCTGCAAAAACACATTTCATTCAGTTCTTTACAATCCAATCAAGCAAATATACAACTAGAATCAAAGCCTTATCTAACCTATCCGATGGAAATATTCTTAAACCTGCTGAATACCTAGAGTTTCTAGGCCTAACTATTGATGAGAACCTTCATTGGAAGCAACATGGCTCGAAACTAGCTAACAAACTAAATTCCGCGTGTTTTGCTATTAGAACAATAAAGGCATTAACAAACGTAAACACAGCAAAAATAGTTTACCATGCCTACTTTGAGTCCATACTGAGATATGGGATAGAATTCTGGGGCCACTCTCAGGTAGCTGGTAAACTATTCAAAATACAAAAATGTGCTTTAAGCAGGGGATTGAACCGGTTCGAACCGAAAACCGAAAAAACCGTTATTTTTCCCGAACCGAAAACCGTTATGAAAAAGTGGTCAAACCGTAAACCGAAACGAAAACCGATATTTTGGGTTTCGGTTATCGGTTTTTTTCGGTTCTTTTCGGTACAAGCCTCCGTATATCAAAATCTCAAAATTGCAATTTAAATAAAAATATAAAAACAAAAAATGCAAAGGGAAAAATTATTTTTGGAAGTTCTGCGATTTGTTCCACTGGGATTTGGGAGGTCTTCCTTTGAAAGGTTGGTGATGACAATACTCGATGGATGGCTGAGTTCCTTTTATATTTGCAATAATAGGAACGGAAAGTATACACAATGGTAACAACCTTCGGCACCATGATAGTTGGTTGACATATTGTTAACAATTGGAAGATGTGTTCGGCGAAGTTCACAAAACGCACCGACAGAAGATTTTGGTTTCCACTTTCCTGGAAGTTATAAATCAAGAACCTTGGAGACGAATATGCCTACATAAATATTATGTTGAGTCTTGACCGTTGACACTAAACTGATAATTACAGGGTTAAGACGAGACTCCGCTGTCGGAACACGTGCAAACCCCACCCTCGAACATAAAACAAACTTTTGTGGCAAATAACCCTGCACTGTTACTTTTATGTCAGTCGCGTTTCAGCTTCCGTTTCGTAGATATGGGTAGGAAAAAAGAATATGTATTCCGTAACTTTTTAAATTTAACGCTACCACAAATGAGTCGTCGTGCCAGATACAAGACTGCAACGTGATCATGAAGGTAAGAGATTCGATAATTAGTCCTTTGCATAACGCTCGAAAAAGGCCTGGTCGGTATAAAATTTGGGTCAAAGGATGACATATATCAAATGAAAGCTTGAGACAAGTACTTTTCAAAAAACCATGATATACCTCTGGCAAATCCAGCTTTCTATGTCAAAACTAGGGTCAAAGGTCAAATTTGTAATTTTTTAAATAATTTTTTATTAAATAACGAAAAATGTTTGCAAGTTTAAAAATACTCTTTTAGTAAGATAAATGTATAAAGTTTGTTAAAAAAAAAATTAAATTACCTTCTTACCTTTTTTGACCTTGATTGGGGTCAATTTCCTCAAAATGGGTAATTTCTAAACTTTTCTTCGATTTATAAGCCAATATTCATTATATCAACGTACTTACTCATAAATACGTTAAAATGAACAGTTCTTATTGTTATCACATTGTTTTCACAGTATTCATTCAAAATGGCGGTCAAAGGTCAATAGGTAAGTATCGTCAAACTAGGTCTAGTAACTAAAATATTACTTGTGGGTACTCTAAAGACGCAGAATTTCAACTGCAATTACAATAACGAATAATAATATCATGTTTTAATCGTAAGAGAATGTAATTATCATATAACTTATAAACTACTTAAGATTGTTACTGAATTTCTAATTAATGTCCTCAGACATCAGGGTATTCTTGAATGGGTGTGCAACTGCAACAAAATACATTTTTAGAAAAGAGCATGACCCATGCTGAGATACGTGATATGATACTAGTATTATGTTATATCTACCTTAGCAGTCACTGTCCAAGTTGTCAGATTAATCACCTTCTGACTCACTGGAATTCTCATGCTGGCTACTGGTACTGGTACACTGGTATTTGTACAATCCTTCAGCTTACAAGCGTGGGTACACTTTTATTTATTGATTGGC
The DNA here is from genome assembly GCA_945910005.1 of Isoperla grammatica. Taxonomy (NCBI): domain Eukaryota; kingdom Metazoa; phylum Arthropoda; class Insecta; order Plecoptera; family Perlodidae; genus Isoperla; species Isoperla grammatica. Next base: position 84,925,568 of record OX246737.1, read on the forward strand.
CAAACACTCACATGTCGGCATCTTGCAAACACGGCAACAGTTTCAGGCTAGGAGATCCATAACGGTCAAAGGTACTGGAGTTCCAATCATCCAGTCGTTGCTCAGATCTCCTTCTGCCGTGGTTTCCTATCCATAGCCACGCGGATCAGGAACATCAGGGTTGGCGTCCATACAACGTATCCAGGCCGCTGTTTGGTGGTTAGCTCACAGCCGCAGGATTTGAAGCAGTAGGCAATCGTTTCAAGGTGGTAGCTGATTAGACTTAATATCATCACATTTACTTTTAAAAAGCTCGTAGGGCAGCTGGTTGACGCTTGACTACCAAAAATCAAACACACTTCGAAGATGTGCAAAAACTAGCAAGTTCGTTGGGATTCGAAGTATGTAATACCCTCCCTGACCTCCATGCACTGGTTGTGACAAAGGCTGGAATTCATAGTCGGCCACTTCATCTAGAGGCACCCAATGTTGCTATGGATATGTTTTCTATATGGGAAATGACATGTATGAAACTGTTACCTTGTTAACAACGGCGCATTTATATGTGTAGGGGACGACTATGAGTTCCAACCTGAGTGAGCTCATTCAGTGGTAAAGGGAAAAAGAGAACTTTGAATATCATGAGAAAAAAACTCGCATTTCTGTGTCAAGCTAAGCAAGATGGGTCAGGACTGGAGAGTTTCTATCGATGTTATCAAAAAAACTCGAAGAGTTTGTCTGTAAACTCTGCTCTTTGACCACGACTCTGTCATGCGTCAACCTGCTGCGCTACGAGCTTTTTCAGAAGTAAGTGTGATGATATGAAGTCTAATCAGCTACCACCTTGTAACGATTGCTTACTGCTTCATATCCTGCGACTGTAAGTTATCAACCAAACACGATTTATTGATATGTTGCTTGGAAGCCAACCCTGATGTTCCTGATCTGTGTGGCTATACCACGGCAGAAGGAGATCTGAGCAACGAGTGGATGATTGGAACTCCAGTACCTTTGACCGTTATAGATCTCCTAGCCTGTTACTGTTGCCGTGTTTGCAAGATGCCGACCTATGAGTGTTTGGCCAATCAGCTGAAGTGTACCCACGCGTGTAAGCTGAAGGACTGTCCAAATATCGGTACCCAGCATGAGAATTCCAGTGAATCAGAAGGTGATTAATCTGACGACTTCAATTTTGAGTGATTTTGACTTCAATTCTGATTAATTTGACGACTAGACAGTGACTGCTAGGACAGATATCATATCATACTATCATATATCACGTATCTGAGCATGGTCATGTTCTTTTCTAAAAATGTATTTTGTTGCAGTTGCACACCCATTCAAGAATACCCTGATGTCTGAGAACATTAATTAGAAATTCAGTAACAATCTTAAGTAGTTTATAAGTTATATGATAATTACATTCTCTTACGATTAAAACATCATATTGTTATTCATTATTGTAATTGCAGTTAAAATTCTGCGTCTTTAGAGTACCCACAAGTAATATTTTAGTTACTAGACCTAGTTTGACGATACTTACCTATTGACCTTTGACCGCCATTTTGAATGAATACCGTGAAAACAATGTGATAAAAATAAGAACTATTCATTTTAACGTATTTATGAGTAAGTACGTTTATATAATGAATATTGGCCAATAAATCGAAGAAAATTTTAAAAATTACCCATTTTGAGAAAATTGACCTCAATTAAGGTCAAAAAAGGCTAAATGGTTAATTTAATTTTTTTTAAAGAAACATAATACATTAACCTTACTAAAAGTGTATGACTAAACTTGCAAACATTTTTCATTATTTAATTAAAAATTATTAAAAAAATTACAAATTTGACCTTTGACCCTAGTTTTGACATAGAAAGCTGGATTTGCCAGCGGTATATCATGGTTTTTCGAAAAGTACTCGTCTCAAGCTTTTTTTTGATATATGTCATCCTTTGACCCAAATTTTATACCGTCATTCTCGTTATGCAAAGGACTAAATACAGTATTACAAGAAAAAAAATAAAAAATAGTGATTTTTTGTATGCTATTTCCTCACTTTTAAAATGTCGAATACGAACATTGCTGAACCGGTTCGAACCGGTTTAAACTGGTTCGAACCGAACCGTTATTTTTTATTTGCTCGAACCGAACCGAAAACCGAACCGAAATGATTCTCCCGAACCAAAAACCGAACCGAAATTAAAATATTTTCGGTTTGATCCCCTGGTTTAAATAACTTCCGTCGAATGAAAATGCAAGGGGAAATTTTTGACTCAATATCCATCCATGCGGGAACGAACAACGTACGAAGCTCGAGATCACCAGACGAAGTGGCAAAGAAAATGCGGTGTCTCATCGATGAAGGAAGGATTATGTTCCCAAAGGCAAAATGGGTGATAAGCGGAGTTCTGTATAGGAGAGACGTGGACAGTCGATACATCGACGCAATCAATCAGTGCCTTAACTTTCAGTGTAATGAGTTGCAGTGCGTTTTTGTCGATGGAAACAGGTGGATCAGTGACAGTGACCTGGCCTGGGATGGTTTGCACCTGAATAGGTTTGGAACATTAAAGCTTGGCCACCTACTAGACATGACAGTTAGCGTAATCAAACCACATCACTCGGGAAACTAAATCAGAAGATGGGAAGTAGTACAGTAGGCCTAGCCAGAAACAGTAGTAGACCTACAGATCCAGAAGGCAAAACAAAAACATTGCGGGTAATGCAGACAAACTGCCGCAGTCTAAGAAGTCAGATAAAAGCTAAGCTCCTCAGTGATATGATAGATACATATGACCCTGACATATTCATAGGAACAGAAACATGGCTAGACAAGAGTGTAGATGATAATGAAATCTTTCCGACTGGGTATATGATATACAGAAAAGACAGGGAAACAAGCACTATGGGAGGAGGGGTAGCTGTAGGAGTGAAACTTGGATATAAGGCACGGGAAATATGGAAGGGAGACAAGGAGGAGGTTATTGCAGTAGAGATCATGAAAGGACAGGGCAAACCTTTAGTTGTAATAGGAATATATCGTCCTCCAAATAGTGACTATAGCACCATTATAAAATTAACAGACTTTTTAACATCAAATAAAATATTATCAAAGAATGTTGTTGTAGGGGGAGATATAAATCTACCTCATATAAACTGGACTATAGATGCAGTGGGGGGAGGAGAGAGGCAGGAATTAGTCTCCACACTGCTGAGAGAGGGTGGCTTAACCCAGTGTGTCAGTGGCCCTACTAGGGGAGATAACCTACTTGATGTATACATAGTTCGGCCAAAAGAAATAGTACAGCAGGTAGATATAGTTGATGGTTTTAGTGACCACAAGATGGTTATGTTAGAAGTGAAAACAGAAATAGGAAGAGAAAGTTGCAAAGGAAAAATATCCTGGCAATATAGTAAGGCAGATATAAATGGAATAAACGAGTTTCTGTGGGAGGAGTTCCCAAAATGGGCTTCAAATGGGGAATCAGTCGAAAGTATGTGGCAAGAGTTCCTTAAAATAGTTGAGAGGAGTAAGGCATTCATACCTTGTAAAACACTAAGTAGAAATCCAGATCCCCTCTACTACAACAAACAAATCAAAACGCTTAAGACTAAATGTCGAAAACTTTATAAACATAGGAAACGAAGTACCAAAGACTTAGACATGTTCAAGGAAGCATCAAATAAATTAAAAGAGATAAAGTGGATAGCACAGGAGAAATTTATGATAAACCTACTAGAAAAAGATAACATGAACAGCGCGGGGAGGGACACAAACAACCAATTTTACACATACATAAGGAGAAAAGGGGGAAATAAAACAGGAATTCCAGAATTACTAAACAAAGATAAGATGTGTACTCGAGACGAAGATAAGGCCAATTTGCTAAATCAATTTTATGCAAGTGTATTTTCAAATTACTCAAGTGGCACAAGATCTGAGGGTGCTCATATAAAAAATGGGAGTGAAAAAGCAGGAAATACTGATATGCCTAGCTGTAAATTGTTTGAGGTTACGGATAAGGAAATACTAAGGGAAATTAAGGGTATGAAGCCCCATAAAGCAGCAGGAAATGACAATGTTTCAATTGATTACCTAAAGACTGTGCAAAAAGCAATAGTTCCCTACCTACGAGTACTATACAATGCATCCATGAATAACTGCCAGATACCAATGGACTGGAAAAAAGCCATAGTGACACCAATTTTTAAAGGAGGCAACAAAGCCGAGGCTGGCAACTACAGACCAATCAGTCTAACCTCTGTAGTATGCAAAGTTTTAGAGAAATTAATAACTAACCATATTCATGAGTACTGTGAGGGGGCGGGATGGTTTACTGAGACGCAGCATGGGTTCAGAAAAGGGTACAGCTGTGAAACGCAGTTAGCAGGACTAATTCAAGACCTAACAGACGTCTATGATACGGGAGGGCGAACCGATGTAATTTTCATTGACATAAGCAAGGCATTTGATTCAGTGAACCATACATTATTAATAAAAACGCTGAAAGAATTGCCAATTGATAAAAGGATCGTTAGTTGGATAGGAGAATTTCTGAGGGGGCGTACACAAAAGGTGAGGGTGGGGGATGCTGTATCCAAGGAAGTAGAAGTAATTTCGGGCGTGCCACAAGGAAGCGTCCTTGGCCCAACACTCTTCTTAATTTTTATCAATAGCGTGTCTGACGGAATCGGAGCGAAAATTAAAATAAGGTTATTTGCTGATGATTGCATTGCATATCTAGAAATCAAGAAGGTAGAGGACTGTCACGAACTACAAAGTGGCTTAGATAATTTGTATGTCAAAATAGCTCAGAAGAAATTAAAAGTCAATAGTATTAAAAGTGCAGCTCTTACCATAGGAAGAGGAAATAAAGATGTAGGAAGAATGATCTACAGCTTAGGAGGAGATCCGGTACAAAACAGGGAGGAGGTAAATTATTTAGGAATATTAATTGACTCTGAACTTAAGTGGACCAAACAGGTTGAGAGAGCTACTAGTAAAGCGTTCCAGAGACTGTATTTTATTATGCGAATTCTAAAGAGTTCCAGTAAAAGAGCAAAAGAACTGGCATACAAGACATTAATCCGTCCAGTGATTGAATATGCAGGGGCAATATGGGATACGTGCAATTTGAAGAATACAAACAAAATTGAATCATTGCAAAGAAGGGCTGCAAAATTTGTAAATGGGGGTAGATGGGTAATAAAACAAACAGAAGAAAAGAAAGTTGGAGATCTAAATCTCAAGCAGATAAAAGTGGAACTAAAAAAGAGGAAATTACCAACAATAGGAAAAAAGAACAACTGGCAATAGGACTAGCAAATACAGTGAAGGAGGAAGGGATAAAAGAAGGAAATATCAAATTAGTACAATATGCACACAAAAGTGTATCTGAAACTCTAAAGAAACTAAAATGGGACTCCCTACAAAAAAGAAGGAAAATAGCTAGACTAGCATACTTGTACAGAGCATTTAGAGGGGAGATGCCATGGAAAGAGATAAAAGGCAGAATGTTTAAAGCAAGGTATGTTGGGAGAAGGGACCACAAATACAAGATGGAAAGAGATGTGAAATACAGAAGGAAAGGACTAAATTCACTGGTTGAAATGGGTATGGTGGAATGGAATGACTTGCCTGAGGAAGTATTCAAGGATTTGCCAGCAGTTAGTATATTTAGAAGTAGACTTAAGAATGTATTTATTTTATGTATATAACTTATAAACTTTGTGTTCTATACTCTGCCACCGAATTACAATTTGTATTGTTCAAAGCAGTTTCAATAAAATTACCTATTTATCTATCTAAGGGAGGGAGGATAGTAAAGTTATGCAATTTTCTCTTAGGGAATGAAACGATCATACCAGTCAGGCGCAGCAAAACGGAAAAACCGCCAAGGCAAAGATGACGAATAGGCCAAACTAAGCCAGAATAACTTAATAAAAGCATATTTAGTAAAGAAAACTTTACAATCTACTGCTACTGAAGAAGGGCAAACACAAAATGACAGTCAAACAGAGGGCCTAGGCCTACACCCTGCCACTGTTACACCCCCATGCCAAGCCACAGCTACCTCGTCCGGAGCCTATTTAGTAACGAAAGCTGTAGAATCTACTGAAGATGAGCAAATCCAAAATGATAGTCAAACAGAGGGCCTAGGCCTACACCCTGCCACTGTTACACCCCCATGCCAAGCCACAGCTACCTCGTCCGGAGCCTATTTAGTAACAAAAGCTGTAGAATCTACTGAAGATGAGCAAATCCAAAATGCTAGTCAAACAGAGGGCCTAGGCCTACACCCTGCCACTGTAACAGCCCCAGGCCAAGCCACAGCTACCTCGTCCGGAGCCTATTTAGTAACGAAAGCTGTAGAATCTACTGAAGATGGGACATTCCAAAATGATAGTCAAACAGAGGGCCTAGGCCTTCACCCTGCCACTGTTACACCCCCATGCCAAACCACAGCTACCTCGTCCGGAGCCTATTTAGTAACGAAAGCTGTAGAATCTACTGAAGATGGGACATTCCAAAATGATAGTCAAACAGAGGGCCTGGGCCTACACCCTGCCACTGTTACAGCCCCAGGCCAAGCCACAGCTACCTCGTCCGGAGCCTATTTAGTAACGAAAGCTGTAGAATCTACTGAAGATAGGACATTCCAAAATGATAGTCAAACAGAGAGCCTAGGCCTACACCCTGCCACTGTTACACCCCCAGGCCAAGCCACAGCTACCTCGTCCGGAGCCTATTTAGTAACGAAAGCTGTAGAATCTACTGAAGATGGGACATTCCAAAATGATAATCAAACAGAGAGCCTAGGCCTACACCCTGCCACTGTTACAGCCCCAGGCCAAGCCACAGCTACCTCGTCCGGAGCCTATTAAGTAACGAAAGCTGTAGAATCTACTGAAGATAGGACATTCCAAAATGATAATCAAACAGAGGGCCTGGGCCTACACCCTGCCACTGTTACACCCCCATGCCAAACCACAGCTACCTCGTCCGGAGCCTATTTAGTAACGAAAGCTGTAGAATCTACTGAAGATGGGACATTCCAAAATGATAATCAAACAGAGGGCCTACACCCTGCCACTGTTACACCCCCATACCAAGCCACAGCTACCTCGTCCGGAGCCTATTTAGTAACGAAAGCTGTAGAATCTACTGAAGATGGGACATTCCAAAATGATAGTCAAACAGAGGGCCTAGGCCTACACCCTGCCACTGTTACACCCCCAGGCCAAGCCACAGCTACCTCGTCCGGAGCCTATTTAGTAACGAAAGCTGTAGAATCTACTGAAGATGGGACATTCCAAAATGATAATCAAACAGAGGGCCTACACCCTGCCACTGTTACACCCCCAGGCCAAGCCACGGCCACCTCGTCCGGAGCCTATTTAGTAACGAAAGCTGTAGAATCTACTGAAGATAGGACATTCCAAAATGATAGTCGAACAGAGGGCCTAGGCCTACACCCTGCCACTGTTACACCCCCAGGCCAAGCCACAGCTACCTCGTCGGGAGCCTATTTAGTAACGAAAGCTGTAGAATCTCCTGAAGATGGGACATTCCAAAATGATAATCAAACAGAGGGCCTACACCCTGCCACTGTTAAACCCCCAGGCCAAGCCACGGCCACCTCGTCCGGAGCCTATTTAGTAACGAAAGCTGTAGAATCTACTGAAGATAGGACATTCCAAAATGATAGTCAAACAGAGGGCCTAGGCCTACACCCTGCCACTGTTACACCCCCAGGCCAAGCCACAGCTACCTCGTCCGGAGCCTATTTAGTAACGAAAGCTGTAGAATCTACTGAAGATGGGACATTCCAAAATGATAATCAAACAGAGGGCCTACACCCTGCCACTGTTACACCCCCAGGCCAAGCCACGGCCACCTCGTCCGGAGCCTATTTAGTAACGAAAGCTGTAGAATCTACTGAAGATAGGACATTCCAAAATGATAATCAAACAGAGGGCCTAGGCCTACACCCTGCCACTGTTACACCCCCAGGCCAAGCCACAGCTACCTCGTCCGGAGCCTATTTAGTAACGAAAGCTGTAGAATCTACTGAAGATAGGACATTCCAAAATGATAATCAAACAGAGGGCCTAGGCCTACACCCTGCCACTGTTACACCCCCAGGCCAAGCCACAGCTACCTCGTCCGGAGCCTATTTAGTAACGAAAGCTGTAGAATCTACTGAAGATGGGACATTCCAAAATGATAATCAAACAGAGGGCCTAGGCCTACACCCTGCCACTGTTACACCCCCAGGCCAAGCCACAGCTACCTCGTCCGGAGCCTATTTAGTAACGAAAGCTGTAGAATCTACTGAAGATGGGACATTCCAAAATGATAATCAAACAGAGGGCCTACACCCTGCCACTGTTACACCCCCAGGCCAAGCCACAGCTACCTCGTCCGGAGCCTATTTAGTAACGAAAGCTGTAGAATCTACTGAAGATGGGACATTCCAAAATGATAATCAAACAGAGGGCCTGGGCCTACACCCTGCCACTGTTACAGCCCCAGGCCAAGCCACAGCTACCTCGTCCGGAGCCTATTTAGTAACGAAAGCTGTAGAATCTACTGAAGATGGGACATTCCAAAATGATAATCAAACAGAGGGCCTGGGCCTACACCCTGCCACTGTTACAGCCCCAGGCCAAGCCACAGCTACCTCGTCCGGAGCCTATTTAGTAACGAAAGCTGTAGAATCTACTGAAGATAGGACATTCCAAAATGATAATCAAACAGAGGGCCTGGGCCTACACCCTGCCACTGTTACAGCCCCAGGCCAAGCCACAGCTACCTCGTCCGGAGCCTATTTAGTAACGAAAGTTGTAGAATCTACTGAAGATGGGACATTCCAAATATAATCAAACAGAGGGCCTACACCCTGCCACTGTTACACCCCCAGGCCAAGCCACGGCCACCTCGTCCGGAGCCTATTTAGTAACGAAAGCTGTAGAATCTACTGAAGATGGGACATTCCAAAATGATAATCAAACAGAGGGCCTAGGCCTACACCCTGCCACTGTTACACCCCCAGGCCAAGCCACAGCTACCTCGTCCGGAGCCTATTTAGTAACGAAAGCTGTAGAATCTACTGAAGATGGGACATTCCAAAATGATAATCAAACAGAGGGCCTGGGCCTACACCCTGCCACTGTTACACCCCCAGGCCAAGCCACAGCTACCTCGTCCGGAGCCTATTAAGTAACGAAAGCTGTAGAATCTACTGAAGATGGGACATTCCAAAATGATAATCAAACAGAGGGCCTAGGCCTACACCCTGCCACTGTTACACCCCCAGGCCAAGCCACAGCTACCTCGTCCGGAGCCTATTTAGTAACGAAAGCTGTAGAATCTACTGAAGATGGGACATTCCAAAATGATAATCAAACAGAGGGCCTGGGCCTACACCCTGCCACTGTTACAGCCCCAGGCCAAGCCACAGCTACCTCGTCCGGAGCCTATTTAGTAACGAAAGCTGTAGAATCTACTGAAGATAGGACATTCCAAAATGATAATCAAACAGAGGGCCTGGGCCTACACCCTGCCACTGTTACAGCCCCAGGCCAAGCCACAGCTACCTCGTCCGGAGCCTATTTAGTAACGAAAGTTGTAGAATCTACTGAAGATGGGACATTCCAAATATAATCAAACAGAGGGCCTACACCCTGCCACTGTTACACCCCCAGGCCAAGCCACGGCCACCTCGTCCGGAGCCTATTTAGTAACGAAAGCTGTAGAATCTACTGAAGATGGGACATTCCAAAATGATAATCAAACAGAGGGCCTACACCCTGCCACTGTTACACCCCCAGGCCAAGCCACGGCCACCTCGTCCGGAGCCTATTTAGTAACGAAAGCTGTAGAATCTACTGAAGATGGGACATTCCAAAATGATAATCAAACAGAGGGCCTAGGCCTTCACCCTGCCACTGTTACACCCCCATACCAAGCCACAGCTACCTCGTCCGGAGCCTATTTAGTAACGAAAGCTGTAGAGTCTACTGAAGATGGGACATTCCAAAATGATAATCAAACAGAGGGCCTGGGCCTACACCCTGCCACTGTTACAGCCCCAGGCCAAGCCACAGCTACCTCGTCCGGAGCCTATTTAGTAACGAAAGCTGTAGAATCTACTGAAGATAGGACATTCCAAAATGATAATCAAACAGAGGGCCTGGGCCTACACCCTGCCACTGTTACAGCCCCAGGCCAAGCCACAGCTACCTCGTCCGGAGCCTATTTAGTAACGAAAGCTGTAGAATCTACTGAAGATGGGACATTCCAAAATGATAATCAAACAGAGGGCCTACACCCTGCCACTGTTACACCCCCAGGCCAAGCCACGGCCACCTCGTCCGGAGCCTATTTAGTAACGAAAGCTGTAGAATCTACTGAAGATGGGACATTCCAAAATGATAATCAAACAGAGGGCCTACACCCTGCCACTATTACACCCTCAGGCCAAGCCACGGCCACCTCGTCCGGAGCCTATTTAGTAACGAAAGCTGTAGAATCTACTGAAGATGGGACATTCCAAAATGATAATCAAACAGAGGGCCTGGGCCTACACCCTGCCACTGTTACAGCCCCAGGCCAAGCCACAGCTACCTCGTCCGGAGCCTATTTAGTAACGAAAGCTGTAGAATCTACTGAAGATGGGACATTCCAAAATGATAATCAAACAGAGGGCCTGGGCCTACACCCTGCCACTGTTACAGCCCCAGGCCAAGCCACAGCTACCTCGTCCGGAGCCTATTTAGTAACGAAAGCTGTAGAATCTACTGAAGATGGGACATTCCAAAATGATAATCAAACAGAGGGCCTGGGCCTACACCCTGCCACTGTTACAGCCCCAGGCCAAGCCACAGCTACCTCGTCCGGAGCCTATTTAGTAACGAAAGCTGTAGAATCTACTGAAGATGGGACATTCCAAAATGATAATCAAACAGAGGGCCTGGGCCTACACCCTGCCACTGTTACACCCCCAGGCCAAGCCACAGCTACCTCGTCCGGAGCCTATTTAGTAACGAAAGCTGTAGAATCTACTGAAGATGGGACATTCCAAAATGATAATCAAACAGAGGGCCTGGGCCTACACCCTGCCACTGTTACAGCCCCAGGCCAAGCCACAGCTACCTCGTCCGGAGCCTATTAAGTAACGAAAGCTGTAGAATCTACTGAAGATGGGACATTCCAAAATGATAATCAAACAGAGGGCCTGGGCCTACACCCTGCCACTGTTACACCCCCAGGCCAAGCCACGGCCACCTCGTCCGGAGCCTATTTAGTAACGAAAGCTGTAGAATCTACTGAAGATGGGACATTCCAAAATGATAATCAAACAGAGGGCCTGGTCCTACACCCTGCCACTGTTACACCCCCAGGCCAAGCCACAGCTACCTCGTCCGGAGCCTATTTAGTAACGAAAGCTGTAGAATCTACTGAAGATGAGCAAATCCAAAATGATAATCAAACAGAGGGCCTAGGCCTACACCCTGCCACTGTTACACCCCCAGGCCAAGCAGAGGGCCTAGGCCTACACCCTGCCACTGTTACACCCCCAGGCCAAGCCACGGCCACCTCGTCCATGGAACCTGGTGACCGTGGCCACATTTCCGAAAATTCGAATTCCGTTCCAATTAAAGATGATGGAAATATTTCAGATATTGCTCTGGCCTTCTTCCATTCCTGAAATAATGCAGGAACGCATACTGGCTGAAACCCCTACTAACATTGGTTATCTAATGGGCTCTGGAATAAAACTTAAAAAAAGTGAGTGACCGTGAAACTGAACGCACATACACACGGCATCTTACCGACAGTCACTTTTACGTAGAAAAGCCCAATGGGACCAAATATAAAAGAAAGTGGCTCATTTATAGTGCCACAAGTGGTTGTGTTTATTGCTATACATATTTGTAAAATGTGGAAACAACTGGAAACAACATAGTGTTACAGTGGATACCAGCTAGGGTTGCCAACTATTGAATATGAAAATACAGGAATTTTAAAATTGATGTGAAATGTAGAGGGAAAGAGGATGGCTATGTCCCAGTTGCTGAAGGTCAAATCGCCGCAGGCGCAAGAAACTGTTTTCCTATAATAGACGTAGGTCCCAGAAAATTAGTTGAGGTTAGGGATTTAATATTAACTTTGCAGGTGTAATTTTCTTATTCAATTAATGTTTAATTTGGAAGGGTAAACTGAATTAATATCTATCGTTTAAGCTAGTTACCTTCTACATATTGTCAAGCTATTTTGCATCACGTAGAATCTTTATATCCCGTTTTAAATACGTAGGCTAATTATTACATTTTTTTACACGAAAAGGAATAAATACCAACAACCTGTAACTCAGCTGGTTGATCTGTTTCTATTGTCTAACCATTTATGTACCATTTATAATGAAATAATTGTCTTTAAATTCAAAATGCTCAAATGCTGAAAACTGTGTGACTGTCAGTAGGCGGAAGTTTACGAAATGTGTATTTTAAAACAAATTGTGAAAATACGGGAAAACTGATTCCCGTGTAGAGTTGTTACGGGAAGCGGGAAATCACAGTGTAAAACGGGAAATCCCGGGAAATACGGGAGAGTTGGCAACCCTAATACCAGCCTACTGCGGCATCTATGGAAATGAAAAGGCTGATTATTTAGCCAAACAAGGCAGCAAAAAGACACAAGGAAATAAGATACTGTCGCATAAAGCCATTAAATCGCATCTACATGCATCAACATGCAAAGTGGTCCGTAAAGGATGGCAAGAGAATGGCCAGAATAAATCATGGCAACAGTATACTGTTTTAAGGCCTGCAGGCAAACACAAGTGCTACAGCAGAAGAATAGAGACGGCCCAATTCCGGCTCCAGACTGGACATGACCTGCTTGCCAAGCACCTACATAGGGTTGGGGTTTTCGAATCCAGCATACTTATGTAGGATGTGTGGGGTCGAAGAACAAGACAGGAGGCATCTCTTTGAGTGTGCATATGTAAAGGATGAAAGGGACAAAAGGGTCATTCCATATGAAATCAACCAGCACATTTTCATGTCCCCTTTAGATTTTGATGAAATTTGGTACAGTTGTTAAGAATACAAAAAAAACGCACAGGTATTTTTTTTTTGCTCTAACTTTCACCGTTTTTGATTTACGGACCTTGAAAAAACCCAAATTTGGATTTACTTGAGCGTGCCCGTAAATTTGTAACTTTGGAACCGTTTGACCTAGAAGGCTGATTTTTCTTGGTAAATGGTGCTATTATTATATCCTTTGTACATACATAACAACATGCACTTTATTGTTTATAACTTCACATTAAAACCGATTTTTGGATCTACAAAAGTCTACTGCCCAAAAGGGTATTTTTTAAAATTTGAAAAAAATATATTATAGGCCTATTTGTACATATATGCATTACATGCACAGCAAATTTAGTTTTGTGGAAACTTCAGGTTTAGAAGATACAACCTAAAAGGTGTGGTAATGTGCAAATAAACAATTATATTACATATGATATTATATAATAAAACTGGTTGAAGTTTGTTTAAAGCCCCACAACCACTCCACGGTGTCAACCACGGCATGGGGTATTTTTTTAGTCACGGAGAGATTAAACCAGAGTGTTGATATGGGTGTGGGACATTTATTTCTACAGTGAAACTTCTTTATAAAGAACGTCTTTATAACAAAATGATCTATATTGTATAACAAACTGTGTTTGAGGTCCCAAAAGGTTCTTATGCATGTTGGCCTAAAGGTACCATCTTTATAAAGAAATGTTCTTTATAACAAAACAATAATTGAGCCCCCGAGAGTTTGTTTTAAAGAAGTTTTAGTGTAGAATATGTCTGAAATAATGGTATGGTAGGAAATGCTCGTAGTCTGTTCAATGTATTATGAAGCCATTTCTTTCCATGATTCAAGTTTGTATGAGGCTTCTTTACTTTCCTTGGTACTAAGTGTGTAAGCTCGCCCTGTTGCAATTCGCGGATGAATTAAAGTGAGAAGTAAGAACTTTTCTCGAATAGGGGCATGAGGAATTTCATTGCACCAGTTATTCCAAAAAGATTCTTCCTCTGATTTCCATGTTTTTGTTTGTTAAATGGATTGCAGCAAACATACATAAAACTTTGAGTGGGTTTATCCATTTTCTTGGGGCTAGGTTATAGTCTTGCCTAAGAGCTGTGCTAGTTTCAATTACCTATTGTAGGCCTACATGCCTGAACACTTACACTTACATGGCTAATAACTAGAAATACCACTGAATGTAATGTATTATATAATCCCTTAGGGCCTTAGTAGATATACATAACACTATAAACACTGTTAAATGTGTGCATACACAATGTTTAAACAGGCTGAGAAAACCATCTGCTTCCACCAAGGAAGTAGGCCTAGAACAATTCACAGGAAGTAGAATGCAACAGCCCTCTCTACTATAGATTGTAGAAAACACAGCCCTTCCAAGTTTGTACTAGACACACAAGCCTTTGGCACTTAAAGCCTTCTTTTACACACCATTTTCAAAAAAATGTGATAAGCATTTCACATACAATAATGTATTCCAGACAACTATACCTACACATTAGGGGCATTAAACATTTATGACTCCTAAACCCAACGTTTCCACAAAACGAAATTTGCTGTACATGTAACAAACATATGTACAAATCCAAACAAAATTTTTTATTTTTTTTTAAATACCCTTTTGGGAGGGGGGCTTTTTCAATTACAAAATTAATTTATAAAGAACACACCATAACAATTTAGTGTAGATGTTTTTGACTAATTAGAAAGGATGAAATAAGAGGTTAATTTACAAAAAACCAGCCCGTAACTCCAAAACGGGTAAAGGTAGAGGCAAAAAAAACAAAACGTATGTGATTTTTTCAAGTTTTTAACCAACGCTGAAAATTTCATAAAAATCCAAAGCGTATATGAATATTTTCTCCTTTTTTTGGTTGACTTAATATGGAATGACCCAAAATGCCGGGTGGCATGGATCGAAAGGAACATGAGTACTATCTCTACTGGCTTACCAGAAAATACATAATGACATGAGATGTCAATAGTGGGTATAAGAAAAGATGAAGAGAAGAAAATCTAATTTGAGAGTAAGATTTCTGAGAATAAAAAGGATCGTAAGAAAATGTGGCAAGTTTTAAAATCTTTTTATAAGGGGAATAAATCTAATTACTCTTTGAATAAGCAGTGTAATTTTTGATAGCGTTGAAAGTGGATAATAAAACTACTGCAAGAAAGTTCAATGAATATTTCATAGAGAGTGTTAAAGAGATTACAGATACTTTTCAATCATCAACAAGTACTACGGTTGCAAATGAAGTAGTAGCTGTGGAAAGAGTAATGGATACTTTTTGTAGTGTATCGGAAGCCAAAGTGATGTGTAACATTAGAATGATGAAGTCAGCATCGTCGTTTGAAGATGGGATAAATAAAACTACACTCCAATGTCCTGGTTTAGTACAACTCTTAACTACCGTAGTAAATAATTCTTTTCCATTATGGAAACTTTCCAAGTAATTTAAAATTATCAACTATAGTCCCTGTGCCTAAGATGGCTAGTACACATGATGGTCAACTGTTTAGGCCAATCAATACACTTCATATAATTGAAAAGGTGTTGGAGTATGTTGCAATTGAGCAAATACAAACCCATGTAACCAATAACAAAATCTTATCTGAAAACCAAATCTGGAACAAATCTGGATTTAGGGATTGGCATTCATGTGAAACGGCCATAACTAATTGTAAGTGAATGGAAAGAGCACATTGGAAGCTCTAGGATTACTATTGGGATCTTTCTTGACTTAAAGAAAGCATTTGAAACTGTAGATAGAAGAATCTTGTTAAGTAAATTATACAAGTATGGCTTACGTGGTTATACTGTGTACTGTGCGTTATACTGGGCGAACTTTGTGACAGAAAATAATTTATCCATGAAACTCAGTGACAATTTCTGTAAACTCGTTCCAAAGATGTTTCCAGACATTCAAATTGCATCCAAATTCATTGTGGACGCACAAAAACTAGTCAGTTAATTGAGCAAGCGTTAGGAGACTCCTTGAAAGAGGATGTGGTTCAAAAAATGAAGGATTCCTTCTTCACTTTGTTACTGGACAAATAGACTGATAAAGCTACCTTACGCCAAATGGTTATCATGTGTCTTGCCTTTGGTGAGGATAAGGTTGAAACCTATCTGTATTCTGTGGTGGCCTTTGATGGTGCTGCCACAGGCGAGAACTTATTTAACATTGTTAATAAAGAATTTGAAGATGATGGTGTTCCCTGGAAAAACTGTGTCAGTATGTCGTCGGATGGTGCTAAAGCGATGGTTGGGGAATTAAATTTGGTACTTTCTCGCGTTAAGAAACATCAAACAACAGAACAATGTCTGGTTCCTACTTTGCACGTGTCATGTAGCCCATTTAGCTCTATCATATGCTTGTCATGAACTTCCTGATGTATGCGAGCAGCTAAAACGAGACGTTTATTCATTTTTCAAAACATCAGGCAAACGGCAAAGTGAATTCTGAGAAATACAGGTAAGTTTGAAGATGGAGACGCTGAAATGGCTATGCCCATGTTTTACAAGGTGGCTAGAACCATGTCAGAATATGTCACAAGGATTCTGCACCAATGGCCTGCACTCGTTATACTTTCAGGAAAAGATAGATGAAAGAGAGGGTAGACTCGAATCAGTACAACGAATCAAAGATACACTCAACTCAAAGTACTGCCAGCTATACTTTTTATTTCTGGAAGCAATCTTGCCAAAATTTACCACATTTAATACCATGTTCCAGCACGAATGCCCTTTTGTACACAGAATGCACACGGAAATCGGTTCACTATTGCGTCAGTTCTTGGCTAGTTTTGTTAAGTTTCCTGTACTACAAAAGAGTGATTTCCTCAACGCTGAAGTAGACTACTCTCTAAAAAATCAACTCTCTGATGCGAGTTTATTCATCGGGCAGAGAGCGAGAAATAATCTAGAACAAGATAGCGCAAGTGCGACACCTACCATCTCAGCAGAAAACAAGAAAGATTTCTTCACCCATGTAAGGGATTTTTTCGAGATGTGTACGAAGGAAATGTATCGCCTCCTGCCAAACCGAGATGATGTTCTGAGGAACATAACGATTTTCGACCCTGCCCAAAAGACTTCAGGCAACTGGGAAAAGATAGAAGGTAGGCCTAAGCTTTAAAAATCTAAATTATATTTTCTCAAGGTGAACTCCGATACTGCTGATTGGCAATTATATCTGCTTAATTCCAAATCAAGGCCTTATATACAAATCAACAAATACAAGTATATATTTTCTGTTTATCACAGGTTTGGCAAAGCGATTTCCAAATATTATTTCCATGGAAGAAATGGATGACCTCAACACAGAGTTCACTGCGTACTCATTCTGGGACCTTCCCGAGACCATCAGCATCACTGACAATATTGACGTATACTGGAGCAAAGTTGCTCAATTTGCTCAGAATATCCCACGCTGTGCAAACTGGCTAAATCCATGCTCATACTGCCTCACAGTAATGCCCAGGTAGAGAGGGTATTTAGCAACTTGACCTTAACCCATTGGCTTAGACTTACGAGACAGTCTCGTAGCCGTAAGTTTTAAATTTGCCGCGCTTCTCTAGTTGTCGCTACTATATTGAATTTGGTATCGTTATGCAGTGCCTTTCATCAGCTACGCGTTGGTGTCGAAATAGTTGCAGTTTTCAACACAGGTAGCAGCAGGCGCCTGATACATTTGTCGCGGTGCACGCCGAGTGCACGGAACTGCCACGCATTATCACCTGTTGGTCTGTTACTCGTGAAATATGGCGTTACCAAGTCACAACAAAACAGTTTCTGCAGATTAATTTTACGATTTATTGAATAATAGTGGAAGTGACGTATCAGATTATGAAGAGGACATTTCGGACAATGATAGACGTAATTCAGAGTATGATAGTGATGTAAGTGAAGCGGACAGTGGTGGTAGGCCTAGCCAGAGTGACAATGACAGCGACGCGATTGGAGACAGTTCCTCTGAAGATGAAACTGACAACGATAACGGGCCTCGACAACCAGCACAGAAAAAACGAAAAGCTGTTCCAAGTACTTGGAACTGGGTGGATGATGAACCCAATGATCCTCAAGATATTGGGTTCAAAGCCAATCCAGGCATTGCACAATGGGTAAGTGACAGCTTTCAATTTGGTGGCACTGAACTCGATTTTGTGAATGCCTTGTTGTCAGAGGAGTTTTGGGCCTCAATTGTTACTGAAACTAATAAATACGCTGCTGCCCAACTTGCTGACGATAGCCGAAAAGCAATGAAAGATGACAGCATGTAACAGTACCCACGCCCTCTTACTACACGGGTTGGCCTAGCTCAGCCGGGAAATAAACCAACACTTAGAAATTTGAGTTGTACTATTAAATTATATTGTATCACATAGACAACGAATGCTCACAGTAAATAACTTGTCACAAATAGGTTTACAGACAGTACCAGCTCCAGTTATAGGTGAATCCTTCTTCTAACCTTGGTTTCTCAAGCAGGCGTCCATGGTAGGATTTCCAAGATGTCCTTCATGGTAGGTTGAATTCAGTGGTGGATCGTGTGTAACCGACGCTTCGAAAATCACCGTCCCATTTAACGGGGCAGGCGTAGTTGACGTCTGGGTAATACTAGTTTGGATAACTAGAGAAATCGTAAGGCTCAAAGACTCGAGTTCTTGAAGTTATTCCGTGTAGCTTTCAACACCACATCCTCTCTCTAGGCTTACTTTTCCACCATCTTCTTCTGTATTGTCCTTAGTTACCAGTCAACAACCGTTGCTATGCAATGTAACAATGCAAGTTCTTTACTGATATTACCAAAGCTCTCTACAAATTCACATGTGCACAAAGTCACTGCATTCTAAGCACAGCCTAGTGGATAATGCACAAACTCACTGCACTCTAAGCACAGCCTAGTGGATAATGCACAAACTCACTGCACTCTAAGCACAGCCTAGTGGATAATGCACAAACTCACTGCATTCTAAGCACAGCCTAGTGGATAATGCATATAGATGGTACTTTACAATACCCCTTCAAATTTTTTTATATTATGAATTTATTAATTGAGATTATAAAAAAATTTCAAAAAATTTATCTCCAACGTTCTCCACTTTTAAAAATTCCATGGTCGTAGGTCGTTCTATCATACCCCTTCCAAAAATAAAAAAAATGAAGATGACAAAATGTATCTATATTTGTTATATTTTTGTTAACATCGAAACTCAGAAATAAACCCTTTAAATCTATAATTGGAAAACCGCATTACCCCTTCAAATAGCCTCACCCCTTCTAAACCTGTAAACTACAACAATGTCGTTCACTGACCCCTTCAATTCAAATGCTAAAATGAAAGTTTATGAAACCTGAAACCCGAATGACAGCACAATGCAATGTTAATAGTACAATACACTTCTAACAATTGGATATCAATCCCCTCTTCCAGAATCAACAATTGTCAACAATTAACAATTTTAAATTGTTGATAAAAAAAAAAACACATTAATAACTTTGCACCATAACCAACACCAACCTATAATCCTAATCCTATTAACAATGTTACTACAGAGTCGACAACAATAGGCTACATTAGGGACCAAATCATCACCTGTCAAAGAGATTCCATACATTGTTGACCTGTGTCAAAATAAACTGTCACTTTCTGTGAAATAGCCCGAGCCGTTTGTTGCTTTAACGTGTACAACGACACCAACTTTGAAAAAACATCAATGAACACCAGTTCATATCGTACCCCTCCAAAGCCTGTAGATAAAGGACCATCAGTTGCCACCAATTCACCAATGTTAGTAGGCAAAATAGGCTGAAAAATCCCATGTGACGTTCTATTTGCATGTTTCGTACGTTGACATAAATCACAAAATGCAATCAACTTTCTATTCAATCGCGCCATATTACTGAAAAAGAAGTTCTCTAATAACACCATTAAACATTTTCTAGCACCAAAATGACCAATCTCTTCGTGTACACTCATGATCACTTCCGACACCAGACATTGTGGAATACATAACCTCCAAATCTCCTTACTATTGTCCAATTTGAAGAACAACATGTTGTTGAAAATCATATAATTGCTATGAGCACCAACATTAGTATGAATATCACTCCAAATCGTTCCAAACTTATCATCTTTCTTCTGTAAATCAGGCAATTGTCGAAATTTTTTACGCAATTCTGAACTAATTCCCACATCGGAACTTCCTTTTATTTCTCCGACCTTGTTTTCTACATCTCTTTTGAACTCCCCTATTTCCTCAATTACTTCATTGACCTTACCGCCAACCTTTACAACCTTATCTCCAATCTTTTCTGACCTACCTTTAAAATCCACTATCTCTTCTACTAAACCACCTACTTTATTGTCAATAACCTCGATTTCATCCTCATCCTTAGTCCTCAAAGCTGTGAATTTAGTTTCCAACCCATGAAACATTTTATCACATTTTTCTTCGAAGCTTTTCTTCAATTCGGACTTCATTTCCCCCATTTCCTTCCGTATTCCCTCATTGTCGTTACGTAATCCCACATTGTCGTTACGTAATCCCACAATGTCCTTCCGTATTCCCTCATTGTCGTTACGTAATCCCACATTGTCGTTACGTAATCCCCGTATTCCCACATTCATATCCTTCATATCACCATTCATCTTAATCATCATCTCCATTAAACTGTTCAAATCAACAGACCTGATCTCTACCTCTTGAACACTCTCCTCTATACTCATATCTACTTCATTCTGAACCTCCTCCCCCTGCATCCTGTCCATAGTCAGCAGTGACTCTGCAAACGTTCAAATTAATCGAGCTTATAATTACACCTCAAATTTTTAAGTGTTTGGTTCAAAAAAAAATTTTTTCTCTCGGGGTAAATGCAATTAGTATGGGCCCCAGCGTTGGTGTGCCAAATTGTAACAGTACCCACGCCCTCTTACTACACGGGTTGGCCTAGCTCAGCCGGGAAATAAACCAACACTTAGAAATTTGAGTTGTACTATTAAATTATATTGTATCACATAGACAACGAATGCTCACAGTAAATAACTTGTCACAAATAGGTTTACAGACAGTACCAGCTCCAGTTATAGGTGAATCCTTCTTCTAACCTTGGTTTCTCAAGCAGGCGTCCATGGTAGGATTTCCAAGATGTCCTTCATGGTAGGTTGAATTCAGTGGTGGATCGTGTGTAACCGACGCTTCGAAAATCACCGTCCCATTTAACGGGGCAGGCGTAGTTGACGTCTGGGTAATACTAGTTTGGATAACTAGAGAAATCGTAAGGCTCAAAGACTCGAGTTCTTGAAGTTATTCCGTGTAGCTTTCAACACCACATCCTCTCTCTAGGCTTACTTTTCCACCATCTTCTTCTGTATTGTCCTTAGTTACCAGTCAACAACCGTTGCTATGCAATGTAACAATGCAAGTTCTTTACTGATATTACCAAAGCTCTCTACAAATTCACATGTGCACAAAGTCACTGCATTCTAAGCACAGCCTAGTGGATAATGCACAAACTCACTGCACTCTAAGCACAGCCTAGTGGATAATGCACAAACTCACTGCACTCTAAGCACAGCCTAGTGGATAATGCACAAACTCACTGCATTCTAAGCACAGCCTAGTGGATAATGCATATAGATGGTACTTTACAAGCAAGTGGGTAAATGTCACTGAAGACGAAATGCAAATAACTATAATAAGGTAAAAAGTAAAAAAATTTCCTATTTTATTCCTATTTTTATATGTAGTATCATTATTATCATTATTATTGTTTTTAATTGATGTGATGTGTGTTGATATGTAGGCCTATTGAAAACGCTTAAGAATATAATTTTGGCTCGTTGGCCCAGTGGTTAGCATCCCTGCTTCCAATGCAGAAGGTCCCGGGTTCAAATCTCGCTTCAGGCAGAAGTTTTTTAACTTCTAATGTGGATTTAATTCCATTACTTCTTGGCTAAGGAATAAGTAAACGGTGACTTTGGAGCCGTCCTAGCAACGAAGCACTCAATAAATTCAAAGTTGTTCTGAATCGGCCTTGTTGATTCTGGCATTTGTCCGCAGGTGTTTCGTATGAAATTTTCGTATTTTAAATATCGATCTTTGATTGGTTATCGCTCACTCGTCGATGGTGTTCGAAGCCTACAGGGTTGGTTCAGTCACTTTCAATTAAAGTCCCCCACTGCAAATCAGTTTAGTTACTGAGTGGGTAGACTCTAAATGTGAATTTATTTATTTATTTATTTATTTATAACATCTTCCTACAAAAAAATGACAAAATTGTGCTTTCCCTATCATAACCTGAAAAAACACTTTTTTCCAAAAATAATATGTTTTTCTATGGTCGGACAGTGAAAAATAAACTCGTAAGCCAATGGGTTAATAAAGACGTCACACCGAACTTCGCTCTCATCACCCATGCTCAACGCTCTTATGCTGTGCTCCGACCAGAAGAAGATAGTGGACTTTAAACCGACAGACAAGATGAAGGGCCAGACATCTGAAGAAAAAACCTTCAAATCCAAATGATGGCAAATAGTGTGTGCCTCAATCTTGTTTAGGGTGGTATGGGGTTGATTCAAGATTTAAAATGAAGTTTCTTGCAATTCTTAAAGAAAAAATGACCCACTTGTAAAACAGAATGTACCATAAAAAGAGTCTCCATGAAATTCTATTGACACTCTTGTAAATACAAGGCATACTTAACTATAATAATAAAACTATGACCATGTGACTTGCTTCTTGTAAAATGGGGAATATGTGTCATTTTTTTTTTAGCATTTTACTAGATTAGGATTAACGTATTAATGTATCTTATTTATTTCCATTAATAAAAGTGTTGTGACATTTTGACATGTGATTTTCTGTTTCTTTTGTCCGTACTCGTACTATTAAATGAAATAATAAATATTTGAATTGGATAGTTATTAACCAAGTGTCGTGCCGACCACGTGTGTGTACTGTGTGAACGGTGTAAGACTGTTTTGTTTGAAACGATCGTTAATTCGTTTAGGCCTACGTGTGTATTTCTTTTATTTAAAGGCCTATTTTCACATACAAGTAAGTATTTTTTGTTTTCAAATAGACATTAAAAAAATAAGAAAACCGCAGTTTATGGCAACTTTGGACGAAGCCTACTCCCCCTACAATGATTTGTTTTGACGCGCGCCTCGGGGCATGTGACGTTGTTGGATGCGGACCGAGCGGCTGGGCGAGGCGCGACTCGGGTAGGAACACCCGTTGCGTGGTGCAGTAAGGGGTTGACACTTGACAGTCTGTATGGATGGTTGTTTCTCAGATTTGCTTCAACAGATGTACAATAAATAGTTTTATTAATAACTAATGTGATTGCTAACATCCAGCAGTGCACGGACAAGTGGATTGTGTAGAGTACGTCTTAAGGTTCTAGTTGATTTATTTGTAGTTGTAGTTTCATTGTGCTTGTCGTGGAGGCATTAAGCATAACGGACATTATTTATAAGTGTCAAAGCTTTTATGTTATTATTGTAAATGGCCATTTAGACTGTAGTGTACGTATCGCACCAGCTATATTAATCAGTAATCATGGTATTAAATTGTTGTGCGTACGGATGCAATAACAGTCTTATAAGCCCGATTGACATGTCGTTTCACCGTTTTCCAAACAGGGACAAATCTCCAGTGCCTTTGGGTTTTTAGCCAGTGCAACATAAAAACTGGCTATCGAAAATTAATAGTAAGAACTCTGTAGGCCTACCAAGCAAATACACTCGTGTATGTTCCGAACATTTCATTAAAGACGACTATGAAATTACCAACAGTTTGAAAATGGAAAATGAATCTAATGAAAAAAAAAACGAAACGTGTGTTAAAAAAATGAGCAGTACCGTCTGTCAAATTGAGAGGCAGCATTGATACCCCTTTAAAAACAGAGCGAAGTTCATGTTACCTTGCCGCTCGAAACAAGCATCGTCTTATTGAAAACATTCAATCCCAAAGTGCCCAAAGTACATCTCCACATCACGCTGTACTACGCTACGATTAATGTTTATGTAATGACGACTCACTAAATCACGAAACATTTCAGAATAAACCTTAAGACATAGAAATAAAGTTTGAGCTTGATATTGAAACACTAACAAGAGCCAACCAGTTTGCGGAGGGAGTGACGTTTTGTGCAAGTTCGGAAAGTGAAACCGATGAAATAAACAACCACGACGAATCGTTTGAAACAGAAGATTTTGGCGAATGTGAATCTGCCAATGATAGTGAGAGTGATCACACCGATGACAATCAATTCAATACGATGACAATACAAGTTCCTCCAGCCAAACATGCGGCATCTCGAACATACACCCTTCAACTGTCCGATAGCGGTCGGGGGTGGTGAGGCGCGCCGCGGATGGCCAGTAGCGATGATGAGTGAGCGCGGCACAGCTCGCATCCAACTACGTCACGCGTGTGACGTCACCCAATGAACATTCTTGATTAAAATTGCTCACAACTTGTTTAAATACGGACCGATTTCTTTCATTTTTGTTCCTAAATTCTTTAAATAATTCAAGGTCTGACATAGTTTAACTACAACGCTAGATGACAATATGCCTTTAAGTGTAAAATAATAAATCACATATAGTATTAAATAAAGACAATGGCCAGTGCGACAGACGCTCCTCGCCGTCGTAGCCTAGTTGATAGCGGTAATCGTCGAAGTGATGTATGGAAGAACTTCGGCTTCTAGGCTGACAAGAATGGAAAGATAATAGATAACAAACATGTATTTTGTAAAGTATGCGATGCTAAAATTACTTACTCCGGCAACACCTCCAATCTAACGCAACACGCGTCTAGACTCTAGTTGCGTGAAGACTGTCACAACAGCCCAACAGTCCAACTCGATCTCGGCCTATTTTATCTCCAGTGGAAAAGAGATAAAAAAAACTTCCTCCCGACAGCAAAAGAGCTAAAGAATTAACACATGACAAGGTTCGTCGCGGAAGACTTGCGGCCAATAAGAACAGTGGAAGGACGTGGGTTCCTGCGATTTATGCGTCGCGCTGTACCAGACTACACGATGCCTTCGCGAAGAACAATCACGCGCAAAATCACCGCGATAGCGGCTACAGGGCGAGATAAGTTAAAACGACAACTACAGTCGGTTGACTATGTCTGTCTAACGCTAGACTTTTGGACGTCTATCGCTAACGACGGCTATATGGGCTTAACTTGTCATAACATTGACAACAATACATGGAAGCTTTCTACTGTCATTTTAGAAAGCAAAAAATCGAATGAATCACATACTGCCAAACACATCGCGAAGCTCCTCACAGACTTGGCGGGGAGGTGGGGGCTCGAACGCAAGGTTGTTGCTTATGTAACCGACAATGCGGCAAATGTTGTGAAGGCAGTGGTTGATGAACTGAAAGCCCCACACATTCGTTGCATGGCCCATTCCCTGCAACTTGGCGTAAACAAGGGCCTACAGTGGAGACCTCTCGGACAACAAAGCAGAATATCCGGCGAAAACCGGTTCTGAGCGATGACCATATTTTGTACAACCCTTGGGAATGCATCGCATTCATGTCAATATTCAAAGCTAGAAGATCGTTAAATCAGATTGCGGACTGTTGTATTCTGTTAAATACCCAGTGCTAGTTTTATTATTTTTGCTTCTGGGTTTTCGTGATTTTCAATCATCACAATCGTTTTCTAAATACATTTATGCATATTGTCATCTTTTAATCGTCTTTGTAGTAGGATTTTGAAGAAACATATTATGTACCTAATTTATGTATGCAGTATGCAAATCGTTTGATTTGCATTCATCTAATAATAACGCTACAAGAAAAAATAATAAAAAAGTTTCAAGCTCGTGGTGTTCTGATCTATATTAGGCTTAAGGAATAAGTTTCCGAAACGTTAATTCAAATAAAACATTAATTTAAATTTGGAATTTAGCTTTTACAGTTGTTTGTGCAGCCAATTATGAAATTCTAGGAAATATAGTGAATGGAATGTAGCGCAAACGAGTCGGCCTGACTACCCCCCTAACGAGGGGTTTACAAACCAGGTAAATATAAGATCGACGCGCGCTCGTCGGTCGGATTGACTGCTTCGTTGTCCGAGTGGTCTCCACTATAGATGTCAAAACAAATGGTATGGATACTTTGATATCAAAATGTAGAAAAATCGTTGGACATTTCCACCACAGCACCCAAGGTGAACAGGCCCTGCATAGAGCACAAGAAATGTTCCAAATACCAACAACGAAATTAATTCAAGATGTAGCGACTCGGTGGAATTCCACCCTAAATATGCTCACGTCACTCGCTGCAAACAGGGCTGCCGTCAACAGTGTGCTGCTCGAGGACCCAAAGTGGGGCCATATGCGCATAAGCACACAAGAGGTGAAGAGAATAGACGAGCTCAGCACATTTCTGGCACCATTCAAAGAGGCCACCGAGCACTTAGGGGGCGAAAAATATGGCACTGGGTCAGTGGCATACCCCATTATGACGAAAATGATGAAAACATCGCAGAGCAAGCCAATGGATTCAGCATTAATCAAAGACATAAAGGCTGTTGTTAGCAAGGATCTGAAGACCCTCATCAGCCTTAGACCCCAGGTTCAAGGGACTGATAGTTCCTTGAAGAGAATAAACAAGACATTGTATGGGACGACATCCACGAGGAATTAGTTGACATGCTTGACAGAGAGAAAGAGCGACAGCAGCTTAGAGCAGCAGACGACGCGCAAGAAAATGCGGACGAATCAGTTCCTAAGCGTCAAAAAACATTGTTGGACGACAGTGACGACGACGACGATGAAATTACACAAACAGTGTCCACTGATGACTTGGCTATGAAAGAACTTCGAATATACAGGGATGTCGACAACATATCCATCGATATGAACGGGGACCCACTTGCGTGGTGGGCAGTTAACGCCCATCAATTCCCAACGGTGGCGAAGATTGCGCGACGGTATCTTTGTTGTACTGCAACAAGTGTGCCCTGTGAACGTCTCTTCAAAACGGCTGGGGGCATAGTCAGCAAAGATAGGGCAAGTTTGTCTGGCAAGAGAGTAGACGACCTATTGTTCCTGCACGGACAGCTGAGCCAAGCAGAGAACTAGGCAGCATGGTAAATATATTTTGAATCTTATTCGTATTTCGTAGTAGTGATGACATTGGGTACTCGGGTGATTGAACTATCCCGCTCCTTGTGTTCTAATTGAGAGGGGGCGGGGGTAGTCTGTAGACGGTAGCGGGCCGCCGACGTATGCTTTGGCTCTCACTCCCCCCCCCCCTCGCGCTCACACGTCACGCTCTCTTTACGCGCGTTGCATTTCACAAGCCACAGTCGGAGTTGAGCTAGTGCATGTTAGTCGAGTCCTGTTAGTTCCGCTAGTTGTTATATTTTAATTTAAAGAAGTAATTTTTACAAATCAATATATTGATTGACATTATATCACAATCAATATATTGATTGACATTATATTGATTTGTAAAAAAAAATATAACATCTTGCGGAACTGTAATGAAGCAATTTTTACAAATCAATATATTGATTGACATTATATTGATTTGTAAAAAAAAATAAAACAACTCGCGGAACTAACAGGACTTGACAAACTATTGTAATTTGTTATGCCAGAGAAATCGGAACTGCTTTTGACATGTAATTGCTGTGTTTTTCGCGGTAACTTGATGTGTTCTCAACGGAATACGACCTCGGCTCGGAACAAACAAAGCCGGGTAGCAACAGCCCAGCGCCTGGGGGCACGGCGGCAGACAAAACCACCTGCTCTCAAGCACTGTCTTGTCCGGTCCCGTCGCACTCACAGGTCTCGCATCAGTGTCTGGCTACGTGCCGTAGTGGAATGACGTGTTATTGCATGTATTAGCCTTTCAAAAACGATAATTAGTTAAGACGTCGATTTGCACGTGATTGATTACTGAGTAGGGATGTCAAAAAGCGTGTATTTCACTAAACGTGTACTCACCGTCCACAAAAACGTGTACACGTTTACACGTTTACTTCTACAAGAAGTACAATCTGTGTTTACATTTTTATAGTACAGTATATAGTAAACCTGATACTCAATGGTCATTACATGTTCACTGCATAATAATGTACCCCCTCCAAGGAAATCAAGACGCCTTACGGAATCCCCATTGACTCTGATATGTAGGCCTACGTAAAAAAACACTGCACGTCCTGAATATGGTTATAGTGTTAGGGTGGGGAGGGGGTAGGAGCCGAACCCGAGCGGTCAGCGTCACACGGCTGCCGTGCCGTGGGTCGCTCGCTTCAGGCTTGCAGGCCGGACGTACACTGCATAGGGCAATTAATTACATGAATCCACAGAAGAAGAATTTGTATTGAACTTGAAGATTAACTGGTATATTAAGTGAGGAAAGGATCCAACAGCTTACCTTCGTGTAGTAAGATGACGGATTGGCGAGTTTGAAGTACACATAAAAGACATAATACAAAATATAATGAAGATTAACTGTATTGTATTTAATATGTTAATATTAATACGACAATTTACCATTTATTGTCGACAACGATTTAGTTGGAACCCAAACAAACTATCATGATTATTGTTACTGTGTAATGTGTATGCCAAATAGTATGAAGAGATCGAGTCAGACTTTGTTTTGTCGCATGCCCGCTGTACAAAAAATGAACTAACCTTGGGTTGGTCTTTATTATCAGACTTTCCCAAGTTCTCCACTGGATGAATGTGTTTTAAATGATTTATTTATCATGGTACCTGTGCTTCCGGAATTGTGTTGAAGTTCTTTCCCGCACAGTCGGCATTTCACGATGTTTTCACTCTTGTCAAAGTATTTCCAGACTACACTATGACTAGACATCTTGAGAGCACACGCAACGCAAATAACGTCTTTCTTAGGGTAGTGACTCGGACCTACTGTCGGTGTCGACTGTGATGTGACTGTCTGTGAGCCACTTGCGTTTTCGTTCTTTACTGATATCCGATATTACAAATTTACGATGACTCACGCTGCCGAGTTCAAGACGCGAGGGTGAAATAGGAGACCACAACCACATCGCTATACCCGCAAATGAATGAACAATAAAGAGTGAACGGCGGCAAATTGGCTCATATGATAAGAATTCAGCAGGTTGCACACTAGATAAAAATAGCATTACATATAAATCGTTTACTTCTCAAGGAAAATCGGTAAACGTGTACACGCCTCACCTAAAATGAATACACGCCTCACGGCGTGTACACGTTTACACGTACCATCCCTATTACTGAGTGATTAGTCATCGCAGATTATGTTTTCCAAGCTTTACGGGGTAGCATGGCAGTAAAGGGAGGATCCATTGCTAACCCAAGTTTCATGGAAACATCTGTGTATGCCTTCTAGATCAGTGCAAAGACTGCAAACACAGTGCTAGTTTTTACTTTTTCGTTCCCGAAGTCTAAGATGCCGGAGCCGGCTCCAAATTTTACTACCCGATGTCAACACTAATTCGTAGTCTGAACTATTCATTGAATGATATTCTCATCGTTTAAATAATTCTAAACTAAACTGGTTCTAAGAATTCCGCGTGTTTTTCATTGGCTACGGCTAGCCTACACCTTGAATTCTCTCATTGTTCCAGCTATGAAGAGAAGGACACTGGGACTATTTGATATTTATTTCGTGTCTGACGCTAAACCCATGAAGACGTAACGAATTTGAAATTTCAAAGTTGTAATGTTATAAAAATAAAACACATTACGCTAAATGCTATTAAATTAAATGAATAAGATCTGCAAATCCACATTTCACTTCCCACCAGGACATGTGCAACTGTTGTGTGCGTGAACGACTATTTTAGGCTGGTTTAGGCTCGTGCCTCGAGCAATCATGGTTACAAGTTGTACGACATCGCGTAATATGCAGTCGGCAGCGCGGGCGAGGGGTTGGCGCTTGGCCGACGGAGAGGCAACGATCACCGGGAAGCGAGTCAGTGCGGGCCCACACATACGCGGCCACTTCATCCCACCCCTCGGCAACAATATGCCTCGTTGCAGTATTGATAGCTATTAGTGGTCGTAGAACATATGATTTGCAGCAAACAAAATATATTGCTCCATTTAACAGGTGACAAAGTTTTTTATTAATAATTGATTAATTATCAATTTAAAAAAAAAACGATGTCGATTATTTGCGTTTCGATGTCGATGCCGAAGATATGCCGACATCGCGATTTGACATCGATCGTTTGTCGTCGATGTCGATGATTTACATCGATGCCCAGCCTTACTTGAAACACTTCAATTACTTAAAACACTCCTCAAATCTAAAATTCACAATCTCCACCAGGTAGTTTTGAAAATTTCAAAGTGTCTTAGGTTTTTCGTCTTGATAATAGCCAAAGGTGCTTACGAAATCTCGATCTTGTAACAACGGGTTTAAAAGCATGTAGGAAGTAGCCCTACATTTTTTTTTTACATTGGTAACATTGATCTGTTACGACTTTTCACTTAGATGATTTTTTCAAGAGTCCCCTGAAAGTCGTATAATCGATGCTCTAATGTATCGGGTTTTTACCATACCGGCTCATTACTAGAAAGAAATACTGTAACTACTGTATCTAGGAAGAGAATAAAGCCATTTTACTTACCGCAATCATGAAGAGTGAAGACACACATCCGTGATGAGCGGCCAGTGACGATGTTGATAGGTTCGGTGTGGCCTACCTTCTTGCAGACAGCCATTCCCAACAGTCATCGATATCACAAGTTCAGGCATAGGCCTATCTTCTGTTTCTTGGATCTTTCAGCCATGTGGCATGCCTGGGAAAGTCATACATGGATTTAATAAAGCTAATAGTCATGATTTCAATGCACAGGTTGGCAAGGAAAGGTCTGGATATGAGGAAGTGCTTGGAAAGTATGGATACGGTAGAAGGAATAAAGAGGGAGGGAGGCTGTTAGACCTGTGTGCCAGAAACGCAGGGTTGGCAAAAACCCGTTTTTTTTTCTCGAAAAAACCCTGCCCAGTGGGTTTTATTGTTTTTTTTCGGGTTTGATCGGGCTTTTTTTGGCTTTTTCGGGTTTTAAGACAAACACGTCATGTTAAATGAGTATGAATGCCCTTTTGTGCCTTCAGATTGTACTTTTTACGATTTATGAATATTTTGACCATATACTGCGCGAATAATCTTCACCATTTAAGCACCCTGATCCCATAATCTGATCTTATACAACCATGTTACATGTTATGTCGTATTACGTTATACGTATAAATACTGTAATGAATAACCATATTTGGTTAAATTCCTACTTCTTTTTCAATGTAATGTACAAGCCCAGGGTATTGTTTAATATTTTGCTTATTGTTGTGTGATGATTGATGAGGGCAAACGTATTAGGGGTAGTAACATTAGGAGTTCCTATAGCATTGTAAAATTCAACAAAAATATTTCAAGCTCTTTTCAGTTAATGACAATATTATACTTCTTTAAATAAATCGACTTTTTCTCTACCCTGCCTGATATAAATGCATACTGTATATCATTATTGATGGTTATGCCTAATATTAGCTTTCTCAGACCCCACGTCCTCGTTTGGGGATACAGGTTTTTTCCCCCACTGAAATCAGTTTCGTTACTGAGTGGGTAGACTCTAAATGTGAATTTATTCATTTTATTTATTTATTTTAAGTTTATTAGAGAGATTTATTATTATTGAGATTAAAAATATTCAAATATGACCTTTGTTCTCAATTGACCAATGTTGAAAAAAGTAAATGTGTAGATAAAAACCATTGTGATTTTGTTTAGTTTCGATGACTATGGCGAATGGTACTTTGATTAGAGAGGTTTCAAAATCCATACTTGCGAAAAGCATTAAAAACAAGAGAATTTTTATGTCCGGAAGCTTGTCTTGTATTGGAGAGAGAAAAAATGTGAAGTATATTAGTCGAAAACAAAAACATCGATTTTCATATAGGTACTACCGGGTTTTACATAATCCAAAAATTAAAAAAAAATCATGATACGTATATTAATTTTGCAAAGTGTATGAATCATAAACAATCACAGAATTATTTATAAGTGGCTTTATCTCCTCAAAAAAGTGGTGACTGAACAAGTTAGTTAAATATATCGTAAGTCAGTCTGCCTTTCAATTTCAGGTAAACAGTTTACCCACGCCTCTTGAGAATCAATTTAGTGAGCGGAATGATAGGTACTGCCTAATCGTAATCAAATCTGCCGTCTGTTGTACTGACGTAATATGAGATAGCCTATATTATATTTTTGAATGAGACTGTAGTAGACCTACATACCCACAAACAGAATAAAATAATAAATAAAGGTGGCTAGAATATTATAAACTGTACAATTATACACTTACGTTGAGTATTTGAAAAAAACACTTTTTGTCTAAAACCCGCGGGTTTTTTCAGGTGGGTTTTACCCCCCAAAAAAAACGCCGGGGTTTTTCGGGTAAAATCATGCCAACCCTGCAGAAACGGCCTGGTTATAGGAAATAGTACATGGTTCCAGAAGAGGAACAGCCACAAAATAACCAGGTATAGTTGGAACGGGCAACAGAAAACGCAAATAGACTACGTGGTGATTAGTAAAGGAAAGCACAGGAGTTTAAAGTAAAGATCATCCCAAGTGTGGGATTAGATGGGGATCATAGGCTGCTAGTAGCAGATATCCAAATAGAGGGAAGGATAACTAAGAGTAAAGAGTGTGAGGGGAAGAAGCTTAAAGTATGGAAATTAAGTGAGACAGCAGTCAGAGAAGAATACCAGCAGAAGATTAAAAAAGTGATACCAAAGTAATCCAAGGAGTAGAGAAAGAATGCGGGGCGTTTAAGAGAGCACTGGTGCAGGCAACAGAGGAGACGTGTGGAAGGACAAGCGGGGTAAGAAAACAGATGGAAACAAGATGGTGGAACGACAAAGTAAAGGAGAAAGTACAGCTGAAAAATAGAACATGGAGGGAGTACATGAAAGATAGAACAGATGAAAAGACAGAGGCCTAAAAAGGGCAAAGAGGGAAGCACAAAGGAAAGTCAAAGAAGAGAAGGCATAAGACTGGAAGAAATTGCAAGGAAACTGGAGAAAGACTCAGAAGGAAACAAGAAGATGCTGTATGCTAAAGAGTAAGAGGAAAGAAAGAGGGGGACAAAGGTACTTAACGGATGACTCTGAGAGACTCATTACAGATACAGAAGAAATAAAGGAAAGATGGAAAGAGTACTTCAATCAATTGTTGAATGTGAGAGCCAAGGCAGAGAACAAGCAGGTAGAGTTGGAGGTGAGGGAAGAAGCGGATGAGAATGGACCAACGTGGCAAGAAGTTTTTTTCTCTCTTATGCAATGATGACTTTTCAGCCATTCAAGAAGTGGAGGTGGCATTAAAAAGGATGAAAAATGGGAAGGCTGCAGGAGTGGATGAACTTGTAGTGGAAACGATTAAAGCTGGGGGCCCAAGTGCAATGCATTGGTTATACAGGGTGTCCATATATAATTATAATGAAATAAACAAATATATAAATGTTGCATTGTCATATAAGGCAGTAAAGTCCCATCTAACAGCGGCTGCAAAGAAGTCAGTGCAGAAGAAGTGGAAGGAGGATGCTAAGGACAAGCCATGGGAGAGGATAGTAACCACAAAAACAAACCGACCCAGATATAAGAACAGAAAAGTCTCAACAGCTCACTTTAGACTAGACACAGGGCATGAATGACTTACTGGGTAAACATCTGCACAGAGTGGGAATGGCTGAGTCGAGCTTGTCCAGCTTGTGTGGTAAGGAAGAGCAGAATAGACGTCATCTTTTCGGTTGTGAAAGGATGAAGAGGGAACTTGACGCGATGCCACATGGCATGACATATGAACAGAGGGAGTCCGGTCTCTATTGGTTAGCACGACAACGCATGATGGCCGAATAGACCAATTGCGGGCATAAGAGAAGAAGATAAATGTTTACATCACTTAACAATAGATAAATAAATATATAAACAATTACAAAACTAAATTGACTTATTGAAACATTTTGAGGTGGGAAAAACAAAATGAACACACTGTATTTATAATTAAAAGCAGCCGATGAATTTGTAATTTGGCTTTGGCTCATATATTATTAATATTACGTACTAAAAAGCAATAATGGTAATAACTCATCAAGCTAATGAATTTTAAAATCAATTTTATTTTTTTTATTTTTTCTGTGCAGAGTTGGCCTCTTCAGCCATTCATCTTTCTTGCTATCCAATATAAGGCTGCCTCCTTCTCTGTCCTGCTCATCGAGTCGGGCAGGGAGTCAATGTCCTTCTGGAGGGCGGCGTATCTAAATAGGTGCGCTCTGTCTTGATCTTCCAACTTACATAGTCTACAGGTGGCCGGTTCGTTGGTAATGTTGAAGCGATGCAGGTGGAGTTGCAAGACGTCATGACCGGTTGCAAGCCGGAACTGGGCGGTGGCCGTCTTCCTCGACCAGTCTTTGTCTGGCCCTTACTTGATCTCGGTCCACCAGCTTTTTTGTTGTGCGGCCTCTTCTGTGGTGTTGCTGAAGATCTTTTTCGTGATTGACTTGATCTTGGTTTTCACGTTTTGGAAGGAGAGAGGCGCTGCTGGTGGTTGCGGTGCTTTTGTGGCACTCTTGGCCGAGAAGTCTGCTTTTTCATTCCCCGTGATGTTGCAGTGGCTAGGGATCCATTGAACCTCTATCAGTTTGTTTTGCTGACGGAGGCTGACAAGGGTGTTTTTGAAAAGCAGTGATTTGGGATGGAGGTTTGCTGCTTGCGATACGTATTGGATGGCTGAGACGCTGTCGCTGAGGATGACAAATTTTGACTTGTTGAGGGGGAAAGCAGGGGTTTCGGCGATTTTTTGGGCCGCCCTGGCGATGGCTGCAACCTCGGCGTCAAAGTATGTTTCGCCGGCACCCATTGGAGTGGCTTCACCGAAGAAGATGCAGTGGATGCCATAGCCGGTTCTGTTGGTGACCGAGTCGTACGAGCCGTCCGTGAAAAAGTGCACCCATTCCTGACGAAGAAAATGCCTCTTCAGGTGCTCCTCGGCAAGCTTTTTCAGTTCTTTGTGGTTGTGGTTGTGGTCGTCTTTCTTTTCAATGCCGTCAATTTTTGTCCCCGGGGCGAGCTGATTGGATTTGTCCGGCAGAAGCTCTGGAAGTGGAACATCAAGTGGTTGACGTGGTGCTTCCAGAAGCACAGGACAGTTTTTACTCTTCAATTGGTGGACTGTTTCAGCAAAGTTAGTGTGTGCCTTGACTTTCGAGATTGGGTGGTTGAGCCATTTGTTGGGGTCGAGGCATGCCAGTTTTTCATGCAGTTGGACAGCTCGCTGCTCTCTTCTTAGCTGCAGAGGCTCAATTTGGCTGTACCACTCCATGGTGACAATTAGGGTGGTTTTACTGCTCCTGTGATGAGGCGCAGGGCTTGATTTTGGACTATGTCAACATGACTGGCGTGCGCTATGGCGGCAGCAGGGAAGACTTCGGTGCCGTACTCAATGGGCCAATGGCTGGTCTGATGTACGTTTTGTATGTCAGCGCCAGAGTGTCTAGTTTTGCTCCCCAGGATACACCAGCTACCCTTTGAAGGAGTCGCAGTCGTTTGTGACCTTTCTCTGCTGTCTTTTCAAAGTGGATTCTGCCGGTCTTTTTTTATCGAAGGTCACACCGAGGTACTTCATCTCATCTGTCTGTTTGATCTGTTCGCCATCAAGAGTGATCTTAAAGTTGAAGGGCTTATGGCTCATCGTGAAGTAGGTGCAGATGGTTTTGCTGCAATTTATCTTCAAACCGTGCACGTTGATCCAGCCCACAGCTATCTTCATTGCGAAGCTAATTTTTTGTTCTGATCTGATTGGACATTTTCCTGTGAAGATGGTGACAAAGTCGTCGGCAAAGACTTTGACGACAAGGCCAGGTATGCGATTGAGTAGTTTAATGAGTCCATTGATTGCAGTTTTGACGGTCGGCGCTGTGATTGTGCCTTGAGCAACTCCGGCTTGTGTCTTACGTGTTTTGCTGTGGGCACCTTTGTGGACCACCTTAAAGCGCCTCTTGTTGATGAAGTCGTGGAGCCATCATCTGCTTAACTGCCCATGACCGGTCGGTGGAGTCGAAGGCCCCGGAAAGGTCGATGGAGACAGCCAGTGTGCTTTCACCTTTGCTGAAACCCTCTTTGACTGCCTGCGCAAAGTAAGCGACTTGATCTGTGGTGCCTCGGTGTTGTCGAAAGCCAGCCTGGTCTTCGGCGATGATGTAATTCACGAAACATTTCAGGACTTAGAAAATAAAACTGAGAATGCAAATTCATCGGCCAAGCTTTTAAATAATAAATAGCGTGTTCATTTTGTTTTTCCCGCCTCAAAATGTTTCAATAAGTCAATTTAATTTTGTAATTGTTGTTAATATATTAAATATTTATTTATGAATTCTTAGGCTAAGTAATGTAAACATATATATATTTGTTTATTGCAGTATAATTACTATAGTTATATATTGGAAATAAAATAATTGGCTTGGCCACAATTTTAGATATCACCCCTTTAAATGTTAAGCCTCTTTTGAAATTGGCGTTTTTTGTACGTGTGCCCTCTTTGGTTTGTAACGGTTCTCCATTTTAGGCTTAGCCTCTTTTTTGCAAATTTTTTGCATTTTTGTTTGGTTTACATTGACACTAACCAGACGTGATACTATAGTCATCGTACAACATCTTCAGTAATGCTTCCGTCACGGGTGGGTGAGCGGCAGCCAACCAGCCACCGTGGCTAATTCAAATACCTGCTCGGGTTAGCTGAGACCGTAAACACATCATTGATTGATGACGAAAGTATTACCTAAGTTATTGTAAGACGACTTTAGGATACCTCACTCTCACTGTTGGATGTACTCTCAGTCTCCTCACTTATCAAGGCCAGAGCATATTTTGGAACCACAGTAAGCCTAAGCCTACCTAAAAAAGAGAGAGGTGCATGCGGTTTATACTTTGAATAGCCCTTAAAAATTAAAAACGATCCCTACCACAAACTCTTAGGAAGTAACAATTACTTTTTTGACTAGACCTATACGATATTGATCAGTCTTTACTTGTTCCACTGCTCTGGTTCTAATGTTGTTGCTGTAAACATTGCAGATAGAATAGAAGACGAGATGGCACTGGT
Organism: Isoperla grammatica; assembly: GCA_945910005.1. NCBI lineage: Eukaryota > Metazoa > Arthropoda > Insecta > Plecoptera > Perlodidae > Isoperla > Isoperla grammatica. The sequence goes on from OX246737.1 coordinate 84,962,827, forward strand.
GATAGGATGTTGAAGAGATGACATTAACGTCAGCACCCAGTGGTGACATTACAGTTGTTGGAGATGAAACAAACGTCGGAGAGTAGCATTATGGTTGGCACAGCAAATAATTTGGTAGCTGGAACAATACAATACAACCCATACTGTTACGTATTAACTTGCATGATTATAATCTCAGTTTTACAACATATTTAACAATCACTGGCAAATTGTGGCAAACAATACTCATGAAGCCAAAATTTAAAATACATGGCATCAGATAATGCCACACCGTTATTTATTCCTCATTCCTCCCTTGCTTTTCCCCACAAGCCACCACTGTATATAAAGATATAGCCTACATTCCAATTTGTAATAAATATTCGTAAAATGAAAAGATGACACCATATAAAATTGTATTATTAATATTTTCTATTACCAACACCAGCATGAAACTTCACTGTATTGGGCCTACTTATTTAAAAAGTACTTCCAGATCATAAAAAAAGACAAAAGTAAAACAAAGCTCGCAACTGTCAGATACATTCGGTCTTCTGTAGAGACTTCTGTGTTTTTACAACATGAGGTGTGAAAATGATAAATGTATTCTATTGCTAGAGTAATTTAAATGTTTCTTGGGATCATCTAACCTTGATCATTTCAACTATTAGGTGGGCCACGTGTTAGTACAGTAGTACTATTATAGTTGCCATACATAATAGAGCCCACTTTCTTTAAAATCAAAAACCAGACCCTTCATCATCTAAAAGTTAGAAACACAATAGAATGTAATGATAAACGTAGTATAGGCACCGAGTTTGGCCACTGTCTACATCGCAAAAAATTGCATGTAGGCCTACAAGATTGTTCAATGAATAAAAGGAAGTCCTCATATACTCCTTTTTCCTCTCACACATATGGTAACCCTAGTCACATACATAGGGATGGAAGAGAGCTGCAGGGCGATTCTCTAAGGTCTATGGTAAATTTAACGCCCGTTTTGGATGTTACGAGCCATACCGCATTGAGTTAGCGATTCTCTACCGTGTTTAATCGACAAAGATTGTTACCACCTACGTTAAAAGTAGCGCGCTCCATACCCCTGCCTTTAGACGTGCGATAAGAAAACATGGCGGACTTTTCAAGCCGTTTCATGTTCACTTCAGCTTTTTAACTAATTGATTAGGCTATAGAAATTTGTTGTGTGTATCGATACAAATATACGATATTTATATTTAAAAATATGTGTGTGAGTAAGGAAATATAATTTGTAGTTATGTAACAAAAGTCTAGAAGTAATTTTGTATCATCTAGTTTGGCCGTGCCGTCACGGCAAGTAGGGTAGGCCTAGAACCCTAGGCCTATCTAAGTTCAAACACTAGGTTTGTTTGATTTGCTACACCTTTTATACTCTTTGCACTCACTCCATGTTATTTCATGGGATACATGGCATAAAGTACAAAGGTGACGGTAAATCAAACGAACCCTAATGCTGCAATATGTGCAAACAGTGCAGAAGGCGTCCGAAATCAAACGCACCCAATGGCAAACGTTCCATTTATTCACGCGTTGTCATTGGTTAACTTTCTATAGTGTACACAGCCGTCTCGAAAACATACACAAACTAATATATAACAGGCGCTGCTCTGCTGCAACGGCTACGTCCTTTCGATACGGTTATCGAACGTTATGAAATGGTAGTTGGGAATCGCCCGGTAGCTTATCGTGTGGTAGGTTTAACACAAGTGTCGTTAAAGTTGAATTTACCGCGCATCTTAGAGAATCGCCCTCCAGGAGGGGCAAAATCTCAAGTCTAGCCTACTCTGCTGATAGACCATTTAAATTGGTATTTTTGCAGTATCATTTTTGGAACACTATAATTATGACAATTAAAACATGATCAATTTAATGATGACATTTATGACTGCAAAAATGTTTTCATAAAACCCATAATAAATTCATATTTTCATGTCGTAAAGCTGTTTTATGGCATTTTTAGGTCTAGACAGTAGACACTAGACAGTGACAAATTTTTTGTCTCCGGCAGCTGGGGCTCTGTCCCAGACCCCACGGAGTTCATATCTTAACACCCCAACCACAATTATCGAGATCACAACCATATTTTCCCTATTACAATCATTACGACGTTACGATTTAATTGTGAACAGTGCCATAAGAACCATATAAGTTTTCACAATTGCAATTTAAATCCCAATATCGAGAATTGTGGGTAGGGTACGGCTTTACACTTTGGTTGCCCCAGTTTGTAACGTTCAAAATATGGTCACTTTAATATTCGACACTAAATGTGTCAAGAGATAGCAGCAATGCTGCTACCAGATTAGCAACATGGCTGACAGTTCGATGGTAACAAACTGACAGAGGGCATGGATCCGCCTGAACGTGTCATTGTGCAAAGTATTTACTTTATTCTGATTTCTGAAAGAGGTAGGCCTACCTATGCAGATATTTTTTTTTTTTTTATTTATTTGCCTGTCGATTAATACATGGTATTTAAAAGCAAGTGGTGCCGAAAAGAACATCAGCGAAGTAGAGGCAGTGTTAAGCAGTAGTTTTTTAACTGTGCGTGGTTTAGCACTACGATCAGAACATGAACTTCAAAGACTTGGTTTGTGTTTACAAACGTCAGCCCTCACCTAAGATTCCCACAATATAATCAAAGGCATCTTGGATACTCCAGCAATAGAATGGCACTGAGGTACCAACAATATCGTTTATTAAAAGTAATGTTTCTTTGGAGAAAACATGGCCATTCTTATGTAAACACAGTGACGGATAATGTCCAGCAAAGCTGTTGCCCTGTAACTACTACTTCACGATTTTGCCGCCAGAGATATGCCTGCAACATTTAGTGCCAAATAGAGGAGTACGTTACATCGCTTTCAACTGCTGCATTTGCTCCCATTCCCATTCCTATTATCGGGATTATCAGCATTGCAATCGTACACATATCAACACATTTCCCGATTACAATATTACAAATAACTTTGCATGCCAAGCTTGACGTAGACAGCACCACCAAATACCTTACTAAAATAATACAGGAAACTGGACCCATTTAACATTGAGCGCATGGCGACACAGCTCTGCAGCGAACCTGGCGGCTTGACTTCACAAAACGCGCGCGATTCAAATCAAAGTGGAGTGGAAATAAATAGAATAATATCGCCTACATGAAGTTTGTAGTTAATCTCTTATAATACCAACATGTAAATGAAGGTTTTTCTGGTAATCGGGTATGGTTTAGCCAACATATTACAATGTGCACTGTTTATTCTTTATGTTTTATCAATAATCATTGACAGTTTTGCCAGTAAAGTATATATATTCCATTCTGAATAGCCAGGTGTGATCGTCTTTTGGTTTTGTTTATAACCTCAAAATTCCATCAAAATTCCATCGAGCGAGTTTCGATACGAGTGGAGCGTGACTACTTTGCTACGTAGCGAGTTACGGAATGCCCCTAGTAGGCCTATAGGGTAGGCCTATCCATTCGTCCCGTTTTTTAAGAACCTGCACCGATGTCATCCAATGTGCATTACATATGCATGCTAGACAGTATGACATACTGTCTAGCTAGGTCTAGGCCTAGGCCAAGACATACTGAGTATGTCTAGGCCTAGACCTAGCTTAGGGTCTGAACCTAAATGTAGTTGTTAAGTTATTTGCATATTAGGCTGTTAAAAATCCAATGCTACGTCCATGCAATGCTAAGCGTAGGGCCTAGGACTAATTAGCCTTAAATAAGCTTATATAAAACTGACAGAACACGAACGGATTAGGCAAAGGCCTAGGCCCAACATGTAACCTTTAACTAGGCCTAGCCTAAATGGCGATATTGACGCTATATATTGACGCCTCTTGACTGACCGTAAACATCGCCTGCCTAGGCCCTACGCTGTAGACTTCAAACCCAATAGCCTAGGCCTAGGCCTAGGTCTAGAATTCGTAACTTACCCAACGCTTGAATGAGATTGTGTGGTTAGTGAAACATATGAGCACACATCAGAAGACAGAACTTACCTAGGCCAATGCTTATAAAGTTATAACAGATGTAGGCTAGTAAAACGGGTGTTATAGGCCTAGCCATGTGGATGCATGGTGAGATGAGGTTAGAATAGGCCTACCGGAAGTCCGGAACCGGCGCGCGGCGGACGAGCGTCCAGCGGAACCACCTGTTGATTGGACTAGCGGAAATACGAGTTATTTTCAAAAATGCCCGCCTGGCGCGTCACCGTTGTGGTGTTTAGCCCTGTGCTCAGAGGCTGTGAGGGGCCCAAAAACGGTCAAAAAGGCCGAATCTCCCCTCATAAGGTAGCCTACACGACAGGTCTCAGCGCCAAATCAATGAACAATCCGCATTGCCAGACGGGCTTGGGCCATCTGCCTTGGCCCCCTTGGGGCTTTGAGCCACCAGACGGCCCCTAAAGAGGTCCCAAAAAGTCCGAATCTATGGTTGGAACAAACGCCATTTGATAGAACAACTTGTCAGGAACAATAACATCACGCGCCAGACGGGCTGCGTTGGGGCATTTATCCGCTAGACACCCCCCCCCCCCCCCCCCCCCCCCCCCCAAAATGTACTTTCAAAAATTGTGTTTCGGATCGTTGAATCGGATTTGTACTATAATACGCACACATAGGGTAGTTCAACATATTTTGGGGCTTTTTACCCCGTGAACCCAAAGTGTAGAGTCCCAAAATGTCAAATCTGGTCTGGACCCCTCTTACGGTGCATGGTTGAAAGAAAGTTACCTCTAACACGAAAATCACTTGCCAGTTGCCAGACACAATGCATTAGGGCATTACCCACCAGGCGCTATCAATCCCCTTCCGGCTCCCCCCCCCCCCCCCCCCCAAAAATATTTCCAAGAAATTGTGTTTTAGTTGCAATACTTAATCAAGTCAGATTTTATCAGATTTGGACAAAAATACGCACACAGGATATTTCATCATGCGCTTTTAAATCTGTACCCCCCCCCCCCCCCCCCCCCCCTTCCCGAAAGTGTGGGGACCAAAAGGGTAAATTCTCCCGTTATAAAGTACATGCTTGAAACAAATTATATTTTATGGAGAAAGTTATACAAAAATGAACATTACTTGCGAGACGCTCTGCATTAGGCTATTTACCCACCAGGCGCCCCCCCCCCCCCCCCCCTCCTTCAAATTATTTTTAAAATATGTGTTTTATTTACAATACTTAGCAAATCAAGTCAGATTTAATCGGATTTTTGCGAAAATACTCTTACATAATATGATAATACATTCGACCATATTTTGGGGCTTCGCGCCCTGTGAACCTTTCCCCAAAACAGGCCCAAATATTTTGAATCTTCCTTATCAGATACATACTGTAAACGAACTGACGCCAGATACCACAGCCACCAGCCACATCATTTTAAAATAATTTGGAGGGGGGGGGGGGGGGAGTGTGGTGGATAAAGGCGGTGGATAAAGGTCTGACGTCTGAGATTTGTTTTAGAAGATCCCCAAAATATGCTCAAATATACTGTGTAACCGTATTCTAGTATGAATACGATTTAACTCGACTTGTTTTGGATAGTATTGGAGCCTAAACACAATTTTTTTTAAATCAATTTTGAGGGGTTTGGGGCCGTCTGGCGGCGCAAAACCCCAACTCAGCCCGTCTGGCAATGCGGATTGTTCACATACGCATTTGGCGCTGAGACATGTCATGTACCTAATGAGGGGAGATACGGCCATTTTTGGCCGTTTTTGGGCCCCTCTGTGGGGAACGTCCCAACGGTGACGCGCCAGACTGGCATTTTTGAAAATGACTCGTATTTCTGCTCCTATTCCAATGGTGAAGGAGCCAACCAAGTGTACCTCATGAGGGGTTATACTCTTCTTATACTCTTCAGACTCAACCGCTGGAAAGGCGTTTTCCTTTGAAGATAAATGTGTACTTTTATCACAAAAAATATCCAAATTTGATGGTCTAAAAAAACAACTTTCCAGGGTTTCGTCCCGAATGTCTTTTTTGCAATTCCCATCACCTATAATGCTTAGACATTTTTATTACGTCATACAGTTAAATTTGTGTTGTATTTTAACCATACGTTGAGTCATCATCATCTAATGCATTTACAATTTTACATTCCATCGAATTGACAATTCCAAGAATTGTTTTAAAGAAGTCTGTAAGGCCGGGTTTTCATGGAAAATAATATTTGACCAATCACAACGAAGGAATGAATCAACTTGTCGCGAGATACCGCGACGTGCCACAAGGTCGGTAAAGTTGTAGTACTACAAAGAGGTTAGCTTCTTCGGCGGGTTTTCAATCAGGTTGATTTTCGTGAACTACGGGCTGTAACGTCATCAGGGAACCCGATTACAATGAAGATTGTGCCGTCTATTATATTACGGTATTATTGTTATCAACGACTATTCTCAAACATTTTCAGTATTCCAAGGAAAGTTTGGAACATAATTCTGTTTTATTAATTTAATGCATAACTATATATACAAATACAATAATTTTATTAAATGCAAAAGAATACAGATACATATTCTGATTGTTCTTCTGTGTTCAAAGTTACATGACAAGTAGTATACTTGGCCCAAGATTACCTTACATATGCTTTGTCACAGGCGAGGCACTCATAGAACCGCCCGAGACGAGCGCGCGCAAATACCGACCGCTGATTGGCTACAAACCCGTCGCCTGTGAAGAAACGATGTGTAAGGTAGTCTTGGGACAACTATACTTTATGTATTGTGTCACCTGATCTGATATGTAATGTAATCAATAATTATGTCGTATGGCTAGAGGCACGAAAATATCACTATTATTATTGTGATATGTACGATAGGCACACAATAATTGCATTTTTTGTTTGATATCTTTACGTTTCATGATGTTTGCAATTTTGGCGATAATTATAATAATTTCTCGTAGGAACATCACACCCCTTATTGCCCCTACACTAACAAACTCAATGGTTATAGGGTGCTCACATGCTTTACATGATGTGCCCCTCTTCAGGTCACTAATGTAAGGGTGGTTATGAATAGTTGGAGAGGAATTTCCAGGAACTGCTAATAGAACTTAATCCCAGCATTCGCTAAATTACGACTGAGGAAAACCTCGGGAAAACCTTCAATCAGAATTGCCGGTGGCCGAAATCGAACCGGCGACCTCCCGAATTTGAGTCTCGCGTCTTACCACTGAGCTACCTCTATCGGTTTAGTTTTTGTGTAGATATAGAGTTTAAAGAAACATTTACTGAACATATTTAATATGTTACTTCCTAAGAAAACCCCCGTCTCTGTGGCCTGATTCTACCCTGCCAAGAACCAAACATCAAAATCACTTACATCACTTTATACAGATAACCCTTTCTGTAACAATAGGCCTACACTTTCCCGAGATACACGTGTAGTGAATGTGAAAAAATAAAAACTGAAAAAATAGTACAGATTTAAGTTTTTATTGAAATTTGGAAAACATCCTTCATTTAGTACACCTTATATTCATCCAACTACGGTTCATAGCTGGACTTACAATCCGTTTTCTGTGGTTGGACTAATTACTAATACCGGTACCGCAATACTTACCTCCAACATTACAGGTTTACATAATTTTAAATGCTTGTTTATTTATTTTCAAAATCATATTTTGTCATTTATTTTAATGAAATAGGCGTATAAAACAAGGACGAAATTGAAATTTGTTTATAATACCAATCCTCCTCATCTTAATTTTCACTCTTTGCAATATATAATCTACAGTAAAATTACATTTAATATTTTATGTATTAATGTTTGCGAAGCTGTTCTGTTATGGAAGCCTAATTTTATGTAAATGCCAATGTGGTAATAATATTTATTATTGAACACGAAATATATGCTTGGTATTTATTATCATTCGAAAGTAACGATAGTTTATGGCGTTTTAAAACAGTAGCTGTGCAGTGTGCATGCACATTTGAATGTTCCGCCGCCGCGGGAGTCGAGTGAGGTCAGCAACGACTAGCCAATCGCCGTTCAGTATCCTTTGTGTAACCTTATCAACTTCGTGCCTTACCAGCGCAGCGAGTTCACCCGCTTACCGAAAGATGGCGCCAGGGGTGTTCCAGACTGTTCTCCCAGTCGAGCCAGCGGAATGGGCGCAGGTAATTAGTTAGGTCCGGGTTCGATACCCGATAACTCCACTGCTGCACCTGCTCGCGGGAACTGGAAGCGTGGCAACAACTAGATCGCAGCTCTGCAAGCCACTTATCTGACTTCATTTTTGACGCACCACTGCACGCCCATAGCTATACATTAAACTGCACGTGTCATTATAATATTATGATTGGTTCTGGATCCATACATTAAACAACACATTATGTTAGTTATACTAGCATGAAGCATTCTTATTTACATATTACGCTAATCAACTATCTCCGTTTTACACACGAAGACAAATTAACAAGTAATTAATGTATATCACGAATACCCAACTATTATTGTCTAGACAATTCATCGAGACTGTGAGGTGAGGGGAAATATGTGACGAGTTCTGGACGTTCCGATCTTCCGATCACAAAGACCAGAATGAGTACGAATTGAGTGATTAATAAACGAATTAATTATAAGGAAAGTAAGATAACACGAGTGGTTAAGTATTGTATAGTGTATACATGGCCGCGGCCCTCTTTGCAGACACCGAACAAATAGGACCCGCCTAGCTTGGGGTTTATCGTACTGTTTCTTTTTAGTTTCATGACATGGCAATACGAAATGTGTTGCAAATAAATTTGACCGGTACTTCAGTAATTTCAAATGTCAATTAAATCTACACATTACTGAGAATGTATTTCGATTTTTTGTAGTAATGGAGTTGGCGTTGGAGTCAAAAATGTGTGTGCTATATATAATAGACTCATAACGCAAACAAACCATTTCTAATTAATGTTTGCTGCAAGTGGAAGGGAAAAGTTAAATAACTTAGGATTGAAATGAATTGAAAAGTTTGATTTTAAAAGCCAGTTAAACATTTAAAATATTTTTTGTCAAGACGGATAGTAAGCTTTTATTGTGGTAGCACACACACGAACAGAAACAGTGCTAGGAATATCCGTCAAACTTGAACAAACGTTTTGGAAGACATATTTACTACATTTGCATTGAATATTTGTATTTTATTTTGTACCTATATTGTTAAACAGGTTTCAGATATAGATCGTGAATTATGTGTGCAGTGATTTTTCCAGTCACAAAGTTAAAACTAAATGTGCATCACTGATGGGTACGATACTTACGGTATGATAGGTATCACTGATGGGTACGATACTTACGGTATGATAGGTATCACTGATGGGTACGATACTTACGGTATGATAGGTATCACTGATGGGTACGATACTTACGGTATGATAGGTATCACTGATGGGTACGATACTTACGGTATGATAGGTATCACTGATGGGTACGATACTTACGGTATGATAGGTATCACTGATGGGTACGATACTTACGGTATGATAGGTATCACTGATGGGTACGATACTTACGGTATGATATTGATAGGTATCACTGACACTGACATTCACACGCTTTACAACACCGTCTGTTTATGCATATTCAAACTGTCCATCCCATAAGATGCTTTAATACACATCTTTTATTATTATTATTATTATTATTATTATTATTATTATTATTATTATTATTATTATTATTATTATAATTATTATTATTATTATTATTATTATTATTATTATTATTATTATTATTATTATTATTATTATTATTATTATTATTATTATTATTATTATTATTATTATTATTATTATTAATATTATTATTTTTATTATTATTATTATTAATATTATTATTAATATGATTATTTATTTTCAATATGTTAATTACATTTTTCATTTTTAAATGTTACAAACACATTGCTGGCGCGAAAAATTAGAGCATAGCCCGTGTTTCCCCACCAGTCTAATTCTAATTACTAAATCTAGACTTACGGCTAGTGAAATTATAATTAATTCACAAATAAAAGCTATGTACACGTCATTATGCTCAGGTCAAAGCTATGAGCTATGAGTGGGTATGTGCGTGTGCGTGAGTGTGTGTGTGTGTGTGTGTGTGTGTGTGTGTGTGTGTGTGTGTGTGTGTGTGTGTGTGTGTGTGTGTGTGTGTGTGTGTGTGTGTGTGTGTGTGTGTGTGGCGTGTGTGTGCTTGTGAGTGTGAGGGTGTATGTGCGTGTGTGTGTGTGTGCGTGAGGGTGCGTGAGGAAGTGTGAGTGTGAGTTTAGGCGAGGGCAGTGGCGTAACTAGAAATTATTTCGGGGGGGGGGTTAATTAGGGAAAAGTGAGATGAGGGGATCAAAAGGGGTCTGGGGCGAAGCCCCAGCCGCCGGAGGCCATTTCGCCGAAGGCTAAATTTTTTTTCACTTTTATAATTATTTTGTGCTTTTTAGACTCAAAGAATACTACTCGAACCACTACTCGTTTGTTTGTATTATATTGAAGTAACAGTGTCACAGTAGGTATTAATTATAGTTCTAAATAAGAATTGCATAGAAATTGGGTGTTTAATGTTTTATGTTTGTTCAATATAATCTCAACATGAAGTGAAACATTGTGGTCACAAGTACACATTTAAATTTTAATTCACAGATCGTGATATTGTTATAATAGATTAATGCATTTTTATTTATAGGTACCCTCACTTTTACTGGTTCGAGCGAAAGGTATATTAGTTGTAGCTGATCACATAAATATAATTGAATCTTTGAAAAAAATTATATATCTTATCTAAGTGAAGTAGTATGATAAATATAATAAAAATGTTATTTGTAGCGATTGTTATACACTGAAGTGGTTTAAGGATCTTACACTTTCGGGCCATGGTATTATGGGGATCACTCAGTTTCAAATTAGCTTACCCGATGTCTCCATAAAAAAAATGCTAAAGATAGACTTTTCCCCGCTGTTTGTGTATGTCTATATTGAATTTGCACTAGTGAAATTTGTATTCTGTTGCAAATAAAGGCCTAATAATAAAATTTAGATTAGATCCCTAATCGTAGCTTTTTGAGGGCTTTTCAAACATACTTTTAGTTCTAAAATCGTTTGAGAGACCGATCGATATGAAGGAATTTACGAAAGAAAATAATACATAGTATTAAATAAATGAAGTATTAAGTAAGTTCATTCTCGATGTAGTTTCGTGGGGGGGTTTAAACCCCCTAAACCCCCCCTTAGTTACGCCACTGGGCGAGGGTAGAGGTAGGGAGTTTACGTGTACAATTGCTAAGGAGCTTGACTCTCAAGACAAGTCTGCCTTAGCTTAGCCTCGATCAAAAGGTTTAATTGTACCTCATAGCCGAATGCTTAGGTCTACTCTAGGGAATTGTACAGACTGACGGCACGGCAAAAGAAGCCTCTCTTATATAACTGTGCTGTACGAGCAAAAGGAGGAATCAGGGATACACCTTTGCCATAACGAGCAGATCTGTATCCAAGCTGTACCCTTGACACAGGATCAATATCTACAATATTTAAGAACATTTTTTAATGTACAATGTAACCAGTTCGTTAAGAGAGTTTTCTACAGATAATATGTTACACATTTGCAGACGCTGCAACCAACCGCAGTCATTCCTGTTTGTTATGAATTTTTTGGCTCGATTTTGTATTGATTCAAGCTTTGACAAGTTGGCTTGCGTTGGAGGCTGCCAGGCTGGGATAAAGTAAGAAAAAGATAAAATATACCCGTGTGGGAGGTCCCTTTAAAAGTGTTGGGAAGAAACCCAGTAGTAGGCCTACTTGAAGATGTCAACTATTGTAGAAATGTAGACAGTTCACTGGAGTGGTTGGCCGGGCATTCGCACGCATCTTTGAGTGAGGCCATATTGTGTGGCAGCCACTTGAAACTATCTGAATAGGGAAGTGTACAAGTGGACGAGAAGACGATTACACCTGCAGCGCTGCTAGGCTGATCCAGTTGATGCAGTTATTCTTTCCTTGTTGTGAGTTCGTTATGACGTGTCGCTCATTATTACTTATGATTTATCCGAGGGATTTACACCGAGCTTGGTTCTTCTGTTTCGACCTACTGTGAGATTTATTAACAAATTCACTAGTACGTACAGTGAGTTTGTACAACTCTCTCTCTCTCTAACTGTGGTATTGAGTATTCAACAATTGAGATATTTCATTATTTGAACCTGACTTTTGAGTCTTTATTTGTAGCCCGATGTCTTGGTGTATTAATTAACCCTAAATAATTTATCCTTAGAATCATTAATGGGTAGGTCTACTGTATTTCATGGGGAAATGGCAATGCATTCTTTTGCACAATGCCGGGCCAAGAGCGGGCAACCTCCGATTGTGTCATTTAACTCATTGGCGTAAAGGCTCGTGTACATCCACTTTGCGTACGCGTGAAAATTAAAGAAAATTATAGAAATTACGTAAGGCGTTCCCATCGAATGTTGATAATTTTCTTAAGTAAACTTAAACCAATCAGAGCTCACGAATTTCCCACCAATATTTATTATTTTTTGAAGTACCTCTACCATTATTTGTATTAAAATCAATTCAATAATGGATGACAATGTAGAAGTTATGGGCTAAACACTCACGTAGGCTTTCGCGGCCCGAGTCAATCACTAAACTTGGCTTTCGGGTATAGCCGCGTCGATTGTTGCTTAAAAGCTGACGTTTCGGGCAAGTTATGGGCTATTTAGCCCTTGTAATAGGATGCCATTATTTATTGAGCATACGACGAAAGACAAGACGGCCCATGGCTTAAAAAAGAAATCATATATCTTATCTAAGTGAAGTGGTATGATAAATATAATGAAAATGTTGTTTGTTGCGATTGTTATACACTGAAGTGGTTTAAGGATCTCACAATATAGTATTAAGTAAATGTAGTATTAAGTAAAATCATTCTCGATGTAGTTTCGGGGGGGGGGGGGGTTTAAACCCCCTAAACCCCCCCCCCCCCCCCTTAGTTACGCCACTGACTAGCTCTTATTTTTGACAATATTTATTTAATTTATTTATCTATTTATTCAGGATTTAAATACAGCTATACAGCCATTTTACATTAAGCCTTCAAATTTAACATTAACATTATATATTTTTTTTTTACTTTGTACTTTTCTATAACAAAACAATCAAAATACATGTATACAGGTGAGAGTCGCATCGGCCGGCGCATCCTCTGCTGGTAACTACTGGTTTACATAAAGGTGAATTGAGGTAAGGAATGACCAAGTGGTTGGCAAATATGTTATACAATGAAGATTTAGGAAGAGAATTAAATGTAGTAGGTAGGCGGTAGAGAAGAATATATAATACATTTTCGTTTTTTTGGTCTTATTTCGCGAATACACAGATATTTCGTGGATCTCGCGGTTAAAGCTCCAAATCGCGTTCTTTCGCGTTTCAGAATTTGCATAATTAGCATGCTGACACGACTTCTCGTCCAAATTTTCATTTTTAGGGGTTAAACTACAGTTTCGTTTTATTTCGTAACGCGAATTTTACTTGGCGCTGAAAATAGGTTAAGAAATGCAAAAAATACAATCTAATTTACGTAACTAAAAGACAACGTGACAAACGTAAGTAATTTGGTGCTAAAAGTAATTACTGTCCTATTACAAAACGAACTGCATTTTAGTTTTCAACCCTTATACAGCTTGCATACGGGCCCCGTCCTTTTCAGTTACGCCACTGATTTTACTGTTGTCATTCTCAAAGTTTTGAGAACTGTTCTTTCCTAGATAATTTATATCATTATCAACAGTGGCGTATTCACGGGGGGGGAGGGGGGGGGACAAAACCCCCCCCTTTTGCAAAGGAAACATGGAAAATGACCGTTTACATTTCATTTCAATAGACAGCATTTCAATAGACAGTATCAATAGACAGTATTTCAATAGACAGATGTTTTACTTTATAATTATTGTTTATTGTTGTAATTAAAAGCAAAAGCAATACGAAAAATATGCAAATTATTGATTGAGGTTCCTTTTATTAGCGGTGCTAAGGAAAAAATGTGTTGCCAGAAACTCAGTAATCTTGTTTCAGTTGGCCGCTGTAAAACGCACAGATTTGCACTAAAATTACCTTGACGAGATTTTTTTCGGGGGGCAAGCCCCCCGGAACTCCAATTATGTTTCGGCATCCACTCTCTATATGGGTTGAAAACCCCCCCCTTTCCCAATTCCTGGATACGCCACTGATTATCAAATCGTATGATATAGTAGTTAGCTTTAAATTTTATATAAGTGCGAACTTATAAATCCGAAGAGGTGCACGTATACCCTGTGCAGAGATACATTGTATGCGATTGCTCTGTATATACCCGCGTATACAAAATCCTGTAAGCTAGAAAGGGTACCCGTAAAGTCAACCATGCAGAAACTCGACAGTAGATGACCCCTAACACGTGTATTGATAGCGCGTTATCTTATCACCTGTGCCGCCAAAGGTATAACCCAACAGTGGATGACCCCCTAACCCGTGGACTGATAGCGCGTTATCTTGGGCAAACCACCTCTAGTAAACGATTAACCCCAGGGTAAACCTACCCTAGTGTACAAGTACCCCCTCAGAGCTGGTTTACCCTACCCTATAAGCCATAGGGGGTACACAAGCCCTAGGGATGGTTGACCCCCAGTCTTATTTCTAAAACAACACATCCCAGGAGGGTACATGAGCCCTAGGGATGGTTAACCCCCAGTCTTATTTCTTAAACAACACATCCCAGGAGGATACACGAGCCCTAGGGATGGTTGACCCCCAGTCTTATTTCTTAAACAACACATCCCAGGAGGGTACACGAGCCCTAGGGATGGTTGACCCCCAGTCTTATTTCTTAAACCAACATCCCAGGAGGGTACATGAGCCCTAGAGATGGTTGACCCCCAGTCATATTTCTTAAACAACACATCCCAGGAGGGTACACGAGCCCTAGGGATGGTTGACCCCCAGTCTTATTTCTTAAACAACATCTCAGGAGGGTACACGAGCCCTAGGGATGGTTGACCCCCAGTCTTCTTTCTAAAACAACACATCCCAGGAGGGTACACGAGCCCTAGGGATGGTTGACCCCCAGTCTTTTTTCTTACACATCTCAGGAGGGTACACGACCCCTAGAGATGGTTGACCCCCAGTCTTATTTATAGAACAACACATCCCAGGAGGGTACACAATAGCCCTGGGATGGTTGACCCCCAGTCTTATTTCTAGAAACACATCCTAGGAGGGTACACGAGCCCTAGGGATGGTTGACCGCCAGTCTTATTTCTTAAACAACACATCCCCGGAGGGTACACTAGCCCTAGGGATGGTGTCCCCTCCTGGGATGTGTTGTTTAAGAAATAAGACTGGGGGTAAACCATCCTTAGGGCTCGTGTACCCTCCTGAGATGTGTTGTTTAAGATATAAGACTGGGGATCAACCATCCCTAAGGCTCGTGTACCCTCCTGGTATGTGTTGTTTAAGAAATAAGACTGGGGGTCAACCATTCCTAGGGCTAGTAAACCCTGATGGTACGTGTTGTTTAAGGAATAAGACTGGGGGTCAACCATCTCTAGGGCTAGTGCACTCTCCTGGGATGTGTTGTTTAAGAAAAAAGGTTGGGGGTAAACCATCCCTAGGGCTAGTGTACCCTCCTGGTACGTGTTGTTTAAGGAAGACTGGGGGTCAACCATCCCTAGGGCTAGTGTACCCTCCTGGGATGTGTTTTTTTAGAAATAAGCCTGGGGGTCAACCATTCCTAGGGCTAGTGTACCCTCCTGGGAGGTGTTGTTCCTGAAAAAAGACTGGGGTCAACCATCCCTTGGGCTCGTGTACCCTTCTGAGATGTGTTGTTTTAGATATAATACTGGGGGTAAACTATCCCTAGGGCTCGTATACCCTCCTGGGATGTGTTGTTCTAGAAATAAGACTGGGGGCAGTGGCGTAAACTCAGATTCGGGGCCCCCCCCGCAGGAGTTGCCGCCCCGCCCGCCCCCCCCTCCCCCTCCAGCCACCTACACTACTACCACCACCACCACCACTGCCGCCAAATAAAAAATAACTTACCATTGCGCTTTGACTAAAACTTTCCACTGGTATTGTTCAGCAAATCTGTCAAATAAGGTCTCGATGTTTATTTTCTTGGTTTCTACAATAAACTTTTGAATGTTGGCGTCATGTATATCAACTGGAAAGTTACTTTTATCGGTTGGATGTTCACTCTTTAACAGAACTTGAATGCAATATTCGGCCGTATCACTTGATAGTGGTTTTAACCGAGGGTTCACTTAGGGATGGTCCGCATAGATTTTTAAGACATACGATTTAAGTTTTAACGCGTAGTCGTAAAGTTGGATCATAGGAAACACGTACTGGCGTTCACACAAAGTTTTAGTTTTAAGACGTTGTTTTCATTGTTGTTTTTAAAACAACGTCTTTAAACCTTATGCATTTTGTCTTAAAAATCTGTGTGGACCAACCTTTACACAC
This sequence comes from Isoperla grammatica, assembly GCA_945910005.1. Classification (NCBI taxonomy): domain Eukaryota; kingdom Metazoa; phylum Arthropoda; class Insecta; order Plecoptera; family Perlodidae; genus Isoperla; species Isoperla grammatica. The sequence goes on from OX246737.1 coordinate 84,979,314, forward strand.
GCGTCCATGTTTTCAGTAGTGGTTTTAACTAGAAGCACATGATGTTTTAAAAAATGAATCAATTCTCGGACACTTCTTCACTTCATTCTCTAGCAACTTTTTTCTTCGTCTCTTTGCTGCGCCACTTGTACTGCTATTCATCATCACTCGATGTGATTTCGGCCGAAGTCAAATAAAAACTAACTTCTCTCAAGTCGAAACGTTTCAATCTACACCCGTAAATGTAATTGGGGATTTGTCCTCCCAGCAGAGGTTCTTATTAGCGCTGCTGATTGACAGCCAACCTTTCTTCACTGTGATGTCGTCATATTGTCTCGTGTTGCAAATGTCTGGGCACTATCTGGACGATTTTATCTCTATTTTAGGAGAGAGACACCTGACCAAGACACTGTTGACATGTCGATTTCTTTTCAAGTCCACACATAACTGAAAGCTTAATTGCAGCATCTGCATCGTGTCAATCCACTCAGCCACAAATGATTTTCATTTACGCATGCGGTTGTAGTTCGTCCAAGAGCATAAAACGAATTTCGTTTTCCTCAAGGGACGCTTCTATTGGTTTGTGAAGGGTGGGACAAGGAAACGACAGATCGGCAACACTGACAACAGTTAGTGACAGTGCCAATTCAGTTTGCAATGGTAGAGATCGCTGAGTAGGCTAGTCGGCCGGCGATATGGGCCCCCACATATGCCATTTTGGACCTGGGCCCCCCCCGCGACTGCGGGCCCTGCGGGCACTTAGTTACGCCACTGACTGGGGGTCAACGATCTCTAGGGCTTGTGTACCCTCCTGGGATGTGTTGTTTTAGAAATAAGACTGGGGGTCAACCATCCCTAGGGCTCGTGTACCGTCCTGAGATGTGTTGTTCTAGAAATAAGACTGGGGGTCAACCATCCTTTGGGCTAGTGTACCCTCCTGGGATGTGTTGTTCCTGAAAAAAGACTGGGGGTCAACCATCCCTAGGGCTCATGTACCCTCCTGGGATTTTGGTTTAAGAAATAAGACTGGGGGTAAACTATCCCTAGGGCTCGTGTACCCTCCTTGGATGTGTTGTTAAAGAAATAAGACTGGGGGTCAACCATCCCTAGGGCTAGTGTACCCTCCTGAATGTGTTGTTTAAGAAATAAGACTGGTGGTCAACCATCCCTAGGGCTCGTGTACCCTCCTGGGATGTGTAATTTAAGAAATAAGACTGGGGGTCAACCATCTCTATGGCTCGTGTACCCTCCTAAGATGTGTTGTTCTAGAAATAAGACTGGGGGTCAACCATCCTTTGGGCTAGTGTACCCTCCTGGGATGTGTTGTTCCTGAAAAAAGACTGGGGGTCAACCATCCCTAGGGCTCGTGTACCCTCCTGGGATGTGTTGTTTAAGAAATATGACTGGGGGTCAACCATCTCTAGGGCTCATGTACCCTCCTGGGATTTTGGTTTAAGAAATAAGACTGGGGGTAAACTATCCCTAGGGCTCGTGTACCCTCCTTGGATGTGTTGTTTAAGAAATAAGACTGGTGGTCAACCATCCCTAGGGCTCGTGTACCCTCCTGGGATGTGTAATTTAAGAAATAAGACTGGGGGTCAACCATCTCTATGGCTCGTGTACCCTCCTAAGATGTGTTGTTCTAGAAATAAGACTGGGGGTCAACCATCCTTTGGGCTAGTGTACCCTCCTGGGATGTGTTGTTCCTGAAAAAAGACTGGGGGTCAACCATCCCTAGGGCTCGTGTACCCTCCTGGGATGTGTTGTTTAAGAAATATGACTGGGGGTCAACCATCTCTAGGGCTCATGTACCCTCCTGGGATGTGTTGTTTTAGAAATAAGACTGGGGGTCAACCATCCCCAGGGCCAGTGTACCCTCCTGGGATGTGTTGTTTAAGAATCAATTGACTGGGGTCAACCATCCCTAGGGCTCGTGTACCCTCCTGGGATGTGTTCTTTAAGAAATAAGACAGGGGGTCAACCATCCCTAGGGCTCGTGTACCCTCCTGAGATGTGTTTTTAAAGAAATAAGACTGGGGGTCAACCATCCCTAGGGCTAGTGTATCCCTCCTGGGATGTGTTCTTTAAGAAATAAGACTGGGGGTCAACCATCCCTAGAGCTAGTGTAGCCTCCTTGGATGTGTTGTTTTAGAAATAAGACTGGGGGTCAACCATCCCTAGGGCTAGTGTACCCTCCTGGGATGTGTTGTTTTAGAAATAAGACTGGGGGTCAACCATCCCTAGGGCTTGTGTACCCTCCTGGGATGTGTTGTTTTAGAAATAAGACTGGGAGTCAACCATCCCTAGGGCTAGTGTACCCTCCTGGGATGTGTTGTTTAAGAATTAATTGACTGGGGGTCAACCATCCCTAGGGCTCGTGTACCCTCCTGGGATGTGTTTTTTTAAGAAATAAGACTGGGTGTAAACCATCCCTAGGGCTCGTGTACCCTCCTGGGATGTTTTTTTTTTAAGAAATAAGACTGGGGGTAAACCATCCCTAGGGCTCGTGTACCCCCCTCTGCTTCTATTGGGGGTAATGGATCCCTGGTGTGGGTATTTGTAGCCTTGAGCTGGTTTACCGGGAGGGTAATTGTACACTAGAGTTTGTTTCTCGGGTGGTAGTCGTACCCTAGAGCTGGTTTACGGGGGGGTTAGTGAGCTCGGGGGTAAGCGATCCCTGGGACACCTGTAGTTAATCTTGCTAGGGGGGGGGGGGGGGGGGGGGGGGAGTCGAACATCAAACAGAAAGGGGTCTAGGGCGAAAGCACCAGCCGCCGGAGGCCTTTTCGCCAAAAGCGATTTTGTTTTTCACATGTGACGTTTTAAACGCCTGTGATTGTGAACAATCGTATAATGTCATAGAGTAGGTTTCTTATTCTTATTCTTTCTTCTTTATTATTCTTATATTTTCTTTTTCTTATTGAATTCGGCTATGAATCAAGGGATATCGAATTTCTTTCTCAAGTCTTGACACAGGCGTCCCTAAGATTGGAAACGGTTCCTTCTCTCAGTGTACTTTGGTTGGGGGGGGGGGGGGGGGGGGCCTTGGAAATGCCACTCCATGAAGGTGACGTGCGTCAAGCGCGTGTTCTCGCATATACGGTTTTGCCTAAGCCGCCGGAGTGACTATAGTTGTGCTAGCCAACGGTTTAGCCGCGGTCGCTTAGCCAGTTCCCATACGAACACCGAAGTTAAGCAACCTCGGGCTAGGTCAGGAGGTGGATGGGTGACCACTCACCTCTAAAACACTAGTTACCGTTGGTTAGAGCAGATTGGAGGGTTCGAAAGCTTGTGTAACAGCTTCGTTCTTCTCGTCAACTGCTCGGCAGTCCAGGTTAGTGGAGGAACCTATATGACTGGTCGAAGTTACACCGTCCTTTCGGATGGGACGTAAAGCCGATGGTCCCCTTGGTATTTTTCGACAGGAGTAGGCTACGTGCCGGTACCAGGCTTCTCCTCTTCCCTTCCTCATTATTATTCATCAATCATCACTCATCAGGCGAAAGAGGCCATTGTGCCCTACACTGGCCTTAATTACAATAAAATAAATAAAAAATAATATAGTTGTGTTATAACATATTACAGGGGGTTGAGGTCAGTGGACTCGGAGAAGTAACGATTGCACGATTGCAAATGTAAAGTATAGACAATGCGGGGAACGGGGGGGGGGGGTTTGGGGTGGCACGGCCCCCCAGTTTTTCCCCGCAGGGACTTTTTTAGGGTGCTTGTCACGAACACGTTAAAATGGCTTTGGAGAGGGGTAAGGGGGTAAAATAATACTTTGGTGTGGAGAATCAAACATTGAAACACTTATGTCACCTGTGCTTATGTATTTATAAATAAATACATTGGATGAGCAAATACAAAGTACAACAAAACGTTCAACATAAATCGCAAATACACATCGAATCGATAAAAGTTAGTGCCGGTATGACATACCGTCGGTATTTTTAGTAACGTTATGCATACCGGCTCATACCGCCCCACTTAAACCACTGGGGAGGGGGGGGGGGGGGGGGGGAGAGGGGGGGGTTGGCTATGACTAGGCTACATTCCGATGTAACTCTAATTATGCCACTGTGTACAATAACAAGAAAGGCTAAAATAATATTCTCTGGAAATTCAGCATACAAATAAACTAATTGCGCAATGATTGTTACACCAAATCATGCGCACATCCTATGACTACTACTTCTTGTACCACTAAAATAAAACACTTCATATCAACACTGTATTATTATTATTACTGACACGGTCTGTCATATTCCTCATATACCTACAAATGTATTCAGTGCAACAAACAATGGTATGCACCAGCACGTGCAAAAGATCTCACACCTTCAGATTTCGAAGAAGAATGTGTTTCGCTACCTCGTCTGCAAGAGCTTTTAAAAACACATACAGGACTGTTATAAGATATGTTATAACATAAGTATTTTTCATTTTTGAGCACTGAATATTAGCAAAATTCTCTACTTCTAGGGGGGGGGGGGGGGGGCAAATCGATATGATTGCCCCCCTCTCAAAGTCCAGGGGGGCACCTGCCCCCCCTGCCCCCCTGTTCAGGCGCCACTGGTGGTAGATGTTAACTAGTATGTAACAACCCCGCAAATGAGAGTTTTAGAAAATAGGAACCCTGATTGATTAGCCTTGTATCATTGTTGTAACACTGTTGTGCTTGGAATATCTAAACCTTAGAGGCTTAGATTCTAAGGGACCCTGATTGATTAGCCTTGTATCATTGTTGTAACACTGTTGTGCTTGGAATATCTAAACCTTAGAGGCTTAGATTCTAAGGGACCCTGATTGATTAGCCTTGTATCATTGTTGTAACACTGTTGTGCTTGGAATATCTAAACCTTAGAGGCTTAGATTCTAAGGGACTCTGACCCCACTCATGTTTTACGTAACGTCGTATTCTTGAGATTCCTTTACGTTTGTTTTTGTTATACTTGGAACGTTTTTGGAAACGTTTGGAAACGGTTTAATAGAAACGTTTTTGTTCACATGGACTAATCGATGTTACTTATTGTTGTTTACCTATTATAAATAATCACTGTTCAATAAAAATTGAAAATAATAAAAAGATAAAAATACTCCGATGTAGGTAGAAAATGAAAACGTATCGTTGCATGCAATCTCGTTGGAATGTATGTATCTCACCTTAGCGTGCACTCTCGTCCCCGTGGAGTGGTCTAGGCACTGGCATGCATCTACGCAAAGCGTTCAAGATATTGATTGCTTTTCGTGCTATTGGTCAATTTGATATGACGTTGGTCGGTGCGACTGAGCCTACGATAATAGATTACAATTCGCGGCGCACGTAGCAATTTCCTCACACTTGATCCTCTAGTCCGGCACTGCCCCCTAGATCAGGCTCACGTTGAACCGCTGAACCGATACCCAACACTGCCCCCTAGATCAGGCTCACGTTGAACCGCTGAACCGATACCCAACACTGCCCCCTAGATCAGGCTCACGTTGAACCGCTGAACCGATACCCAACACTGCCCCCTAGATCAGGCTCACGTTGAACCGCTGAACCGATACCCGACACTGCCTTCTAGATCAGGCTCACGTTGAACCGCTGAACCTATACCCGACACTGCCTTCTAGATCAGGCTCACGTTGAACCGCTGAACCGATACCCGACACTGCCCCCTAGATCAGGCTCACGTTGAACCGCTGAACCGATACCCAACACTGCCCCCTAGATCAGGCTCACGTTGAACCGCTGAACCGATACCCAACACTGCCCCCTAGATCAGGCTCACGTTGAACCGCTGAACCGATACCCAACACTGCCCCCTAGATCAGGCTCACGTTGAACCGCTGAACCGATACCCGACACTGCCCCCTAGATCAGGCTCACGTTGAACCGCTGAACCGATACCCAACACTGCCCCCTAGATCAGGCTCACGTTGAACCGCTGAACCGATACCCAACACTGCCCCCTAGATCAGGCTCACGTTGAACCGCTGAACCGATACCCGACACTGCCCCCTAGATCAGGCTCACGTTGAACCGCTGAACCGATACGCGACACTGCCCCCTAGATCAGGCTCACGTTGAACCGCTGAACCGATACCCAACACTGCCCCCTAGATCAGGCTCACGTTGAACCGCTGAACCGATACCCAACACTGCCCCCTAGATCAGGCTCACGTTGAACCGCTGAACCGATACCCAACACTGCCCCCTAGATCAGGCTCACGTTGAACCGCTGAACCGATACCCAACACTGCCCCCTAGATCAGGCTCACGTTGAACCGCTGAACCGATACCCAACACTGCCCCCTAGATCAGGCTCACGTTGAACCGCTGAACCGATACCCGACACTGCCCTCTAGATCAGGCTCACGTTGAACCGCTGAACCGATACGCGACACTGCCCCCTAGATCAGGCTCACGTTGAACCGCTGAACCGATACCCAACACTGCCCCCTAGATCAGGCTCACGTTGAACCGCTGAACCGATACCCAACACTGCCCCCTAGATCAGGCTCACGTTGAACCGCTGAACCGATACCCGACACTGCCTTCTAGATCAGGCTCACGTTGAACCGCTGAACCGATACCCAACACTGCCCCCTAGATCAGGCTCACGTTGAACAGCTGGACCGATACCCAACACTGCCCCCTAGATCAGGCTCACGTTGAACCGCTGAACCGATACGCGACACTGCCCCCTAGATCAGGCTCACGTTGAACCGCTGAACCGATACCCAACACTGCCCCCTAGATCAGGCTCACGTTGAACCGCTGAACCGATACCCAACACTGCCCCCTAGATCAGGCTCACGTTGAACCGCTGAACCGATACCCGACACTGCCTTCTAGATCAGGCTCACGTTGAACCGCTGAACCGATACCCAACACTGCCTCCTAGATCAGGCTCACGTTGAACCGCTGAACCGATACGCAACACTGCCCCCTAGATCAGGCTCACGTTGAACCGCTGAACCGATACCCGACACTGCCCCCTAGATCAGGCTCACGTTGAACCGCTGAACCGATACCCGTGATGCCAGCGCCCTCTGTGTATGATTTTAATGTCGAGTGGCAATAGACACTAATGCGGTAGAAACAAGAACCAGCAAATGGAGTCGTGATGCCAGCGCCCTAAAAAATCTATATCGACCTTAAAAATCTGTTTGGGACCAAACGTGCTTAGCCTGATTCCGTTTACAGGTTTTTGGAAACGCGAGTAACCATGGTTTAAAATATAAGCGAATGCTACATCTCACAGGTTTCGTATACTTAGTTTTATAACAAAAAACATGGAACTCAACATTTTCAGCGCAACAAGAGAAACTCAAAACAATGATTCTTTCGATAATCTATCAAATTATAAATGTATTGTATTGTTAGTTCATTGTTTAGTTTATTGTGATCATCACTTCTTTGTTAAAAACAAGTTGTAAAATATCCATGTATTTTAAAATAAGTATAAAATAATATATATATAAATACAAAACTGTTCTGCTTTTGACCAAAGCAAGCACATTTCGCAAACATCACTGTTGTGTTTGTTGTTATAACCAGATCACGTTTCTTTAATGGTATTTCGGTGTCTTGATCCATATCTCGGCCTTCTTGGTCTGTTTCATTTACTTGGCGACCACAGATATGTTTTGCCACCTTCCTTTCTCTTCGTTTGGTTATAGAATACAACATTAGATTGCCGCACATTTTGGTTATGTGTTTATTTGTTTATTTAATATATCTCATTCAGCTGTACAGTGAACACTTATTAATAGAAGCGGACAAAAAAATACAAGTATTTATTATTCAAGGAATAATATAACATCAGCGTAAAACATATATATGATACACAAGTAGTACTAAAAACATAACAGAATAGAAAAACAAAAACTGTATTCATGAAAACTAATAGTTAAATTTACAAATAATTTAAATTCAAAATATCCAATGAAATATAAATATAAGAAGAAAGGAATGAATATTTGGGAGTCAAGAAATCATTCAAAATATCAAATGGAATATAAATATAAGAAGAAAGTGAATGAATATTTAAGAGTCAAGGACTCAATAAACACTACTAAACATCACAACTATTAATGGACGACCGAACACAAATGGCAAAAATGTCAGAGGGATTGAAGAGAAAATAAAAATAATAAGAGAGAATGATAACAGAAAGAAGAATAGAGGAAATACGAATTGAAAGTTAAAAACTATCCGTCAATATAATAATTACAATTATATTATTAATTATTAAAGAATAGAAAGCAGAGTAGAGAACGGCCGACCCTTCATTTTCCCCGTGTGTAATCGCAACCGGGACAAGAATGCGTGTGTGTGGGCTAATAATGAATAGGGGGAAGTGTAGTGATGATTAGGGGGATGAAGTGTCGGCCGTTATAAAGCAAAGAGCCGATGTCAAAGGCCAACTGACAGATGCATCGTTATTAGAGAAGTAATGAAGCGTTCGCCCCCCCCCCCCCCTCTCTCTCTCTCTCTCTCGCTCACACACTCAATCGTTCTTTATAAACCAATCCCCCCCTCCCCCTACAATGAGGGCCGTGCGAAATCTGATCAACGCATTCTTTAGGCACTTTCGAGAACACGCCCATGGAATCGAGAAGAATTTTGGTCCATGACCCCTGAAGAAGAACTATGCTGAGAAGTCTACTGATCTAGGTCAGTTTTTGATATTTTTAAGATAGTTAATCACATTATAGAATGCGTTATGTTTACAATAATATACATAACACCTTCCTAAAACAAGGAAGAATCCTATCTTGAGAAACAATGCCACAACCTACTCTGACGTAAACAACTAACCACTTAAAACATTTGCAACATTTGTAGGGATTAAATACACATTTTAAAGGTGTAATTTAATTATGTTGACTAGACACTAAAATGACAAAACGCAAACAAAGGTTGTATTGGAGTGTATGCCATAGAGGTTTTGCATGTTAATTTTTGAATTATTTAATTTAGGATCAACTTCCTGAACACAAGACACGAACATATTTCATTTTGCTTACTTAGAAAGAACGCATTGTCATTTATGAAAACTAGTTGAGAGTTTCACAGCTATTTATGGCGGGGAAACGGAGCATGCCATCACCAGCCATGTATCAGCAAGCAACGAATCATATTATCACAAAAAAATAACTCTTCTTTGTAGTTATTTTACCCATTAGAAGCAGATGAAATCAAATGTGTGCTAATAATTATTTTTTGACTTACAAAGTAGCATACGAAACATATTTTCATAGAATATCAGTAAAGATTGATTGATTGATATTTGGGCACGTCACATATTTTTGCAACTTGGCTAATCGAGACGATGAGTGGGTGAAATATGAAGATGAAATGAAATATGAATGAAATATGAATGATGAAATATGAAGGAGGAAAAGGGTGTTTGGAGGAAAGGGGAAGGGGGGGGGGGAATGAAATATGAATGATGAAATATGAAGGAGGAAAGGGGTGTTTGGTGGAAAGGGGAAGGGGGAGGGAAAGGGAGTGGGGAGGTTGTGGACTGCATTTCGTCTTATATGGGTCGCTTACATAAATGACTAGTGATTAGTGACTAGCCCACTTGACTAAGCCACAGGCTTCTTTCATTGGCTATGAGTGAGAATACTGCGCTCTGATTGGCTGTGACTAAGGTTTGTTTTGACTTGACTAAGAAGTTGAACATATTTCATTTCCTTAGTCAAGTCAAGACAAACCTTAGTCACAGCCAATCAGAGCGCAGTATTCTCCCTCCCAGCCAATGAAAGAAGCGTGTGGCTTAGTCACGGGGGTTAGTCAATAATCACTAGTCATTTGTGTAAACCCCGTCTTACTTCTCCTCCTCGACCTGTCCGGCTAGGGTAACCCTACCAGAAGAATACGCTTCCGCTGGCATAGCTCTCGGGATCACCGAAGCACGCATTTTCCGAATATTTGCCAACGGCTTGTAAGTTATTGTTTAATTTACTATCAAATTCATTCAGTGGATATTGATGTCACAGGGCGTCACAGAAAGTGGAATACTTCATTATTCAATTTCCAAGTTTTTAAATTTAGGTGACTATCTTGATGTTAAATATATTTCCATGTGTATTGCAAACTCATGTACATACCCCATTGTGCGCCTAGCATCGTGTTGGAGGTATTTATCCAGTCGTGGAAATCTAAGTAATAAACAAGCCCTAGGCAATCTGCACTATCTCAAGTAAATTAATTTATAATACACGTATCATTGATTCATTGGTTGTCAGATTTACGGTGAATGCCCCAGTGGAGATTGTGATTATAAAAAAGCGTCTATTTCATGTTTTGCCAGACAGTGCTCTGTCATCATCATCGTATTCATATTCTCTAGTATTAAATTACCTACCTAGGTACAAGAAGTAATCTTCGCTGGGGGACAAAACACAATATTTGTTATGAGCCTCGTCGTTGTAACGCCTTTAAAGTCATTATGTACATGCACGCGAGGTACCGTATGCCATCCTCAAATCAGAAAGCAAACCCTGACATCCTGTATTAGAAACAGAAATTAATAATAATAATAATAATAATAATAATAATAATAATAATAATAATAATAATAATAATAATAATAATAATAATAATAATAATAATAATAATAATAATAATAATAAAAATAATAATAATAATAATAATAATAATAATAATAATAGTAATAAAATTAAAAATAATAATAATAATAATAATAATAATAATAATAATAATAATAATAATAATAATAATAATAATAATAATAATAATAATAATAATAGTAATAATAATAATATAATAATTTCATTTCATTTCATTTCATTTCATTTCATTTCATTTCATTTCATTTCATTTCATTTCATTTCATTTCATTTCATTTCATTTCATTTCATTTCATTTCATTTCATTTCATTTCATTTCATTTCATTTCATTTCATTTCATTTCATTTCATTTCATTTATTTCATTGACACAAAAATACATTTATACTTATTTTGGCATAATACCCACCATGAGTACTTTACTCGCGCGGTGGTAAGCTCACAATGTCATTAAAACCATATTTATTTGCTGTGCCACCGCCTACTAATAACCACATAACATATTACACACAGCTAAAAACTAAAAACTAAAACATTTAAAATGTAAAACTGCAAATAGATATTAAAACAGCATTTGCATCACTCTATTAAAAAAGTATCTGTTGATTCGATTTGCTTTAAAACATCCCTAGCTTTCATTTTGAAATTACTTAGAGTCATCCTAGCATTAAAGTCAGGCATGCACTTAACCATTATGTTAAAAAGAGTTGGTCCTCTGTATGACAGTTGATTGCGAGCATTTGACATTACAAACTTTGGGACATTAATTTTATACAATGTAGCTTGTCTTGTATTAGAGGAACTGACCACTGGTTTATATAAACAAGAATTATTAAAAACATACATGACAGTCTTAAAAATATACAAATGTTTCAAAGGTAAAATACATAACATCGAATATAGAAAAGTGGTGGAATCTCCTTTCCGCATATAACAGATAGTTCTAAGTGCAAAGTTCTGTGACGTAATTAATGGGTGTAACTTGCTAGCAGAGGCACCTCCCCAGTGAACAATTCCATATTGCAGGTTACTCTGATACAACGCAAAATACAACTGCCGCAACACCTCCACTGGCATAAATTTCCTCATGTGATAAAACAAAAGTATTATAGGCCTGATTTTTGACTGTGAATAATTTATGTGATCATACCAATGTAACGCCGAGTCAATGAATACACCCATGTATTTAATGGATTCGCACCTTTTAATTTCACTACAATTACAGATAGCAGATGTACAGTCTGGGAAGTGATATTTTATTGTCAAATTAGGTATTGCCAGATCCTCTTTAAAACGGAAAATTATGCACTTAGTTTTTGAAATATTTAGAACAAGTTTATTGAGACCAAAGAAGACGGACAACACACGCATGTCTTCATTTATAAGGGCCTCAAGAATACTGTACGATATTGCGGAAAGAGCCAGTGCTGAGTCATCGGCAAAAATTGTGACTTAAGAATATAGTGGCAAGTAAGAGAGTTCGTTTATAAAAATGAGAAAAATTACAGGACCTAGAACTGACCCTTGTGGTACACCATGAGTCACAATCTTCGTCGAGCTACACACCCCTTTGATCATTACCCTTTGCACTCTATTCGACAAATAAGAACTAAACCACTTTCCCATAACACCTCTGATACCACAATGATAAAGCTTGTCCAAAACAAGTTCATGGGACACCACGTCAAACGCCTTGGCTAGATCTAAATATACAGCTAAAGTTTTATGTCCCTTTTCCAATGACGCTGTTATAAATCGCACATGGTTATCAATGGTCATATCGCAATTTCTATTAGGTAAAAATCCAAATTGATCAGGACAAAAGAAGTTAACAGATGTTAAAAAGTGCATGACCCTATTCTTTACACAAATTTCTAAAATTGTTGATACTTTAGGAAGAACAGATATTGGACGGTAATTGTTAACTTCAGCCTTACTTCCTGATTTGAATATAGGAGTTATCAGAGCTTCTTTCAGTATATCCGGTACACAGCCTTGCTTAATAGATAAGTTAAACAAATGCTTTAAAATAGGAACAAATACATCAATGTTATTCTTAACCATACACACATTGAGTTTATCGACGCCTGCACTCTTTTTAGATTCCATATTACGTATTGTTCACGCCTACCTCCCTAGTTTGTAATAAATTTCATATATAGGTTTTAGTCACTCTTCCGGTTGTTTACGTCACGTCCTTCTACGCCCTTCGCTCTTATCTACATTTCCCCTACCCCTTGTGACGTATGCATGTTTTCGGGTTTAAGCTGCTCGTGCAGTCAGCCCAGTCTGGTTTCATCTCTCCTACGTGCCTGTCATCTCGCCTTCGAACCGCTTGCGGACTCCGAGCATCGAGCTCACCCATTGTCTACGTTGAAGTTGACTTGATTGTCTAGGTTGAAGTTGACTTGTTGTTGAAGTTGATTGTCGAAGTTGACAAGGTGTTTGAAAGTTTTGAGACAGTTTTGTACGCAGCACAATCTCGTTTCCTTGCTGCTGTCAAATTAAGTGAAAACAGCGCTACACCCGCGGATGTGGCTACAGCTTCTCCTAAAAATAATATTTACCTACCAACAATCGATCTTCCCAATTTCTCGGGAGATATTTCGCAATGGACCGAATTTTATTCTCTTCTCAAATCCCTAATTGACGGAAATGATTCACTCGACAACATACAAAAGTTTCATTACTTGAGAACTTCGTTGTCAGGCGCTGCTCTTACTACTATTTCCGGTTTTTAAATCTCCAATGAAAACTACCCTCTCGCCTTTCAGGCGCTGATATCCCGTTATCAGAATAAACTCGTTTGCTGGCTAGTTTGTACGTGCAGCAACTGCTGGACTTCACACCTCTGAAATCTGCGTCACATGCTAGCTTGCAAAGTTTTCTCAGCGTGCATCGTAACGCGATTGATGCATTGAAAGCATTAGAATTACCCGACCTAGGTGATTTTTTGTTACTCTCGTTGACCTTGGCTAAGCTCGACAGTTCAACTCGTAAAGCATTCGAGAACAAACAGTCTTCCCACACTATTCCTAATTACAGTTCGGTGATAGACTTTATCGAAGAACAGTCACGCACATTCGAATTATGCTCTATAGGTAAACCTACTGCCAGTCCTACCAAGGTTTCTTCCCCTGTGAAGAAACTGAATTCGTATATCGCTACTAAAGAAGCCACCCCCTCTTCTGGCTCGGGACGTGAGCGCTCTGAACTCTCGCGCTCCGACGCCAACTCATCTTGCCCCGTGTGTAAGTCTTGTCACACGCTGTATAAGTGTGAGACATTCCGCAAGCAATCCATTGATGACAAGTATCACACCTTGCGCCAATTGCGACGCTGTTTCAATTGTCTCGGCGCTCACATGAAGTCGCAGTGTAATTCAAAGAACGCCTGCTCCACCTGCGGAAGTAAGCATCATCACTCTTTTTTACACTCCACGAATACTTCCGCGTACCAGGACAATTCTTATGGCAGTGTTCCCTTAGCTCGTGACGTCAATCCCTCTCATGACGTCAGCTCATCCTCTCAAGAAGCCGGTCCCTCGAATCGCGTTCTCTCCTGTCATCTCCGAGACACCACGCGCAGCCAACCTACTGTGCTCTTAGGCACCGCACGCGCTCTCATTCAAGATTCTCACGGACAATTTCAACCCTTTCGCGCAGTGCTGGTTCCCGGCTCGCAAGTCTCTGCCATATCTCAGTCGCTGGTCAGGAAGCTGGGCCTGAAAGTTGAACCTACACACTTCGAGTTATCGGGGATAGGCCTTGCTGCTACTCAAGCACGTGGCACTGTACAGTGCTCCATTACCTCGCGCCTCTCTTCTCTTAAAACACTCATGGTTCGAGCTCTTGTTCTGCCGAACTTAATTAGTCACCTGCCGACCAGTGAAGTATCCTGTGACGTTTTCCAACGTTTTCAAGGAATGTGTCTTGCAGACAACCGTTTGTGCTCCCCGGACCGAGTAGACTTTCTGTTGGGTGCCGATCTCTACCCCGAAATCTTGAATAGGTCAGGTGACACGATCCGCGGCAACAACCCTACGGCCTTCAACACCATGTTTGGCTGGGTTGTCATGGGACCAACTCTGTCCAAGGAACCACCTTCCGACCCTCCTGTCTCTCTCTTTGTGTGTTCCTCTAGCCTCGAGCGCAACTTGCGCTTATTCTGGGAGGTAGAAGAAGTTCCTCGTTCCCCTGAAGAAGATCCTGAAGATCAATGGTGTGAACGTCACTTCAAGGACACCCACTCACGTGACGCGTGCGGACGCTACTCAGTAGCTCTTCCCTTCAAACCGTCGCGTCCCTCACTCGGGAGCAACCGTGAGGCCGCACTCCAGAGCTACCTCAGTTTAGAGCGACGTTTGCGACACAATCCTCAGCACAACGCTGCTTATCAAGTGTTCATGCAAGACTATGAACAGGCCCAGCATATGCAACACGTCTCTTCCCCTGCCAGCTATATCATTCCACACCACTGTGTCCACAAACTCACGAGCTCCAGTACCAAGCTGAGAGTTGTTTTCAACGCCTCTTCACCGGACCAAGATGGCGTCTCCCTGAACCAACTCCTACTCAGTGGACCGAAACTCCAACGTGACCTCTCCAGTGTTATCACTTCTTTCCGAACCCATTCTATCGTCTTCTGTGCGGACATTCGTCAAATGTATCGCCAGATCCTCGTCAGCTTCTCGGATCGGGCCGTCCAACACATTTTTTGGCGACCTTCCCCCAGTTCTCCCGTCCTAGAATACGAGCTCAATACAATCACGTACGGGCTAACTCCCTCTGCCTTCCAAGCCCAACGTGTTTTGCAGCAACTGGTGCGTGACGAACGAGAACAGTTCCCTCTGGCTGCACATGCCCTCACGTCGCATACCTACATAGATGACATTGTGTCTGGCGCTGAAACTCTCTCTGAAGCCATCGCCCTCCAGAAACAGTTACAAGCTCTCCTTGCGCGCGGCGGCTTCGAGCTTCGTAAGTGGGCGAGCAACTATCGCATGGCTTTGGCCGCTCTTCCTGAAGACCATCTCGAGACTCCACTCGTGTTCTCTAACGAAGATGAAGGCATCAAATCCTCGGCCTACTGTGGAGCTCCAACTCGGATGATTTCTCTTTTCTCACCGTACCTTTCCAAGGAACTGTCACTAAACGTACGGCATTGTCCTACATCGCACGCATCTTCGATCTTCTGGGGTTTCTCACACCCTTCGTTTGCTCAATGAAGATCTTCCTCCAACAACTATGGCTGTCCCAGGTGCAGTGGGATGATGCGCTTCCCGATCATCTCTCTCACAACTGGCTTTCGGCAGTCGCTGAAGTTCCCGCCCTTGCCAACTTTCATGTCCCTCGCGCCTTCCCTCGTGTTGGCCACTCCCATCGTGTCGTCGGCTTCTGCGACGCCTCCGAGAAAGCCTACGCAGCTGTGCTGTATCTGCAATCACAGACCACCCCTTCCACCTGTGAAGTTCGTCTCGTGCGCGCGAAAAGCAAGGTCGCCCCAGTTAAACCCCTGACTATTCCGAAACTGGAACTATCATCTGCTCTCCTGCTCACTCGTTTGCTACGTGACACCTTGCCCAACGCTGCTCCCCCTCGTCTCAAGCTCTGTTCATCTCTTCACCGACTCACGAATCGTGCTTGCCTGGCTGTCCACTCCCCCTCATCGCCTCAAGACCTTCGTCGCCAACCGCGTCGTCGAGGTGCTTGAGAGCACTTCCCCTGTCGACTGGCATCACGCATCGTCCGAAGAAAACCCTGACGATTGCGCATCTCGTGGTTTGACCCCGACTCAGCTCCTTTAGCACCCTCTGTGGCTCTCTGGTCCAAACTTCCTTCATGCTGTTCAAGAGTTGTGGTCTCGGCCATCACCCTCATTCGATTCCCGTGAGGAGTCGCCCGAACTGAAGCCTTCAGTACACGCATTCGTAGCGCACGTCGACGCTTTGGACCCTCTGCTAGAGAACTTCCGGAAATTCTCCACACTTCTTAAGGCACAGCGTGTGTTCGCCTGGGCATTTCGCTTCGCTCGCCTCCTTCTCGCGAGACGTTCACATGCTTCCCCTCTCCGTGGTACTGTCACTCCATTTGAGGTCAAGGACGCTCTAGATCTCTTTCTACATCTCACTCAACATCACTTTTACGCCCCGGAAATTCGCCAGCTGAACCAGGAGCGTCAAGTGTCCTCCAAGCTCGCTTCTCTCAAGCCCTTTCTCGACCCCTCCGGGTTTCTCAGGGTGGGCGGTAGACTACGTAATTCTTCCCTTGCTGAAGAAGCTCGTCACCCCCTTCTTCTCCCTCAGGAGGCGCACTTGTCGGTGCTCATTTGCGATCACTACCACAAGATTTCTCTCCATTCCGGCCCTAGAATTGTCCAAGCGCTGATTCAACAACTTTATTGGATCGTGTCTCTGCGTGGCTTGCTTCGACAGCGCATCCATCGTTGCCTCTCGTGCCACAAGTTCCGTGCAAAGCCCTTGCAACCTCAGATGGCTGATCTTCCCTCCCCTCGCGTGCAGTGCTCCAGGGTCTTCTCCCATGTCGGGACTGACTTTGCCGGGCCCTTCATGGTCAAAACCAGCACGCGTCGGAACGCACCACTCACCAAGGGTTACTTGTGCGTGTTCGTATGCATGGCCACTAAAGCGGTGCACTTGGAGATGGTATCTGAGCTATCCACTGAAGCTGTCCTGGCCTGCTTCGATCGTTTTCTTTCTCGGCGAGGCCTTCCTGCTCATGTGTACTCCGACTGCGGGTGGAACTACGTGGGAGCAGCCAGACATCTGCGTGAAGTGCACGACTTTCTCTCTCGCGTGGAAGAACCCCTCTTCAGTGCTCTCGCCGTCCGCCAAGTCCATTGGCATTTCAATCCCCCCTACGCTCCTAACTTCGGAGGCCTCTGGGAGGCGGTGGTAAAATCCACGAAGTCTTTATTGTATCGTCTCATTGGAGACAGCTCCCTTACACATGAAGAATATGCCACCCTCTTTGCACGCATCGAAGCCGTGCTCAACAGCCGCCCTCTATGCGCCCCCTCCGCGGACCCCCTCGAAGGTGTCGACTACCTCAGCCCCGGGCACTTTCTGATAGGCGCTCCCTTGCTTGCTCCCCCCGAGCACCTCTCTGACCCTGACGTCAATGTCAGACCTCTTGCTCGTTGGCACCGTGTTCGGCAAATTCATCAATCGTTTTGGAACCGCTGCAGCGCGGAGTACCTCAACACTTTAATGCAAAGGAACAAGTGGGTTCGTGGTAGTCCTAACCTTAAAGTAGGAGATGTCGTATTCTCACTCTCGGCATCTACTTCCCCCCTTTCCTGGCCGATCGGCCGAGTGGAAGCTCTCTTTCCCGGTCGTGACGGTGTTTCCCGCGTCGCCTCAGTTCGTACGGCGTCCGAGGTTCACACTCGACCAGTCAATAAACTGGTCACGCTCCCCTCCACCTAGGTGCGAAGGAGCTTCTCGTATCGTTTCTTCTTTCGCTTTTACTTGTTAGATCAGGTTCGGCTTGAGTTCTCGTTTCTTAGAAAAAAATGATTTTCATTCATTTTTTGGTGGGCGGTATGTTCACGCCTACCTCCCTAGTTTGTAATAAATTTCATATATAGGTTTTAGTCACTCTTCCGGTTGTTTACGTCACGTCCTTCTACGCCCTTCGCTCTTATCTACATTTCCCCTACCCCTTGTGACGTATGCATGTTTTCGGGTTTGAGCTGCTCGTGCAGTCAGCCCAGTCTGGTTTCATCTCTCCTACGTGCCTGTCATCTCGCCTTCGAACCGCTTGCGGACTCCGAGCATCGAGCTCACCCATTGTCTACGCGCTGCTGCTTGTGGTTCGAGCCTCTCTTGAGGCGTTTTTTCTTACTCTTTCTTTCTTCTCCTTTCAACCCTGGGTTCTTTATTCTTTTCTTTACCTAGCAAACAACTAGTCTCTGCACTTCGGCATCACACTATTCTCCACCTCACTGCATTCTCGGTAAGTGTATTCAAAATATACAGTCCACTTTCAGTTCTAATTATACAATCTTTTCTCTTTACTTCCCCGCGCTAACACGTATAATCTCTACTAACTCGCTTTCTGTAATCTCATCACAGCGCAAAGACTTGTCTACCCATCTTGCAGATTCAACTTTAGAATTTTGGCACACATCCTGTACTTGCCGATTGCTGTTCAGCCACCAACTGTGGATGATCATCAGCAGAGACACTCTTACCGCTTATAGTTATGCTACGCACTTCATCCCTATCGTTACATTTTAGTATTTTTTTTTGCAACTTGCCAAAAATCAGTACCTTTTTGCTTAGCTTTTATCAACTCATCAGAATAAACTCAATTTTATCCTGCTGAACCGCCCTATCAACTTCTACACTTAACAGCTTGTACCGATGACGCAATAGCTCATCATGCGGACGTAACTTCAAAGCTTTGTACAAATCCTGCTTCCTATTTACCAGTTTTATTGTTGCATTTGAGATCCACTGATGACGTTTTCTCGTCCTGCTTGTGAGATTCAGTTCAACCTGAGCCTTAGTAATAAGTTGACTCACAATATTATGGAATGACTGAAATGAATTCACAGCGTCGACATTATTTAAAACACTGTCCCAATTTTGATTAATGAGATAAGCACTAAACAACTCGTTATTCACTATTTTTATCAATTTTTTAACAGGGCTTAATTTCAACCTACTCAGCGAGTGGACTAGCGTAGCATAGTGATCAGTTATGCCGCAGTCTGCTGCCATACAATCAAAAACAATATTTGCTGTGTTGCGGATAAAAATATGATCAATACAAGTGCTTGTGTTATTCTGAATTCGTGTTGGTGTATTTAAAACAGAAATAAAACCTTCAGAAGAAAGTAAATTCAAGTAATTGTTTGTTGACGTACACAATGGGATAGTATGAGTAGAATCATTTACACGGAGAATGTCAATATTCAGGTCCCCTAGCAAAATACAAGGGTCACTGCACTCCGCCAGAACAGGTTGAATGTCACTAACAAAAGCATCTATAGATGACACATTGGCCCTGCGATACACCGCTAGTAGCGATAACGTACAAATGTTGACAAATAATCTAAGCATTATGCACTCTGCCGTTTCAAAAAGATATGGTTTCCACGTAAACTTCAAATCACTCTTCACGTACATCGCTACACCCCCAGACCTGTTATCAGGTCTAGCTTGTAACAACAATGTATAATTTGGGATCTCGTAAAACCGTCTCTCTTCATCATCAATCCACACTTCAGATAGAGCAATCACTTTATATTCAAAATCCAATGAATTTAAATATAGCACTAAATTATTAAAATTCTTTCTTGTTAAGATGGAATATTAACTTGAAATATTAACTTGGAAAATTAACTAGAGTCGTCTCGGTCCCTCGGGAGGTCTTCGACGGTGTTGATGCGAATCATCGGGGACTTCTCGTTGCGCCGCATGAACACGTGACCATTCTTCACCCAGGTATACTTGTTTGTAGCCATACTTGCGGCCTGCTTGCCGAGCCTCCCACGCTAGACCTCGGAGAGTTGGTTTGGTGTCAGATGTTCGTTAATGTAGATACGAGCTCTACCGCCAATGTTACCAATTGACTCGTTGGTCACCACTACACGTCGCTTACTCAGCCATTTGTCCCTAATAGCTTTGTTTACAAACTTAACAACAAGAGATTGAGGCTTCCTATTATCACGGCTACGCTTATTTTGAACTCGGTACGCCTCCACAATGTCTGAATTGTCCAAGTTAATCGCTAACTTATCAGCTATTTTCCCAAGAACTGACTCTGTGTTTTTACGTCCATTCTCGGGCAACAATAAGCCCTGAATCTCAATATTGTTTTCAAGTCTTCCCTGCTCCAAGTGATTCACACGAACAGTCAAATTTTTAATAATCTGCCTGTTCTCCCGCGTGAGCTCGTTAATTTTTAAAGTTAGATTCTGTAACATTTCTTCATTGGCTCTTACCTTGTCTCTTATTTCCGACAGAAAAGCCAGTACGCGACTATCCGTCGCCCGCTGCGATAAGTCATCATCTTCCCTGTTTAGAGGTCCAGGTGCGCGCCAGTTTACACAACGCCAAAGTTGCTTTTCTTTCGCAGATTTCCTACGGTAGGTTGTTTCTTTCAAGCCGGAACACTTGTAATGAAAACCACCCCTATATACTCGCCGCACAAGATCTTCGGTAATGCTTCCGTCACGGGTGGGTGAGCGGCAGCCAACCAGCGACCGTGGCTAATTCAGATACCTGCTCGGGTTGGCCGAGACCGTAAACACGTCATTGATTGATGACGAAAGCATTACCGAGGTTGTTTTGCGAGACCTATACTCGCTGTTGCACGAAACAAAATCACCGCTAGAAGGCAAACCTTCATGTGATCAACACAGTAGCTGAGAAGAGGCGTAAATACCAACCACTCGCCGTCGAACTCAAGGACATATACAAGCTGAGGTCCGTTGAGATAGTTCCTGTCGTCGTCTCCGTCAACGGTCTGGTCACCGAAGAGTGGTCAGCTGCGAAAGAGAAGCTCCACCTGAAGGACAAGCACGTGCGTGTCATGCAGAAGGCTGCAATCCTCGGCACAACTAATATCGTGCGCAAGGTCCTCAGCCTATGAGCTACATTGTCACCACCATCTTTTGGCCGCCACCCTAGGGTGCACTCTCGCATCGTCTTGGCTCAAGAGGAGCCCGATGGTGCAAATGAGAGAAGAGAAGAAGGGAAATAGCATAATAATAATAATAATAATAATAGTAATAATTTTCAGCGAAACAGAGGGATTTACGACCGCTGTTCAAGATAAAGTAATCAAGACTAACAATTACAAAAAATACATAATCAAAGACGTCACAACGGATGATAAATGTAGAAAAAATGCTTTGTCAAACAGATTATCTTAATACGCATAACCAAGCTACAAACATTATACATCACAAATTAGCCATAAAGTATAAACTTATATACATTAACACAATGAGCATTGTAAAAACACACGAAGCATTCTGTTTGCATATACACATCCAACATTTTTTAAGTTAACATTGAAGGCAACAAATTCCACGAATTGGGCTTTACTGTTACTATGTGAGTTATACAGAACGTAGAACGTGCATTTCCCATTCCTATTCGTTACATTTATACCCATACACTTTCAAGTCCACGTGGACTTGTTCAATCACTTCGTACTTCATATCATTTCTTATAAACATTTCAAACCCGCCCGTGAATCTAACTTATACCCGTTCACAACAATTTCCCCATCATCAATGATATCTGCAAGGTGGGTCTCTGCCAAGCACAGTAGCATTGGTTGTCTATCCTGCAAAACTTCACGATTTCTCCGAAATGATGCTCAACTCTACACTCTGCCCATTGCAGTATACGACCTCGTGTGACGGTAATTTACTTTGATAAGAAACAGTTTTAGTATATAATCGTAATCTTTCCTTCATGGTCTCGCGCCTTCTCGCTGAGCCACCTCCATCGGCTGTAACCAGAAATAGCCAACAAACATAAGATTTGTTTCACAGTGGATGTTGAACCAATAAGTTGACTCGCTCTCAGCGCCCTAGAAGACGCAAACACAGTAATGTATCAACTTGGAACCAATCACGAGGATTCCGGAAAATAATCATGTAACATGAAAATAAAATATGTTCTTCTGGTGGCTAAATGTAAGTCAATAGATAGATATTCAAGTTTGTTTGCACACGTTGCAGCACCTGACCGGAGGTTCGCGGACCCCCAGTAGAGAACCCAGTCAAGACACCTACACGTAACCGCTGGATAAGTTACGCCTATTTCACAGGGTAGACGACAGGTAACCGATCAAAAGTTCATTGTGTCTTGGGTTCATCTTGTTGTTAGGTGGACAGGGCACAGGTCTACTAATGGCTTCTGTGCAAGTGGGTTATAGAGTATGTGGATGATACCCCCCCCCCCTCTCACTCTCTCTCTCTCTCTCTCTCTCTCTCTCTCTCTCTCTCCCGCCTTCAATAAAGACCATTATCTATCTATCTATCTATCTATCTCTCTGACACACATTACTTTGACGCATAGTGCTACAAGTCACAAATCTTTACAAAAACGTCTCGGCAAATGCAAACTGTCTCGAAAACACTATCCTATGCCAAGATAACAAATAATTAATGAATGTGCGTTGGCAAGTGCGGAAATGTTGAAATGTGCAATGTACAGTCGGAATGTAGTATGCACTGATATTAGTAGCGTAAAAGAGATTGTGGATAGCACACCCAATCCTGCGGAGCCTATTGTAATCGAAGATTCGGAGTACGGCCAAAATAGTGAGATCTGGAACAAATTCGAGCCAGTTACTATTACTGAATTGAAAACTATAGTTAATAGTCTAGATAGCAAAAAAGAAGGAGTGGATGGTCTATCTTCTCGGTTCTTTAATTTAACTTTTAGTACTATTGGTATGTCCTTTGCATAACGAGAATGACGGTATAAAGTTTGGGTCAAAGGATGACATATATCAAATGAAAGCTTGAGACATGCACTTAAAAAAAACCATGGTATACCTCTGGCAAATCCAGCTTTCTATGTCAAAACTAGGGTCAAAGGTCAAATTTGTAATGTTTTTAATAATTTTTAATTAAATAATGGCAAATGTTTGTAAGTTTAAGCATACACTTTTAGTAAGGTAAATGTATTGTTAAAAACAAAACAAAAAATTACCCACTTAACCTTTTTTGACCTTGATTGAGGTCAATTTCTAACATTTTCTTCGATTTATTGGCCAATATTCATTATATCAACATACTCACTCATAAATACGTGAACATGATTAGTTCTTATTGTTATCACAATGTTTGCACAGTATTCATTCAAAATGGTGGTCAAATGTCAATATGTAAGTATCGTCAAACTAGGTATAGTAACTAAAATATTACTTGTGTGTACTCTAAAGACGCAGAATTTTAACTGCAATTACAATAATGAATAATAATATTATGTTGTAATCGTAAGAGTATGTAATTATCATATAACTTATAAACTACTGAATTTCTAATAAATGTCCTCAGACATCAGGGTAGTCTTGAATGGGTGTACAACTGCAACAAAATACATTTTTAGAAAACAGCATGACCATGCTCAGATACGTGATATGATAGTATGATATGATATCTGTCCTAGCAGTTACTGTCTAGTCGTCAAATTAATCAACATTGAAGTCAAAATCACTCAAAATCGAAGTCGTCCGATTAATCACCAACTGATTTACTGGAATTCTCATGCTGGGTACAGTACCAATATGTGGACAGTCCTTCAGCTTACAAGCGTGGGTACACTTCAGCTGATTGGCCAAACACTAATAGGTCGGCATCTTGCAAACACGGCAACAGTTACAGGCTAGGAGATCCATAACAGTCAAAGGTACTGGAGTTCCAATCATCCACTCGTTGCTCAGATCTCCTTCTGCCGTGGTTTTCCATCCATAGCCACGCGGATCAGGAACATCAGGGTTGGCTTCCAAGCAACGTATCTATAGACGGTATTTAGTTAATAACTCGCAGTCGCAGGATATGAAGCAGTAAGCAATCGTTACAAGGTGGTAGCTTTATCATCACACTTTCTTCTAAAAAGCTCGTAGCGCAGCAGGTTGACGCATGACAGAGTCGTGGTCAAAGAGCAGAGTTTACAGCCAACTCTTCGAGTTTTTTTTATGGTATTGATAGAAACTCTCCAGTCCTGACCCATGTTGCTTAGCTTGACACAGAAATGTGTTTTTTTCTCATGATATTCAAAGTTCTCTTTTCCCTTTACCACTGAATGAGCTCACTCAGGTTGGAACTCATAGTCGTCCCCTACACCTAGATGCGCCCGTTGTTAACAAGGAAACATTTTCAT
This sequence comes from Isoperla grammatica, assembly GCA_945910005.1. Classification (NCBI taxonomy): domain Eukaryota; kingdom Metazoa; phylum Arthropoda; class Insecta; order Plecoptera; family Perlodidae; genus Isoperla; species Isoperla grammatica. The sequence continues at coordinate 85,003,758 of OX246737.1, forward strand.
GCATGTTATTTCCCACATAGAAAACATATCCATAGCAACATTGGGTGCCCGTAGGTGAAGTGGCCGACTATGAATTCCAACCTTTGTCACAACCAGTGCATGGAGGTCGTGACGGGTATTACATACTTCGAATCCCAACGAACTCGCTAGTTGTTACACATCTTCAAAGTGTGTTTGATTTTTGGTAGTCAAGCGTCAACCAGCTGCGATACGAGCTTTTTAAAAGTAAATGTGATGATATCAAGTCTAATCAGCTACCACCTTGAAACGACATTGCCCAAGCGTTTGACAAAGTCTGGCATGACGGCCTTATTTCTAAACTCATTGACCTTAAATTTCCTGACTACTTGATCCATCTACTAAAGTCTTATCTTACTGACCGTACCTTCAAAGTGGCTCGTGGTCGGGTGTTGTCCGACTTAAAGCCTATTGAAGCAGGTGTCCCGCAAGGGTCCATACTGGGCCCGCTGCTCTTCTGCCTATTTATAAATGACATGCCCCGAAAGGCTGGTGTTATGTACGCCCTGTATGCAGACGATACAGCGTTGTTGGAACGCTCCTGGCGAGCTTCGCTTGCATTTAGCAAAATTCAGGAAGCCCTATATGAGCTGGAATCTTGGTTTACTGATTGGAGAGTCAAAGTTAATATTAGTAAAAGTGTGGCGGTCATATTTACTAGACTTAAGAAGAAAAAGGTGATTGAACATGAAGATGTTGAGTTCTTCGATGAGGTCGTAGCTGTCAGTAAGGAAGCCAAATACTTGGGCGTTATATTTGATAGCAAATTGACATGGGCGGCGCATATTAGTATGCGGCCGACAAAGCTAAAGGTAGGATGGCACAGGGCACAGTTGCACCCATTAATTAAATTCAGGAGTGGGATGAGCATTGAAAATGCGTGCTTAACCTATCACATGCTAGTCAAGCCCATCCTAACGTATGCGGCTCCAGTCTGGGCAGCAGCGTCCGCTACAAGTATTAAGAAACTACAAGATATACAAAATAGAGCTTTGAGGATGGCCACGAATTCTCCGTGGTATATTACAAATAAACTTATTTTAAAATCTTGTGTGTTCTGATCTCCTCCTTTGGTCTGCTACTCTTTGTTCGGTTACATCTACTAACGGGTATTCACGTGTAAAAGCTCGGTGCAGTTCTTGTCGATATCCAACTAATCTAGTTTCTAATAACGTAATTCTATAATAGTTGCGCATCACACAAATTTTCATGTTTTCTGTCCATTTGATACGCTGCCTCACTCTTCCAGATTTGGTGGTCTGTTGCGATAACACATCAGAATCATCCACAATCTGTTTGTTTATGTACTAAATGTCAAATGTTCATTCCTGTCAAACTAAGTTCTTTGCACAGAAAGTTAATATTGTTTTTCAAAGAAATCAAAGCACTTAATGTCACACTTTTCTTAATGCTTGTTTCACTACCTGGACGTCGACGAGAGCCAAGCGCCGGAAGTAGATGATCCGAAGAAGTTGGAACCAACCAACTTCGGCGCTTGCAAGCGCCGCTTCGCCCTGATTGGTCGGATCATCCACTTCCGGCGCTCGGCGCTCGTCGACGTCCAGGTAGTGAAACAAGCGTTACACTCACAACTGGCCGTGCCCCGTCAGTAAACAACACACGCAATTACTCATTTCGTTTGAGCTGGGACCGTTAACAAATCAGTTTTGTCTTTTTTTCTTCTTTCTTTTTTCTTTTTTCTTTTTTCTTTTTTCTTTTTTCTTTTTTCTTTTTTCTTTTTTCTTTTTTCTTTTTTCTTTTTTCTTTTTTCTTTTTTCTTTTTTCTTTTTTCTTTTTTCTTTTTTCTTTTTTCTTTTTTCTTTTTTCTTTTTTCTTTTTTCTTTTTTCTTTTTTCTTTTTTCTTTTTTCTTTTTTCTTTTTTCTTTTTTCTTTTTTCTTTTTTCTTTTTTCTTTTTTCTTTTTCACTTTTATATATTATATATATTTATATTCCCCACAATTTTTTTGTTTCTTCATGTTCTTTCTTATTAGCATACTTCTATTTTTATTTTTTAATATGTTGAATTTCCACTTCATTTGATTTTATTTCACTTTTCAATTATTTTTCCTTGTTATTGATTATATTTTTATATAGTTCAGTAGTTTGTTTTGTTTTTGTTGTTATTGTTATTTATGATTTCATTACTATTTTGTTTGCATAGCTTGGTTTTATTTAAGGTCCTCCTTTGTAAATCAGTTTTTATAACTGAATAGGATAGACATTAAATAAATAAAGAAATAAAGAAATAAAGAAAGGCGCTCAACTCCAACGTTGAATGACAGTTTCAATTTTCACAGATTCCAAATACGAAATCTTCTTAATTCTGGAAACAAATTAAAAGTGCTTACATACAACCGTAAAATACATATCTACTTACAATATTATCGAATCAAATTATAAATATGAGACCTTGACGTGTCCAGATCCAGCTTCAATCTGTGAAAATCAACACTAATTTCAACTGTTCATATGTTTCTCAAGCAAGGCCCTGGACTAAATGTAAGCCTACAAAATTAAACAACTATTTACATACAAAGTAATGGACACTGGTACTTCCCTTTATGTCTGCTTGTAGTAAATCACTCGTAGATCTCAATGCCGTGAAAATTGTTGGTTGATTTCAGCTTTTTCCCTTTGAAATGTGATATATTATCAGCAGCGACTTGGAACATGTAGACTTTTAGGGGTTACCAGGTAATATTATTATTATTATTATTATTATTATTATTATTATTTTATTATTATTATTATTATTATTATTATTATTATTATTATTATTATTATTATTATTATTATTATTATTATTATTATTATTGTTATTATTATTATTTTTACTATAATTATTATTATTATTATTATTATTATTATTATTATTATTATTATTATTATTATTATCATTATTATTATTATTTTATTGTTGCAATACATACAAACTCGGTCAAAACCGGCATAAACATGTTGTACGGACACAAATGTCAAGTATTTCCATGTGTTTACCTTATTAAAATCTACTTAGAACTACTTAATATATCATTGTCCACATTATTTTTTCCAAACCGAACTGTGGATGCTATGTACGGCCGTGGCCGATTTGTACTCATCCCAGCATTCGCTCTTCGTACGGTGGAAACCACGAAAACCACCATCGGGATGGAGAACTTCTTGAAGTCTTCATTTTTCTTAGTTCAAAAATTTTCGCACTATCCACACGTGTTCAAAATTATTGCTTTTTGCATCTCGATGTATATGTTCGGTTGGAGACCAATTAGTTGAATACTGTCATGGAGTTTACGTGGAACAATACCATTTGTTGATATAATTAACGGTACAATAGTTACATTATTCTGCTTCCACAACCTTTTTATTTTTATTATTATTATTATTATTATTATTATTATTATTATTATTATTATTATTATTTTTATTATTATTTTTATTTTATTATTATTTGATAGATGGATTTTACTTTGAAATGTAAACTACTGTGAGAGCATGTTTGATATTATCAATGCATTGCTGTTTCGATATAAACTAAGAGATCCGAGAACAACTTTTAATGGGCAATGGGGCGGGAGTCCTGGGCTCAATTCAGACCAGATATGCAAGGAATGGTTTCCGCTTTTTTTTCTGTCGGTCATTTCACATATTTTACTGGTAGGCCTACTCTACATACAGGGCGAGTGTATTACAACGTCTGTTGTCCACCCACCTAATTTTACTATTACCTTGTATTGTACTAAGTCCCCTTGTGTGCACTGGTAACGTATTTTCTGTTCATAAGTGTTTCAAGGATGTGGGTGTAGGCCTGGCCCGATAATACGAAACAATTATAACTGAACACGAGCGTCACTTATTATCATAGTTTCACATCCCTATATCTTCATGTAATGAAAACACATGCACAGACGAGGACTGACTGGGGTAGAATAGGTTCAATGTAGCTCTGCCTGTCGTGTGAGGTGAGTACAAGAGCCGACGCTGTCGGTATATTCACTAGAAATTCTGTGCGTCGTTAGGCGACAGTAAGAATCATCATTACTTTACTACTGATGGTAAGAAACAAGGAAAAACAAGTGTGGTAACACAGCTTTTCAGTTGCTTTTGAATCATTTTCCAATAAACAACAACATTATAACAATGTATTTGACTGACGTTTATTGATTGACTAACAGTTGCCCACCGTGGCTTCGCTCACGTGGATTTAAGGATTGTGTACAATTATTGTGGTATGCAAAAGAGTAAACCACGTATTTATTTAATTTTGAAGAAGAATCTAAATACCAATTTTCATGTCCGTAACATCTTCGTTTGTTCCGATATAGATATATGTATGTATCTTTATGAAAAAAATCACCCGCGCCCATTTTCACATCCGTTGATTGGATTGTTGGAAAACGGTAAGCACATTTAATTTAAATACAGCTTTTTTTTAAAGGAGAATGTAAATAATAATTTTCACGTCTGTAACATCTCGTGTTTTTTAGGTTTACATTTACGCATAATGAACGCCCCCACACTTTAAACCCCCCCCCCCCCCCCCCCCCTAAAACCAGATTCTCAGAAAATGGTTAACTTGTGTTTTTTTTATTCTAAAAGGATAATCTAATTGCCGAGTGTCACGTCTTTAACAATAACAGTTTTTGAAATAAAATACTCGCCCTCTCCTTTTCCATACTATCAGCTCTCGGACATTCCTTCCAAACTATTCCTAACTATAGTCAAAAGGAACATGAATTGTCCCTTGGCAGGTGTCATACGGAAAATAATTATTATAACTTTATGGTGTGAATAATTCTATATTGTATAAATAAATAAATAATAAATAAATAAATAAATAAATAAATAAATAAATAAATAAATAAATAAATAAATAAATAAATAAATAAATAAATAAATAAATAAATAAATAAATAAATAAATAAATAAATAAATAAATAAATAAATAAATAAATAAATAAATAAATAAATAAATAAATAAATAAATAAATAAATAAATAAATAAATAAATAAATAAATAAATAAATAAATAAATAAATAAATAAATAAATAAATAAATAAATAAATAAATAAATAAATAAATAAATAAATAAATAAATAAATAAATAAATAAATAAATAAATAAATAAATAAATAAATAAATAAATAAATAAATAAATAAATAAATAAATAAATAAATAAATAAATAAATAAATAAATAAATAAATAAATAAATAAATAAATAAATAAATAAAATAAAATAAATTCACATTTAGAGTCTATACTCACTCAGTAACTAAACTGATTTGCAGTGGGGGACTTTAATTTAAAGTGACTAAACCAACCCTGTAGGCTTCGAACACCATCGACGAGTGAGCGATAACCAATCAAACTCAAAGATCGATATTTCAAATACGAAACATATGAATAAGTGATTGGACAGTGCGAACTTCTGCGGACAAATGACAGAATCAACAAGGCCGATTCAGAACAACTTTAAATTTATTAAGTGCTTCGTTGCTATAGGACGGCTCCAAAGTCACCGTTTACTTATTCCTAAGCCAAGAAGAAATGGAATTGAACCCTCATAAGAAGTTAAAAAAACTTCTGCCTGAAGCGGGATTTGAACCCGGGACCTTTTGCTTTGGAAGCAGGGATGCTAACCACTGGACCAACGAGCCACCTGCTCCGATTTTTGCATCATTTTGTAACCTCAGTTGAGTTATAAATAAATCATACTTTCCAGGAATCGCACATATTAGTCCAGACAAACCTCCAGAGAAGGTCTGACACATGAGCAACTCTCAAATCCCACGTCTCAAGGGACTCTCACTGTAATATATCTCTGATTCAGTGGCGTGACTTCCGGGGTAGCAGTGACACACGAGCAACTCCCACGTCTCAAGGGACTCTCACTGTAATATATCTCTGATTCAGTGGCGTGACTACCGGGGTAGCAGTGACACACGAGCAACTCCCACGTCTCAAGGGACTCTCACTGTAATATATCTCTGATTCAGTGGCGTGACTACCGGGGTAGCAGTGACACACGAGCAACTCCCACGTCTCAAGGGACTCTCACTGTAATATATCTCTGATTCAGTGGCGTGACTATCGGGGTAGCAGTGACACTCGAGCAACTCCCACGTCTCAAGGGACTCTCACTGTAATATATCTCTGATTCAGTGGCGTGACTACCGGGGTAGCAGTGACACACAAGCAACTCCCACGTCTCAAGGGACTCTCACTGTAATATATCTCTGATTCAGTGGCGTGACTACCGGGGTAGCAGTGACACACGAGCAACTCCCACGTCTCAAGGGACTCTCACTGTAATATATCTCTGATTCAGTGGCGTGACTACCGGGGTAGCAGTGACACACGAGCAACTCCCACGTCTCAAGGGACTCTCACTGTAATATATCTCTGATTCAGTGGCGTGACTACCGGGGTAGCAGTGACACACGAGCAACTCCCTCGTCTCAAGGGACTCTCACTGTAATATATCTCTGATTCAGTGGCGTGACTACCGGGGTAGCAGTGACACACGAGCAACTCCCACGTCTCAAGGGACTCTCACTGTAATATATCTCTGATTCAGTGGCGTGACTATCGGGATAGCAGTGACACACGAGTAACTCCCTCGTCTCAAGGGACTCTCACTGTAATATATCTCTGATTCAGTGGCGTGACTACCGGGGTAGCAGTGACACACGAGCAACTCCCACGTCTCAAGGGACTCTCACTGTAATATATCTCTGATTCAGTGGCGTGACTACCGGGGTAGCAGTGACACACGAGCAACTCCCACGTCTCAAGGGACTCTCACTGTAATATATCTCTGATTCAGTGGCGTGACTACCGGGGTAGCAGTGACACACGAGCAACTCCCACGTCTCAAGGGACTCTCACTGTAATACATCTCTGATTCAGTGGCGTGACTACCGGGGTAGCAGTGACACACGAGCAACTCCCACGTCTCAAGGGACTCTCACTGTAATATATCTCTGATTCAGTGGCGTGACTACCGGGGTAGCAGTGACACACAAGCAACTCCCACGTCTCAAGGGACTCTCACTGTAATATATCTCTGATTCAGTGGCGTGACTACCGGGGTAGCAGTGACACACGAGCAACTCCCACGTCTCAAGGGACTCTCACTGTAATATATCTCTGATTCAGTGGCGTGACTACCGGGGTAGCAGTGACACACAAGCAACTCCCACGTCTCAAGGGACTCTCACTGTAATATATCTCTGATTCAGTGGCGTGACTACCGGGGTAGCAGTGACACACGAGCAACTCCCACGTCTCAAGGGACTCTCACTGTAATACATCTCTGATTCAGTGGCGTGACTTTCGAGATAGCAGGGGTAGCGGTTCTTTCTTTTTGCCCCCCCCCCCCCCCCTCTGGCCCTTTTCTAGGCCTTAGTTTTTAAAAATCTGTAATAAACATGGAAGTCGTGAAATTTGTACGTAGGTCTATTTATTGAAACAATTGAACTCACTCTTTGAGTTGATGAGTTTCGAGACACGAGCCTTTGACAGCCGAAGAGTTGTTGCTTTTGAATAACCACAATAATATGGTCCAAGTGATTTGAATAAATGAAAGAAAATGTTGATACGGAATTTTTATCAACTTCAATTAGGCTAAGTACCCCTCAGATTGGTTACATATTTCACCTAAAGGTAATTACAAAACTAAGAGACTCGTTCACATGAACATGTATGTTCAAGCAAATCTGAAGGTTATTTTCCTAGATACGCCAAATTTGATGTTTCTCTGAACTATATTACGAAATCAAAACCAAAACGGGCTTAGTTCTGCCAGTGGCAATAGCAGCTGAACGGTCATTTTATAAACTTTAAATACTCAAAACATATTTAAGAAGTTCCATGATGGCTATGATAGACTTTCAGGAGTAGCATAGATAATGGTGATTATAGATAATGAACGTGCGCGCAACGTAGACATCGCCTAAGTCGTCGGTGTGTTTGCAGAGGAGAAAACAAGACGTCGTCAATTGCAGGGGTCACTTTTCTCCATTTCTCAGTTGTACTATAGTATAAACACAACGTCGATACAGCTTGAATTTTATCTCACACCCATTTAAATTATAACTAACAATATGAGGAGGTAGGACCCATTTTGTTTGCTGGCCAGGTTCTTACGCCACTGCTCTGATCATAATTTTGACCGGAAGCGCCACTAGTTCTTACATCAAGTATAAAGTGAGGGTGTAATTTCAGCCACTGATCCTACGCTCACGCTTAAACTTAGGTAGCTTTGACGGAAGTAGGTGGCCGACCGACGCCAGATTGCAAGCGCCCTCTCAATACATGTTAGGCAGTAGTTACGCGCGTGTGGTTGGCAGGCAGCTGCAAGCAAGGTGACCACACATCTTGCGTGAAGGGGGTATTTAGCTGCAGGTCGTGCGCCACTCTGTGTACACTTTAAAGGGATAATCAAACCAAAAACTAAAAACATACTACAGATGCAATTTGATTTACAACTACGAAAAACATTACTAAAAAATAAAAAGTAATCGTATACTTCCGAATAAAGTGTCTAGTAACATAATATTTTGTTAAGAAGCACCGAGTGGATTTTTTTCTGGAAATAAACAGTTTCTTAAAACTTTCACAATGAAGTGAGATTCCGCTCAAGGGTAGTCTGCGAGAATAGTAGACTACACCGCTCAAGGTTAGTCTGCGAGAATAGTAGACTACACCGCTCAAGGGTAGTCTGCGAGAATAGTAGACTACACCGCTCAAGGTTAGTCTGCGAGAATAGTAGACTACACCGCTCAAGGGTAGTCTGCGAGAATAGTAGACTACACCGCTCAAAGGCAGTCTGCGAGAATAGTAGACTACACCGCTCAAGGGCAGTCTGCGAGAATAGTAGACTACACCGCTCAAGGGCAGTCTGCGAGAATAGTAGACTACACCGCTCAAGGGTAGTCTGCGAGAATAGTAGACTACACCGCTCAAGGGTAGTCTGCGAGAATAGTAGACTACACCGCTCAAGGGTAGTCTGCGAGAATAGTAGACTACACCGCTCAAGGGTAGTCTGCGAGAATAGTTACTTCATCATTACTAGTGACTTTTGTTGTGGACTTAGGTCTGAAGGCCCAATTATATATTATTGTTGAATATATTTTAAATGAAGCACAAACGTTTCGAAGTGTTCTGCCGTTGAGTGTCTACAAATACAACACACACAACGGCAGTGCCATGTGTCGCAAATACTTTTGTGTTTTACTTTTAGGTGGCTTTCACTCTTTTGTTGTCGAGTTTGTTGTATCATTCATTGTTGTTCGTTAGTTGACAACTCAAGCTTCGGCTCCACTTCCATACCTCAACAATAGCATTTCCGGGTTCCCCTCGTCGACCATTGCTTAGCATAGAAATAGTACAACTTACGCGTGACCCAATGCAAAGCATACTTATAATCATATCACTACCGCTTCGTTTCATATAAACGTTATGCATAAATATAATAAGCACACCATAGTGTTTATAGTGTAATGTAAATATAGCAACTTGCACGCCTTGCCCTAGCGATAGCGACGAAAACTCTCTTCTACATGTATTGTGCATGAAGATGACTGTTGATGCCCCAGGTGCAGAAGTTAAGTTTTATCAGATTTTATCTGAAGTGCCTGGAAAGTGACTTGTATTTGAGGAACATTATCCTGTTACACTCAAGAGGGGGCCAGGTACCACTTTGTCCCCTGTATCCGACCTGGGCCTTGATTCTCTATGGTCAACGATAAGGTGATCACCGGTTTTGGTCGTTATGTGAAGGCTGTGACCCAATCACAGCTATCCATTCGCCTTCCGTAACGACAGAAACCGTTGAGAAATTTACCACAGATTTAAAGAATCGGGCTCCTGGAAGGGAAGGGAATAATAAAACATTGTTTTATTATCCGTGTTACTGTTATCAAATATATTTGATTTAGATACTTCTAGGCGCATTTCTTGACCCATTCTAAAATTTGTCTCTGAATTTTCGCAAATCGCTAAGTTCACGTGACCCAGCCAAGGGTCGCGACCCCCAGTGTCGGTATCAAATCATCACCAGTATCCCATCGTGCTAGACAATTGTATCCATGAAAGATAACATTAGTGGTTTGGGAGGTCTCATAGCAATCGGATACAAAATAAACTGGATAATGCATCGAGCTAAAAGCAGCTACGTGGCGTGGGTAAATGACTAACGATGTTGGTTTATTAGCAGCAATGAAAAACTGTTTAATTCTTCGTGTATATCGATAGTTTTCACTTAAACGTTCAAGATACTGTCAAAATATGCCACTATTAGCGATGGAGCCGCACTCAAGTCGTGATTTGTTTTGTTTACCTTATCCTACCTAAATACGTAAAATGTTGACGAGATATCATAAAAGTAGACAGTAAATAATGGCCTCGTATACAGACAGTACACATTATACACTTCTCCAGGAAAGATCATTTACTTCACAGCCAGGGGCAAAAGAATTCGACTAAGTAACTGAGACATCAGACCGGAAGAGCCACTAGTTTTTACTCCAGTGTGTGTGGAAGGGCGGGGGGGGGGGGGGGGGGTTGTAATTATACGCTTTCGGTCATGAGGTAGCCCTGGCAGGCGGAAATAGTAGCCTATAGCTGACCTCCCCGCGTAGCAACAGACCCCCCGATTAAGAATGGAGTCTTCGTGAAAGACAAATGATGATATCGTCATTAAAAGCTTTTTGTCCTAGGAAAGCAGACCATACAAGTAGTTTTTCGTGTAATTCCTTGTCTGAAAAAGACCGACACATTTGAAGCAGCCAAGTTTTGTTCTTAGACTCATTATAAGAATCGCCGGAAGGGTCAACTGAATCTAGATTGTGAGACTATTATTCTTCAAATTATACATTACAATTAAATAGATTATAGAGAGCATGGCACGCTTATAAACTTCGTATCTTATTATGCATGACGATGAGTCTCGTCAAACGTATGCACGTTGTATTCTGCGATCTTTGCCACGCGTATTACGTGAGGATGTTATTAAAACATGCTCGGAATAATAGTTCAATACATGCAACTTAGAGCCAAAGAGCTTGTTCTAGACAGTGCCGTATTTAGGCCTAGGCAACCTAGGCAGCTGCCTAGGGCGGCAAGTTTTAGGGGGCGGCATTTCGCCAAAGATTATTTAAAGACTAGATAGTTTCAATAAATTTTGTCACTACAAAAATCTCAAATTACAAATTTTCAAAATACTTAAAATGTTTTCCAGAACATTTTTAGAAAGCTTTAATTCTGCAGCATATTTTGTGTAAAAAAGATTAAAACCGTTTGATCACCCGCCCCAATTTCGGGCAATGTTACAATCAAATTGTTGCTTGTATTACGGGTCGCGCAAGCCTAATGCCTGCAGAGGCGGCTGCAGGTCAAAGGCAAGTTATGAGCTAAACATTAGGGGGGAACACATTTGATATGGCGGTATTTTAAGATACTGAAGTGGTTTGTTCGCTGGGGTAGGGGGTGATTGCTGGGGGGGGGGGGGGGGGGGGGGGGGGCGGTCAGGCTGGGGTTCGGCACATTAGCACTTGCAGAGGTGCTGTCGAGTTTGATTTAGTCCGTGTTCTAGTTGCATGTTGCATACATGTGCTATAGCTCACTGCTGCCAAGTTAATTAAAACTAAATAGTTGTGTATCGTTGCAGTGCAGTGCGTTCAGTTATAGCGCGGAACTACTTTCAGGTGAGTTGAATGACTACCTGACATTACAAGCGTAAATTTGTATATCGTTAAAAACCGCTATTTTGCTTCCGCAGCCTAACAAAATTTTTTCGCTTCGCGAATTGGCCTCCGGCGGCCGCTGCGCGGGGCGACCCTGCGGCAGATGTTTCTCATTGTTGGGGCGGCAAAATGTATTTGCCTAGGGGCGGCTTACTACCTAAACACGGCCCTGGTTCTAGAGAGAGTTTGTTAAATAGTTTGTTTGTTCTATATATCGTAAAAAGAAACATAATTTAAGATTTAACACCATAAATCTCTTTTTTCATTATTGATTCCGTAGACTACAGTAACATGATGAATACTATGTATCGGTATTAAACTATTGACTAATAATAGTAACTTCATAAGTTCATGATTTTACCACAAAATTTACTCAATCGTGAAGTAATCTGCAAACAGAGAACCTATACGTTTTTTGTCTTCACGTTTTAATTAATAATATGTGAAATATTATAAACAGTTACCGTATAGGTTTTAAATTTTAATCCTAGCAGAATATGGCGACTTAATCTGTGGTGAAAATATGAAATAATCGTATGGTCATAGAACATGATGCATGCTGTCGGTATGAAGTTAGTTGAATTACTAATTACATACCATTTGTTTTACAGATGGTGTTTATTGCTGTTTATAGTTATGTCTTATCTAATGTGTAACATCTTATCTAAAGCTAAATCTAAACAAACCATTTTTTGTCAATCATTTGAAATACTACCTGATAATTAATAATTAATAATTATATATTATCTATAGGCTTCTTATACTCTTTTGGAGTACGTCTATATGTAATATTTTTTAATTTACATTTTATTATTCAATTTTGGTTTATTTTTTATTTTTGTGACATTGCTACACATATAGCCTATATGGAGCGTAGTAATTTCTGTAATAAAAGTTTCCGTCGACTGAAGAAAAAGTGTTATAGATTTAAATTTCAAAGTTCGCTTATATATCCATAAGAATATAGAATTTTGGCCCAAGGATTGTTCCTTGGGGGACCCCACACTTAAGTGTCCTACGATTGTTCAGTTCGTTTCTCATGAGCACCTACTCATTCCTTATCCCTTAGCTTAGGTAACATTTAATAGATAGGGCAAAAGCTCAAAAATAATTACACGTGGTTCAGTGGATATCATAGGCGTGCGCAGGGGGGGAGGGGGCGGCAGATGCCACCCCCATTGGGAAAGGTATGATTTTTTTAGCAGAATGAGGCGACAAAAATGCTGATGTAGGACAATGGTTCTAATCTTACCTGAAGTTCTAGATTGGATTGAAATTGGAATCAGCTGACTGGCCTCAACATCACCTGTTGCCCTACCGCCAAGATTTTGGCTTCGTGACTGACCACTTCCATCACTTTGTAACAATGATATCACTGATATTTTCAAAAAGACTTTTGTGAAATTAACCCATTCAAGAAAACGTGTACTCCTCCCAATACGCGTAATTAAAAAACGCATGTCTTTAAGAAATCACCTGCGAATGCGATGCCTTTTTTTTGTGGGCGACATCCCCCTCACCCCCCCTATTGGCGCCGCCGAGAAGTACTCTGGCCGGGAATTTATTGTGCCCCCCCCCCCTCCCCCCCCCCCCCATTGACCAACCTTTAAGCAAACACATTCATGGCTATTACTGCAGACTAGCCTCCTATACAAGTAGAAGGGCCAAACACATTCATGGCTATTACTGCAGACTAGCCTCCTATACAAGTAGAAGGGCCTAACACATTCATGACTATTACTGCAGACTAGCCTCCTATACAAGTAGAAGGGCCTAACACATTCATGGCTATTACTGCAGACTAGCCTCCTATACAAGTAGAAGGGCCAAACACATTCATGGCTATTACTGCAGACTAGCCTCCTATACAAGTAGAAGGGCCTAACACATTCATGGCTATTACTGCAGACTAGCCTCCTATACAAGTAGAAGGGCCTAACACATTCATGGCTATTACTGCAGACTAGCCTCCTATACAAGTAGAAGGGCCTAACACATTCATGGCTATTACTGCAGACTAGCCTCCTATACAAGTAGAAGGGCCAAACACATTCATGGCTATTACTGCAGACTAGCCTCCTATACAAGTAGAAGGGCCTAACACATTCATGGCTATTACTGCAGACTAGCCTCCTATACAAGTAGAAGGGCCTAACACATTCATGGCTATTACTGCAGACTAGCCTCCTATACAAGTAGAAGGGCCAAACACATTCATGGCTATTACTGCAGACTAGCCTCCTATACAAGTAGAAGGGCCTAACACGCATATATGGCTATTACTGCAGACTAGCCTCCTATACAAGTAGAAGGGCCTAACACATTCATGGCTATTACTGCAGACTAGCCTCCTATACAAGTGGAAGGGCCTAACACATTCATGGCTATTACTGCAGACTAGCCCCCTATACAAGTAGAAGGGCCTAACACATTAATGGCTATTACTGCAGACTAGCCTCCTATACAAGTAGAAGGGCCTAACACATTCATGGCTATTACTGCAGACTAGCCTCCTATACAAGTAGAAGGGCCTAACACATTCATGACTATTACTGCAGACTAGCCTCCTATACAAGTAGAAGGGCCTAACACGCATATATGGCTATTACTGCAGACTAGCCTCCTATACAAGTAGAAGGGCCTAACACATTCATGGCTATTACTGCAGACTAGCCTCCTATACAAGTAGAAGGGCCTAACACATTCATGGCTATTACTGCAGACTAGCCTCCTATACAAGTAGAAGGGCCTAACACATTCATGGCTATTACTGCAGACTAGCCTCCTATACAAGTAGAAGGGCCTAACACATTCATGGCTATTACTGCAGACTAGCCTCCTATACAAGTAGAAGGGCCTAACACATTCATGACTATTACTGCAGACTAGCCTCCTATACAAGTAGAAGGGCCTAACACATTCATGGCTATTACTGCAGACTAGCCCCCTATACAAGTAGAAGGGCCTAACACATTCATGGCTATTACTGCAGACTAGCCTCCTATACAAGTAGAAGGGCCTAACACATTCATGGCTATTACTGCAGACTAGCCTCCTATACAAGTAGAAGGGCCTAACACATTCATGGCTATTACTGCAGACTAGCCTCCTATACAAGTAGAAGGGCCTAACACATTCATGGCTATTACTGCAGACTAGCCTCCTATACAAGTAGAAGGGCCTAACACATTCATGGCTATTACTGCAGACTAGCCTCCTATACAAGTAGAAGGGCCTAACACATTCATGGCTATTACTGCAGACTAGCCCCCTATACAAGTAGAAGGGCCTAACACATTCATGGCTATTACTGCAGACTAGCCCCCTATACAAGTAGAAGGGCCTAACACATTCATGGCTATTACTGCAGACTAGCCCCCTATACAAGTAGAAGGGCCTAACACATTCATGGCTATTACTGCAGACTAGCCTCCTATACAAGTAGAAGGGCCTAACACATTCATGGCTATTACTGCAGACTAGCCCCCTATACAAGTAGAAGGGCCTAACACATTCATGGCTATTACTGCAGACTAGCCCCCTATACAAGTAGAAGGGCCAAACACATTCATGGCTATTACTGCAGACTAGCCTCCTATACAAGTAGAAGGGCCTAACACATTCATGGCTATTACTGCAGACTAGCCTCCTATACAAGTAGAAGGGCCTAACACGCATATATGGCTATTACTGCAGACTAGCCTCCTATACAAGTAGAAGGGCCTAACACATTCATGGCTATTACTGCAGACTAGCCTCCTATACAAGTGGAAGGGCCTAACACATTCATGGCTATTACTGCAGACTAGCCCCCTATACAAGTAGAAGGGCCTAACACATTAATGGCTATTACTGCAGACTAGCCTCCTATACAAGTAGAAGGGCCAAACACATTCATGGCTATTACTGCAGACTAGCCTCCTATACAAGTAGAAGGGCCTAACACATTCATGGCTATTACTGCAGACTAGCCTCCTATACAAGTAGAAGGGCCTAACACATTCATGGCTATTACTGCAGACTAGCCTCCTATACAAGTAGAAGGGCCTAACACATTCATGGCTATTACTGCAGACTAGCCTCCTATACAAGTAGAAGGGCCTAACACATTCATGACTATTACTGCAGACTAGCCTCCTATACAAGTAGAAGGGCCTAACACATTCATGGCTATTACTGCAGACTAGCCCCCTATACAAGTAGAAGGGCCTAACACATTCATGGCTATTACTGCAGACTAGCCTCCTATACAAGTAGAAGGGCCTAACACATTCATGGCTATTACTGCAGACTAGCCTCCTATACAAGTAGAAGGGCCTAACACATTCATGGCTATTACTGCAGACTAGCCTCCTATACAAGTAGAAGGGCCTAACACATTCATGGCTATTACTGCAGACTAGCCTCCTATACAAGTAGAAGGGCCTAACACATTCATGGCTATTACTGCAGACTAGCCTCCTATACAAGTAGAAGGGCCTAACACATTCATGGCTATTACTGCAGACTAGCCCCCTATACAAGTAGAAGGGCCTAACACATTCATGGCTATTACTGCAGACTAGCCCCCTATACAAGTAGAAGGGCCTAACACATTCATGGCTATTACTGCAGACTAGCCCCCTATACAAGTAGAAGGGCCTAACACATTCATGGCTATTACTGCAGACTAGCCTCCTATACAAGTAGAAGGGCCTAACACATTCATGGCTATTACTGCAGACTAGCCCCCTATACAAGTAGAAGGGCCTAACACATTCATGGCTATTACTGCAGACTAGCCCCCTATACAAGTAGAAGGGCCAAACACATTCATGGCTATTACTGCAGACTAGCCTCCTATACAAGTAGAAGGGCCTAACACATTCATGGCTATTACTGCAGACTAGCCTCCTATACAAGTAGAAGGGCCTAACACATTCATGGCTATTACTGCAGACTAGCCCCCTATACAAGTAGAAGGGCCTAACACATTCATGGCTATTACTGCAGACTAGCCTCCTATACAAGTAGAAGGGCCTAACACATTCATGGCTATTACTGCAGACTAGCCCCCTATACAAGTAGAAGGGCCTAACACATTCATGGCTATTACTGCAGACTAGCCTCCTATACAAGTAGAAGGGCCAAACACATTCATGGCTATTACTGCAGACTAGCCTCCTATACAAGTAGAAGGGCCTAACACATTCATGGCTATTACTGCAGACTAGCCTCCTATACAAGTAGAAGGGCCTAACACATTCATGGCTATTACTGCAGACTAGCCTCCAATACAAGTAGAAGGGCCTAACACATTCATGGCTATTACTGCAGACTAGCCTCCTATACAAGTAGAAGGGCCTAACACATTCATGGCTATTACTGCAGACTAGCCTCCTATACAAGTAGAAGGGCCTAACACATTCATGGCTATTACTGCAGACTAGCCTCCTATACAAGTAGAAGGGCCTAACACATTCATGGCTATTACTGCAGACTAGCCTCCAATACAAGTAGAAGGGCCAAACACATTCATGGCTATTACTGCAGACTAGCCTCCTATACAAGTAGAAGGGCCTAACACATTCATGGCTATTACTGCAGACTAGCCTCCTATACAAGTAGAAGGGCCTAACACATTCATGGCTATTACTGCAGACTAGCCTCCAATACAAGTAGAAGGGCCAAACACATTCATGGCTATTACTGCAGACTAGCCTCCTATACAAGTAGAAGGGCCTAACACATTCATGACTATTACTGCAGACTAGCCTCCTATACAAGTAGAAGGGCCTAACACATTCATGGCTATTACTGCAGACTAGCCTCCTATACAAGTAGAAGGGCCTAACACATTCATGGCTATTACTGCAGACTAGCCTCCTATACAAGTAGAAGGGCCTAACACATTCATGGCTATTACTGCAGACTAGCCTCCAATACAAGTAGAAGGGCCAAACACATTCATGGCTATTACTGCAGACTAGCCTCCTATACAAGTAGAAGGGCCTAACACATTCATGGCTATTACTGCAGACTAGCCTCCTATACAAGTAGAAGGGCCTAACACATTCATGGCTATTACTGCAGACTAGCCTCCAATACAAGTAGAAGGGCCAAACACATTCATGGCTATTACTGCAGACTAGCCTCCTATACAAGTAGAAGGGCCTAACACATTCATGGCTATTACTGCAGACTAGCCCCCTATACAAGTAGAAGGGCCTAACACATTCATGGCTATTACTGCAGACTAGCCTCCTATACAAGTAGAAGGGCCTAACACATTCATGGCAATTACTGCAGACTAGCCCCCTATACAAGTAGAAGGGCCTAACACATTCATGGCTATTACTGCAGACTAGCCCCCTATACAAGTAGAAGGGCCAAACACATTCATGGCTATTACTGCAGACTAGCCCCCTATACAAGTAGAAGGGCCTAACACATTCATGGCTATTACTGCAGACTAGCCTCCTATACAAGTAGAAGGGCCAAACACATTCATGGCTATTACTGCAGACTAGCCCCCTATACAAGTAGAAGGGCCTAACACATTCATGGCTATTACTGCAGACTAGCCTCCTATACAAGTAGAAGGGCCTAACACATTCATGGCTATTACTGCAGACTAGCCTCCTATACAAGTAGAAGGGCCTAACACATTCATGGCTATTACTGCAGACTAGCCCCCTATACAAGTAGAAGGGCCAAACACATTCATGGCTATTACTGCAGACTAGCCCCCTATACAAGTAGAAGGGCCTAACACATTCATGGCTATTACTGCAGACTAGCCTCCTATACAAGTAGAAGGGCCTAACACATTCATGGCTATTACTGCAGACTAGCCCCCTATACAAGTAGAAGGGCCAAACACATTCATGGCTATTACTGCAGACTAGCCCCCTATACAAGTAGAAGGGCCTAACACATTCATGGCTATTACTGCAGACTAGCCTCCTATACAAGTAGAAGGGCCTAACACATTCATGGCTATTACTGCAGACTAGCCTCCTATACAAGTAGAAGGGCCTAACACATTCATGGCTATTACTGCAGACTAGCCTCCTATACAAGTAGAAGGGCCTAACACATTCATGGCTATTACTGCAGACTAGCCTCCTATACAAGTAGAAGGGCCTAACACATTCATGGCTATTACTGCAGACTAGCCTCCTATACAAGTAGAAGGGCCTAACACATTCATGACTATTACTGCAGACTAGCCTCCTATACAAGTAGAAGGGCCTAACACATTCATGGCTATTACTGCAGACTAGCCTCCTATACAAGTAGAAGGACCTAACACATTCATGGCTATTACTGCAGACTAGCCTCCTATACAAGTAGAAGGACCTAACACATTCATGGCTATTACTGCAGACTAGCCTCCTATACAAGTAGAAGGGCCTAACACATTCATGGCTATTACTGCAGACTAGCCTCCTATACAAGTAGAAGGGCCTAACACATTCATGACTATTACTGCAGACTAGCCTCCTATACAAGTAGAAGGGCCAAACACATTCATGGCTATTACTGCAGACTAGCCTCCTATACAAGTAGAAAGCCTAACACATTCATGGCTATTACTGCAGACTAGCCTC
The DNA here is from genome assembly GCA_945910005.1 of Isoperla grammatica. Lineage (NCBI taxonomy): Eukaryota > Metazoa > Arthropoda > Insecta > Plecoptera > Perlodidae > Isoperla > Isoperla grammatica. The sequence continues at coordinate 85,023,116 of OX246737.1, forward strand.
CTATACAAGTAGAAGGGCCTAACACATTCATGGCTATTACTGCAGACTAGCCTCCTATACAAGTAGAAGGGCCTTACACATTCATGGCTATTACTGCAGACTAGCCCCCTATACAAGTAGAAGGGCCTAACACATTCATGGCTATTACTGCAGACTAGCCTCCTATACAAGTAGAAGGGCCTAACACGCATATATGGCTATTACTGCAGACTAGCCTCCAATACAAGTAGAAGGGCCTAACACATTCATGACTATTACTGCAGACTAGCCTCCTATACAAGTAGAAGGGCCTAACACATTCATGGCTATTACTGCAGACTAGCCTCCTATACAAGTAGAAGGGCCTAACACATTCATGGCTATTACTGCAGACTAGCCCCCTATACAAGTAGAAGGGCCTAACACATTCATGGCTATTACTGCAGACTAGCCTCCTATACAAGTAGAAGGGCCTAACACGCATATATGGCTATTACTGCAGACTAGCCCCCTATACAAGTAGAAGGGCCTAACACATTCATGGCTATTACTGCAGACTAGCCTCCTATACAAGTAGAAGGTCCTAACACATTCATGGCTATTACTGTGACTAGCCCCCTATACAAGTAGAAGGGCCTAACACATTCATGGCTATTACTGCAGACTAGCCCCCTATACAAGTAGAAGGGCCTAACACATTCATGGCTATTACTGCAGACTAGCCTCCTATACAAGTAGAAGGGCCTAACACATTCATGGCTATTACTGCAGACTAGCCTCCTATACAAGTAGAAGGGCCTAACACATTCATGGCTATTACTGCAGACTAGCCTCCTATACAAGTAGAAGGGCCTAACACATTCATGGCTATTACTGCAGACTAGCCCCCTATACAAGTAGAAGGGCCTAACACATTCATGGCTATTACTGCAGACTAGCCTCCTATACAAGTAGAAGGGCCTAACACATTCATGGCTATTACTGCAGACTAGCCTCCTATACAAGTAGAAGGGCCTAACACATTCATGGCTATTACTGCAGACTAGCCTCCTATACAAGTAGAAGGGCCTAACACATTCATGGCTATTACTGCAGACTAGCCTCCTATACAAGTAGAAGGGCCTAACACATTCATGGCTATTACTGCAGACTAGCCTCCTATACAAGTAGAAGGGCCTAACACATTCATGGCTATTACTGCAGACTAGCCTCCTATACAAGTAGAAGGGCCTAACACATTCATGGCTATTACTGCAGACTAGCCTCCTATACAAGTAGAAGGGCCTAACACATTCATGGCTATTACTGCAGACTAGCCTCCTATACAAGTAGAAGGGCCTAACACATTCATGGCTATTACTGCAGACTAGCCTCCTATACAAGTAGAAGGGCCTAACACATTCATGGCTATTACTGCAGACTAGCCTCCTATACAAGTAGAAGGCCTAACACATTCATGGCTATTACTGCAGACTAGCCTCCTATACAAGTAGAAGGGCCTAACACATTCATGGCTATTACTGCAGACTAGCCTCCTATACAAGTAGAAGGGCCTAACACATTCATGGCTATTACTGCAGACTAGCCCCCTATACAAGTAGAAGGGCCTAACACATTCATGGCTATTACTGCAGACTAGCCTCCTATACAAGTAGAAGGGCCTAACACATTCATGGCTATTACTGCAGACTAGCCTCCTATACAAGTAGAAGGGCCTAACACATTCATGGCTATTACTGCAGACTAGCCTCCTATACAAGTAGAAGGGCCTAACACATTCATGGCTATTACTGCAGACTAGCCTCCTATACAAGTAGAAGGGCCTAACACATTCATGGCTATTACTGCAGACTAGCCTCCTATACAAGTAGAAGGGCCTAACACATTCATGGCTATTACTGCAGACTAGCCTCCTATACAAGTAGAAGGGCCTTACACATTCATGGCTATTACTGCAGACTAGCCCCCTATACAAGTAGAAGGGCCTAACACATTCATGGCTATTACTGCAGACTAGCCTCCTATACAAGTAGAAGGGCCTAACACATTCATGGCTATTACTGCAGACTAGCCTCCTATACAAGTAGAAGGGCCTAACACATTCATGGCTATTACTGCAGACTAGCCTCCTATACAAGTAGAAGGGCCTAACACATTCATGGCTATTACTGCAGACTAGCCTCCTATACAAGTAGAAGGGCCTAACACATTCATGGCTATTACTGCAGACTAGCCTCCTATACAAGTAGAAGGGCCTAACACATTCATGGCTATTACTGCAGACTAGCCCCCTATACAAGTAGAAGGGCCTAACACATTCATGGCTATTACTGCAGACTAGCCTCCTATACAAGTAGAAGGGCCTAACACATTCATGGCTATTACTGCAGACTAGCCTCCTATACAAGTAGAAGGTCCTAACACATTCATGGCTATTACTGCAGACTAGCCCCTATACAAGTAGAAGGGCCTAACACATTCATGACTATTACTGCAGACTAGCCCCCTATACAAGTAGAAGGGCCTAACACATTCATGGCTATTACTGCAGACTAGCCTCCTATACAAGTAGAAGGGCCAAACACATTCATGGCTATTACTGCAGACTAGCCTCCTATACAAGTAGAAGGGCCTAACACATTCATGGCTATTACTGCAGACTAGCCTCCTATACAAGTAGAAGGGCCTAACACATTCATGGCTATTACTGCAGACTAGCCTCCTATACAAGTAGAAGGGCCTAACACATTCATGGCTATTACTGCAGACTAGCTCCTATACAAGTAGAAGGGCCTTACACATTCATGGCTATTACTGCAGACTAGCCTCCTATACAAGTAGAAGGGCCTAACACATTCATGGCTATTACTGCAGACTAGCCTCCTATACAAGTAGAAGGGCCTAACACATTCATGGCTATTACTGCAGACTAGCCTCCTATACAAGTAGAAGGGCCTAACACATTCATGGCTATTACTGCAGACTAGCCTCCTATACAAGTAGAAGGGCCTAACACCATTCATGGCTATTACTGCAGACTAGCCTCCTATACAAGTAGAAGGCCTAACACATTCATGGCTATTACTGCAGACTAGCCTCCTATACAAGTAGAAGGGCCTAACACCATATATGGCTATTACTGCAGACTAGCCTCCTATACAAGTAGAAAGGCCTAACACATTCATGGCTATTACTGCAGACTAGCCTCCTATACAAGTAGAAGGGCCTAACACATTCATGGCTATTACTGCAGACTAGCCTCCTATACAAGTAGAAGGGCCTAACACATTCATGGCTATTACTGCAGACTAGCCTCCTATACAAGTAGAAGGGCCTAACACATTCATGGCTATTACTGCAGACTAGCCTCCTATACAAGTAGAAGGGCCTTACACATTCATGGCTATTACTGCAGACTAGCCTCCTATACAAGTAGAAGGGCCTAACACATTCATGGCTATTACTGCAGACTAGCCTCCTATACAAGTAGAAGGGCCTAACACATTCATGGCTATTACTGCAGACTAGCCTCCTATACAAGTAGAAGGGCCTAACACATTCATGGCTATTACTGCAGACTAGCCTCCTATACAAGTAGAAGGGCCTACACATTCATGGCTATTACTGCAGACTAGCCTCCTATACAAGTAGAAGGGCCTAACACATTCATGGCTATTACTGCAGACTAGCCTCCTATACAAGTAGAAGGGCCTTACACATTCATGGCTATTACTGCAGACTAGCCTCCTATACAAGTAGAAGGGCCTAACACATTCATGGCTATTACTGCAGACTAGCCTCCTATACAAGTAGAAGGGCCTAACACATTCATGGCTATTACTGCAGACTAGCCTCCTATACAAGTAGAAGGGCCTAACACATTCATGGCTATTACTGCAGACTAGCCTCCTATACAAGTAGAAGGGCCAAACACATTCATGGCTATTACTGCAGACTAGCCCTCCTATACAAGTAGAAGGGCCTAACACATTCATGGCTATTACTGCAGACTAGCCTCCTATACAAGTAGAAGGGCCTAACACGCATATATGGCTATTACTGCAGACTAGCCTCCTATACAAGTAGAAGGGCCTAACACATTCATGGCTATTACTGCAGACTAGCCCCCTATACAAGTAGAAGGTCCTAACACATTCATGGCTATTACTGCAGACTAGCCTCCTATACAAGTAGAAGGGCCTAACACATTCATGGCTATTACTGCAGACTAGCCTCCTATACAAGTAGAAGGGCCTAACACATTCATGGCTATTACTGCAGACTAGCCCCCTATACAAGTAGAAGGGCCTAACACATTCATGGCTATTACTGCAGACTAGCCTCCTATACAAGTAGAAGGGCCTAACACATTCATGGCTATTACTGCAGACTAGCCTCCTATACAAGTAGAAGGGCCTAACACATTCATGGCTATTACTGCAGACTAGCCTCCTATACAAGTAGAAGGGCCTAACACCATATATGGCTATTACTGCAGACTAGCCTCCTATACAAGTAGAAGGCCTAACACATTCATGGCTATTACTGCAGACTAGCCTCCTATACAAGTAGAAGGGCCTAACACATTCATGGCTATTACTGCAGACTAGCCTCCTATACAAGTAGAAGGGCCAAACACATTCATGGCTATTACTGCAGACTAGCCTCCTATACAAGTAGAAGGGCCTAACACATTCATGGCTATTACTGCAGACTAGCCCCCTATACAAGTAGAAGGGCCTAACACATTCATGGCTATTACTGCAGACTAGCCTCCTATACAAGTAGAAGGGCCTAACACATTCATGGCTATTACTGCAGACTAGCCCCCTATACAAGTAGAAGGGCCTAACACATTCATGGCTATTACTGCAGACTAGCCTCCTATACAAGTAGAAGGGCCTAACACATTCATGGCTATTACTGCAGACTAGCCTCCTATACAAGTAGAAGGGCCTAACACATTCATGGCTATTACTGCAGACTAGCCCCCTATACAAGTAGAAGGGCCTAACACATTCATGGCTATTACTGCAGACTAGCCTCCTATACAAGTAGAAGGGCCTAACACATTCATGGCTATTACTGCAGACTAGCCTCCTATACAAGTAGAAGGGCCTAACACATTCATGGCTATTACTGCAGACTAGCCTCCTATACAAGTAGAAGGGCCTAACACATTCATGGCTATTACTGCAGACTAGCCTCCTATACAAGTAGAAGGGCCTAACACATTCATGGCTATTACTGCAGACTAGCCCCCTATACAAGTAGAAGGGCCTAACACATTCATGGCTATTACTGCAGACTAGCCTCCTATACAAGTAGAAGGGCCTAACACATTCATGGCTATTACTGCAGACTAGCCCCCTATACAAGTAGAAGGGCCTAACACATTCATGGCTATTACTGCAGACTAGCTTCCTATACAAGTAGAAGGGCCTAACACATTCATGGCTATTACTGCAGACTAGCCTCCTATACAAGTAGAAGGGCCTAACACATTCATGGCTATTACTGCAGACTAGCCCCCTATACAAGTAGAAGGGCCTAACACATTCATGGCTATTACTGCAGACTAGCCTCCTATACAAGTAGAAGGGCCTAACACATTCATGGCTATTACTGCAGACTAGCCTCCTATACAAGTAGAAGGGCCTAACACATTCATGGCTATTACTGCAGACTAGCCTCCTATACAAGTAGAAGGGCCTAACACATTCATGGCTATTACTGCAGACTAGCCTCCTATACAAGTAGAAGGGCCTAACACATTCATGGCTATTACTGCAGACTAGCCTCCTATACAAGTAGAAGGGCCTAACACATTCATGGCTATTACTGCAGACTAGCCTCCTATACAAGTAGAAGGGCCTAACACATTCATGGCTATTACTGCAGACTAGCTTCCTATACAAGTAGAAGGTCCTAACACATTCATGGCTATTACTGCAGACTAGCCCCCTATACAAGTAGAAGGGCCTAACACATTCATGGCTATTACTGCAGACTAGCCCCCTATACAAGTAGAAGGGCCTAACACATTCATGGCTATTACTGCAGACTAGCCTCCTATACAAGTAGAAGGGCCTAACACATTCATGGCTATTACTGCAGACTAGCCTCCTATACAAGTAGAAGGGCCTAACACATTCATGGCTATTACTGCAGACTAGCCTCCTATACAAGTAGAAGGGCCTAACACATTCATGGCTATTACTGCAGACTAGCCTCCTATACAAGTAGAAGGGCCTAACACATTCATGGCTATTACTGCAGACTAGCCTCCTATACAAGTAGAAGGGCCTAACACATTCATGGCTATTACTGCAGACTAGCCTCCTATACAAGTAGAAGGGCCTAACACATTCATGGCTATTACTGCAGACTAGCCTCCTATACAAGTAGAAGGGCCTAACACATTCATGGCTATTACTGCAGACTAGCCTCCTATACAAGTAGAAGGGCCTAACACATTCATGGCTATTACTGCAGACTAGCCTCCTATACAAGTAGAAGGGCCTAACACATTCATGGCTATTACTGCAGACTAGCCTCCTATACAAGTAGAAGGGCCTAACACATTCATGGCTATTACTGCAGACTAGCCCCCTATACAAGTAGAAGGGCCTAACACATTCATGGCTATTACTGCAGACTAGCCTCCTATACAAGTAGAAGGGCCTAACACATTCATGGCTATTACTGCAGACTAGCCTCCTATACAAGTAGAAGGGCCTAACACATTCATGGCTATTACTGCAGACTAGCCTCCTATACAAGTAGAAGGGCCTAACACATTCATGGCTATTACTGCAGACTAGCCTCCTATACAAGTAGAAGGGCCTAACACATTCATGGCTATTACTGCAGACTAGCCCCCTATACAAGTAGAAGGGCCTAACACATTCATGGCTATTACTGCAGACTAGCCTCCCTATACAAGTAGAAGGGCCTAACACATTCATGGCTATTACTGCAGACTAGCCTCCTATACAAGTAGAAGGGCCTAACACATTCATGGCTATTACTGCAGACTAGCCCCTATACAAGTAGAAGGGCCTAACACATTCATGGCTATTACTGCAGACTAGCCTCCTATACAAGTAGAAGGGCCTAACACATTCATGGCTATTACTGCAGACTAGCCCCCTATACAAGTAGAAGGGCCTAACACATTCATGGCTATTACTGCAGACTAGCCTCCTATACAAGTAGAAGGGCCTAACACATTCATGGCTATTACTGCAGACTAGCCTCCTATACAAGTAGAAGGGCCTAACACATTCATGGCTATTACTGCAGACTAGCCCTCCTATACAAGTAGAAGGGCCTAACACATTCATGGCTATTACTGCAGACTAGCCTCCTATACAAGTAGAAGGGCCTAACACATTCATGGCTATTACTGCAGACTAGCCTCCTATACAAGTAGAAGGGCCTAACACATTCATGGCTATTACTGCAGACTAGCCTCCTATACAAGTAGAAGGGCCTAACACATTCATGGCTATTACTGCAGACTAGCCTCCTATACAAGTAGAAGGGCCTAACACATTCATGGCTATTACTGCAGACTAGCCTCCTATACAAGTAGAAGGCCTAACACATTCATGGCTATTACTGCAGACTAGCCCCCTATACAAGTAGAAGGGCCTAACACATTCATGGCTATTACTGCAGACTAGCCTCCTATACAAGTAGAAGGGCCTAACACATTCATGGCTATTACTGCAGACTAGCCCCCTATACAAGTAGAAGGGCCTAACACATTCATGGCTATTACTGCAGACTAGCCCCCTATACAAGTAGAAGGGCCTAACACATTCATGGCTATTACTGCAGACTAGCCCCCTATACAAGTAGAAGGGCCTAACACATTCATGGCTATTACTGCAGACTAGCCCCCTATACAAGTAGAAGGGCCTAACACATTCATGGCTATTACTGCAGACTAGCCTCCTATACAAGTAGAAGGGCCTAACACATTCATGGCTATTACTGCAGACTAGCCTCCTATACAAGTAGAAGGGCCTAACACATTCATGGCTATTACTGCAGACTAGCCCCCTATACAAGTAGAAGGGCCTAACACATTCATGGCTATTACTGCAGACTAGCCCCCTATACAAGTAGAAGGGCCTAACACATTCATGGCTATTACTGCAGACTAGCCTCCTATACAAGTAGAAGGGCCTAACACATTCATGGCTATTACTGCAGACTAGCCTCCTATTGGATTCTCTTAATATGTCATTCCTACTTTTTATGTCCCTTTCTTTCGGATCAAGCCAATATGTTCAGTTCAAACTCTCGTTACATTTCCCCCTCCAATTGCAGTCATTGATTTCCAATGTGTTTTACTTTTTTCAATTGAATTTTTATTTAAATATTACAACATTTAGAAAAATACCGGTTTGTCTGTTCGATGAGCTCAAGAAACGATTTATTTTACAGCCGTATGGTGGTCGTTTCTGATCTGATATGATATAAGAGATGTGAGTTATCTTAGTTATCTAGTTATCTTATACCCCAGTGAGGTTAACCGTATATGATAGGAAGATACTTTCCAACTGCATGGGTCAATTACCAAACAGTACAGTAATTAATCTGGGCTTAAGAATGGTACAGACAAGGAATAACACATTTAAAGGTAAACTTTTGAAAGGATTTCTGTAAAATAATAGGCGTACTAATAATGTCTAGATTCGAGTATTAGTGTACAAGATGAGCGAAGATGCAGCGAAGCTTATCGAGACGAAAAGAGGTAATGGTGTGTGGTGAAAACTGACTGTTGGTCCGAGGTTCCGGTATCCTATTAATTTTTTGCCAACCGTGCAAACACCATTTTAATAATTACTCTGCTTGAAGACAGAATGTTATGACAGTAGCTATTCGCGCCAAGTACTGGCGTGGCATCAATACACATTTTATTTTATCTCATCTTATTGACTGGGTATATCAGAGTATTCCACCTAAGAGAATTGGTTCGAATCTCGCAGACACTTTTTTTTTTACCAGTCCATCTTCATCGATCACCCATCATTATCTCGAATAGCACGATTGGAATAAAAGATTCGTAAAGCAACAAGAATTAACATCATTCAACATCATTCTTCATCTTCTTCACAATAATACTTGGTACGCAGAAGCTGTGGTTATTAGACCAATGCCTAATCGACCATGGGTAACAAACTAAACACTGGCTTTATCTCTTGCATCTTCGGTTGTCACTGTTGAGAATAACTTCTTCTGTCAATGAGGTAGTTCGCTGTTCCTGAGTCTTGTTGTCGATTACACAGGGACAATGCACGCTTGTTGTATAAGAAGGCTAATTTTATTTTTATTTCAATTTTATTATCAACGACTGTGATATTTGTCTAAAGAAAGACTCAAGTTTATATAGTTATCCAGAACACGCTATTATAATCTCTTAAATTAATAGACAAAGCAGAGAACGTGACGGTTCAGGAGTCTATTTTTCTATGTTTGACGCATGTGTTATCCAAATTAACTTTGTTACATCTCCAAGGACGATAAATGACGAGTGATGTCACTAATTACACGAATGCATAAGAAATAAGTTGATTATTTATTAAAACTACGAATAATTAGATACTACAACAGTCAACACGTGGAACACACAATCACCCAGCACCGTGTCCGGTCACTGGGCTCTCTGTTTCCACCACTAACCCCCCCACTCTCACAGGCCTTGACCAAGGGCCCTCTTCGGTCCGCCCACCCCAACCTGACATAGAGGAGGGGTGGTGATACAACTTCGATTTTGCAAATTAAATATTACTTCCTATCAGTTATGCCTTTAAAATGAATTAAGTATCAATTAAGTCGAGATAAGTGTTAATGAGTGGTGCGTGCATTAACGTGTAATCTAAATAGCTTTTCTATCAACTGAACTTCTGGGCTTTCGAGGGGGCGTAAAGGTGGCTGTGATGTCACTTTCAGATAGCCTATTGCGCCTATTGTGAATTATAAAATTATTGTTAAATGTTTTACAAAATAATGTTGTGCATAAATACGTAGGTTATTACTCTATATCAAAGATTAGATACGTAACGTAATCGCGGACATTGATTGACGAGTGTGATGGAGAGTGATCCTTGCCCCCGGGGGGATACACGTACACGCGTCACGTGAACGAGCCAACGCTCCCGAGGGATGCTTGCACGTATGCACGTATCTACTCAGTAACGTTGAACATTTTTTTCAAAAAATAGCAGATGTAAAAGTGAAAACCACAATTTGTTTACGGTACTCACATGCGAGGCAAGATCAATGTTGACCTTGACCGGTTTATGGAGAGAATTATGATTGCGTTGCGTAGAGAACCAAGGCTACGTACAATGGCTTCCAGACTCGCATGTGAAGCCTGATCGTAAGCGCGTGAAACTCCTTATGAGTACTTCTTTCATGATTGTATAAACAGACTTCGTTTTGATAAGGCTTCAATCCACTATCCAACAATATTTGAATCAGTTGATCAATTTATTTTACATCGTTGATGGGAAGTTATTTGTTGATTTTGTTGTCACGTCTTTACAGAAAACTGTAAAAGTAGAACATATTACTCAAAATAGGAAAACGTTGATAGGCGAGCGCGTCCATATCTACGAACTTTCTGGCGAAAAGATTTCAAAGCTAATGAAAACAACAATTAACAACAATACATGAATGCGCATTGCAAACAGTCTTCTAATTTCCATTGCTATTATACTTCCCGACATTGTTGGACGTCGTGCAATGTGCGTTGCTAAAATGTTTCGGTGTCATTTTGTTTAGTGTCTTCTACGCGGTCCGCCACCGTTACTAACATGTATTGACAGCAATAGAAATGTAATTTCTGCCTCTAAAACGTATCAGATCGCTTCTAAGTTAGTATATTCATGACCGGACAAAAATTTACTATAGCGACCTCACATTTTGTCGTTACTGTGTTTGAGAAAAATATTTTCGTGTAACTTCTGTGTAACTTTGCCAATACTTATCAAATCGCCATGAAATGAACATATTCGTGACCGGAAAAATCTGTAGAGAAATATGGCCATCTCACATTTTGCCGCCATTGTGTTTTAGAAAAATATTTTGCAGTAACAATGGTGTAACTTTATAATTTTCGAACGATTTTGCCTCAAACTATACATCTTCAATCCACATCGAGGCTTGTGAATGGTCCAAATTGCAAGTTGATCGGACTTTTCGCTTGACCGTTATCGACCGACATATTTAAAAAAAAAAAAAAAACGAAGTGCCATAATGGTCTAAGGAGACGCTCGCTTCGCTCGCTTGATAAACTGTAGATTTGATTCGGGGGTATGCACGATTTAAAACCGTAACATCTCGGAATTATTCAATATAAGTTCTTTATTTGTCAGAATGAGCTGAAGCTCTTTACATTGACAGATTACACTAGAATAAACTGAACTAGACTAAACTAAACTAATCTAAACTAAACTAAACTAAACTAAACCAAAAAAACAATGCCAAGTCACGCTTACATTTTGACTTAATTGTAGGTTATAATTATTGATTTTGATGGTATATAGTTTTAAAAATAATGTTATAATATACAATTGGTGTACACAGATAATTATAGCTCTCAAATGTAATTGTACAATTCTACTGAGCACCAATTCAGTTTTCCTCTCAATTTTCAAACTGTATCCATTGTAGCAGGTTCTGCCCCATTTATCTCCACACTTACTTTATTATCACCCCAGCCCTCGGGCTTATGCGTTCTTACCTCTATTTCTTCATCTGCGCTCCAGAGGGACCAGCCCGGGAGAGCGTTCCAGCAAAGTTTAATGTTTAACTATTGCATGTAGTAAGTAAGTAAGTACATTTTGATGTAATGTATGAACTTTACTATTATCTACTATTACCTCCATTTAGAGGTGAATAAGTGAATACAACAAAAATAGTACATATAAGGCTGTTATAATATTAATGATACTAAAATATATAATAAATAATATAACAATATGGAAATCATGTATAGAACCATACTAATAATAAAACTACCAATTTATACAATACATAAAACGCAAAACAATAATACTTATAATAAAACCTACACTACAATCTAACTTGTAGATTCTCACTTAATGACAGTTATGAAGTAATGACTTCTAAATTTATTATGTTTCATCAAATCATGTTACTTGAAGCAGTTGCCCCGATCATATTGCAGCAGAATGTTATTAGTTACTTTTTTAAAGAGATTTTGACTTAAGCATTTAGCAGACAGAGTAAGATTATTGTATAGGATAAACCCCTGGGCCGGTAATCACAAGAGGTCATAAGTCTTTTACTGGTCTTAACTCTTAAGACCGGCCTATAACTTTGGACCTCCTGTAAAACCAGACCCAGGTCAGATGAAGGGAAGGAACAATAGGACTCATGAGCATTGCAATAATGTTTTAAAGTCTGTTTTCAGATATATTCCTGGATTCACAAGAGGCATGCGCTCAGTGGGACTGAAGTAATGGTGCAGATATTGACAGATAGACGTGAGTCAGATAGGAGCCGCCTTAGCGTATGGTCTGTGGCCCGAGCATGCACTCAGAGGGACTGAAGTAATGGTGCAGATATTGACAGATAGACGTGAGTCAGATGGGCGCCGCCTTAGCGTATGGTCTGTGGCCCGAGCATGCACTCAGTGGGACTGAAGTAATGGTGCAGATATTGACAGATAGACGTGAGTCAGATGGGCGCCGTCTTAGCGTATGGTCTGTGGCCCGAGCATGCACTCAGAGGGACTGAAGTAATGGTGCAGATATTGACAGATAGACGTGAGTCTGATGGGCGCCGCCTTAGCGTATGGTCTGTGGCCCCAGCATGCACTCAGTGGGACTGAAGTAATGGTGCAGATATTGACAGATAGACGTGAGTCAGATGGGCGCCGTCTTAGCGTATGGTCTGTGGCCCGAGCATGCACTCAGAGGGACTGAAGTAATGGTGCAGATATTGACAGATAGACGTGAGTCAGATGGGTGCCGTCTTAGCGTATGGTCTGTGGCCCGAGCATGCACTCAGAGGGACTGAAGTAATGGTGCAGATATTGACAGATAGACGTGAGTCAGATGGGCGCCGTCTTAGCGTATGGTCTGTGGCCCGAGCATGCACTCAGTGGGACTGAAGTAATGGTGCAGATATTGACAGATAGACGTGAGTCAGATGGGCGCCGTCTTAGCGTATGGTCTGTGGCCCGAGCATGCACTCAGTGGGACTGAAGAAATGGTGCAGATATTGACAGATAGACGTGAGTCAGATGGGCGCTGCCTTAGCGTATGGTCTGTGGCCCGAGCATGCACTCAGTGGGACTGAAGTAATGGTACAGATATTGACAGATAGACGTGAGTCAGAAGGGCGCCGTCTTAGCGTATGGTCTGTGGCCCGAGCATGCACTCAGTGGGACTGAAGTAATGGTGCAGATATTGACAGATAGACGTGAGTCAGATGGGCGCCGCCTTAGCGTATGGTCTGTGGCCCGAGCATGCACTCAGAGGGACTGAAGTAATGGTACAGATATTGACAGATAGACGTGAGTCTGATGGGCGCCGTCTTAGCGTATGGTCTGTGGCCCGAGCATGCACTCAGTGGGACTGAAGAAATGGTGCAGATATTGACAGATAGACGTGAGTCAGATGAGCGCCGTCTTAGCGTATGGTCTGTGGCCCCAGCATGCACTCAGAGGGACTGAAGTAATGGTGCAGATATTGACAGATGGACGTGAGTCAGATGGGCGCCGCCTTAGCGTATGGTCTGTGGCCCCAGCATGCACTCAGTGGGACTGAAGTAATCGTACAGATATTGACAGATAGACGTGAGTCAGATGGGCACCGTCTTAGCGTATGGTCTGTGGCCCGAGCATGCACTCAGTGGGACTGAAGAAATGGTGCAGATATTGACAGATAGACGTGAGTCAGATGAGCGCCGTCTTAGCGTATGGTCTGTGGCCCCAGCATGCACTCAGAGGGACTGAAGTAATGGTGCAGATATTGACAGATAGACGTGAGTCAGATGGGCGCCGTCTTAGCGTATGGTCTGTGGCCCGAGCATGCACTCAGTGGGACTGAAGTAATGGTGCAGATATTGACAGATAGACGTGAGTCAGATGGGCGCCGTCTTAGCGTATGGTCTGTGGCCCGAGCATGCACTCAGTGGGACTGAAGTAATGGTGCAGATATTGAAAGATAGACGTGAGTCAGATGGGCGCCGCCTTAGCGTATGGTCTGTGGCCCGAGCATGCACTCAGTGGGACTGAAGTAATGGTGCAGATATTGACAGATAGACGTGAGTCAGAAAAGCGCCGCCTTAGCGTATGGTCTGTGGCCCGAGCATGCACTCAGAGGGACTGAAGTAATGGTGCAGATATTGACAGATAGACGTGAGTCAGATGGGCGCCGTCTTAGCGTATGGTCTGTGGCCCCAGCATGCACTCAGAGGCACTGAAGTAATGGTACAGATATTGACAGATAGACGTGAGTCAGATGGGCGCCGTCTTAGCGTATGGTCTGTGGCCCCAGCATCACTCAGTAGGACTGAAGTAATGGTGCAGATATTGACAGATAGACGTGAGTTATTGGCGCCGCCTTGGCGTATGGTCTGTGGCCCGAGCATGCACTCAGTGGGACTGAAGTAATGGTGCAGATATTGACACATAGACGTGAGTCAGATGGGCGCCGCCTATGCGTATGGTCTGTGGCCCGAGCATGCACTCAGAGGGACTGAAGTAATGGTGCAGATATTGACACATAGACGTGAGTTAGATGGGCGCCGTCTTAGCGTATGGTCTGTGGCCCCAGCATGCGCTCAGTGGGACTGAAGTAATGGTGCAGATATTGACAGATAGACGTGAGTCAGATGGGCCCTGTCTTAGCGTATGGTCTGTGGCCCCAGCATGCACTCAGAGGGACTGAAGTAATGGTGCAGATATTGACAGATAGACGTGAGTCAGATGGGCGCCGTCTTAGCGTATGGTCTGTGGCCCCAGCATGCACTCAGAGGGACTGAAGTAATGGTGCAGATATTGACAGATAGACGTGAGTCAGATGGGCGCCGTCTTAGCGTATGGTCTGTGGCCCGAGCATGCACTCAGAGGGACTGAAGTAATGGTGCAGATATTGACACATAGACGTGAGTCAGATGGGCGCCGTCTTAGCGTATGGTCTGTGGCCCCAGCATGCACTCAGAGGGACTGAAGTAATGGTGCAGATATTGACAGATAGACGTGAGTCAGATGGGCGCCGTCTTAGCGTATGGTCTGTGGCCCGAGCATGCACTCAGAGGGACTGAAGTAATGGTGCAGATATTGACAGATAGACGTGAGTCAGATGGGCGCCGCCTTAGCGTATGGTCTGTGGCCCCAGCATGCACTCAGAGGGACTGAAGTAATGGTGCTGATATTGACAGATAGACGTGAGTCAGATGGGCGCCGCCTTAGCGTATGGTCTGTGGCCCCAGCATGCACTCAGAGGCACTGAAGTAATGGTACAGATATTGACAGATAGACGTGAGTCAGATGGGCGCCGTCTTAGCGTATGGTCTGTGGCCCCAGCATCACTCAGTAGGACTGAAGTAATGGTGCAGATATTGACAGATAGACGTGAGTAATTGGCGCCGCCTTGGCGTATGGTCTGTGGCCCGAGCATGCACTCAGTGGGACTGAAGTAATGGTGCAGATATTGACAGATAGACGTGAGTCAGATGGGCGCCGTCTTAGCGTATGGTCTGTGGCCCGAGCATGCACTCAGAGGGACTGAAGTAATGGTGCAGATATTGACACATAGACGTGAGTCAGATGGGCGCCGCCTTAGCGTATGGTCTGTGGCCCGAGCATGCACTCAGTGGGACTGAAGTAATGGTGCAGATATTGACACATAGACGTGAGTTAGATGGGCGCCGTCTTAGCGTATGGTCTGTGGCCCCAGCATGCACTCAGAGGGACTGAAGTAATGGTGCAGATATTGACAGATAGACGTGAGTCAGATGGGCGCCGCCTTAGCGTATGGTCTGTGGCCCCAGCATGCACTCAGTGGGACTGAAGTAATGGTGCAGATATTGACAGATAGACGTGAGTCAGATGGGCGCCGCCTTAGCGTATGGTCTGTGGCCCGAGCATGCACTCAGTGGGACTGAAGAAATGGTGCAGATATTGACAGATAGACGTGAGTCAGATGGGCGCCGTCTTAGCGTATGGTCTGTGGCCCCAGCATGCACTCAGTGGGACTGAAGTAATGGTGCAGATATTGACAGATAGACGTGAGTCAGATGGGCGCCGTCTTAGCGTATGGTCTGTGGCCCCAGCATGCACTCAGTGGGACTGAAGTAATGGTGCAGATATTGACAGATAGACGTGAGTCAGATAGGCGCCGCCTTAGCGTATGGTCTGTGGCCCCAGCATGCACTCAGAGGGACTGAAGTAATGGTGCAGATATTGACAGATAGACGTGAGTCAGATGGGCGCCGTCTTAGCGTATGGTCTGTGGCCCGAGCATGCACTCAGTGGGACTGAAGTAATGGTGCAGATATTGACAGATAGACGTGAGTCAGATGGGCGCCGTCTTAGCGTATGGTCTGTGGCCCCAGCATGCACTCAGTGGGACTGAAGTAATGGTGCAGATATTGACAGATAGACGTGAGTCAGATGGGCGCCGCCTTAGCGTATGGTCTGTGGCCCGAGCATGCACTCAGAGGGACTGAAGTAATGGTGCAGATATTCACAGATAGACGTGAGTCAGATGGGCGCCGCCTTAGCGTATGGTCTGTGGCCCGAGCATGCACTCAGAGGGACTGAAGTAATGGTGCAGATATTGACACATAGACGTGAGTTAGATGGGCGCCGTCTTAGCGTATGGTCTGTGGCCCGAGCATGCACTCAGTGGGACTGAAGTAATGGTGCAGATATTGACAGATAGACGTGAGTCAGATAGGCGCCGTCTTAGCGTATGGTCTGTGGCCCGAGCATGCACTCAGTGGGACTGAAGTAATGGTGCAGATATTGACAGATAGACGTGAGTCAGATGGGCGCCGTCTTAGCGTATGGTCTGTGGCCCGAGCATGCACTCAGAGGGACTGAAGTAATGGTGCAGATATTGACAGATAGACGTGAGTCAGATGGGCGCCGTCTTAGCGTATGGTCTGTGGCCCCAGCATGCACTCAGTGGGACTGAAGTAATGGTGCAGATATTGACAGATAGACGTGAGTCAGATGGGCGCCGTCTTAGCGTATGGTCTGTGGCCCGAGCATGCACTCAGAGGGACTGAAGTAATGGTGCAGATATTGACAGATAGACGTGAGTCAGATGGGCGCCGTCTTAGCGTATGGTCTGTGGCCCGAGCATGCACTCAGAGGGACTGAAGTAATGGTGCAGATATTGACAGATAGACGTGAGTCAGATGGGCGCCGTCTTAGCGTATGGTCTGTGGCCCCAGCATGCACTCAGAGGCACTGAAGTAATGGTACAGATATTGACAGATAGACGTGAGTCAGATGGGCGCCGTCTTAGCGTATGGTCTGTGGCCCCAGCATCACTCAGTAGGACTGAAGTAATGGTGCAGATATTGACAGATAGACGTGAGTCATTGGCGCCGCCTTGGCGTATGGTCTGTGGCCCGAGCATGCACTCAGTGGGACTGAAGTAATGGTGCAGATATTGACACATAGACGTGAGTCAGATGGGCGCCGCCTATGCGTATGGTCTGTGGCCCGAGCATGCACTCAGAGGGACTGAAGTAATGGTGCAGATATTGATACATAGACGTGAGTTAGATGGGCGCCGTCTTAGCGTATGGTCTGTGGCCCCAGCATGCGCTCAGTGGGACTGAAGTAATGGTGCAGATATTGACAGATAGACGTGAGTCAGATGGGCCCTGTCTTAGCGTATGGTCTGTGGCCCCAGCATGCACTCAGAGGGACTGAAGTAATGGTGCAGATATTGACAGATAGACGTGAGTCAGATGGGCGCCGTCTTAGCGTATGGTCTGTGGCCCCAGCATGCACTCAGAGGGACTGAAGTAATGGTGCAGATATTGACAGATAGACGTGAGTCAGATGGGCGCCGTCTTAGCGTATGGTCTGTGGCCCGAGCATGCACTCAGAGGGACTGAAGTAATGGTGCAGATATTGACACATAGACGTGAGTCCGATGGGCGCCGTCTTAGCGTATGGTCTGTGGCCCCAGCATGCACTCAGAGGGACTGAAGTAATGGTGCAGATATTGACAGATAGACGTGAGTCAGATGGGCGCCGTCTTAGCGTATGGTCTGTGGCCCGAGCATGCACTCAGAGGGACTGAAGTAATGGTGCAGATATTGACAGATAGACGTGAGTCAGATGGGCGCCGCCTTAGCGTATGGTCTGTGGCCCCAGCATGCACTCAGAGGGACTGAAGTAATGGTGCAGATATTGACAGATAGACGTGAGTCAGATGGGCGCCGCCTTAGCGTATGGTCTGTGGCCCCAGCATGCACTCAGAGGCACTGAAGTAATGGTACAGATATTGACAGATAGACGTGAGTCAGATGGGCGCCGTCTTAGCGTATGGTCTGTGGCCCCAGCATCACTCAGTAGGACTGAAGTAATGGTGCAGATATTGACAGATAGACGTGAGTCATTGGCGCCGCCTTGGCGTATGGTCTGTGGCCCGAGCATGCACTCAGTGGGACTGAAATAATGGTGCAGATATTGACACATAGACGTGAGTCAGATGGGCGCCGCCTTAGCGTATGGTCTGTGGCCCGAGCATGCACTCAGTGGGACTGAAGTAATGGTGCAGATATTGACACATAGACGTGAGTCAGATGGGCGCCGCCTTAGCGTATGGTCTGTGGCCCGAGCATGCACTCAGTGGGACTGAAGTAATGGTGCAGATATTGACACATAGACGTGAGTCAGATGGGTGCCGTCTTAGCGTATGGTCTGTGGCCCGAGCATGCACTCAGAGGGACTGAAGTAATGGTGCAGATATTGACACATAGACGTGAGTCAGATGGGCGCCGCCTTAGCGTATGGTCTGTGGCCCGAGCATGCACTCAGTGGGACTGAAGTAATGGTGCAGATATTGACACATAGACGTGAGTAAGATGGGCGCCGTCTTAGCGTATGGTCTGTGGCCCCAGCATGCACTCAGAGGGACTGAAGTAATGGTGCAGATATTGACAGATAGATGTGAGTCAGATGGGCGCCGCCTTAGCGTATGGTCTGTGGCCCCAGCATGCACTCAGTGGGACTGAAGTAATGGTGCAGATATTGACAGATAGACGTGAGTCAGATGGGCGCCGCCTTAGCGTATGGTCTGTGGCCCGAGCATGCACTCAGTGGGACTGAAGAAATGGTGCAGATATTGACAGATAGACGTGAGTCAGATGGGCGCCGTCTTAGCGTATGGTCTGTGGCCCCAGCATGCACTCAGTGGGACTGAAGTAATGGTGCAGATATTGACAGATAGACGTGAGTCAGATGGGCGCCGTCTTAGCGTATGGTCTGTGGCCCCAGCATGCACTCAGTGGGACTGAAGTAATGGTGCAGATATTGACAGATAGACGTGAGTCAGATAGGCGCCGCCTTAGCGTATGGTCTGTGGCCCCAGCATGCACTCAGAGGGACTGAAGTAATGGTGCAGATATTGACAGATAGACGTGAGTCAGATGGGCGCCGTCTTAGCGTATGGTCTGTGGCCCGAGCATGCACTCAGTGGGACTGAAGTAATGGTGCAGATATTGACAGATAGACGTGAGTCAGATGGGCGCCGTCTTAGCGTATGGTCTGTGGCCCCAGCATGCACTCAGTGGGACTGAAGTAATGGTGCAGATATTGACAGATAGACGTGAGTCAGATGGGCGCCGCCTTAGCGTATGGTCTGTGGCCCGAGCATGCACTCAGAGGGACTGAAGTAATGGTGCAGATATTCACAGATAGACGTGAGTCAGATGGGCGCCGCCTTAGCGTATGGTCTGTGGCCCGAGCATGCACTCAGAGGGACTGAAGTAATGGTGCAGATATTGACACATAGACGTGAGTTAGATGGGCGCCGTCTTAGCGTATGGTCTGTGGCCCGAGCATGCACTCAGTGGGACTGAAGTAATGGTGCAGATATTGACAGATAGACGTGAGTCAGATGGGCGCCGTCTTAGCGTATGGTCTGTGGCCCGAGCATGCACTCAGAGGGACTGAAGTAATGGTGCAGATATTGACAGATAGACGTGAGTCAGATGGGCGCCGTCTTAGCGTATGGTCTGTGGCCCCAGCATGCACTCAGAGGGACTGAAGTAATGGTGCAGATATTGACAGATAGACGTGAGTCAGATGGGCGCCGTCTTAGCGTATGGTCTGTGGCCCCAGCATGCACTCAGAGGGACTGAAGTAATGGTGCAGATATTGACAGATAGACGTGAGTCAGATGGGCGCCGTCTTAGCGTATGGTCTGTGGCCCGAGCATGCACTCAGTGGGACTGAAGTAATGGTGCAGATATTGACAGATAGACGTGAGTCAGATGGGCGCCGCCTTAGCGTATGGTCTGTGGCCCGAGCATGCACTCAGAGGGACTGAAGTAATGGTGCAGATATTGACAGATAGACGTGAGTCAGATGGGCGCCGTCTTAGCGTATGGTCTGTGGCCCCAGCATGCACTCAGTGGGGCTGAAGTAATGGTGCAGATATTGACAGATAGACGTGAGTCAGATGGGCGCCGTCTTAGCGTATGGTCTGTGGCCCGAGCGTGCACTCAGTGGGACTGAAGTAATGGTGCAGATATTGACAGATAGACGTGAGTCAGATGGGCGCCGCCTTAGCGTATAGTCTGTGGCCCGAGCATGCACTCAGTGGGACTGAAGTAATGGTACAGATATTGACAGATAGACGTGAGTCAGATGGGCACCGTCTTAGCGTATGGTCTGTGGCCCCAGCATGCACTCAGAGGGACTGAAGTAATGGTGCAGATATTGACAGATAGACGTGAGTCAGATGGGAGCCGTCTTAGCGTATGGTCTGTGGCCCGAGCATGCACTCAGTGGGACTGAAGTAATGGTGCAGATATTGACAGATAGACGTGAGTCAGATGGGCGCCGTCTTAGCGTATGGTCTGTGGCCCCAGCATGCACTCAGAGGGACTGAAGTAATGGTGCAGATATTGACAGATAGACGTGAGTCAGATGGGCGCCGCCTTAGCGTATGGTCTGTGGCCCCAGCATGCACTCAGAGGGACTGAAGTAATGGTGCAGATATTGACAGATAGACGTGAGTCAGATGGGCGCCGCCTTAGCGTATGGTCTGTGGCCCGAGCATGCACTCAGAGGGACTGAAGTAATGGTGCAGATATTGACAGATAGACGTGAGTCAGATGGGCGCCGCCTTAGCGTATGGTCTGTGGCCCCAGCATGCACTCAGAGGGACTGAAGTAATGGTGCAGATATTGACAGATAGACGTGAGTCAGATGGGCGCCGCCTTAGCGTATGGTCTGTGGCCCGAGCATGCACTCAGTGGGACTGAAGTAATGGTGCAGATATTGACAGATAGACGTGAGTCAGATGGGCGCCGTCTTAGCGTATGGTCTGTGGCCCGAGCATGCACTCAGTGGGACTGAAGTAATGGTGCAGATATTGACAGATAGACGTGAGTCAGATGGGCGCCGCCTTAGCGTATAGTCTGTGGCCCGAGCATGCACTCAGTGGGACTGAAGAAATGGTACAGATATTGACAGATAGACGTGAGTCAGAAGGGCGCCGTCTTAGCGTATGGTCTGTGGCCCGAGCATGCACTCAGTGGGACTGAAGAAATGGTGCAGATATTGACAGATAGACGTGAGTCAGATGGGCGCCGTCTTAGCGTATGGTCTGTGGCCCCAGCATGCACTCAGTGGGACTGAAGAAATGGTACAGATATTGACAGATAGACGTGAGTCAGATGGGAGCCGTCTTAGCGTATGGTCTGTGGCCCCAGCATGCACTCAGTGGGACTGAAGTAATGGTGCAGATATTGACAGATAGACGTGAGTCTGATGGGCGCCGTCTTAGCGTATGGTCTGTGGCCCCAGCATGCACTCAGAGGGACTGAAGTAATGGTGCAGATATTGACAGATAGACGTGAGTCAGATGGGCGCCGTCTTAGCGTATGGTCTGTGGCCCGAGCATGCACTCAGTGGGACTGAAGTAATGGTGCAGATATTGACAGATAGACGTGAGTCTGAAATTTGAATCAGAAAAAATCTGAATCTGAACTTTCCTTTCAATGCGTTAGAAATGTGGATAGAATAGAGTTTTGTTGTACTCGTAGAATGCTTGACTCCCATGTACATTCGGTGTGCACTTGTTGAGCCTCACTGGGCATTCGCATATTAATTGGTATAAATTTTGGGTTGTTATGAAAGAAAATGTATTATAGAGTACAGATATTTTAAGTTTGATATAGTGTTTAAGCTCCATCCCCTAGTTTATGTGCCCAGTGCCCATCATACAATTTTTGACTGATTATAAAAATTATAATATTAAGTTAAACAATATGACATAATTGTTGGGTTGTCACTTGGATGTGTAATAATAATAATAATTTTTGTAGGAATACCCGTTCTAGGGTGCACACCAGCTTTACCTGATGTGCCCCTCTTCAGGTGACTAACTAGGTTATTAGGGTGTTTGGATAGTTGGGAAGGATTGTCCGAGGGCTGTTAGTATGACTCAATCCCAGCATTCGCCTTTACGACTGAGGAAAACCTCGGAAAAAACCTTTAGTCAGGACTGCCGGTGGCCGGAATCGAACCGGTGACCTCCCGAATTAGAGTCTCGCGTCTTACCGCTGAGCCACCTCTATCGGTCTTGGATGTGTGGTCACATAGCGATGGAGGGAGAAGCAGGGGACCGTCAAACTAACAAAATCTGAAGTCTAGATAATAGATATTGTAACATAGGGATACATTTATATCAACCTTTAGCTAGGTTTAGCAGAGGTGAGAGTCAAACAAGCTACCTTCCGAGTCTCGTGTGAGCAACGAACCACTTATTTCGCTAAAAATTGATTCAGAGAATTTGTAATAACGGCAAGTGAAACTAATACAAGTGATGCAACTGTTCAGGTATCGTAAGTGGGGCCGGGGGCTACATGGTCAACTCGCCTGCCTAATGTTATGAGGACACCACCTGTAAACTAAGGGCGCAATTATCTGCTGCCTGAATGCCTAATTATTTCGCTTTTTCCTGAATATTGAACAGTGTCCATGATTGTTTGTATCCGACATTCGCTGTAAGCTCTTTACAAAGACTGCATGCGTCTCGTCTCGTCAGTTTTAAATTCAACCCAAAAGGGGCCGGAGCCATTAATTCTATTAAAAATCTACATCAACTAGAAACTCTTCGCTTCAAGAATACTCATGAGACAGAAACAACTTCAGCCGAACATATTTCTTGTTCGATTCCAGAAAAGGTTTCCACAATTATGTTAGTTGGTGTGTATATTTTTTTTATTAAGTTAATAATGATTGAATGTAGAGCAGAAGTAACTAGGTACTCAGCGGCAGGAAACGCCCTTAAACGTCTTGTAAAAGCTGACTTATTAATTACTACAAGTTTTGATAGGCAGGTCGTTAAAAAATATGTATTTATGTGGGTCTATAAAAGCATCATCAATTTAATTGAATACGAGCCTCCCATGCAAGCAATTGGCTTATTAACTAAATAACATTTCTAGTTCAGAAAATGTATACAACGTGTGATCTGCGCAACCTTGTGGCTTGGCCATGAACCTAATTAATGTAGGAAGATCAAAACTATGCCGACTCCCAATCTATCTGAAAATATTGATTATCGCGTTTAGATTCGGCTATGAGTGATTCGCATGTCCCGGACATTTACGGCGATCTCCAAAAGAATCTGGCGTCCATTAATATGTGTCTGTCGCAAAGACTGATAGTTGCAGGGCTTTGCCACAGCGGGGCGCCGCAGTCGGGCCCATGAGCCGAGTGCAAGGACCAAGCATGGACGTAGACATGTATCAGCAGACAGCATATTTCGTATTCCCAAGGAATAATAGCAAAAGAAGAACAATTTCTAGAACATACGAACATAACAGTAGAATCGTTTTTCTTTGTACATAATTTAATTTCAAACAAATGTATTTTGTTGTTAAGTTGATAAGACAATGTGTTATTTAACTCGTGGGTTGATTCTTGTCTTATGATAGATTTTTATCTACCTAGGCTGTACAGAAACTATTTCCAATCGTAACTTTGGTTTAATCTCACCCACTCCCCAGCTGAAGTAACATGAATCATTCGATATAACAAAACAAATTAATATTTAAATTGAATACTCTTCCGTAATAAGCCACGAAGCATTCGATAACATCAGGAAGAAATCTAAAATTAGTATATTGAAAGGCAGCCCTACGCTGTGCCACTCGAAAGAAATGCGTGGCTATGTCGATACGATATTACTTTAGTGGGAAGTGTTTTTAGATGAACCCGTTTTCCATGGTCGACTTCCTTACAGAATAGAATAAGTACCCTGGATAGTGGTGATCCTATAATGAGCCAGTATCGTATACCTCAAGCCTGGTCGACTTCCTCACAGAATAGAATAAGTACCCTGGATAGTGGTGATCCTATAATGAGCCAGTATCGTATACCTCAAGCCTGGTCGACTTCCTCACAGAATAGAATCAGTACCCGGGATAGTGGTGAACCTATAATGAACCAGTATCGTATACCTCAAGCCTGGTCGACTTCCTCACAGAATAGAATCAGTACCCTGGATAGTGGTGATCCTATAATGAGCCAGTATCGTATACCTCAAGCCTGGTCGACTTCCTTACAGAATAGAATAAGTACCCTGGATAGTGGTGATCCTATAATGAGCCAGTATCGTATACCTCAAGCCTGGTCGACTTCCTTACAGAATAGAATAAGTACCCTGGATAGTGGTGATCCTATAATGAGCCAGTATCGTATACCTCAAGCCTGGTCGACTTCTTCACAGAATAGAATCAGTACCCTGGATAGTGGTGATCCTATAATGAACCAGTATCGTATACCTCAAGCCTGGTCGACTTCCTATAGAATCAGTACCCTGGATAGTGGTGATCCTATAATGAGCCAGTATCGTATACCTCAAGCCTGGTCGACTTCCTCACAGAATAGAATCAGTACCCTGGATAGTGGTGATCCTATAATGAGCCAGTATCGTATACCTCAAGCCTGGTCGACTTCCTCACAGAATAGAATCAGTACCCTGGATAGTGGTGATCCTATAATGAGCCAGTATCGTATACCTCAAGCCTGGTCGACTTCCTCACAGAATAGAATCAGTACCCTGGATAGTGGTGATCCTATAATGAACCAGTATCGTATACCTCAAGCGTGGTCGACTTCCTCACAGTACCTGGATAGTGGTGATCCTATAATGAACCAGTATCGTATACCTCAAGCCTGGTCGACTTCCTCACAGAATAGAATCAGTACCCTGGATAGTGATGATCCTATAATGAGCCAGTATCGTATACCTCAAGCCTGGTCGACTTCCTCACAGAATAGAATCTGTACCCTGGATAGTGATGATCCTATAATGAACCAGTATCATACACGGATACCCCAAACCTGGAAGTATTCCGGAGTTCCTTTGAGCAAGTTTCCTAACAGCAACACACAATGCCTTGTTTTTGAGTATTATATTTTGAATTATAGAACGATGCTTATCTTCAAAACTCTCTGTTTGGACGGTGACTCTATCAGCTGATGAGGATGGTTGGGATCTCTTGTGCAGAGGTTCTCACTTTAGATTCCACGATCTTCTCGATGCCGAGAAATATTTGGGGACCCCACCATTTAAAATCTATACTAATTGTAATGGTCTTCACGCAGAGATTAATTGGCGATTAAGAACACAAAAGGGTAATAGTATAAAAACACAAAAGCTAAAAACATAATAGACAATTGTCTTTGAGTAGCTCCTTTTTTGAAACTCGTTACGTATTGACGCGACCCGTCATGGAGCTGCCCCTTCTC
The DNA here is from genome assembly GCA_945910005.1 of Isoperla grammatica. Taxonomy (NCBI): domain Eukaryota; kingdom Metazoa; phylum Arthropoda; class Insecta; order Plecoptera; family Perlodidae; genus Isoperla; species Isoperla grammatica. The sequence continues at coordinate 85,049,106 of OX246737.1, forward strand.
GACTCACGGCTTGAGAACCATTGCTGTAAGGGCTGAACCTCTGTAATTACTGTGCTGAAGATCCCAAGCTCGGGCCAGTCACCCACAATTTGCTGTAGCTATATAGTCTATTTTGCATTAATAATCTTAACGTACACAATACTTCGTTCATAAATCAATTCTACTGACAAACAATTACAGCTTTTACGATGGTTTGAATCCAATTACGTAGAGCTCGTTTTTACCCAAATTACATCTACCTTTCACACAATTCGCATCCACCCTTTAGCTATAGCACAGTATTGTGTTTCAACTTGGTTTTAAGCTGCTTTTATCACTGCCATGTTAAATGAAATCGGGGCTTTGATCCAAGCGTCACCCCTCAGCAGCAAACTCTTCATACTAACAACAGTAACTGTCGTTACATATTATACAATATAAAACTATTAGCCAAATTTATGAAATGAGATTGAAAAGATTGTGTTACTGGCCGTAACAGCCCAAAAACACAACAGGCCGAAGTTTTTAAACAGCATGTGATGTTTTTCAGAAGTCTTTCTGAAGTAAAGTGATAAATCTGTATACCATGACATCACATAACGGATAGAATGACAAGGAAAGAAATATAATAGGGAGGGACGATGGTTATAGTTTTTTGTATTTATATATACTTGCTTATTGCTTAACAAGTGTTATGTTAAATTAATTACGATGATGATGTGACAAGGATACCTGTCATATTCTAATATAGAAAATTGACATCTCAACTGACTGACTTTTTGTTATTATCATATTATTCATATAATGTTGAGGATTCTACCCGTTGAAACCTAGACTTCTTTGAGCAGTAAAGTAAGGTTTGCTGTTTGAGCTTGTACTAAGCCGCAAAGACATTCACCGCATGCATTTGTAATTTTGAACACAACGGTCATTATCAACAGGAACTCGTATTTGCTGCTGAAGCCGATGGTTTCCTATGTTGAGAGATTCAGTCAGTCTTTGATGGTTTGATTACATATTAGACACACAAGTCACACTTGAGGAAGATTTGACACAACTTGAAAATTCCATTATTGTGGGCGCAATTTCTTAATATACCTAGAACGAGTAAAGGGGTAAAGAGGTAGGGGGTAGGAAGTAGGGGGTAGGAAAGAGTGACAGCAAGTGTTTATACATTCCAATTCTATGGCACTCGTTATGTTTTATTTTTTTATGTCTTATGAGAGCGGTCGAACGCAGATTCCGATCAAGTAGAAATTTGGAGTATACGTATCCAAAAACATGTGGATCGAATGGCATGGCAAGATCGTTACCGTAATTTCATTATTGTAAGAGTTCCCTTAGTTTGTGTTGTTGTACACCACAGAAACAAATTGCAAACACGAAAACAAATTGTGGCAAAATGTGAGATAGGCGTATCAGTGGATGTCCGTCCCGTCACGAAATGTTATTTTAAACAATATGGTAGCTGTAGTAGAATTTACATTTCTGTTGATGTCAAAAAAATAAGTCACTACAAAAACGAAAAAAAGCTATGCAAATTTCCATAATCAATTCAATTGCCGTTATTAACGCGTACCCATACAGAGCGTTTCTCTAGTTTTTAAGCGAGCGAAGCGAGCGTTTCCACGAGACTCTTATGGCACTTCGTTCTGTTTTTTTTTGTTTGTTTTTGTTTTTTTTTGTTTTTATGTCTGTCGATAGCGGTCGAACGGAAAGTCCGATCAACTTGAAATTTGGACCATCCACAAGCCTCGATGTGGATTGAAGGTGTATAGTTTTGAGGCAAAATCGTTTGAAAAGTTACAAAGTTACACCATAGTTACTGCAAAATATTTTTCTGAAACAAAATGGCGGCAAAATGTGAGATAGCCAGATTTTTCTACAGATTTTTTAAATCACGAATATGTTAATGTAATGGCGATCTGATAAATATTGGCAAAGTTACACGAAAGTTACTCGAAAATATTTTTCTAAAACGCAGTAACGGCAAAATGTGAGGTGGCTATCTTATAGTAAATTTTTGTCCGGTCACAAATATACTAATGTAAACGCGATCCAATACGTATTAGAGGCCGAAATTACATTTCTATTGCTGTCAGTAAGTGTTAGTAACGGTGGCGGACCGTATTGAAAACATGACCACGAAAATTCTTAGCAACGCACATTGCACTGCATACAACAATGTCGGAAAGTATAATAGCCATGGAAAAAAGAGCAATTTTTGCAAGGCGCATTCTTGAATTGTTGTTAATTGTTGTTCGTATTAGCATTGAAAACTTTTCGCCAGAAAGTTCGTAGATATTGACGCGCTCGCTTATCAACGCGTGAAACAGAGCGTTTTCCTAGTATTAGAAATTCAGGTGGCTCAAAGATGAAATTAACTAAGGGCAGAATGCACAGTCGACTATGGATGGGATTTGAAGTTTGTTTTTCTTATGAGAAATAGCATGTAATAAAAAAACAATTCCATAGCAACAAATCATGTACTTAACTTGACAGCTGTTGTCTGTGCATATATGGACCTAAATTTTAGTTGAGAATTTTTAAGCGAGCGAAGCGAGCGTTTCCACGAGACTCTTATGGCACTTCGTTCTGTTTTTTTTTTTTTTTTTTTTTTTTTTGTACCGTACTAGACTCTAACGGCACTTCATTCTGTTTGTTTTTTTGTTTTTTTTTGTTTTTATGTCCGTCGATAGCGGTCGAACGGAAAGTCCGATCAACTTGAAATTTGGACCATCCACAAGCCTCGATGTGGATTGAAGGTGTATAGTTTTGAGGCAAAATCGTTTGAAAAGTTACAAAGTTACACCATAGTTACTGCAAAATATTTTTCTGAAACAAAATGGCGGCAAAATGTGAGATAGCCATATTTTTTTAAAGCTTTTTCCGGTGACGAATATGTTCATTTAATGGCTATTTGATCAATATTGGCAAAGTTACACAAAAGTTACTCGAAAATATATTTCTGAAACACAGTAACAGCAAAATGTGAGGTGGCTATCTTATAGTAAATTTTTGTCCGGTCACGAATTTACTAATGTTAACGCGATCTGATACATATAAAAGGCATAAATTACATTTCTATTGCTGTCAATAACTGTTAGTAACGGTGGCGGACCGCGGCGAAAACATGACAGCGAAAATTCTTAGCAACGCACATTGCACTGCATCCAACAATGTCGGGAAGTATAATAGCTATGGAAATTAGAAAAAATTTTGCAATGCGCATTCTTGAATTGTTGTTAATTGTTGTTTGTATTAGCATTGAAATCTTTTCGCCAGAAAGTTCGTAGATATTGACGCGCTCGCTTATCAACGCGTCAAACAGAGCGTTTTCCTAGTATTTTATTAAGCGAGCGAAGCGAGCGTTTCCACGAGACTCTTATGGCACTTCGTTCTGTTTTTTTTTTTTTTGTTTTGTTTTTTTTTTGTTTTTATGTCTGTCGATAGCGGTCGAACGGAAAGTCCGATCAACTTGAAATTTAAACCATCCACAAGCCTCGATGTGGATTGAAGGTGTATAGTTTTGAGGCAAAATCGTTTGAAAAGTTACAAAGTTACACCATAGTTACTGCAAAATATTTTTCTGAAACAAAATGGCGGCAAAATGTGAGATAGCCAGATTTTTCTACAGATTTTTTAAATCACGAATATGTTAATGTAATGGCGATCTGATAAATATTGGCAAAGTTACACGAAAGTTACTCGAAAATATTTTTCTAAAACGCAGTAACGGCAAAATGTGAGGTGGCTATCTTATAGTAAATTTTTGTCCGGACACAAATATATTAATGTAAACGCGATCCAATACGTATTAGAGGCAGAAATTACATTTCTATTGCTGTCAGTAAGTGTTAGTAACGGTGGCGGACCGTATTGAAAACATGACCACGAAAATTCTTAGCAACGCACATTGCACTGCATACAACAATGTCGGAAAGTATAATAGCCATGGAAATAAGAACAATTTTTGCAATGCGCATTCTTGAATTGTTGTTAATTGTTGTTCGTATTAGCATTGAAACCTTTTCGCCAGAAAGTTCGTAGATATTGACGCGCTCGCATATCAACGCGTCAAACAGAGCGTTTTCCTAGTCTATATAAACATAAATGCTTTTGTATTACAAACATAGCACGTACCTAATAACTTCACGAATAAAACACCAGAAATGTAACAACAAATCGACATTGAAAAATAAGCTAATATAATAAGAAAATAATAAGAGGGAGAGGGAGAGGGAGAGGGAGAGGGAGAGGGAGAGGGAGAGGGAGAGGGAGAGGGAGAGGGAGAGGGAGGGAGAAGGAGAGGGAGAGAGAATGCGCGCGTGTTTCTCAAGGAAACCTTCCGGTGCTTCTCTTGCGAGATGCTTGCGAACTGTCTTCATGTGTTGGACAAGTCAATTATTTAAGCCTAGGTTTGGGCTATAACTGTAGACTACACAATCAATGTATCATCGTTTCACACTAGGAGGTTCATCTGGTTCACTTTGTTGAGTTTTGGCCCCGAAATGAACTTGTGTGGTCGTAGGTACTATATTAGGATTTAATAGGACCGTAGCTAAAGACGAAAATGATAGTGTCTAGGAACCATTAAAACATTCTTCAAGTTTTAAAAATTCCTACAGATATTATTGACAGACATGAAAAACTATACGTTATACATGTGATGTGACAGTTAGTTTGGAATAACACAATCTTGCTTTTCACCGGAGGACAATAGCTTGGTAAAATATATGCAGATTATTTTCAAATTTGCATGTCTAAACCATTAACAGTGATTTATCTTGCGTCTATTCTGTAGCACCGACATCTTTAAATCTCTTGTGTTATCATCCATTTGCATTAATTTCCTAATGAATCGCTTAAATTACACAAGGAAAGCATTCTTGAAAAGAAACCAACTAACAAGTTTAAAAAGAACCTAAATTGTTACCCGTACAAAACTAATTGACATTCTGCAAAAACCTCGGTTTCTCGTCAAACGGCTTAACAATTTAACGAATCTGGGAGAATTTGGAATATTTTTTTTCCGATTGCTATTAAAAAAAATAGATTACAGAGAAAATACTGGCAAAAGATTTATTGGGGGGGGGGGGGGGGGGGGAATAGCAAGAAACACATCGCACAACAAGGTTTAACGTTTCCAAACACACGATGCAACTCAATTCCTGCCATTTGAAATGGTTGACTGTGGCTACCCTTTTTATTGAACACAAAATTTAATTAATTGATTGAGTGTCATTATTTAAATATTGCATTGTTCACGAATTTATGCGATACCTAAAAACAAGTATTATGGGTTTGATCTCTCTTGATAATATATTCCAAGTTCGCTGTGTTGATTACAATAAAATTACACGGTGATGGTGGCATTATTGCCATTGGATGTTTCAACCACGTAGAATCTGATTGAAATTAATGAGATGTTAATGATAATCTGGATGTGGAATACAAAACACGAACGGTATGACTTGCACCTGGCTTCTTGTCTGCTTGTGATTACGACAACAGCTAACTCTGAACTTCTCTCACACCTTCCGTTTTCACAAAACCCGTGGCAACCTGGGCGACTCCGAGTCAGAGGGTGTAATGAATACAGGGTAGCGAAGCAATCAAACCATTATTCAGCAAGATTTTTATCAGCATTCAACCTTCTATCCTGTACAGTAAGATACATAGGTATTTTCGTTAGTGAGTTATATAGACTCCCATATTTTATAGGAACGAGCTGACACTGTAATAACGTCCAACAGGTTGGGGAAGATATGTTATACTAGTGATGTGAAACAGGTGCAATTTCAGTTTGAATTATATAAGAAACCATACGGCAATGTTACATTTAATTCAAGTTTGAATAACATTCACACAAGTCATTCACTTTTCGTCTACTATTTACTCGCTATTGTAGCTTGATTACAATGGTAATGATAACGGGAACAATGCTGACAATATGAATGTGATTGTTCCGTGTTTTATTTATTAAACAGCCTGTAATTCATTATTACAACAACATTGACGACGACGACCTAAACAACAATGATATGGACAGTGACTTGTTACTAAGTAATTATTAACATAAATTACTAATTGCTCACATTTTCCTGTTTCTTAAAACTTTATAAAATATTGGTGTTTTCAAATAATAATGTAGTTAATACGAGGCTGACAAAATAATAATTCACTGTGTAATAAACTTATAATAATCTCCCTCTTAAAAAAGCCTGTATTTACGTTGTTGAAATCTTTAGCAAAATAGTTTTGTTTAGTAAATATATCTGGATGTGGATGATATTACTATCTTGCTAGCGCTATTATACCCCCGAAACCCCTCTACGCTGTGATTGGATCCATTTGGCCCAGAGTCAAATAACCGAAAATTTAATTTTGAACCTTTTCGAGATCGATCTAATGTATTATTCGTTTTGATGCTAGATTTGGAAGGTGTATCGTAACGTACGCTGTCTGCTGCCAGCAGGTATCTAGGCCTAGGAGTCTGCTTCTCTCTCTCTCTCTCTCTCTCTCTCTCTCTCTCTCTCTCTCTCTCTCTCTCGCTTTGTTCCGTAGAGGAACGCCTGAAGCCTCAAAGCAGAAACAAGCCTGCACGTAAAAAACTTGACCTCGTCTTGTTCCTTTTATAACAATCTATACGAAAACTCAAGCGTGGGCTGAAGTCTCGCTTTTCTCTGATCATCGGTCGTATTTTCAAGTTTTCCGTAACTTTTCATGTCTAGTATGATACACTTCTTGTAGGGACAGGGCAAGCGTTGACTGTTGCGCCGTTGAAAAGCCAAGAATGGTCCTCATCGGACGGTTTATATGACTGTAGTATACATCGAGTGGTCCAGCTTCTCATATCCCTTCAGGCATTTTTTGTGGTTGTGATCCGAATACCAATCAGACAACGTTGAGATTTCAGAGAAGGATATTATACTAGCAGGATCAAAAACATCCAAGGATTTAGTAGAGTTATGTAATGGCAAATGTTGGCTATCAATGACCATCAACCCTTGAATGTGTTTACAATTTACATGCATACTAGACAAGAGTCCTTTGTTTGGACCTATAACAATTAATCTTAGTCTTATCCAGGAATTGTAACTTCACTCATAAGATCCTGACATGAGTAGACAATGTAAACGTTTTACGTTACCTGAGGAGCTATTACAAAGATTGTGCACAAGAAAAATGCATTTTAAAATTGTAGAAGCGTCAGCATCTAAATGTTTATACAATTTACAAATAAATTGACTAAACCGGATACATGAAACATTTTCCACCAAACAATTCGATCAAAATGTTCAACCTTTAAAAAAAGTATTGAATGTGAGTAGGCCTACCGTAGATGTCTAAAATGAAAACAATGTGCGTGAGCGGAAACACTTGCTTGAAGCTTTCATAATTTTAAATGTGTGTTTCTCTTGCACTAGTGGAAGCTACAAACCATTCAAATGAAAGATAATAGCAGAACCGTAGGTGAAATATAAAAATAAAAATATGTACTAACTTTTTTTTAAAAATAATATTGTTGTGGAACAATTCACATGGGTATAATCCATGAACCGTGAAATTGTTGGAAAAGAAAACCCCAAAAAAGAATACTTCTTGAGTGCATCGTTACTATTCTCATCCAATAGATTACCTTTTTCTACACAGAAGATTATTCTTCCCATTGATTCTAGTTTTAGAGATGATATAAAAATAAACGTCCGTCACAACGTGTACACTTTACACGCGTACACGCGTTGTTGAAAGTCAACCATTAGCACACAAAACATTCTACACTGCGAAGACATTTCAATGGTCAGCTCTCAAGTTTTCACCCTTTTCCCTACTCTCCTTGTTTGAACGATAGCGAAGTAACACCGTCACGCACTTTTTCCCGTTAAGGGCGAGGCGATACCTAAAAAACGCGCGGCAACAGCCCTTCATTCCACTCACGATGATACAGCCACAATGCTCCATTACACCAGCAGTAAAAACGCAATTACATAAGAAACTTGCAACAAAATAAATTTGTACTCACATCACTATACACATACTTCCATGATTATTGAAATACTTTGGAACGATGAACTGATTAATTTTAAATGGTGTATTTTCTGATTAATAAACTAAATGTGTAAATATCATAATTATTTATAGTTACCTCAACATCTCACAATATACACAAACTAACTTCAAAATAATAGCAATCTTTCCAAGAAACGTTGCATATGTTTGAGCAGCATCATTACGCTAGTCAGGGGCGCCGGGTTTTTGGGGTACAAATTCCGAGGGGTGCTCAACGCGGAAAAGGGACGAAGCACGGGGGATTTGCGGAGAAAAATAATAGAGCCGCAGGCGAAAAAAGTTTTAACCCCGTTTTTACAGTGTGTCTGGTGCGTTCTAGAAAAAAAGTAGCGTGAATGCAATGCCAAAATAATGCATTTAAAATATATATATATACATATATTACACATAATAATCTTAATAATATATAACATACATATAATAATGCCAAACAAATATTATTTTAAACACTTTGATTGTATCCAAGATAAAAAAAGAAACGTAATCGTAAAAAATGTAAGTACCTCTTTGAAAAAATTGAGACCTCAAACAATAGGTATAATTTTTCCTTTAGTCAGGATATTTGGTAAGGAGCTGCGTACCCCTCCAAACAATCCTATGGGTGCATCAACCCCTGAGCACCCTCAAAGTCGGCGCCCATGATGCTAGTGAGATAGTTAAAGATGTTTCTCTCGAATGTAGATTATAAGGGTGATGATAGCAATGATAAAAGAGAGGAACAAGTTTTGTAACTTTTAAAGATAATGCATTTGTATGAATACCATCCAAAAGGGACAAATTAGATGTGCGTCATGTCATGCTATGATGTAGGCCTATATTAGGGTTATTCGATGGTTGTAAACGAAGCCAGGATTAGCGGAGGTGGAATCGAACACGTAACCACCGTAATTGTAGTATCTGACAGTCGACGATCAAACTCTACAGATGAGATTCGTTTTACTGTAATTTTATATATAATAAAATACATGGTTTGCTGCTAGGAATGAGGAATACAATATGCTTGAGTAGGTTGAACATTCTCTGTCCTGACATTATGCAGGTCATTTATGTTTATAGTTCGCGAGGAATTAAACACCAAAGAATTCAACTTCACTCGTGTCGTCCGTGACCACAGTAACTGGTTGTGCGCATATCTACGTCACACAGTCCCCGCTAAGCATCAGAATCACACTGTGATGAGGCGCTGAGAGAGCTGGACCTTATAGGTATTGTCGTCCGTGACCACAGTAACGGGTTGTGCGCATATCTACGTCACACAGTCCCCGCTAAGCATCAGAATCACACTGTGATGAGGCGCTGAGAGAGCTGGACCTCATAGGTATTGTCGTCCGTGACCACAGTAACTGGTTGTGCGCATATCTACGTCACACAGTCCCCGCTAAGCATTAGAATCATACTGTGATGAGGCGCTGAGAGAGCTAGACCTTATAAGTATTGTCGTCCGTGACCACAGTAACGGGTTGTGCGCATATCTACGTCACACAGTCCCCGCTAAGCATCAGAATCACACTGTGATGAGGCGCTGAGAGAGCTGGACCTCATAGGTATTGTCGTCCGTGACCACAGTAACTGGTTGTGCGCATATCTACGTCACACAGTCCCCGCTAAGCATTAGAATCATACTGTGATGAGGCGCTGAGAGAGCTAGACCTTATAGGTATTGTCGTCCGTGACCACAGTAACTGGTTGTGCGCATATCTACGTCACACAGTCCCCGCTAAGCATCAGAATCACACTGTGATGAGGCGCTGAGAGAGCTGGACCTCATAGGTATTGTCGTCCGTGACCACAGTAACTGGTTGTGCGCATATCTACGTCACACAGTCCCCGCTAAGCATTAGAATCATACTGTGATGAGGCGCTGAGAGAGCTAGACCTTATAGGTATTGTCGTCCGTGACCACAGTAACTGGTTGTGCGCATATCTACGTCACACAGTCCCCGCTAAGCATCAGGTTCATATTGTGATGAGGTGGTGAGAGAGCTAGACCTTATAGGTATTGTCGTCCGTGACCACAGTAACTGGTTGTGCGCATATCTACGTCACACAGTCCCCGCTAAGCATCAGAATCATACTGTGATGAGGTGGTGAGAGAGCTAGACCTTATAGGTATTGTCGTCCGTGACCACAGTAACTGGTTGTGCGCATATCTACGTCACACAGTCCCCGCTAAGCATTAGAATCACACTGTGATGAGGTGGTGAGAGAGCTAGACCTTATAGGTATTGTCGTCCGTGACCACAGTAACTGGTTGTGCGCATATCTACGTCACACAGTCCCCGCTAAGCATCAGAATCATACTGTGATGAGGTGGTGAGATAGCTAGACCTTATAGGTATTGTCGTCCGTGACCACAGTAACTGGTTGTGCGCATATCTACGTCACACAGTCCCCGCTAAGCATCAGAATCATACTGTGATGAGGTGGTGAGATAGCTAGACCTTATAGGTATTGTCGTCCGTGACCACAGTAACTGGTTGTGCGCATATCTACGTCACACAGTGCCCGCTAAGCATTAGAATCATACTGTGATGAGGCGCTGAGAGAGCTAGACCTTATAGGTATTGTCGTCCGTGACCACAGTAACGGGTTGTGCGCATATCTACGTCACACAGTGCCCGCTAAGCATCAGGTTCATATTGTGATGAGGTGGTGAGATAGCTAGACCTTATAGGTATTGTCGTCCGTGACCACAGTAACTGGTTGTGCGCATATCTACGTCACACAGTCCCCGCTAAGCATTAGAATCATACTGTGATGAGGCGCTGAGAGAGCTAGACCTTATAGGTATTGTCGTCCGTGACCACAGTAACTGGTTGTGCGCATATCTACGTCACACAGTCCCCGCTAAGCATCAGGTTCATATTGTGATGAGGTGGTGAGATAGCTAGACCTTATAGGTATTGTCGTCCGTGACCACAGTAACTGGTTGTGCGCATATCTACGTCACACAGTGCCCGCTAAGCATTAGAATCATACTGTGATGAGGCGGTGAGAGAGCTAGACCTTATAGGTATTGTCGTCCGTGACCACAGTAACTGGTTGTGCGCATATCTACGTCACACAGTGCCCGCTAAGCATCAGGTTCATATTGTGATGAGGTGGTGAGAGAGCTAGACCTTATAGGTATTGTCGTCCGTGACCACAGTAACTGGTTGTGCGCATATCTACGTCACACAGTCCCCGCTAAGCATTAGAATCATACTGTGATGAGGCGCTGAGAGAGCTAGACCTTATAGGTATTGTCGTCCGTGACCACAGTAACTGGTTGTGCGCATATCTACGTCACACAGTCCCCGCTAAGCATCAGGTTCATATTGTGATGAGGTGGTGAGATAGCTAGACCTTATAGGTATTGTCGTCCGTGACCACAGTAACTGGTTGTGCGCATATCTACGTCACACAGTCCTCGCTAAGCATCAGGTTCATACTGTAATGAGGCGGTGAGAGAGCTAGACCTTATAGGTATTGTCGTCCGTGACCACAGTAACGGGTTGTGCGCATATCTACGTCACACAGTCCCCGCTAAGCATCAGAATCACACTGTGATGAGGCGCTGAGAGAGCTAGACCTTATAGGTATTGTCGTCCGTGACCACAGTAACTGGTTGTGCGCATATCTACGTCACACAGTGCCCGCTAAGCATCAGGTTCATATTGTGATGAGGTGGTGAGATAGCTAGACCTTATAGGTATTGTCGTCCGTGACCACAGTAACTGGTTGTGCGCATATCTACGTCACACAGTCCCCGCTAAGCATCAGAATCACACTGTGATGAGGCGCTGAGAGAGCTAGACCTTATAGGTATTGTCGTCCGTGACCACAGTAACTGGTTGTGCGCATATCTACGTCACACAGTGCCCGCTAAGCATCAGGTTCATATTGTGATGAGGTGGTGAGATAGCTAGACCTTATAGGTATTGTCGTCCGTGACCACAGTAACTGGTTGTGCGCATATCTACGTCACACAGTGCCCGCTAAGCATCAGGTTCATATTGTGATGAGGTGGTGAGATAGCTAGACCTTATAGGTATTGTCGTCCGTGACCACAGTAACTGGTTGTGCGCATATCTACGTCACACAGTCCCCGCTAAGCATCAGAATCACACTGTGATGAGGCGCTGAGAAAGCTAGACCTTATAGGTATTGTCGTCCGTGACCACAGTAACTGGTTGTGCGCATATCTACGTCACACAGTGCCCGCTAAGCATCAGGATCATATTGTGATGAGGACGTGAGAGAGCTAGACCTTATAGGTATTGTCGTCCGTGACCACAGTAACTGGTTGTGCGCATATCTACGTCACACAGTGCCCGCTAAGCATCAGGTTCATATTGTGATGAGGTGGTGAGATAGCTAGACCTTATAGGTATTGTCGTCCGTGACCACAGTAACTGGTTGTGCGCATATCTACGTCACACAGTCCCCGCTAAGCATTAGAATCATACTGTGATGAGGCGGTGAGAGAGCTAGACCTTAAAGGTATTGTCGTCCGTGACCACAGTAACGGGTTGTGCGCATATATACGTCACTCAGTCCACCGCTAAGCATCAGGTTCATACTGTAATGAGGCGGTGAGAGAGCTAGACCTTATAGGTATTGTCGTCCGTGACCACAGTAACTGGTTGTGCGCATATCTACGTCACACAGTCCACGCTAAGCATCAGGATCATATTGTGATGAGGACGTGAGAGAGCTAGACCTTATAGGTATTGTCGTCCGTGACCACAGTAACTGGTTGTGCGCATATCTACGTCACACAGTCCACGCTAAGCATCAGGATCATATTGTGATGAGGACGTGAGAGAGCTAGACCTTATAGGTATTGTCGTCCGTGACCACAGTAACGGGTTGTGCGCATATCTACGTCACACAGTCCCCGCTAAGCATCAGGTTCATATTGTGATGAGGTGGTGAGATAGCTAGACCTTATAGGTATTGTCGTCCGTGACCACAGTAACTGGTTGTGCGCATATCTACGTCACACAGTCCCCGCTAAGCATCAGGTTCATACTGTGATGAGGCGCTGAGAGAGCTAGACCTCATAGGTATTGTCGTCCGTGACCACAGTAACGGGTTGTGCGCATATCTACGTCACACAGTCCCCGCTAAGCATCAGGTTCATATTGTGATGAGGTGGTGAGATAGCTAGACCTTATAGGTATTGTCGTCCGTGACCACAGTAACGGGTTGTGCGCATATCTACGTCACACAGTCCCCGCTAAGCATCAGGTTCATACTGTGATGAGGCGCTGAGAGAGCTAGACCTCATAGGTATTGTCGTCCGTGACCACAGTAACGGGTTGTGCGCATATCTACGTCACACAGTGCCCGCTAAGCATCAGGTTCATATTGTGATGAGGTGGTGAGATAGCTAGACCTTATAGGTATTGTCGTCCGTGACCACAGTAACTGGTTGTGCGCATATCTACGTCACACAGTCCCCGCTAAGCATTAGAATCATACTGTGATGAGGCGGTGAGAGAGCTAGACCTTATAGGTATTGTCGTCCGTGACCACAGTAACGGGTTGTGCGCATATATACGTCACTCAGTCCACCGCTAAGCATCAGGTTCATACTGTAATGAGGCGGTGAGAGAGCTAGACCTTATAGGTATTGTCGTCCGTGACCACAGTAACTGGTTGTGCGCATATCTACGTCACACAGTGCCCGCTAAGCATTAGAATCATACTGTGATGAGGCGCTGAGAGAGCTAGACCTTATAGGTATTGTCGTCCGTGACCACAGTAACGGGTTGTGCGCATATCTACGTCACACAGTGCCCGCTAAGCATCAGGTTCATATTGTGATGAGGTGGTGAGATAGCTAGACCTTATAGGTATTGTCGTCCGTGACCACAGTAACTGGTTGTGCGCATATCTACGTCACACAGTCCCCGCTAAGCATTAGAATCATACTGTGATGAGGCGCTGAGAGAGCTAGACCTTATAGGTATTGTCGTCCGTGACCACAGTAACTGGTTGTGCGCATATCTACGTCACACAGTCCCCGCTAAGCATCAGGTTCATATTGTGATGAGGTGGTGAGATAGCTAGACCTTATAGGTATTGTCGTCCGTGACCACAGTAACTGGTTGTGCGCATATCTACGTCACACAGTGCCCGCTAAGCATTAGAATCATACTGTGATGAGGCGGTGAGAGAGCTAGACCTTATAGGTATTGTCGTCCGTGACCACAGTAACTGGTTGTGCGCATATCTACGTCACACAGTGCCCGCTAAGCATCAGGTTCATATTGTGATGAGGTGGTGAGAGAGCTAGACCTTATAGGTATTGTCGTCCGCGACCACAGTAACTGGTTGTGCGCATATCTACGTCACACAGTCCCCGCTAAGCATTAGAATCATACTGTGATGAGGCGCTGAGAGAGCTAGACCTTATAGGTATTGTCGTCCGTGACCACAGTAACTGGTTGTGCGCATATCTACGTCACACAGTCCCCGCTAAGCATCAGGTTCATATTGTGATGAGGTGGTGAGATAGCTAGACCTTATAGGTATTGTCGTCCGTGACCACAGTAACTGGTTGTGCGCATATCTACGTCACACAGTCCTCGCTAAGCATCAGGTTCATACTGTAATGAGGCGGTGAGAGAGCTAGACCTTATAGGTATTGTCGTCCGTGACCACAGTAACTGGTTGTGCGCATATCTACGTCACACAGTGCCCGCTAAGCATCAGGTTCATATTGTGATGAGGTGGTGAGATAGCTAGACCTTATAGGTATTGTCGTCCGTGACCACAGTAACTGGTTGTGCGCATATCTACGTCACACAGTGCCCGCTAAGCATCAGGTTCATATTGTGATGAGGTGGTGAGATAGCTAGACCTTATAGGTATTGTCGTCCGTGACCACAGTAACTGGTTGTGCGCATATCTACGTCACACAGTCCCCGCTAAGCATCAGAATCACACTGTGATGAGGCGCTGAGAAAGCTAGACCTTATAGGTATTGTCGTCCGTGACCACAGTAACTGGTTGTGCGCATATCTACGTCACACAGTGCCCGCTAAGCATCAGGATCATATTGTGATGAGGACGTGAGAGAGCTAGACCTTATAGGTATTGTCGTCCGTGACCACAGTAACTGGTTGTGCGCATATCTACGTCACACAGTGCCCGCTAAGCATCAGGTTCATATTGTGATGAGGTGGTGAGATAGCTAGACCTTATAGGTATTGTCGTCCGTGACCACAGTAACTGGTTGTGCGCATATCTACGTCACACAGTCCCCGCTAAGCATTAGAATCATACTGTGATGAGGCGGTGAGAGAGCTAGACCTTATAGGTATTGTCGTCCGTGACCACAGTAACGGGTTGTGCGCATATATACGTCACTCAGTCCACCGCTAAGCATCAGGTTCATACTGTAATGAGGCGGTGAGAGAGCTAGACCTTATAGGTATTGTCGTCCGTGACCACAGTAACTGGTTGTGCGCATATCTACGTCACACAGTCCACGCTAAGCATCAGGATCATATTGTGATGAGGACGTGAGAGAGCTAGACCTTATAGGTATTGTCGTCCGTGACCACAGTAACTGGTTGTGCGCATATCTACGTCACACAGTCCACGCTAAGCATCAGGATCATATTGTGATGAGGACGTGAGAGAGCTAGACCTTATAGGTATTGTCGTCCGTGACCACAGTAACGGGTTGTGCGCATATCTACGTCACACAGTCCCCGCTAAGCATCAGGTTCATATTGTGATGAGGTGGTGAGATAGCTAGACCTTATAGGTATTGTCGTCCGTGACCACAGTAACTGGTTGTGCGCATATCTACGTCACACAGTCCCCGCTAAGCATCAGGTTCATACTGTGATGAGGCGCTGAGAGAGCTAGACCTCATAGGTATTGTCGTCCGTGACCACAGTAACGGGTTGTGCGCATATCTACGTCACACAGTCCCCGCTAAGCATCAGGTTCATATTGTGATGAGGTGGTGAGATAGCTAGACCTTATAGGTATTGTCGTCCGTGACCACAGTAACGGGTTGTGCGCATATCTACGTCACACAGTCCCCGCTTAGCATCAGGTTCATACTGTGATGAGGCGCTGAGAGAGCTAGACCTCATAGGTATTGTCGTCCGTGACCACAGTAACGGGTTGTGCGCATATCTACGTCACACAGTGCCCGCTAAGCATCAGGTTCATATTGTGATGAGGTGGTGAGATAGCTAGACCTTATAGGTATTGTCGTCCGTGACCACAGTAACTGGTTGTGCGCATATCTACGTCACACAGTCCCCGCTAAGCATTAGAATCATACTGTGATGAGGCGGTGAGAGAGCTTGACCTTATAGGTATTGTCGTCCGTGACCACAGTAACGGGTTGTGCGCATATATACGTCACTCAGTCCACCGCTAAGCATCAGGTTCATACTGTAATGAGGCGGTGAGAGAGCTAGACCTTATAGGTATTGTCGTCCGTGACCACAGTAACTGGTTGTGCGCATATCTACGTCACACAGTCCACGCTAAGCATCAGGATCATATTGTGATGAGGACGTGAGAGAGCTAGACCTTATAGGTATTGTCGTCCGTGACCACAGTAACTGGTTGTGCGCATATCTACGTCACACAGTCCACGCTAAGCATCAGGATCATATTGTGATGAGGACGTGAGAGAGCTAGACCTTATAGGTTTCTGTCGTCCGTGACCACAGTAACGGGTTGTGCGCATATCTACGTCACACAGTCCCCGCTAAGCATCAGGATCATACTGTGATGAGGACGTGAGAGAGCTAGACCTTATAGGTATTGTCGTCCGTGACCACAGTAACTGGTTGTGCGCATATCTACGTCACACAGTCCCCGCTAAGCATCAGGATCATACTGTGATGAGGACGTGAGAGAGCTAGACCTTATAGGTATTGTCGTCCGTGACCACAGTAACGGGTTGTGCGCATATCTACGTCACACAGTGCCCGCTAAGCATCAGGATCATACTGTGATGAGGACGTGAGAGAGCTAGACCTTATAGGTATTGTCGTCCGTGACCACAGTAACGGGTTGTGCGCATATCTACGTCACACAGTCCCCGCTAAGCATCAGGATCATACTGTGATGAGGACGTGAGAGAGCTAGACCTTATAGGTATTGTCGTCCGTGACCACAGTAACTGGTTGTGCGCATATCTACGTCACACAGTCCCCGCTAAGCATCAGAATCATACTGTGATGAGGTGGTGAGATAGCTAGACCTTATAGGTATTGTCGTCCGTGACCACAGTAACTGGTTGTGCGCATATCTACGTCACACAGTCCCCGCTAAGCATCAGAATCATACTGTGATGAGGTGGTGAGATAGCTAGACCTTATAGGTATTGTCGTCCGTGACCACAGTAACTGGTTGTGCGCATATCTACGTCACACAGTGCCCGCTAAGCATTAGAATCATACTGTGATGAGGCGCTGAGAGAGCTAGACCTTATAGGTATTGTCGTCCGTGACCACAGTAACGGGTTGTGCGCATATCTACGTCACACAGTGCCCGCTAAGCATCAGGTTCATATTGTGATGAGGTGGTGAGATAGCTAGACCTTATAGGTATTGTCGTCCGTGACCACAGTAACTGGTTGTGCGCATATCTACGTCACACAGTCCCCGCTAAGCATTAGAATCATACTGTGATGAGGCGCTGAGAGAGCTAGACCTTATAGGTATTGTCGTCCGTGACCACAGTAACTGGTTGTGCGCATATCTACGTCACACAGTCTCCGCTAAGCATCAGGTTCATATTGTGATGAGGTGGTGAGATAGCTAGACCTTATAGGTATTGTCGTCCGTGACCACAGTAACTGGTTGTGCGCATATCTACGTCACACAGTGCCCGCTAAGCATTAGAATCATACTGTGATGAGGCGGTGAGAGAGCTAGACCTTATAGGTATTGTCGTCCGTGACCACAGTAACTGGTTGTGCGCATATCTACGTCACACAGTGCCCGCTAAGCATCAGGTTCATATTGTGATGAGGTGGTGAGAGAGCTAGACCTTATAGGTATTGTCGTCCGTGACCACAGTAACTGGTTGTGCGCATATCTACGTCACACAGTCCCCGCTAAGCATTAGAATCATACTGTGATGAGGCGCTGAGAGAGCTAGACCTTATAAGTATTGTCGTCCGTGACCACAGTAACTGGTTTTGCGCATATCTACGTCACACAGTCCCCGCTAAGCATCAGGTTCATATTGTGATGAGGTGGTGAGATAGCTAGACCTTATAGGTATTGTCGTCCGTGACCACAGTAACTGGTTGTGCGCATATCTACGTCACACAGTCCTCGCTAAGCATCAGGTTCATACTGTTATGAGGCGGTGAGAGAGCTAGACCTTATAGGTATTGTCGTCCGTGACCACAGTAACGGGTTGTGCGCATATCTACGTCACACAGTCCCCGCTAAGCATCAGAATCACACTGTGATGAGGCGCTGAGAGAGCTAGACCTTATAGGTATTGTCGTCCGTGACCACAGTAACTGGTTGTGCGCATATCTACGTCACACAGTGCCCGCTAAGCATCAGGTTCATATTGTGATGAGGTGGTGAGATAGCTAGACCTTATAGGTATTGTCGTCCGTGACCACAGTAACTGGTTGTGCGCATATCTACGTCACACAGTCCCCGCTAAGCATCAGAATCACACTGTGATGAGGCGCTGAGAGAGCTAGACCTTATAGGTATTGTCGTCCGTGACCACAGTAACTGGTTGTGCGCATATCTACGTCACACAGTGCCCGCTAAGCATCAGGTTCATATTGTGATGAGGTGGTGAGATAGCTAGACCTTATAGGTATTGTCGTCCGTGACCACAGTAACTGGTTGTGCGCATATCTACGTCACACAGTGCCCGCTAAGCATCAGGTTCATATTGTGATGAGGTGGTGAGATAGCTAGACCTTATAGGTATTGTCGTCCGTGACCACAGTAACTGGTTGTGCGCATATCTACGTCACACAGTCCCCGCTAAGCATCAGAATCACACTGTGATGAGGCGCTGAGAAAGCTAGACCTTATAGGTATTGTCGTCCGTGACCACAGTAACTGGTTGTGCGCATATCTACGTCACACAGTGCCCGCTAAGCATCAGGATCATATTGTGATGAGGACGTGAGAGAGCTTGACCTTATAGGTATTGTCGTCCGTGACCACAGTAACTGGTTGTGCGCATATCTACGTCACACAGTGCCCGCTAAGCATCAGGTTCATATTGTGATGAGGTGGTGAGATAGCTAGACCTTATAGGTATTGTCGTCCGTGACCACAGTAACTGGTTGTGCGCATATCTACGTCACACAGTCCCCGCTAAGCATTCGAATCATACTGTGATGAGGCGGTGAGAGAGCTAGACCTTATAGGTATTTTCGTCCGTGACCACAGTAACGGGTTGTGCGCATATATACGTCACTCAGTCCACCGCTAAGCATCAGGTTCATACTGTAATGAGGCGGTGAGAGAGCTAGACCTTATAGGTATTGTCGTCCGTGACCACAGTAACTGGTTGTGCGCATATCTACGTCACACAGTCCACGCTAAGCATCAGGATCATATTGTGATGAGGACGTGAGAGAGCTAGACCTTATAGGTATTGTCGTCCGTGACCACAGTAACTGGTTGTGCGCATATCTACGTCACACAGTCCACGCTAAGCATCAGGATCATATTGTGATGAGGACGTGAGAGAGCTAGACCTTATAGGTATTGTCGTCCGTGACCACAGTAACGGGTTGTGCGCATATCTACGTCACACAGTCCCCGCTAAGCATCAGGTTCATATTGTGATGAGGTGGTGAGATAGCTAGACCTTATAGGTATTGTCGTCCGTGACCACAGTAACTGGTTGTGCGCATATCTACGTCACACAGTCCCCGCTAAGCATCAGGTTCATACTGTGATGAGGCGCTGAGAGAGCTAGACCTCATAGGTATTGTCGTCCGTGACCACAGTAACGGGTTGTGCGCATATCTACGTCACACAGTCCCCGCTAAGCATCAGGTTCATATTGTGATGAGGTGGTGAGATAGCTAGACCTTATAGGTATTGTCGTCCGTGACCACAGTAACGGGTTGTGCGCATATCTACGTCACACAGTCCCCGCTAAGCATCAGGTTCATACTGTGATGAGGCGCTGAGAGAGCTAGACCTCATAGGTATTGTCGTCCGTGACCACAGTAACGGGTTGTGCGCATATCTACGTCACACAGTGCCCGCTAAGCATCAGGTTCATATTGTGATGAGGTGGTGAGATAGCTAGACCTTATAGGTATTGTCGTCCGTGACCACAGTAACTGGTTGTGCGCATATCTACGTCACACAGTCCCCGCTAAGCATTAGAATCATACTGTGATGAGGCGGTGAGAGAGCTAGACCTTATAGGTATTGTCGTCCGTGACCACAGTAACGGGTTGTGCGCATATATACGTCACTCAGTCCACCGCTAAGCATCAGGTTCATACTGTAATGAGGCGGTGAGAGAGCTAGACCTTATAGGTATTGTCGTCCGTGACCACAGTAACTGGTTGTGCGCATATCTACGTCACACAGTCCACGCTAAGCATCAGGATCATATTGTGATGAGGACGTGAGAGAGCTAGACCTTATAGGTATTGTCGTCCGTGACCACAGTAACTGGTTGTGCGCATATCTACGTCACACAGTCCACGCTAAGCATCAGGATCATATTGTGATGAGGACGTGAGAGAGCTAGACCTTATAGGTATTGTCGTCCGTGACCACAGTAACGTATTGTGCGCATATCTACGTCACACAGTCCCCGCTAAGCATCAGGATCATACTGTGATGAGGACGTGAGAGAGCTAGACCTTATAGGTATTGTCGTCCGTGACCACAGTAACTGGTTGTGCGCATATCTACGTCACACAGTCCCCGCTAAGCATCAGGATCATACTGTGATGAGGACGTGAGAGAGCTAGACCTTATAGGTATTGTCGTCCGTGACCACAGTAACGGGTTGTGCGCATATCTACGTCACACAGTGCCCGCTAAGCATCAGGATCATACTGTGATGAGGACGTGAGAGAGCTAGACCTTATAGGTATTGTCGTCCGTGACCACAGTAACGGGTTGTGCGCATATCTACGTCACACAGTCCCCGCTAAGCATCAGGATCATACTGTGATGAGGCGCTGAGAGAGCTAGACCTTATAGGTATTGTCGTTTGTGTGCCGTTTCTTGTCACATCTTTTATTATTTTTTTTTTGTGGTGACAAGAATAGACAATTAATAATAATAATAATAATAATAATAATAATAATAATAATAATAATAATAATAATAATAATAATAATAATAATAATAATAATAATAATAATAATAATAATAATTTTTTTTTTTTTTTTTTTTTTTTTTTTTATTTACAATATACATTTGTCCCATTACATAATTAGTTGCATAATATTATCCGGACATCCACAAGTTGCACAAGCAACTTATCTGTGGATTTAATCTAACTTAAAAAAACACAGTATAACACTTCTGAACTAAATAACTAAAGTATATGGTATGTTCCATTCGACACAAAATAGTAATGGAACTGAAAAAAAAAAAAAATAAAAAAATATAAATGCATTACAAATAAAAAAAACATGACACTACGCAATGTAATAAAAATATCACTCTTGATTAATTGAACTAGTAAATTAAAAATAACTACAATATTATATTATGAATCAAATACATTTTTAATTTACTTTTCAATTCCACGAACGTGTCTACTATTTTAATCTCCATTGGCATTTTATTAAAGTACAAAGGTAAACAATAACTTAATGATCTATTTCCATATTTGT
The DNA here is from genome assembly GCA_945910005.1 of Isoperla grammatica. Taxonomy (NCBI): domain Eukaryota; kingdom Metazoa; phylum Arthropoda; class Insecta; order Plecoptera; family Perlodidae; genus Isoperla; species Isoperla grammatica. The sequence continues at coordinate 85,070,989 of OX246737.1, forward strand.
TATTAACTAGTGGTAACCTATACATACCAGCACTTATTGCCCGAGTTGCAGTATCATGAACAATAGGAATTTTGTATTGTTGTTCGAAAAAGTATTTTAATATTAGCTTGTATATAAAAATTTCTCTTACTGGCAAGACATCAAATAATAAATATAAATCATGTACACTAATACTACTTTCTGCTTTCCCTCTTGTGCTCATCATCTTTAATATATTGTTTTGTATGGAAATTAAGTTTTTAAGTTGCGAGTGGGAGGCGTTTCCCCAAGCTAATATCCCATACGAAATGACGGATTCCGCAAGAGCGACATACACCATTTTTAAATGTTTAAATGGTAAAAAGTCTCTTAGAGCATAAAGCTGATGAGCACAAGATCTTAGGCGCTTACATATTTTTAAAATTTGCATGTCCCAGCAAAATTTTTGATCTATTTCTAAACCTAGATATGGATGACTGTAAACTGAAGCGATGGTAGTGTGACATGAACATTGTACGGTACTGTGATTGCCGGCGTTTCGATGTAGACATTCGAAATTATGGGCGTGAACAGTTATTGTGGCATTCCGATCAGAGTTAAGGGGTAGACAAATATGAACGATTCTAGTTTTTTCTGTATTTATAATCAGTCTCACATCGTGATTCCATTTTAACATATTTAGAAAATCGCTTTGCAAATTCGCTTCTGCTACTTTCAGGTTCTTGTGTATTGCTATTAATGCTGTATCGTCCGCATAGAAGAAAGAAAGGCACTTGACAATATATTTTACCATGACATTCACGTATACTAAGTAAAGCTGGGGTCCTAAAATTGACCCCTGTGGTACACCACTGTTACTTGTTTTAGCTTTACTATAAACTTCCCCTATTTTTACTATTAGTTTCCTGTTAAACAAATAATTTTCAAACCACGCTAATACTTTACCCCTCACACCTATTCTGTCCAACGAATCTAAAAGTATTCTGTGGTCAAGAGTGTCGAAAGCCTTCTTAAAATCAACAAACATACATAAAATATGAAAGTTGTCATTTAACTTAGAGTTAACTAAGTCAGAGAATTTTTCTAACAAGTCTACTGTGCTTTTTCCTTTTTGAAATCCATATTGCTCTCTGTTAATGATATTAAATTTAGTCATATAATTTATTAAACAGTCAGCCACATAACGTTCTAATATTTTTTCAATACTTGAGAGAATGGCAATAGGTCTGTAATTTTTATAATCTAAATGATCGCCTTTTTTATAGATAGGTCTAATGATTGACACTTTTAGTGTATCAGGAACCACTCCCTCCTTTAAAGACAGATTTATAAATAATGCAATTACTGGACTTATTTCATGTACAATATTTTGCAGGTCTCTCATTCTAATACCATCAATGCCAGCCTGTTTATCGCTATTCATACTGTTTATTATCTCAGTGACTTTATTTACGCTAATAGGAGGAATATACATTGACTGTATCTGCCGTTCACCACCGCCTATCGTATCGTTGACCACACATCGGATGTCACAACGGTGAATTATATTTTCAATATCTTCAACAAATGTACTTGCAAAGTTGTCAACTACATTATGAATTGTGTCACCTTTGCCGAGATATTTATGTATTACTTCCTCTACTGTGTTCTGCTTTTTCCTACCAACCAGATTATTAATATTTTGCCACGTATCCTTTATACTATATCTATTTCTTTCTATTAAATGTTGATAGTATTGTCGTTTCCTTTCTACTATTTTTTTGTTTACATTATTCCTAAGAATAGTGTAGCTTTTCTTATAAACACTTTTATAAACCGATAGCTGTGGACATTTTTTCCATTTTTGAAATGCATTATCTCTTTCCTTTAGTAAGCCGAGTAATTCTTTTGTCATCCAGCTTTTGTTAACTCTTTGTTTTCTTGTAGAATGTTTAGAGTATGTCGCCTTTCCGTACGCTACTTTAAAGTTACAATATATCGCGTCATATAAAACATTACAATTATTTGCTACTAATAAATTCCCCCATTTGATACCTTTTAAAATACCTAATAGTTTTCTCTCGTCAATACACATTTTTAGAGGTGCTGCTGACTGTTCTCCAGTGTTATTTTCCCCCATACTTGTCGATATAAGTACTAAATAGTGATCACTGATTTTCGTCGTATAAACAGCTGACTTTACATTTAGGTCAATGCCCCGTACGTAAACATGATCTAAACATGTACTACTAAGCCTATCATTCACAATCTCTTCCCGTGTCGGTTTAGTGATGCATTGAATGAATCCGTTGGTTGCCAACATCGCCTGATAAAGTTGAACTTTATCATCTCGGTAATCAAGTGTATCAATGTTAATGTCACCCAAATAGATACAATATTTGTTTTTGTTTTCCTGCCAATAAGTTTCTATTTCATTTATATAATCTACCTTTGTGCTGTAACCAGGTGGTCTATAAACACATAACAACGATATTATCTCATTTTCCACAGTCAATTCGCCAGCAATACCCTCAAAATTATTAAATAACACTTCTCTTTTTTTAAATGTTATGTTGTTATTTACAAATAACATTAACCCACCACCCCTCTTATTAACCCGTAATTTACAAAAACGAGTATACCCTTCGAGATGAAACAAAGAACATTCTTCCAACAAATTCACTTCACTGAGAATTAAAATATGAAATTTTTTAACTTGGTCCTGTAAGGCAATTAGTAGCTCATCCCAATTCGTGTTGATTGATCTTATATTTAGGTGTAAGGCAATAATTCCACTACAATTTTTATAACACCAGCCATTTAAGTCATCTGTAATTTCACATTCAATTTCTTCCCAATCATTATTTATTAAATCCATACACACGAGCGATTCACTCTAATTGATCAATGTCAGCTGCTGTTTTTATTTTCAACACTTCAGGCGTATGCTCGTCTTTTCGTACAAATATATTTCCTTTACGAAACCAAACAAACTTGTACCCAGTCACTTTAGCCCTCTGTTTAGTGAGCCAAAAAAGATTACGATAGTGTGGGGATAAATGTTCACTAATAAAAATGTTCAGATCTGCTCCACGTACTACGCCCTGAAGGATGTTAGTGTTTTTAATAGCGTTGGTTTTCTTCGCAATCAAGATTTCGTCCCGTTTTTTTCGGGACACGAGCTGCACTATAATCTTGGGGGGGTAGTTCTTATTCCTTGTAGGAACTCTGTGCACTGCGTCTATATCGGAGCTATCGAGGTTAACTCTCATCTGACTCACAATGTCAATCACTAATCCTTCTACGTCTTCGTCCTCCCGTTGAATAACATTAGATATCTCCAAGTTCTTGTTCCTACCGTATTGATCTAGTTCCTGGACTTGATTGAATAATTCTGATATTAAATTGTCCTTTTTCTTCCCCTCTTGTACCAATTTCATAATAACTTCCTCGTTTTTTACCACTTTTTCTTGCAATCCTTTGAATGCTAATAGATCCTGCTTTATTTCTTGAATATCAAATCTCAGTTCGTTAACTACTTTTAATATTTCTTGGGTAGTAGCATACTCTGACTCACCAGACTGACCAGGTTTCGGTGAATCGTCGCGGCAACAGTAACAACGCCAGTCTTGTTTGGCCTTCTTTGATTTGGATTTTTGAGTAGCTTTACTAACACCCGCGCACTCGTAATGATACACTCTTTTACACTTGTAACACTCTACACAATCACCATCACTAGGCAGATTGTCGGCGCAGTCCAACTTAGAGCACTTCATGACAACAAGCAACGAGACTAACAGCCAATGCAGCCTATAGCAGCGGAGCGACTCGGGACACGTCCGTTCAGTTCAGAAGCGGCCGAACGAATGAATGAATGAATAATAATAATAATAATAATAATAATTGTAAAAATCAAAATAATGATAATAATTGTTCATTCATTTTATTTTATTTATTTCATTGACACAAAATACATATATACTTATTTTGGCATGACCACCATGAGCACTTTACTCGCGCGGTGGTAAGCTCTCAATGTCATTAAAACAATATTCCTTCGCTGTGCCGCCGCCTACTAATAACCACATAACATATACACACAACTAAAAACTAAAAACTAAAACATTTAAAATATAAAACTACAAATAGATATAATAACAGCATTTGCATCACTCAATTAAAAAAGTATCTGTTGATTCGATTTGCTTTAAAACATCCCTAGCTTTCATTTTGAAATTACTTAGAGTCATCCTAGCATTAAAGTCAGGCATAAACTTAATTAACCATTATGTTAAAAATAGTTGGTCCTCTGTATGACAGTTGATTGCGCGCATTTTTACATTACAAACTTTGGGACATTTATTTTATGCAATGTAGCTTGTCTTGTAAAAGAGGAACTGACCACTGGTTTATATGAACAAGAATTATTAAAAACATAAATGACAGTCTTAAAAATATACAAATGTTACAAAGGTAAAATACATAACATCGAATATAGAAAAGTGGTTGAATCTCCTTTCCGCATATTACTGATGGTTCTGATAGATAATAATAATAATAATAATAATAATAATAATAATAATAATAATAATAATAATAATAATAATAATAATAATAATAATAATAATAATAATAATAATAATAATAATAATAATAATAATAATAATAATAATAATAATAATAATAATATAATAATAATAATAATAATAATAATAATAATAATAAAAAACCTGTGTGACCGGGTCTAAGAGTCACGTAAAAATTTGCTCCGTATTAAAAATGTAATTTCCATGATAGAAGGAAGAATCGGTCCCAGTTTTTGACAAAGGGGTGTTCCTTAAGATGTCTACTACGAGGGAAGTTGAAGGGAAGTACTAGTTAGTAGTTTGCATTTATATTCAAATAAATATAGTTTAATTTAGAAGGAGAAGTCAGACGAAATACGGTCCACATCCTCCCCACTCCCGTTTTCTCCCCTTCCCTTTTCTTCCCCGCCCTCCTACTTGACCCTTTCCTCCAAACACCCCCCTAGTTCATCTTCATATATCACCCACTCATTGTCTCGATTAGCCTCGTTGTAAAAATATGAGACGTTAAGCCCAAATATAACTGGTTGTTCCGAGATAGTCGGGACTCCGTTTTGTTTAACATAGGAACAAATGAAGGTAGATAATTTTGGCAGGCAAATTAGGTCAATGTGGGCGTAGATTTAGTTCATATTATTCATTACACATAATTTACCAAGATTATATGAATACAGTTAGATGTATTAGCTGTTGTACGTAAGCACTTTTCAATCCTTCCAGAATTGAGAGGACTTTTCGTCTTTGAAATCTGAGAAGTAATTGGAAATTTACGAGATGGCAGTCCACAAATTTGCCGCTAGCACCGCGCGCGGTTTTGGAATTCGACGAGAGGGACCAGGGGAATCGCGAGAGGACTCGTATCAAGGACGTTGAAGGGAAATAATAATGTACTTACGATCAAACTGGGATTTGTATCGACTGAGTGCATTGACTTTTCGAAACAACAAAACGAACTTTGACAGCTGATATAGAAAATAATTTTGACAGAACATGACGCGAACATTAACATACCGAAGAACATTTAGAACTAGTTTAAACTTATGAGAGTGAATCCTTCGAGACAACATCCATCCTGACATGGTTTTCGTGGTTTCCATTGTCCATAGAGTAGAATTACTAGGATGGCATCGAGAAATCGGCCACGACCGTACACACAGTAACACGACGCAAAGAAGACACACACGAAGACAACGCAAATAAGATCATATCATTATGCAGTGTATACTATGAACAAGTACTAATAAGACAGTAACGACTGAAGTTGAACAAGGCACCTCATGGAAATACTTGACATTACATCTGTATTGTCCGTATAACATGTAAACACCGGCTTTGACCGAGATTGATGACTGTTTAAACTAGTAACATGTGATTAGTGAAGTTAAATAAGGTAGACACATGGAAATACTTGACATTACGTCCGTATAACATGTTAACGCCGGTTTTGACCGAGATTGTATGATTGTGATACATTCAATAAAATAATAATTATAATAAAAATAATAATAATAATAATAATAATAATAACAATAATAATAATAATAATAATAATAATAATAATAATAATAATAATAATAATAATAATAATAACAATAATCATAATTATAATAATAATAATAATAATAATAATAATAATAATAATAATAATAATAATAATAATAATAATAATCGGCAGACAAGTCGCTTTCTCCCCTCAATTTAAATGACGGAAATTTAAACTTGCTACAAAAACTTAATTCTGACACAGCAAAAGAGATCAGAATATCAGAAAAGACGTTACATAGCAGACATTATAAGGAACTTCTTAAGGATAGCGTCGATAGGGTAGCATCGACCAAATGGTTAACGTCCGGGGACATTTTCAGCGAAACAGAGGGATTTATGATCGCTATTCAAGATAAAGTAATCAAGACTAACAATTACAAAAAATACATACTGAAAGACGTCACAGTGGAAGATAAATGTAGAAAATGTAATATGAACGGCGAAACAATTGAACATATCGTATCTGGGTGCAAAATGCTTTGTCAAACAGATTATCTTCATAGGCATAACCAAGTTGCAAACATTGTACATCAAAAATTAGCCATGAAGTATAAACTTATAAACACAACCGCTGCGTATTACAAATACAAGCCTGAAAAGGTATTAGATAGTAAAGACTACAAATTATATTACGACCGGGCAGTTATAACAGACCAAACCATACATCACAATAGACCGGATATTATATTTATTGACAAGAAGAAACAAGAAACGATTTTAATTGATGTTGCCGTCCCTTTATGCCACAATGTAGAGACAACTTGGCGGGAAAAGATAAACAGATATAAGGAATTATCTATTGAAATAAAAAGGTTGTGGAAGCAGACTAATGTAACTGTTATACCGTTAATTATATCAGCAAATGGCATTGTTCCACGTAAACTCCATGACAGTATTAAATTAATTGGTCTCCAACCGAACATATACATCGAGATGCAAAAAGCAATTATTTTGAACACGTGTAGGATAGTCCGAAAATTTTTGAACTAAGAAGAATGAAGACTTCAAGAAGCTCTCCATCCTGATGGTGGTTTTCGTGGTTTCCACCGTACAAAGAGCGAATGCTGGGATGAGTACAAATCGGCCACGACCGTACATAGCATCTACAGTTCGGTTTGGAAAAAATAATGTGGACAATGATATATTAAGTAGTTCTAAGTAGATTTTAATAAGGTAAACACATGGAAATACTTGACATTTGTGTCCGTACAACATGTTTATGCCGGTTTTGACCGAGTTTGTATGTATTGCAACAATAAAATAATAATAATAATAATAATAATAATAATAATACAATAATAATAATAATATTAATAATAATAATAATAATAATAATAATAATAATAATAATAATAATAATAATAACAATAATAATAATAATAATAATAAGGTACCGAGATTGCAACTTCGTGACCCTTGTTAACACTAGTAATGGCTGTATTTTGAGTTGTGACGAATTTACTTTAGTTAATAACTGATCTTTTTATTCGTTCATAGATGTAGAATCACCCAGGTATGGACTATTTTCATCGAAGAAGGAAATGAACCTGAAATTTGAAAAAAATATTTAATTATTATCTTTCATCGTGTTCTACTAAAATTATTTTATTCTTTACCGTTGTACAAAACTTTTTTTAAATTTGCTGTTCACGTTGTACCACTATATGATTCGACTTGTTTCGTTCTGAACACCAGCTCCGATATTATTCCTTAATAACAGGAATAAAACATGCACATAACATTAATTTAGTCGTAATATTTAAATCTCTTGAAATAGCCCTCACGCAGGGGAACCTTTCTGTTGTCTTATAATGGTGATTAGTTGCTACAATTATTGACCGGAAATGTGTGGAAGCAAATGATCAGACGCGCCGCAAACAAATAACATGATCGCTCAAGCTGATGCTATAAGGGTTTTTCCATTTGTTTCGTTATAATTGCGTAGAATAAGCATTTATTTACTAATCACCTAATTGGCTGTATCCTTGTAATAAGTGGACCGTTTAGGTCTACAGATGTATCATTGGGAACTAGCCGGGGGCTCTGCTACCACATTCACGATTCACGCGTGATTGATGTTTCCCCAACTGCGTAAACGCTGCATGTAGACCGTACCACGCACCACTTCACCTGCAAAGGTTAAGGGAGAACGAATATTCAGCTCTCAAAACAATTCGATAGATCTCACATTTTACTTCCATAATAGAAGTGTAAAACATAAAGATACTATATGTATTATTTTAAGAAGTATTGGGAAATACATTCTTTTCAGCGAATCATGACAAGAACGTGATTTAAATAAAGTAGCTTCAAGCATTGAACTAACGTAGCCCTTAAGGTGAATCTACCCCCCATGAAAAAACACTTTTGCTAGGAATCACTTGTAAATGTGTATGTGTGACGTATGAAACATTCCCCTCCTCCCCCCCACTACCACAACTCCGAAAGACCTCCGCGCGCTTCGTTCTGATGTTCAGTCGAGCGCCCGGTTATTTCTCTATGGTCGAGCGCAGGCTCTGGTCAAAGCAAGGTCACGCCCGGCGAGGCGCCGCTCCGCTCACTTGGTGTTGCATGTTTCCCTCCAATAGGGCACTAGCAACACCAAAAGACAACAATGAAACAAATGAATTAAACTGATGGACAACCATCAGCTGTTAAAATAATAAAATTGCACCATAGAAATAAAAACAAGTGTAGCAATAGTAACTGCTCGCCATTTAAAACTTTTTATGATAGACAGCGACTAAGTGAAAGTTTTGTATGTGTATTTGTTTGTTTTTTGTTTTGTTTTCCAAAATCAGACGAAATTATTTTTTGACAGCTTATTGTTTGTCCATCGATTCAATTCATTTGTTTCATTGTTGTCTTTTGGTGTTGCTAGTGCCCTATACTTGGATTGCATCTGTACATTTGCGTTCTCAACTACTGTTGAGCGGTGCTAGGACACAAGGAGACAATTTCTTTGCGCAAATTACCTGTCTAGACCCGTAAAGTAGTTACGGCTGGACTGCGACACGAGCAAACTGGTGCGCTTTTACATCCGTGTACGTATTTCACCAACACTCGAAAAGTTTTTTCCGTAGGCTTGAGACTGCAAGCATTTTGGGAAGATAAGGGTCGAGCGCATGATATGCACTTTATTTCTTGGAATTGACTCTTTTCATAGTTAAGTTATAGAATAGTAAAAACAGCATATACTCAAGTGCCTTTCACCGGGACACGAGAAAATTCATTGAAAAAAACTGGTCATATAATTGTGTTTTAAAATTGTATACCATCATTCCGAGCGCATCATAATTAAGTTATGGAATAGTAAAAACAGCATAATATTATACTCAAGTGCCTTTTCACCGGGACACGAAAAAATTCATTAAAAAAAACTCGTCACATAATTGTGTTTTAAAATTGTATACCATCA
>OX246737.1:85082995-85315495 GCA_945910005.1 Isoperla grammatica
GAAGTAACAACTGTGACTCTCCACTGTGGAACTAAGTCCCTCAACAAAATCAGCAATACACAGTTTAGAGACCATGTCTACCAAGTATTATTAACAATTACAAAGGCATTCTCAAAGACAATAATTGTGTACACAAGCATTATTTACAGTAAGAAACAAATGGTTGATAATGCAAATGATTCGATTGATTGGGCATGCCATGAACTCGATGCTATCTTTGTGTAGTTAAATAATTGGATTTCGGTAACATACATCTCTACGGGTGAATTGCACCCAAATGATAAAGGTAGTAGAAATGTGCATAATATGCTAACTGCATTTCTCTCCACTGTAGCATGGCGCCCTTTCTATGCAACCTCACTGCCACCGCAAGCAAATAGGTCTAAACCTTACCCAAAACCCCTGTCTGACCCATCCACAAAGCCCCTTCTTGACCCCCTTTTGCATCTGTGCTAGCCAAGAACCCTGCGTGTGACGCACACATACGTATACGATACATATGTATATGGGTAAATGCACTCTGTATCTTTAGTACCAGTCTCTCATAGAAAAATGCAAACAAAATAATGATGTAATTTTAATAGAAATTTGTTCATATAATTTCAGTAAAACACAACTGCAATTGCATACCAACATGCAACCGTGCATTCGTAGACGCCGTCAAGAGAGAGTACCAGTTGATGTACCCTTCATTATGGCATGAGGAAAAAGACAAACATGTGTCCACTTTCTTACTGTTTCTTGACTTGAAGAGGGCATTTCAAACGGTGAATGTAAAAAGGCTGAGTGAGAAGTTACAATACATGTATTTGTATGGAGTGAAAAGGCTAACACTTGAATGGATTCAAGACTTTTTGACAGAGAGAAAACAACGAGCTAGGTATGGACAGACTATTTCTGAACAATGGGAGTGTGTTAATGGGTGCCACAGGGATCTACTAGGGCCGTTGTTATTTTCAATGTCTATCAATGATGTAAATGTTGTAAACTATGTTTCCTTAACATGTATGCAGACAATATATTAATATCTATCAGTGGAAATGATATTGGTGAAATTGTTAGATTAATGAATGAGAAGATGGCAAGAATAACTAGATGGCATAGACTGAAACTCAATGTGGATAAATGTAAAGCGAGCTACTGATGGGAATGGGATGTAAGATAAGAGTAAGGAGAATGGTTTAAAACGAAAATGTAATATGTATTGTTGTTTATAATGTTATGATTGAAGTTGTAAATGAGTTCAAATATAGATTACAAACTGGAGTTTAAATCACATGTTAATCACTTAATTAAAAAATTTGGTAAGACGATTAGGTATCTTAGGAAGGTAGGAGGTAAGCTCACAAGCTGGACAATAAACGTGGTGTATATAACAGCAATTTTAAGCCACACTTTGAAAGTGCTTCAAAATAAAGCAATAAGGTGCATAATCAAATGTAGAAGAGTGATGTTGGATGCGTTAGGATGGATGTCAGTGAAAGAAGGGATATTGTTATTAGTGTTGGTGTTGTATGTGTTCATATATAAAGTGACAAATGGAGAATGTCGAATTATCCGGTAGACAAGATAACTGATGTTAACAAATTACATACTTTGAATACCAGGGGCCGGATTCACAAGAGGTCCTAAGTCTTTTTCTGGTGTTAGCTCTAAGACCGGCCTAACTTTTGACCTCTTGTGAAACCAGACCTAGGAGGAAGAAGTAACTTATTCCTGGTTTGAACAAAGACACAATGGAGATTCTAAGAGTTTGTATAAAAAATCTATTCTAGATAGTGGCCTGGATTCACAAGAGGTTCAAAGTTAGGCCGGTCTTAGAGCTAAGACCAGGAAAAGACTAAGGACCTCTTGTGAATCCGGGCCCAGGGGAGTTGAAGCAGGAACTCATATAGGAATAAGTGCAAAAGTAGGGAATGGCAAAGATCTAGAATATGACAGCTTACCAACGGACATAAAACAAATAAAAAGTATGGTCTTGTTCAGAAATAAATGCAAAAGGTGTATTATAGAACACAGGACGTGAGGTTATAGTGTTAGATTTCGTTTTTAGGTTTAAGTTTTAGGTAAGGGTGTTTAGTATGTAAGTTATATAGTCTTCTCATTGTGTGGAAACGGTTTGAGTTGTACTTTTCGAAACTTGAAAGACAACTATATTATGATTAATTAATTAAGTAATTTTGTTCAATATTGTATATTATACTATGTAATTTGTATGTTAACCAAGGGTTAACTGAGCCAATTAATAAATATACAATACAATACAATACAATACAATACAATACAATACAATACAATACAACACAATACAATACAATACAATACAATACAATACAATACAATACAATACAATACAATACAATACAATACAATACAATACAATACAATACAATACAATATAACAGTTAATACCCGGTTCGATTATATCTCTGTCACAAAGAGATATCACAGGAACAAGTCTTGTAGGGTAGTATAATAATAACATCTCTTGGGAATGCATTTATATTGTGTTGCACCTTTCGCTGGGGGGGGGGGGATACGCCCCAGGCAGTAGCTTACATAAAGGTGCAGGCAGGGCACTTGACACAGATACTCGAAACCTTCAGCGAACAGGTGACCAGCTGCGCCAAACAGTGGTTGAAATTGGTAGGGATTGATTACTTAGCTACCTCACGAGGGAGCTATGAAGAGTGTGGAAAAAGTGATTCTTTGTAAAGTGAGGGGAAACCGTGAAGTGCTGAGGGGTATTTAGGCAGGTGCGCCAGGTGGGGTAGGGGCGGCCGCGCAGTCAATCTTTGACATTTCGTTACGGGTCACTCACCCTCTGGGCATCTCTCCCCAAAACAATTATAAATGCAGCTTGTTGTTCTCAACCACATTCATCTACATTTACCCGAGAAGTAACTCTCCCTCAAGGCGCAATGTCCTTGAACAGCCAAAGCGATCCGTTACACTTACAACGCGCATGAGCCAACTCAATAATCACTGCGGTACAACACCCTCCCAAAACTCTTTACAAATTAGATTCACGAATTACAACCAACATGTTTGTTTGATTTTGAAATAAACTAAACTTATATTTCTACAATAAATATTCCACTTTTGTATTAGAGGTCAACTTTGGCACTAACTTAGATGTCTGTTGATGATGTTGTTTTGCGATTTAATTTTATTTCACTAATCTACTTATTACTTCCACGCCTACATAAACTAGCGTGGTTGGATGCCGACACTAATTATGAATAAACGTATAAATTATTTCCTTTCGTTGTATCCTAATTTGATTACTTAAGATACTGGGACGTACTTTTAGTATTTTGCTTTTCAATCGCATTCGGGTATTATGATAACCGTCGGTAGTTAGCCGGCCGGCTCACTGCAATGTCTGATAGGTAGATTATGTACTTAATTGATGTTTGTTTTCGTGTATAGGAAATATTTGAAGCTGGCATAAGTTTACGACAAGGTTTTGATCAGATCCGAAGATTCACTGATTGATAAGTTAAATCGTCAATAGGCCTAACGCAATGGCTTGGTTGGAGCTCAAACGAGATAGATGTATATGTGTAAATGAACTGGCTCCGATCAGAAGTCATAAAGGACACCGTGTTTTAAATAAGTCAGTAAACGTGAAAGCCACAGATTAAACTCTGACTAAGATTCCGGGTTCGAAACCATTGAAAACAACAATCATAAAACAAAACGCTCGGTAGGCTGTGTATTATATACACAGGCACAGATCGCTTTCTCCCAATAATGTGGATATCCTGCACATTGTTTGAACGCTCTGCACTGTTTGAATGTTCAAGCTGAAGACAACTATATATACATGGGAGTGGAGTCAGTCTTTACGGCATTACTTGTTTGCAATTTTATGCAACAATTGACGAGTGGTGATAGGCGGAGCTTGCGCCGAGTACTGTGTCACGTGACTAGCAGTTGGGAAAAGTCCCTACTGTCCGGACGGATCCACGCAAAACACATCCACACCTATCTCGTTCTAGCTGGTATAATATTCATTTTTAAGATATAACCTGGAAAACATAATTAGTTCACATACCAGTGGTCAATATAAAGGTTATTTCAAAATTATAGACAAAGTAGTTAACTTGTTATAACAATTCACGCACTGAAGAGGATAAAATGAGCAAAGTGTGTTTTGTTTTTTCAACTTCAATTGGCGAAAAACTAATGATCGAATTTTGACGAGAGTTTCTTAAGAATACGTACCAATAATGTGAGACAATAAGCAAATAAACTTTCTAGATAGAAAATGCCCAGAACGAAAATTCATAGCATGCACTAATACGCAAGGTGCTTAGTTTCACGGTCAAAACCGCTACTTTTGAGGCCCAACCGCTACACCCTGCATATTATTGAATGCTATGAATTTTCGTTCTGAGCAATTTCTATCTAGAAAGTTTATTTGTTTATTGTATCACATTATTGGAACACATGCTAAAGAAACTCTCGTCAAAATCCGATCATTAGTTTTTCGCCAATTGAAGTTGAAAAAACAAATCACGCGTTGCTCATTTTATCCTTTTGATGCGCGAATTGCTGTAACAAGTTAACTACTGGGTCTATAATTTTGAACTAACCTTTATATTGACCACTGGGATGTAAACTAACTACGCTTTCCTATAGGTTTTACCTGAAAAGTGAATATTATAACAGCTAGAACGAGATAAGTGTCGTATATTAAGCGCGTGAAAGCGCAACAGTTCGCGGATTTGTCCCAACTATGGGCGCCACGTTCCTTCGTGACGTCAGGGGGTGGGTAAATCACCACTCGTCAATTATCGTTCATGAAAAGAAAAGAAAAGAAAAGAAAAGAAAAGAAAAGAAAAGAAAAGAAAAGAAAAGAAAAGAAAAGAAAAGAAAAGAAAAGAAAAGAAAAGAAAAGAAAAGAAAAGAAAAGAAAAGAAAAGAAAAGAAAAGAAAAGAAAAGAAAAGAAAAGAAAAGAAAAGAAAAGAAAAGAAAAGAAAAGAAAAGAAAAGAAAAGAAAAGAAAAGAAAAATAAAGAAAAGAAAAGAAAAGAAAAGAAAAGAAAAGAAAAGAAAAGAAAAGAAAAGAAAAGAAAAGAAAAGAAAAGAAAAGAAAAGAAAAGAAAAGAAAAGAAAAGTAAAAAAAAGAAAAGAAAAGAAAAGAAAAAGCAGAAGACAAAACAAAACAACAGAGACCAAAGAAAGATATAAAAATAAAAAGGGAAAACAGAGAAAAAAGTAAATAGACAAGAAAACAAAAGAGAAAAGAAAAGAGAAACTTAGAAAGGGAAAGGGAAAGGGAAATACAAGCGAAGTGTTTCAAGTCTCATATTACGAGATATACCAGTGGCAGACAAAGGGTGTGTCCCATTTACGAATGTTCCAAAAATAGAAATGTGCAATATCATAAACCTACGTATAGACAAATGCATGTGTACGTTCGTATACTTGATAGTAAGCAAGCACAACACTCATTGAGCCACGCCCAAGGAAAGTAAAATTCATTCAATTATGATAGTAGAGGAGCAAAAGGTAACATTTAAGGTCTCGTGCGCCTTTCGTGAAAGAGTATTGCGGTAAACGGTATTCTGTTACGGCATACCATACGAGTATTTTGCACCTACCTGGCAGATCCTGGCACGCTGCAGAGGGCGCCAGGAGCGTCGTGACGTCATAGACACGTTTTAATTAATAACTTTTGAACGGTTTATGTCACAGAAAATATCAAGAGGACAATTTTATGATGTCATACTAGACGAGAATTTATAACCTATCTGCCACATTCTGGCGGGCTGCAGAGGGCGTCAGGAGCGTCGTGACGTCATATACACGTTTGAACTAATAACGTTTGAACGGTTCATGTCACAGAAAATATGTAGGGTACAATTCTACTATAAAATACTATACGAGTATTTTGCATCTACCTAGCACATCCTGGCACGCTGAAGAGGGCGCCAGGAGCGTCATGACGTCATAGACACGTTTTAATTAATAACGTTTGAACGGTTCATGTCACAGAAAATGTCAAGGACACAATTCTATTATGAAATACTATTTGAGTATTTTGCATCTACTTGGCACATCGTGGCACGCTGCAGAGGGCGCCAGGAGCGTCGTGACGTCATACTTTTTTTCATTAATAACTTTTGAACGGTTCATATCACAGAAAATATCAAGAACACAATATTATAGAGAATCAAAATACAAATCGATTGATATGTACTAATAGGGTAATCATGTAATATTTAAGGGAGATATTGCTAACAAATAATAATAATTAGATGTGTATATGAAATGCAGGGCATCCCTCATCGTAATACCTATTTATTACTATTTCGGAGTTATAATTGTATCACTGTGAAGGACTTAATAATCGTAGTCATCCCAACATACCCATGGATATCTGTTGTTTAACAATAATAATAATTATTATTATTGTATACTAGTTACTATTCATAGACTGATTAGTAAAACTCACGTTTGCTAGAAGTTCTCTTCATCTTCATCATCATCGTCTTCATCCTCATCTCCCGTGTTGTCGGTATTCAAGCACTCTTGTTCCTCGTCTTCAGTAGAGCAGCCACAAAGCTCGGTGCACCTCATGTTATTTGCTTTGCAGCTGCATCTTGACGCACACCTTGATTTTAAGCAGTTGCACTTAACTAGTTGAATGACGGCAGCCGGTGCAGGTTCGAGGGTTGTCATGACTGCCACATACTCGTTGCTCTCAAGTAGCCATCCGTAGTCTTCGGGTAATAAGTTGATAGGGTTGGCAACCTGGTCATTATGCCACACCCAGCATTGGTGGTGAGCACTAGTATGCACCACCATACTACAGCACCATACTATAGTATGGCTTGGAGATATGCGGCTTTGCTGGGTGGAAGCTTTTGGTGGGTGCTTGGCAAGACTTTTTGTGAAACATACGCCATCGAAGGTCAGACACTGATCTCAGTTTAGTGAATGGACAGTACAGTTTGCAAACAAACTTCTCTAGACCACTTATCACGGAGTCTTTTAGAGCAACAGTTTAACCTAATTCTTTAAATGCTGAAAATATTTCATAGTCGGATTCTTCCACACACCAGCACTTGTGAGGATCTAGCCAAACTTCTTGTCATGCGCATTGACAACAGTTATAGTGAGTTTTCAGAGGTCCACGTGGTATTTGATAGATATGACATTCCTGTTTCATTAAAATCGCCTACTCGAAAGACTTGCAAGGAGGAAAAGCTGCTGTATAGCTTATCGCATTACAGACAACACGCCAATCGGGCACTTGAGCATGTCACAACTACTTGGTCACACCAAAACCAAGTATGAGCTGACAGAATATTTTTCACAGAAGATAATTCGAGCCTCACAGGCCATGGAGCGACAAACAGTTGTCGCATGGAGTAACAAGACTATTACTACAAAAACACTTCTATCACACTTAAATAGTGAACAGGAAGAAACCGATACTAAGATGTTGCTTCATGCAGTAGATGCGACAAAACGAGGAGCTACTCAAATATCTATTTTTCCCCAGATACAGATGTCCTTATCCTGGTACTGCGATGTTACACCGATCTCTGTAAAAATACTGTGTCCATTACAGATAAAGGGGGAAATAATAGAAGGATAGCACTTGGGTCACTATACAACACACTTGGGCACAATGAAGTTTCAGGACTAACTGGATTTCACGCTTTCAGTGGTTCCGACAACACTGGGGGATTTTCAGGAAAGGGGAGCTTTCGTGCTGGAAAGCTTTCAGAGAATCCGACTATGAAATATTTTCAGCATTTAAAGAACTAAATTTAACTGTTGCTCTAAAAGACTCCGTGATAAGTGGTCTAGAGAAGTTTGTTTGCCAACTGTACTGTCCATTCACTAAACTGAGATCAGTGTCTGACCTTCGATGCCGTATGTTTCACAAAAAGTCTTGCCAAGCACCCACCAAAAGCTTCCACCCAGCAAAGCCGCATATCTCCAAGCCATACTAGTACTAGGTGCTCACCATCAATGCTGGGTGTGGCATAATGACCAGGTTGCCAACCCTATCAACTTATTACCCGAAGACTACGGATGGCTACTTGAAAGCAACGAGTATGTGGCAGTCATGACAACCCTCGAACCTGCACCGGCTGCCGTCATTCAACTAGTTAAGTGCAACTGCTTAAAATCAAGGTGTGCGTCAAGATGCAGCTGCAAAGCAAATAACATGAGGTGCACCGAGCTTTGTGGCTGCTCTACTGAAGACGAGGAACAAGAGTGCTTGAATACCGACAACACGGGAGATGGGGATGAAGACGATGATGATGAAGATGAAGAGAACTTCTAGCAAACGTGAGTTTTACTAATCAGTCTATGAATAGTAACTAGTATACAATAATAATTATTATTATTATTGTTAAACAACAGATATCCATGGGTATGTTGGGATGACTACGATTATTAAGTCCTTCACAGTGATACAATTATAACTCCGAAATAGTAATAAATAGATACTACGATGAGGGGTGCCCTGCATTTCATATACACATCTAATTATTATTATTTGTTAGCAATATCTCCCTTAAATATTACATAATTACCCTATTTGTACATATTAATCGATTTGTGTTTAAATTCTCTATAATATTGTCTTCTTGATATTTTCTGTGATATGAACCGTTCAAAAGTTATTAATGAAAAAGTGTATGACGTCACGACGCTCCTGGCGCCCTCTGCAGCGTGCCACGATGTGCCAAGTAGATGCAAAATACTCAAATAGTATTTCATAATAGAATTGTGTCCTTGACATTTTCTGTGACATGAACCGTTCAAACGTTATTAATTAAAACGTGTCTATGACGTCATGACGCTCCTGGCGCCCTCTTCAACGTTCCAGGATGTGCCAGGTAGGTGCAAAATACTCGTATAGTATTTTATAGTAGAATTGTACCCTACATATTTTCTGTGAAATGAACCGTTCAAACGTTATAAGTTCAAACGTGTATATGACGTCACGACGCTCCTGGCGCCCTCTGCAGCCCGCCAGAATGTGGCAGATAGGTTATAAATTCTCGTCTAGTATGACATCATAAAATTGTCCTCTTGATATTTTCTGTGACATAACCCGTTCAAAAGTTATTAATTAAAACGTGTCTATGACGTCACGACGCTCCTGGCGCCCTCTGCAGCGTGCCAGGATCTGCCAGGTAGGTGCAAAATACTCGTATGGTATGCCGTAACAGAATACCGTTTACCAGAATACTCTTTCACGAAAGGCGCACGAGATACCTTTTGCTCCTCTACTATGATGTGGGTTATGATAATGGATGGCTTTGGCCACTTAGATTGAACGATTATTCGGATGTGTGGAGAAAAGGTAGTTTCATTTACAAGAGTACAGAGTGTACTGTGTAGTGTACAGCCCACGTTGAACTTCCATGCAGAATGTCGGTTGCATGTGGCGCATGAGTACAGAGTGTACAGCCCACGTTGAACTTCCCTGCAGCATGTCGGTTGCATGTGGCGCATGAGTACAGAGTGTACAGCCCACGTTGAACTTCCCTGCAGAATGTCGGATGCATGTGGCGCATGAGTACAGAGTGTACAGCCCACGTTGAACTTCCCTGCAGCATGTCGGTTGCATGTGGCGCATGAGTACAGAGTGTACAGCCCACGTTGAACTTCCCTGCAGCATGTCGGTTGCATGTGGCGCATGAGTACAGAGTGTACAGCCCACGTTGAACTTCCCTGCAGAATGTCGGTTGCATGTGGCGCATGAGTACAGAGTGTACAGCCCACGTTTGCTACAGATCACTTCCCTGCAGCATGTCGGTTGCATGTGGCGCATGAGTACAGAGTGTATAGCCCACGTTGAACTTCCATGCAGAATGTCGGTTGCATGTGGCGCATGAGTACAGAGTGTACAGCCCACGTTTGCTACAGATCACTTTCCTGCAGCATGTCGGTTGCATGTGGCGCATGAGTACAGAGTGTATAGCCCACGTAGAACTTCCCTGCAGAATGTCGGTTGCATGTGGCGCATGAGTACAGAGTGTACATCCCACGTAGAAATTCCCTGCAGAATGTCGGTTGCATGTGGCGCAAGAGTACAGAGTGTACATCCCACGTTGAACTTCCCTGCAGCATGTCGGTTGCATGTGGCGCATGAGTACAGAGTGTACAGCCCACGTTGAACTTCCCTGCAGAATGTCGGTTGCATGTGGCGCATGAGTACAGAGTGTATAGCCCACGTTGAACTTCCCTGCAGAATGTCGGTTGCATGTGGCGCATGAGTACAGAGTGTATAGCCCACGTTGAACATCCATGCAGAATGTCGGTTGCATGTGGCGCATGAGTACAGAGTGTACAGCCCACGTTTGCTACAGATCACTTCCCTGCAGAATGTCGGTTGCATGTGGCGCATGAGTACAGAGTGTAAAGCCCACGTTGAACTTCCCTGCAGCATGTCGGTTGCATGTGGCGCATGAGTACAGAGTGTATAGCCCACGTTGAACTTCCATGCAGAATGTCGGTTGCATGTGGCGCATGAGTACAGAGTGTATAGCCCACGTTGAACTTCCATGCAGAATGTCGGTTGCATGTGGCGCATGAGTACAGAGTGTACAGCCCACGTTTGCTACAGATCACTTTCCTGCAGAATGTCGGTTGCATGTGGCGCATGAGTACAGAGTGTATAGCCCACGTAGAACTTCCATGCAGAATGTCGGTTGCATGTGGCGCATAAGTACAGAGTGTACAGCCCACGTTTGCTACAGATCACTTCCCTGCAGCATGTCGGTTGCATGTGGCGCATGAGTACAGAGTGTACAGCCCACGTTGAACTTCCCTGCAGCATGTCGGTTGCATGTGGCGCATGAGTACAGAGTGTACAGCCCACGTTGAACTTCCATGCAGAATGTCGGTTGCATGTGGCGCATGAGTACAGAATGTACAGCCCACGTTTGCTACAGATCCCTTCCCTGCAGAATGTCGGTTGCATGTGGCGCATGAGTACAGAGTGTATAGCCCACGTTTGCTACAGATCCCTTCCCTGCAGAATGTCGGTTGCATGTGGCGCATGAGTACAGAGTGTACAGCCCACGTTGAACTTCCCTGCAGAATGTCGGTTGCATGTGACGCATGAGTACAGAGTGTACAGCCCACGTTGAACTTCCCTGCAGCATGTCGGTTGCATGTGGCGCATGAGTACAGAGTGTATAGCCCACGTTGAACTTCCCTGCAGCATGTCGGTTGCATGTGGCGCATGAGTACAGAGTGTACAGCCCACGTTGAACTTCCCTGCAGCATGTCGGTTGCATGTGGCGCATGAGTACAGAGTGTACAGCCCACGTTGAACTTCCCTGCAGCATGGCGGTTGCATGTGGCGCATGAGTACAGAGTGTATAGCCCACGTTGAACTTCCCTGCAGTATGTCGGTTGCATGTGGCGCATGAGTACAGAGTGTACAGCCCACGTTGAACTTCCCTGCAGAATGTCGGTTGCATGTGGCGCATGAGTACAGAGTGTACAGCCCACGTTGAACTTCCCTGCAGAATGTCGGTTGCATGTGGCGCATGAGTACAGAGTGTACAGCCCACGTTGAACTTCCCTGCAGCATGTCGGTTGCATGTGGCGCATGAGTACAGAGTGTATAGCCCACGTTGAACTTCCCTGCAAATGTCGGTTGCATGTGGCACATGAGTACAGAGTGTACAGCCCACGTTTGCTACAGATCACTTCCCTGCAGAATGTCGGTTGCATGTGGCACATGAGTACAGAGTGTATAGCCCACGTTTGCTACAGATCACTTCCCTGCAGAATGTCGGTTGCATGTGGCACATGAGTACAGAGTGTATAGCCCACGTTTGCAACAGATCCCTTCCCTGCAGAATGTCGGTTGCAGGTGGCGCATGAGTACAGAGTGTATAGCCCACGTTGAACTTCCCTGCAGAATGTCGGTTGCATGTGGCACATGAGTACAGAGTGTATAGCCCACGTTGAACTTCATTGCAGAATGTCGGTTGCATGTGGCGCATGAGTACAGAGTGTATAGTCCACGTTGAACTTCCATGCAGAATGTCGGTTGCATGTGGCGCATGAGTACAGAGTGTACAGCCCACGTTGAACTTCCCTGCAGAATGTCGGTTGCATGTGGCGCATGAGTACAGAGTGTACAGCCCACGTTGAACTTCCCTGCAGCATGTCGGTTGCATGTGGCGCATGAGTACAGAGTGTATAGCCCACGTTGAACTTCCCTGCAGCATGTCGGTTGCATGTGGCGCATGAGTACAGAGTGTATAGCCCACGTTGAACTTCACTGCAGAATATCGGTTGCATGTGGCACATGAGTACAGAGTGTACAGCCCACGTTTGCTACAGATCACTTCCCTGCAGAATGTCGGTTGCATGTGGCACATGAGTACAGAGTGTATAGCCCACGTTTTCTACAGATCCCTTCCCTGCAGAATGTCGGTTGCATGTGGCACATGAGTACAGAGTGTATAGCCCACGTTTGCTACAGATCACTTCCCTGCAGAATGTCGGTTGCATGTGGCACATGAGTACAGAGTGTACAGCCCACGTTTGCTACAGATCACTTCCCTGCAGAATGTCGGTTGCATGTGGCGCATGAGTACAGAGTGTATAGCCCACGTTTGCTACAGATCACTTCCCTGCAGAATGTCGGTTGCATGTGGCACATAAGTACAGAGTGTATAGCCCACGTTTGCTACAGATCCCTTCCCTGCAGAATGTCGGTTGCATGTGGCACATGAGAACAGAGTGTACAGCCCACGTTTGCTACAGATCCCTTCCCTGCAGAATGTCGGTTGCATGTGGCGCATGAGTACAGAGTGTACATCCCACGTTTGCTACAGATCCCTTCCCTGCAGAATGTCGGTTGCATGTGGCACATGAGTACAGAGTGTACAGCCCACGTTTGCTACAGATCCCTTCCCTGCAGAATGTCGGTTGCATGTGGCACATGAGTACAGAGTGTACAGCCCACGTTTGCTACAGATCACTTCCCTGCAGAATGTCGGTTGCATGTGGCACATGAGAACAGAGTGTATAGCCCACGTTTGCTACAGATCCCTTCCCTGCAGAATGTCGGTTGCATGTGGCGCATGAGTACAGAGTGTATAGCCCACGTTGAACTTCCCTGCAGAATGTCGGTTGCATGTGGCACATGAGAACAGAGTGTACAGCCCACGTTTGCTACAGATCCCTTCCCTGCAGAATATCTGTTGCATGTGGCGCATGAGTACAGAGTGTATAGCCCACGTTGAACTTCCCTGCAGAATGTCGGTTGCATGTGGCGCATGAGTACAGAGTGTATAGACCACGTATCTACAGATCCCTTCCCTGCAGCATGTCGGTTGCATGTGGCGCATGAGTACAGAGTGTATAGCCCACGTTTGCTACAGATCCCTTCCCTGCAGAATGTCGGTTGCATGTGGCACATGAGTACAGAGTGTATAGCCCACGTTTGCTACAGATCCCTTCCCTGCAGCATGTCGGTTGCATGTGGCGCATGAGTACAGAGTGTATAGCCCACGTTTGCTACAGATCCCTTCCCTGCAGAATGTCGGTTGCATGTGGCGCATGAGTACAGAGTGTACAGCCCTCGTTGAACTTCCATGCAGAATGTCGGTTGCATGTGGCGCATGAGTACAGAGTGTACAGCCCACGTTGAACTTCCCTGCAGCATGTCGGTTGCATATGGCACATGAGTACAGAGTGTACAGCCCACGTTGAACTTCCCTGCAGCATGTCGGTTGCATGTGGCGCATGAGTACAGAGTGTACAGCCCCCGTTGAACTTCCATGCAGAATGTCGGTTGCATGTGGCGCATGAGTACAGAGTGTACAGCCCACGTTTGCTACAGATCACTTCCCTGCAGCATGTCGGTTGCATGTGGCGCATGAGTACAGAGTGTATAGCCCACGTTGAACTTCCATGCAGAATGTTTTAATCGCATATTGTCGTCAGGAATGTACCCAGATAGGTGGAAATGTGCTAATGTAACACCTGTGTTTAAAAGTGGCGACAAAAACGACGCCTGTAACTACAGACCGATATCTCTACTACCCATTTTTTCTAAAATGTTTGAGAAATTTCTGCATAATTTAATATTTTCTCATGTTAAGGCTTTTATTCCTGACTCCCAGCACGGGTTTATGCCTAGTAGATCTACTGTTACAAATCTTGTTGGATATTGTAACACAATATCAGAAAGTATTGATAGGGGTGTGCAGGTGGATGCTATTTACACCGACTTTTCTAAAGCTTTTGATTCTGTGGATCATGCTCTTCTCATTTACAAGCTTAAACATTTTGGCATATCTGGCTCTTTAATTGATTTATTATCAAGCTATCTAACTGGCCGTAAGCAGTCTGTTGTGATTAATGGGGTTAGTTCTCTTCCCGAGGAGGTAACGTCCGGGGTTCCCCAGGGCTCTATTTTAGGGCCGTTGTTGTTCAACATATTTGTTTACGATATACCAAAAACTGTACTGTCTCAATGTCTTATGTACGCTGATGACGTCAAATTGTTTGCTCTAGTTAGATCCCTTCAAGACTGTTTACAACTTCAGGAATCTTTTTTAGCTTTATGTCGTTGGTGTGCTACTTGGAATTTACATCTTAACCTCAAAAAATGTTTTGTTATATCTTTTACAACGAGGAGAAATCCAATACATTTTAATTATTCCTTTGGCGATGATACACTAAATAGAGTTTTTAGTGTAAATGATCTTGGTGTTTTGTTAACCTCAGATTTTTCTTTCAATGACCACATAACTGCAATCCTGTCAAAAGCTTATAGATTGCTTGGATTTTTTAAACGTAATCTGCACTCTGTCTTTTCTAAAGAAACTATACGACGTGTTTACCTGAGTCTTGTGCGGCCTCAGGTGGAGTACGCCAGTATTATTTGGTCTCCACATCACAAGACAAGGGTGGATATTCTAGAGCGACTCCAGCAGCGTTTTGTTAAGTGGTTGTCACGCCTGGACGACCCCACATTTGTGTACCACAGGAAGGACTATGTAAAAATATGTGAAGACCTGCACTTGCAAACGCTGTCTGGTAGAAGACAGGCTGCTGATTTTATGTTTTTACACAAACTTTTAAACAGTGGTATAGATTGTTCTGAGGTTTTAAGATTAATTCATTTTAATGTACCTATTCGTAGGACAAGAAGTACCTGTTTGTTTTATCCGCCAAAGGCCAGAGTTGACATTTATAAATACTCATATCTACCACGAGTACAAACAAATTTTAATAACCTACTGTCCCAACGAGTTGACTTAGATATAGATGTTTTTAATGACTCAACTTTTACTTTTAAGAAAAAGTGTCGTTTATTGTAATGTGTTGTTTCTTTGTTATTTATTATTCTATGTGTCTATTTATTTTGTGATGATGTTTGTATGTTTTTTATTATATCCTGTGTATTTCTGGTTGTATAAACTGTGCTGGGATAAATAAATAATAATAATAATAATAATAATAATAATAATGTCGGTTGCATGTGGCGCATGAGTACAGAGTGTACAGCCCACGTTTGCTACAGATCCCTTTCCTGCAGAATGTCTGTTGCATGTGGCACATGAGTACAGAGTGTACAGCCCACGTTTGCTACAGATCCCTTCCCTGCAGCATGTCGGTTGCATGTGGCGCATGAGTACAGAGTGTACAGCCCACGTTGAACTTCCCTGCAGCATGTCGGTTGCATATGGCGCATGAGTACAGAGTGTACAGCCCACGTTGAACTTCCCTGCAGCATGTCGGTTGCATGTGGCGCATGAGTACAGAGTGTACAGCCCCCGTTGAACTTCCCTGCAGAATGTCGGTTGCATGTGGCACATGAGTACAGAGTGACTAGCCCACGTTGAACTTCCCTGCAGAATGTCGGTAACATGTGGCGCATGAGTACAGAGTGTATAGCCCACGATTGCTACAGATTACTTCCCTGCAGAATGTCGGTTGCATGTGGCACATGAGTACAGAGTGTATAGCCCACGTTTGCTACAGATCCCTTCCCTGCAGAATGTCGGTTGCATGTGGCGCATGAGTACAGAGTGTATAGCCCACGTTGAACTTCCCTGCAGAATGTCGGTTGCATGTGGCACATGAGTACAGAGTGTTTAGCACACGTTTGCTACAGATCCCTTCCCTGCAGCATGTCTGTTGCATGTGGCGCATGAGTACAGAGTGTATAGCCCACGTTGAACTTCCCTGCAGAATGTCGGTTGCATGTGGCGCATGAGTACAGAGTGTATAGCCCACGTTTGCTACAGATCCCTTCCCTGCAGAATGTCTGTTGCATTTGGCGCATGAGTACAGAGTGTATAGCCCACGTTTGCTACAGATCACTCCCCTGCAGAATGTCGCTAACGTGTGGCGCATGAGAACAGAGAGTATAGCCCACGTTTGCTACAGATCCCTTTCCTGCAGAATGTCTGTTGCATGTGGCACATGAGTACAGAGTGTACAGCCCACGTTTGCTACAGATCCCTTCCCTGCAGAATGTCGGTTGCATGTGGCGCATGAGTACAGAGAGTATAGCCCACGTTTGCTACAGATCACTTCCCTGCAGAATGTCTGTTGCATGTGGCACATGAGTACAGAGTGTACAGCCCACGTTGAACTTCCCTGCAGAATGTCGGTTGCATGTGGCGCATGAGTACAGAGTGTACAGCCCACGTTTGCTACAGATCCCTTCCCTGCAGAATGTCGGTTGCATGTGGCGCATGAGTACAGAGTGTATAGCCCACGTTTGCTACAGATCACTTCCCTGCAGCATGTCGGTTGCATGTGGCACATGAGTACAGAGTGTATAGCCCACGCTTGCTACAGATCCCTTCCCTGCAGAATGTCGGTTGCATGTGGCGCATGAGTACAGAGTGTATAGCCCACGTTTGCTACAGATCCCTTCCCTGCAGAATGTCGGTTGCATGTGGCGCATGAGAACAGAGTGTACAGCCCACGTTGAACTTCCCTGCAGAATGTCGGTAACAAGTGGCGCATGAGTTCAGAGTGTATAGCCCACGATTGCTACAGATCACTTCCCTGCAGAATGTCGGTTGCATGTGGCACATAAGTACAGAGTGTATAGCCCACGTTTGCTACCGATCCCTTCCTTGCAGAATGTCTGTTGCATGTGGCGCATGAGTACAGAGTGTACAGCCCACGTTGAACTTTCCTGCAGCATGTCGGTTGCATGTGGCGCATGAGTACAGAGTGTACAGCCCACGTTTGCTACAGATCACTTCCCTGCAGAATGTCGGTATACGTTGAACTTCCATGCAGCATGTCGGTTGCATGTGGCGCATGAGTACAGAGTGTACAGCCCACGTTGAACTTCCCTGCAGAATGTCGGTTGCATGTGGCGCATGAGTACAGAGTGTACAGCCCACGTTGAACTTCCCTGCAGCATGTCGGTTGCATGTGGCGCATGAGTACAGAGTGTACAGCCCACGTTGAACTTTCCTGCAGCATGTCGGTTGCATGTGGCGCATGAGTACAGAGTGTACAGCCCACGTTTGCTACAGATCACTTCCCTGCAGAATGTCGGTTGCATGTGGCGCAAGAGTACAGAGTGTACAGCCCACGTTTGCTACAGATCACTTCCCTGCAGAATGTCGGTTGCATGTGGCGCATGAGTACAGAGTGTACTGCCCACGTTTGCTACAGATTACTTCCCTGCAGAATGTCGGTTGCATGTGGCGCATGAGTACAGAGTGTACAGCCCACGTTTGCTACAGATCACTTCCCTGCAGAATGTCGGTTGCATGTGGCGCATGAGTACAGAGTGTATAGCCCACGTTGAGCTTCCCTGCAGCATGTCGGTTGCATGTGGCGCATGAGTACAGAGTGTACAGCCCCCGTTGAACTTCCCTGCAGACCGTCGGTTGCATGTGGCGCATGAGTACAGAGTGTACAGCCCACGTTGAACTTCCCTGCAGAATGTCGGATGCAGGTGGCGCATGAGTACAGAGTGTACAGCCCCCGTTGAACTTCCCTGCAGCATGTCGGTTGCATGTGGCGCATGAGTACAGAGTGTATAGCCCACGTTGAACTTCCCTGCAGAATGTCGGTTGCATGTGGCGCATGAGTACAGAGTGTACGGCCCCCGTTGAACTTCCCTGCAGAATGTCGGTTGCATGTGGCGCATGAGTACAGAGTGTATAGCCCACGTTGAACTTCCCTGCAGAATGTCGGTTGCATGTGGCGCATGAGTACAGAGTGTATAGCCCACGTTGAACTTCCCTGCAGAATGTCGGTTGCATGTGGCGCATGAGTACAGACTGTACAGCCCACGTTTGCTACAGATACCTTCCCTGCAGAATGTCGGTTGCATGTGGCGCATGAGTACAGAGTGTAAAGCCCACGTTGAACTTCCCTGCAGAATGTCGGTTGCATGTGGCGCATGAGTACAGAGTGTACAGCCCACGTTGAACTTCCCTGCAGAATGTCTGTTGCATGTGGCGCATGAGTACAGAGTGTACAGCCCACGTTTGCTACAGATCCCTTCCCTGCAGAATGTCGGTTGCATGTGGCGCATGAATACAGAGTGTATAGCCCACGTTGAACTTCCCTGCAGAATGTCGGTTGCATGTGGCGCATGAGTACAGAGTGTACAGCCCACGTTGAACTTCCCTGCAGAATGTCAGTTGCATGTGGCGCATGAGTACAGAGTGTATAGCCCACGTTGAACTTTTCTGCAGAATGTCGGTTGCATGTGGCGCATGAGTACAGAGTGTACAGCCCACGTTTGCTACAGATCACTTCCCTGCAGAATGTCGGTTGCATGTGGCGCATGAGTACAGAGTGAACAGCCTTCGTTTGCTACAGATCACTTCCCTGCAGAATGTCTGTTGCATGTGGCGCATGAGTACAGAGTGTACAGCCCACGTTTGCTACCGATCACTTCCCTGCAGAATGTCGGTTGCATGTGGCGCATGAGTACAGAGTGTACAGCCTACGTTTGCTACAGATCACTTCCCTGCAGAATGTCGGTTGCATGTGGCGCATGAGTACAGAGTGAACAGCCTACGTTTGCTACAGATCACTTCCCTGCAGAATGTCGGTTGCATGTGGCGCATGAGTACAGAGTGTACTGCCCACGTTTGCTACAGATCACTTCCCTGCAGAATGTCGGTTGCATGTGGCGCATGAGTACAGAGTGTACAGCCCACGTTTGCTACAGATCACTTCCCTGCAGAATATCGGTTGCATGTGGCGCATGAGTACAGAGTGTACAGCCCACGTTTGCTACAGATCACTTTCCTGCAGAATGTCGGTTGCATGTGGCGCATGAGTACAGAGTGTATAGCCCACGTTGAACTTCCCTGCAGCATGTCGGTTGCATGTGGCGCATGAGTACAGAGTGTACAGCCCACGTTTGCTACAGATCACTTCCCTGCAGAATGTCGGTTGCATGTGGCGCATGAGTACAGAGTGTACAGCCCACGTTGAACTTCCCTGCAGAATGTCGGTTGCATGTGGCGCATGAGTACAGAGTGTACAACCCACGTTTGCTACAGATCACTTCCCTGCAGAATGTCGGTTGCATGTGGCGCATGAGTACAGAGTGTACAGCCCACGTTTGCTACAGATCACTTCCCTGCAGCATGTCGGATGCATGTGGCGCATGAGTACAGAGTGTACAGCCCACGTTGAACTTCCCTGCAGAATGTCGGTTTCATGTG
This sequence comes from Isoperla grammatica, assembly GCA_945910005.1. Taxonomy (NCBI): domain Eukaryota; kingdom Metazoa; phylum Arthropoda; class Insecta; order Plecoptera; family Perlodidae; genus Isoperla; species Isoperla grammatica. The sequence goes on from OX246737.1 coordinate 85,102,678, forward strand.
GCACATGAGTACAGAGTGTACAGCCCACGTTGAACTTCCCTGCAGAATGTCGGTTGCATGTGGCGCATGATTACAGAGTGTACAGCCCACGTTTGCTACAGATCACTTCCCTGCAGAATGTCGGTTGCATGTGGCATATGAGTACAGAGTGTACAGCCGACGTTTGCTACAGATCACTTCCCTGCAGAATGTCGGTTGCATGTGGCGCATGAGAACAGAGTGTAAAGCCCACGTTTGCTACGGATCACTTCCCTGCAGAATGTCGGTTGCATGTGGCACATGAGTACAGAGTGTACAGCCCACGTTGAACTTCCCTGCAGCATGTCGGTTGCATGTGGCGCATGAGTACAGAGTGTACAGCCCCCGTTGAACTTCCCTGCAGCATGTCGGTTGCATGTGGCGCATGAGTACAGAGTGTACAGCCCCCGTTGAACTTCCCTGCAGCATGTCGGTTGCATGTGGCGCATGAGTACAGAGTGTACAGCCCCCGTTGAACTTCCCTGCAGCATGTCGGTTGCATGTGGCACATGAGTACAGAGTGTATAGCCCACGTTGAACTTCCCTGCAGCATGTCGGTTGCATGTGGCGCATGAGTACAGAGTGTATAGCCCACGTTGAACTTCCCTGCAGCATGTCGGTTGAATGTGGCGCATGAGTACAGAGTGTACAGCCCACGTTGAAATTCCCTGCAGCATGTCGGTTGCATGTGGCACATGAGTACAGAGTGTACAACCCACGTTGAACTTCCCTGCAGAATGTCGGTTGCATGTGGCGCATGAGTACAGAGTGTACAGCCCACGTTTGCTACAGATCCCTTCCCTGCAGAATGTCGGTTGCATGTGGCGCATGAGTACAGAGTGTATAGCCCACGTTGAACTTCCCTGCAGAATGTCGGTTGCATGTGGCGCATGAGTACAGAGTGTACAGCCCACGTTGAACTTCCCTGCAGAATGTCGGTTGCATGTGGCGCATGAGTACAGAGTGTACAGCCCACGTTTGCAACAGATCACTTCGCTGCAGAATGTCGGTTGCATGTGGCACATGAGTACAGATTGTATAGCCCACGTTTGCTACAGATCCCTTCCCTGCAGAATGTCGGTTGCATGTGGCGCATGAGTACAGAGTGTACAGCCCACGTTGAACTTCCCTGCAGAATGTCGGTTGCATGTGGCGCATGAGTACAGAGTGTACAGCCCACGTTTGCAACAGATCACTTCGCTGCAGAATGTCGGTTGCATGTGGCACATGAGTACAGAGTGTATAGCCCACGTTTGCTACAGATCCCTTCCCTGCAGAATGTCGGTTGCATGTGGCGCATGAGTACAGAGTGTACAGCCCACGTTTGCTACAGATCACTTCCCTGCAGAATGTCGGTTGCATGTGGCGCATGAGTACAGAGTGTACAGCCCACGTTGAACTTCCATGCAGAATGTCGGTTGCATGTGGCGCATGAGTACAGAGTGTACAGTCCACGTTTGCTACAGATCACTTCCTTGCAGCATGTCGGTTGCATGTGGCGCATGAGTACAGAGTGTACAGCCCACATTGAACTTCCATGCAGAATGTCGGTTGCATGTGGCGCATGAGTACAGAGTGTACAGCCCACGTTTGCTACAGATCACTTCCCTGCAGAATGTCGGTTGCATGTGGCGCAACGTACAGAGTGTACAGCCCACGTTTGCTACAGATCACTTCCCTGCAGCATGTCGGTTGCATGTGGCGCATGAGTACAGAGTGTATAGCCCACCTTGAACTTCCATGCAGAATGTCGGTTGCATGTGGCGCATGAGTACAGAGTATACAGCCCACGTTTGCTACAGATCACTTCCCTGCAGAATGTCGGTTGCATGTGGCGCATGAGTACAGAGTGTACAGCCCACGTTGAACTTCCCTGCAGCATGTCGGTTGCATGTGGCGCATGAGTACGGAGTGTACAGCCCACGTTGAACTTCCATGCAGAATGTCGGTTGCATGTGGCGCCTGAGTACAGAGTGTACAGCCCACGTTGAACTTCCATGCAGAATGTCGGTTGCATGTGGCGCATGAGTACAGAGTGTACAGCCCACGTTTGCTACAGATCACTTCCTTGCAGCATGTCGGTTGCATGTGGCGCATGAGTACAGAGTGTACAGCCCACGTTGAACTTCCATGCAGAATGTCGGTTGCATGTGGCGCATGAGTACAGAGTGTATAGCCCACGTTGAACATCCATGCAGAATGTCGGTTGCATGTGGCGCATGAATACAGAGTGTACAGCCCACGTTTGCTACAGATCACTTCCCTGCAGAATGTCGGTTGCATGTGGCGCATGAGTACAGAGTGTATAGCCCACGTTGAACTTCCATGCAGAATGTCGGTTGCATGTGGCGCATCAGTACAGAGTGTACAGCCCACGTTTGCTACAGATCACTTCCCTGCAGCATGTCGGTTGCATGTGGCGCATGAGTACAGAGTGTATAGCCCACGTTGAACTTCCATGCAGAATGTCGGTTGCATGTGGCGCATGAGAACAGAGTGTATAGCCCACGTTGAACTTCCCTGCAGCATGTCGGTTGAATGTGGCGCATGAGTACAGAGTGTATAGCCCACGTTGAACTTCCATGCAGAATGTCGGTTGCTGTGGCGCATGAATACAGAGTGTACAGCCCACGTTTGCTACAGTTCACTTCCCTGCAGAATGTCGGTTGCATGTGGCGCATGAGTACAGAGTGTATAGCCCACGTTGAACTTCCATGCAGAATGTCGGTTGCATGTGGCGCATGAATACAGAGTGTACAGCCCACGTTTGCTACAGATCACTTCCCTGCAGCATGTCGGTTGCATGTGGCGCATGAGTACAGAGTGTATAGCCCACGTTGAACTTCCATGCAGAATGTCGGTTGCATGTGGCGCATGAGTACAGAGTGTACAGCCCACGTTTGCTACAGATCACTTCCCTGCAGAATGTCGGTTGCATGTGGCGCATGAGTACAGAGTGTACAGCCCACGTTTGCTACAGATCACTTCCCTGCTGAATGTCGGTTGCATGTGGCGCATGAGTACAGAGTGTATTGCCCCCGTTGAACTTCCCTGCACCATGTCGGTTGCATGTGGCGCATGAGTACAGAGTGTACAGCCCACGTTTGCTACAGATCACTTCCCTGCAGCATGTCGGTTGCATGTGGCGCATGAGTACAGAGTGTATAGCCCACCTTGAACTTCCATGCAGAATGTCGGTTGCATGTGGCGCATGAGTACAGAGTATACAGCCCACGTTTGCTACAGATCACTTCCCTGCAGAATGTCGGTTGCATGTGGCGCATGAGTACAGAGTGTACAGCCCACGTTGAACTTCCCTGCAGCATGTCGGTTGCATGTGGCGCATGAGTACAGAGTGTACAGCCCACGTTGAACTTCCATGCAGAATGTCGGTTGCATGTGGCGCATGAGTACAGAGTGTACAGCCCACGTTGAACTTCCATGCAGAATGTCGGTTGCATGTGGCGCATGAGTACAGAGTGTACAGCCCACGTTTGCTACAGATCACTTCCTTGCAGCATGTCGGTTGCATGTGGCGCATGAGTACAGAGTGTACAGCCCACGTTGAACTTCCATGCAGAATGTCGGTTGCATGTGGCGCATGAGTACAGAGTGTACAGCCCACGTTTGCTACAGATCACTTCCATGCAGAATGTCGGTTGCATGTGGCGCATGAGTACAGAGTGTACAGCCCACGTTTGCTACAGATCACTTCCCTGCAGCATGTCGGTTGCATGTGGCGCATGAGTACAGAGTGTACAGCCCCCGTTGAACTTTCCTGCAGAATGTCGGTTGCATGTGGCGCATGAGTACAGAGTGTACAGCCCACGTTTGCTACAGATTACTTCCCTGCAGAATGTCGGTTGCATGTGGCGCATGAGTACAGAGTGTACAGCCCACGTTGAACTTCCCTCCAGAATGTCGGTTGCATGTGGCGCATGAGTACAGAGAGTACAGCCCACGTTGAACTTCCCTGCAGAATGTCGGTTGCATGTGGCGCATGAGTACATAGTGTACAGCCCACGTTTGCTACAGATCACTTCCCTGCAGCATGTCGGTTGCATGTGGCGCATGAGTACAGAGTGTACAGCCCCCGTTGAACTTCCCTGCAGAATGTCGGTTGCATGTGGCGCATGAGTACAGAGTGTACAGCCCACGTTTGCTACAGATCACTTCCCTGCAGAATGTCGGTTGCATGTGGCGCATGAGTACAGAGTGTACAGCCCACGTTGAACTTCCCTGCAGAATGTCGGTTGCATGTGGCGCATGAGTACAGAGAGTACAGCCCACGTTGAACTTCCCTGCAGAATGTCGGTTGCATGTGGCGCATGAGTACAGAGTGTACAGCCCAGGTTTGCTACAGATCACTTCCTTGCAGCATGTCGGTAGCATGTGGCGCATGAGTACAGAGTGTATAGCCCACGTTGAACTTCCCTGCAGCATGTCGGTTGCATGTGGCGCATGAGTACAGAGTGTACAGCCCACGTTGAACTTCCAGCAGAATGTCGGTTGCATATGGTGCATGAGTACAGAGTGTACAGCCCCCGTTGAACTTCCCTGCAGCATGTCGGTTGCATGTGGCGCATGAGTACAGAGTGTATAGCCCACGTTGAACTTCCCAGCAGAATGTCGGTTGCATGTGGCGCATGAGTACAGAGTGTACAGCCCACGTTGAACTTCCCTGCAGAATGTCTGTTGCATGTGGCACATGAGTACAGAGTGTACAGCCCACGTTGAACTTCCCTGCAGCATGTCGGTTGCATGTGGAGCATGAGTACAGAGTGTACAGCCCACGTTGAACTTCCCTGCAGCATGTCGGTTGCATGTGGCGCATGAGTACAGAGTGTATAGCCCCCGTTGAACTTCCTTGCAGAATGTCGGTTGCATGTGGCGCATGAGTACAGAGTATACAGCCCACGTTTGCTACAGTTCACTTCCCTGCAGAATGTCGGTTGCATGTGGCGCATGAGTACAGAGTGTACAGCCCACGTTTGCTACAGATCCCTTCCCTGCAGAATGTCGGTTGCATGTGGCGCATGAGTACAGAGAGTATAGCCCACGTTTGGTACAGATCACTTCCCTGCGGAATGTCTGTTGCATGTGGCACATGAGTACAGAGTGTACAGCCCACGTTGAACTTCCCTGCAGAATGTCGGTTGCATGTGGCGCATGAGTACAGAGTGTATAGCCCACGTTGAACTTCCCTGCAGAATGTCGGTTGCATGTGGCGCATGAGTACAGAGTGTACAGCCCACGTTGAACTTCCCTGCAGAATGTCGGTTGCATGTGGCGCATGAGTACAGAGTGTACAGCCCACGTTTGCAACAGATCACTTCGCTGCAGAATGTCGGTTGCATGTGGCACATGAGTACAGATTGTATAGCCCACGTTTGCTACAGATCCCTTCCCTGCAGAATGTCGGTTGCATGTGGCGCATGAGTACAGAGTGTACAGCCCACGTTGAACTTCCCTGCAGAATGTCGGTTGCATGTGGCGCATGAGTACAGAGTGTACAGCCCACGTTTGCAACAGATCACTTCGCTGCAGAATGTCGGTTGCATGTGGCACATGAGTACAGAGTGTATAGCCCACGTTTGCTACAGATCCCTTCCCTGCAGAATGTCGGTTGCATGTGGCGCATGAGTACAGAGTGTACAGCCCACGTTTGCTACAGATCACTTCCCTGCAGAATGTCGGTTGCATGTGGCGCATGAGTACAGAGTGTACAGCCCACGTTGAACTTCCATGCAGAATGTCGGTTGCATGTGGCGCATGAGTACAGAGTGTACAGTCCACGTTTGCTACAGATCACTTCCTTGCAGCATGTCGGTTGCATGTGGCGCATGAGTACAGAGTGTACAGCCCACATTGAACTTCCATGCAGAATGTCGGTTGCATGTGGCGCATGAGTACAGAGTGTACAGCCCACGTTTGCTACAGATCACTTCCCTGCAGAATGTCGGTTGCATGTGGCGCAACGTACAGAGTGTACAGCCCACGTTTGCTACAGATCACTTCCCTGCAGCATGTCGGTTGCATGTGGCGCATGAGTACAGAGTGTATAGCCCACCTTGAACTTCCATGCAGAATGTCGGTTGCATGTGGCGCATGAGTACAGAGTATACAGCCCACGTTTGCTACAGATCACTTCCCTGCAGAATTTCGGTTGCATGTGGCGCATGAGTACAGAGTGTACAGCCCACGTTGAACTTCCCTGCAGCATGTCGGTTGCATGTGGCGCATGAGTACAGAGTGTACAGCCCACGTTGAACTTCCATGCAGAATGTCGGTTGCATGTGGCGCATGAGTACAGAGTGTACAGCCCACGTTGAACTTCCATGCAGAATGTCGGTTGCATGTGGCGCATGAGTACAGAGTGTACAGCCCACGTTTGCTACAGATCACTTCCTTGCAGCATGTCGGTTGCATGTGGCGCATGAGTACAGAGTGTACAGCCCACGTTGAACTTCCATGCAGAATGTCGGTTGCATGTGGCGCATGAGTACAGAGTGTATAGCCCACGTTGAACATCCCTGCAGAATGTCGGTTGCATGTGGCGCATGAATACAGAGTGTACAGCCCACGTTTGCTACAGATCACTTCCCTGCAGAATGTCGGTTGCATGTGGCGCATGAGTACAGAGTGTATAGCCCACGTTGAACTTCCATGCAGAATGTCGGTTGCATGTGGCGCATCAGTACAGAGTGTACAGCCCACGTTTGCTACAGATCACTTCCCTGCAGCATGTCGGTTGCATGTGGCGCATGAGTACAGAGTGTATAGCCCACGTTGAACTTCCATGCAGAATGTCGGTTGCATGTGGCGCATGAGAACAGAGTGTATAGCCCACGTTGAACTTCCCTGCAGCATGTCGGTTGAATGTGGCGCATGAGTACAGAGTGTATAGCCCACGTTGAACTTCCATGCAGAATGTCGGTTGCTGTGGCGCATGAATACAGAGTGTACAGCCCACGTTTGCTACAGTTCACTTCCCTGCAGAATGTCGGTTGCATGTGGCGCATGAGTACAGAGTGTATAGCCCACGTTGAACTTCCATGCAGAATGTCGGTTGCATGTGGCGCATGAATACAGAGTGTACAGCCCACGTTTGCTACAGATCACTTCCCTGCAGCATGTCGGTTGCATGTGGCGCATGAGTACAGAGTGTATAGCCCACGTTGAACTTCCATGCAGAATGTCGGTTGCATGTGGCGCATGAGTACAGAGTGTACAGCCCACGTTTGCTACAGATCACTTCTCTGCAGAATGTCGGTTGCATGTGGCGCATGAGTACAGAGTGTACAGCCCACGTTTGCTACAGATCACTTCCCTGCTGAATGTCGGTTGCATGTGGCGCATGAGTACAGAGTGTATTGCCCCCGTTGAACTTCCCTGCACCATGTCGGTTGCATGTGGCGCATGAGTACAGAGTGTACAGCCCACGTTTGCTACAGATCACTTCCCTGCAGCATGTCGGTTGCATGTGGCGCATGAGTACAGAGTGTATAGCCCACCTTGAACTTCCATGCAGAATGTCGGTTGCATGTGGCGCATGAGTACAGAGTATACAGCCCACGTTTGCTACAGATCACTTCCCTGCAGAATGTCGGTTGCATGTGGCGCATGAGTACAGAGTGTACAATCCACGTTGAACTTCCCTGCAGCATGTCGGTTGCATGTGGCGCATGAGTACAGAGTGTACAGCCCACGTTGAACTTCCATGCAGAATGTCGGTTGCATGTGGCGCATGAGTACAGAGTGTACAGCCCACGTTGAACTTCCCTGCAGCATGTCGGTTGCATGTGGCGCATGAGTACAGAGTGTACAGCCCACTTTTGCTACAGATCACTTCCCTGCAGAATGTCGGTTGCATGTGGCGCAAGAGTACAGAGTGTACAGCCCACGTTTGCTACAGATCACTTCCCTGCAGAATGTCGGTTGCATGTGGCGCATGAGTACAGAGTGTACTGCCCACGTTTGCTACAGATCACTTCCCTGCAGAATGTCGGTTGCATGTGGCGCATGAGTACAGAGTGTACAGCCCACGTTTGCTACAGATCACTTCCCTGCAGAATGTCGGTTGCATGTGGCGCATGAGTACAGAGTGTATAGCCCACGTTGAACTTCCCTGCAGCATGTCGGTTGCATGTGGCGCATGAGTACAGAGTGTACAGCCCCCGTTGAACTTCCCTGCAGAATGTCGGTTGCATGTGGCGCATGAGTACAGAGTGTACAGCCCACGTTGAACTTCCCTGCAGAATGTCGGATGCAGGTGGCGCATGAGTACAGAGTGTACAGCCCCCGTTGAACTTCCCTGCAGCATGTCGGTTGCATGTGGCGCATGAGTACAGAGTGTATAGCCCACGTTGAACTTCCCTGCAGAATGTCGGTTGCATGTGGCGCATGAGTACAGAGTGTATAGCCCACGTTGAACTTCCCTGCAGAATGTCGGTTGCGTGTGGCGCATGAGTACAGAGTGTATAGCCCACGTTGAACTTCCCTGCAGAATGTCGGTTGCATGTGGCGCATGAGTACAGAGTGTACAGCCCACGTTTGCTACAGATCCCTTCCCTGCAGAATGTTGGTTGCATGCGGCGCATGAGTACAGAGTGTAAAGCCCACGTTGAACTTCCCTGCAGAATGTCGGTTGCATGTGGCGCATGAGTACAGAGTGTACAGCCCACGTTTGCTACAGATCCCTTCCCTGCAGAATGTCGGTTGCATGTGGCGCATGAGTACAGAGTGTATAGCCCACGTTGAACTTCCCTGCAGAATGTCGGTTGCATGTAGCGCATGAGTACAGAGTGTACAGCCCACGTTGAACTTCCCTGCAGAATGTCGGTTGCATGTGGCGCATGAGTACAGAGTGTATAGCCCACGTTGAACTTCCCTGCAGAATGTCGGTTGCATGTGGCGCATGAGTACAGATAGTACAGCCCACGTTTGCTACAGATCACTTCCCTGCAGAATGTCGGTTGCATGTGGCGCATGAGTACAGAGTGAACAGCCTTCGTTTGCTACAGATCACTTCCCTGCAGAATGTCTGTTGCATGTGGCGCATGAGTACAGAGTGTACAGCCCACGTTTGCTACAGATCACTTCCCTGCAGAATGTCGGTTAAATGTGGCGCATGAGTACAGAGTGTATAGCCCACGTTGAACTTCCCTGCAGAATGTCGGTTGCATGTAGCGCATGAGTACAGAGTGTACAGCCCACGTTGAACTTCCCTGCAGAATGTCGGTTGCATGTGGCGCATGAGTACAGAGTGTATAGCCCACGTTGAACTTCCCTGCAGAATGTCGGTTGCATGTGGCGCATGAGTACAGAGTGTACAGCCCACGTTTGCTACAGATCACTTCCCTGCAGAATGTCGGTTGCATGTGGCGCATGAGAACAGAGTGAACAGCCTTCGTTTGCTACAGATCACTTCCCTGCAGAATGTCTGTTGCATGTGGCGCATGAGTACAGAGTGTACAGCCCACGTTTGCTACCGATCACTTCCCTGCAGAATGTCGGTTGCATGTGGCGCATGAGTACAGAGTGTACAGCCTACGTTTGCTACAGATCACTTCCCTGCAGAATGTCGGTTGCATGTGGCGCATGAGTACAGAGTGTACAGCCTACGTTTGCTACAGATCACTTCCCTGCAGAATGTCGGTTGCATGTGGCGCATGAGTACAGAGTGTACTGCCCACGTTTGCTACAGATCACTTCCCTGCAGAATGTCGGTTGCATGTGGCGCATGAGTACAGAGTGTACAGCCCACATTTGCTACAGATCACTTCCCTGCAGAATATCGGTTGCATGTGGCGCATGAGTACAGAGTGTACAGCCCACGTTTGCTACAAATCACTTTCCTGCAGAATGTCGGTTGCATGTGGCGCATGAGTACAGAGTGTATAGCCCACGTTGAACTTCCCTGCAGCATGTCGGTTGCATGTGGCGCATGAGTACAGAGTGTACAGCCCACGTTGAACTTCCCTGCAGAATGTCGGTTGCAACTGGCGCATGAGTACAGAGTGTACAGCCCACGTTTGCTACAGATCACTTCCCTGCAGAATGTCGGTTGCATGTGGCGCATGAGTACAGAGTGTACAGCCCACGTTGAACTTCCCTGCAGAATGTCGGTTGCATGTGGCGCATGAGTACAGAGTGTACAACCCACGTTTGCTACAGATCACTTCCCTGCAGAATGTCGGTTGCATGTGGCGCATGAGTACAGAGTGTACAGCCCACGTTGAACTTCCCTGCAGAATGTCGGTTGCATGTGGCGCATGAGTACAGAGTGTACAGCCCACGTTTGCTACAGATCACTTCCCTGCAGCATGTCGGATGCATGTGGCGCATGAGTACAGAGTGTACAGCCCACGTTGAACTTCCCTGCAGAATGTCGGTTTCATGTGGCACATGAGTACAGAGTGTACAGCCCACGTTGAACTTCCCTGCAGAATGTCGGTTGCATGTGGCGCATGATTACAGAGTGTACAGCCCACGTTTGCTACAGATCACTTCCCTGCAGAATGTCGGTTGCATGTGGCATATGAGTACAGAGTGTACAGCCGACGTTTGCTACAGATCACTTCCCTGCAGAATGTCGGTTGCATGTGGCGCATGAGAACAGAGTGTAAAGCCCACGTTTGCTACAGATCACTTCCCTGCAGAATGTCGGTTGCATGTGGCACATGAGTACAGAGTGTACAGCCCACTTTGAACTTCCCTGCAGCATGTCGGTTGCATGTGGCGCATGAGTACAGAGTGTACAGCCCCCGTTGAACTTCCCTGCAGCATGTCGGTTCCATGTGGCGCATGAGTACAGAGTGTACAGCCCCCGTTGAACTTCCCTGCAGCATGTCGGTTGCATGTGGCGCATGAGTACAGAGTGTACAGCCCCCGTTGAACTTCCCTGGAGCATGTCGGTTGCATGTGGCACATGAGTACAGAGTGTATAGCCCACGTTGAACTTCCCTGCAGCATGTCGGTTGCATGTGGCGCATGAGTACAGAGTATATAGCCCACGTTGAACTTCCCTGCAGCATGTCGGTTGAATGTGGCGCATGAGTACAGAGTGTACAGCCCACGTTGAAATTCCCTGCAGCATGTCGGTTGCATGTGGCACATGAGTACAGAGTGTACAACCCACGTTGAACTTCCCTGCAGAATGTCGGTTGCATGTGGCGCATGAGTACAGAGTGTACAGCCCACGTTTGCTACAGATCCCTTCCCTGCAGAATGTCGGTTGCATGTGGCGCATGAGTACAGAGTGTATAGCCCACGATGAACTTCCCTGCAGAATGTCGGTTGCATGTGGCGCATGAGTACAGAGTGTACAGCCCACGTTGAACTTCCCTGCAGAATGTCGGTTGCATGTGGCGCATGAGTACAGAGTTTACAGCCCACGTTTGCTACAGATCACTTCGCTGCAGAATGTCGGTTGCATGTGGCACATGAGTACAGAGTGTATAGCCCACGTTTGCTACAGATCCCTTCCCTGCAGAATGTCGGTTGCATGTGGCGCATGAGTACAGAGTGTAAAGCCCACGTTGAACTTCCCTGCAGAATGTCGGTTGCATGTGGCGCATGAGTACAGAGTGTACAGCCCACGTTGAACTTCCCTGCAGAATGTCGGTTGCATGTGGCGCATGAGTACAGAGTGTATAGCCCACGTTTGCTACAGATCCCTTCCCTGCAGCATGTCGGTTGCATGTGGCGCATGAGTACAGAGTGTATAGCCCACGTAGAACTTCCATGCAGAATGTCGGTTGCATGTGGCGCATGAGTACAGAGTGTACAGCCCACGTTTGCTACAGATCACTTCCCTGCAGCATGTCGGTTGCATGTGGCGCATGAGTACAGAGTGTATAGCCCACGTTAAACTTCCATGCAGAATGTCGGTTGCATGTGGCGCATGAGTACAGAGTGTACAGCCCACGTTTGCTACAGATCACTTCCCTGCAGAATGTCGGTTGCATGTGGCGCATGAGTACAGAGTGTACAGCCCACGTTGAACTTCCATGCAGAATGTCGGTTGCATGTGGCGCATGAGTACAGAGTGTACAGCTCACGTTTGCTACAGATCACTTCCTTGCAGCATGTCGGTTGCATGTGGCGCATGAGTACAGAGTGTACAGCCCACATTGAACTTCCATGCAGAATGTCGGTTGCATGTGGCGCATGAGTACAGAGTGTACAGCCCACGTTTGCTACAGATCACTTCCCTGCAGAATGTCGGTTGCATGTGGCGCATGAGTACAGAGTGTACAGCCCACGTTTGCTACAGATCACTTCCCTGCAGCATGTCGGTTGCATGTGGCGCATGAGTACAGAGTGTACAGCCCCCGTTGAACTTCCCTGCAGAATGTCGGTTGCATGTGGCGCATGAGTACAGAGTGTACAGCCCACGTTTGCTACAGGTCACTTCCCTGCAGAATGTCGGTTGCATGTGGCGCATGAGTACAGAGTGTACAGCCCACGTTGAACTTCCCTGCAGAATGTCGGTTGCATGTGGCGCATGAGTACAGAGAGTACAGCCCACGTTGAACTTCCCTGCAGAATGTCGGTTGCATGTGGCGCATGAGTACAGAGTGTACAGCCCACGTTGAACTTCCCTGCAGAATGTCGGTTGCATGTGGCGCATGAGTACAGAGAGTACAGCCCACGTTGAACTTCCATGCAGAATGTCGGTTGCATGTGGCGCATGAGTACAGAGTGTATAGCCCACGTTGAACATCCATGCAGAATGTCGGTTGCATGTGGCGCATGAATACAGAGTGTACAGCCCACGTTTGCTACAGATCACTTCCCTGCAGAATGTCGGTTGCATGTGGCGCATGAGTAGAGAGTGTATAGCCCACGTTGAACTTCCATGCAGAATGTCGGTTGCATGTGGCGCATCAGTACAGAGTGTACAGCCCACGTTTGCTACAGATCACTTCCCTGCAGCATGTCGGTTGCATGTGGCGCATGAGTACAGAGTGTATTGCCCACGTTGAACTTCCATGCAGAATGTCGGTTGCATGTGGCGCATGAGTACAGAGTGTATAGCCCACGTTGAACTTCCCTGCAGCATGTCGGTTGAATGTGGCGCATGAGTACAGAGTGTATAGCCCACGTTGAACTTCCATGCAGAATGTCGGTTGCATGTGGCGCATGAATACAGAGTGAACAGCCCACGTTTGCTACAGTTCACTTCCCTGCAGAATGTCGGTTGCATGTGGCGCATGAGTACAGAGTGTATAGCCCACGTTGAACTTCCATGCAGAATGTCGGTTGCATGTGGCGCATGAATACAGAGTGTACAGCCCACGTTTGCTACAGATCACTTCCCTGCAGCTTGTCGGTTGCATGTGGCGCATGAGTACAGAGTGTATAGCCCACGTTGAACTTCCATGCAGAATGTCGGTTGCATGTGGCGCATGAGTACAGAGTGTCTAGCCCACGTTTGCTACAGATCACTTCCCTGCAGAATGTCGGTTGCATGTGGCGCATGAGTACAGTGTGTACAGCCCACGTTTGCTACAGATCACTTCCCTGCTGAATGTCGGTTGCATGTGGCGCATGAGTACAGAGTGTATTGCCCCCGTTGAACTTCCCTGCACCATGTCGGTTGCATGTGGCGCATGAGTACAGAGTGTACAGCCCACGTTTGCTACAGATCACTTCCCTGCAGCATGTCGGTTGCATGTGGCGCATGAGTACAGAGTGTATAGCCCACGTTGAACTTCCATGCAGAATGTCGGTTGCATGTGGCGCATGAGTACAGAGTATACAGCCCACGTTTGCTACAGATCACTTCCCTGCACAATGTCGGTTGCATGTGGCGCATGAGTACAGAGTGTACAGCCCACGTTGAACTTCCCTGCAGCATGTCGGTTGCATGTGGCGCATGAGTACAGAGTGTACAGCCCACGTTGAACTTCCATGCAGAATGTCGGTTGCATGTGGCGCATGAGTACAGAGTGTACAGCCCACGTTGAACTTCCATGCAGAATGTCGGTTGCATGTGGCGCATGAGTACAGAGTGTACAGCCCACGTTTGCTGCAGATCACTTCCTTGCAGCATGTCGGTTGCATGTGGCGCATGAGTACAGAGTGTAAAGCCCACGTTGAACTTCCATGCAGAATGTCGGTTGCATGTGGCGCATGAGTACAGAGTGTACAGCCCACGTTTGCTACAGATCACTTCCATGCAGAATGTCGGTTGCATGTGGCGCATGAGTACAGAGTGTACAGCCCACGTTTGCTACAGATCACTTCCCTGCAGCATGTCGGTCTCATGTGGCGCATGAGTACAGAGTGTACAGCCCCCGTTGAACTTCCCTGCAGAATGTCGGTTGCATGTGGCGCATGAGTAAAGAGTGTACAGCCCACGTTTGCTACAGATTACTTCCCTGCAGAATGTCGGTTGCATGTGGCGCATGAGTACAGAGTGTACAGCCCACGTTGAACTTTCCTCCAGAATGTCTGTTGCATGTGGCGCATGAGTACAGAGAGTACAGCACACGTTGAACTTCCCTGCAGAATGTCGGTTGCATGTGGCGCATGAGTACATAGTGTACAGCCCACGTTTGCTACAGATTACTTCCCTGCAGCATGTCGGTTGCATGTGGCGCATGAGTACAGAGTGTACAGCACCCGTTGAACTTCCCTGCAGAATGTCGGTTGCATGTGGCGCATGAGTACAGAGTGTACAGCCCACGTTTGCTACAGATCACTTCCCTGCAGAATGTCGGTTGCATGTGGCGCATGAGTACAGAGTGTACAGCCCACGTTGAACTTCCCTGCACAATGTCGGTTGCATGTGGCGCATGAGTACAATGAGTACAGCCCACGTTGAACTTCCCTGCAGAATGTCGGTTGCATGTGGCGCATGAGTACAGAGTGTACAGCCCACGTTTGCTACAGATCACTTCCTTGCAGCATGTCGGTAGCATGTGGCGCATGAGTACAGAGTGTATAGCCCACGTTGAACTTCCCTGCAGCATGTCGGTTGCATGTGGCGCATGAGTACAGAGTGTACAGCCCACGTTGAACTTCCAGCAGAATGTCGGTTGCATATGGCGCATGAGTACAGAGTGTACAGCCCCCGTTGAACTTCCCTGCAGCATGTCGGTTGCATGGGGCGCATGAGTACATAGTGTACAGCCCACGTTGAACTTCCCTGCAGCATGTCGGTTGCATGTGGAGAATGAGTGCAGAATGTACAGCCCACGTTGAACTTCCCTGCAGCATGTCGGTTGCATGTGGCGCATGAGTACAGAGTGTATAGCCCCCGTTGAACTTCCTTGCAGAATGTCGGTTGCATGTGGCGCATGAGTACAGAGTGTACAGCCCACGTTTGCTACAGTTCACTTCCCTGCAGAATGTCGGTTGCATGTGGCGCATGAGTACAGAGTGTACAGCCCACGTTTGCTACAGATCCCTTCCCTGCAGAATGTCGGTTGCATGTGGCGCATGAGTACAGAGTGTATAGCCCACGTTGAACTTCCCTGCAGAATGTCGGTTGCATGTGGCGCATGAGTACAGAGTGTACAGCCCACGTTGAACTTCCCTGCAGAATGTCGGTTGCATGTGGCGCATGAGTACAGAGTGTACAGCCCCCGTTTGCTACAGATCACTTCGCTGCAGAATGTCGGTTGCATGTGGCACATGAGTACAGAGTGTATAGCCCACGTTTGCTACAGATCCCTTCCCTGCAGATTGTCGGTTGCATGTGGCGCATGAGTACAGAGTGTATAGCCCACGTTGAACTTCCCTGCAGAATGTCGGTTGCATGTGGCGCATGAGTACAGAGTGTACAGCCCACGTTGAACTTCCCTGCAGAATGTCGGTTGCATGTTGCGCATGAGTACAGAGTGTACAGCCCCCGTTTGCTACAGATCACTTCGCTGCAGAATGTCGGTTGCATGTGGCACATGAGTACAGAGTGTATAGCCCACGTTTGCTACAGATCCCTTCCATGCAGAAGGTCGGTTGCATGTGGCGCATGAGTACAGAGTGTATAGCCCACGTTGAACTTCCCTGCAGAATGTCGGTTGCATGTGGCGCATGAGTACAGAGTGTACAGCCCACGTTGAACTTCCCTGCAGAATGTCGGTTGCATGTGGCGCATGAGTACAAAGTGTATAGCCCACGTTTGCTACAGATCCTTTCCCTGCAGCATGTCGGTTGCATGTGGCGCATGAGTACAGAGTGTATAGCCCACGTAGAACTTCCATGCAGAATGTCGGTTGCATGTGGCGCATGAGTACAGAGTGTACAGCCCACGTTTGCTACAGATCACTTCCCTGCAGCATGTCGGTTGCATGTGGCGCATGAGTACAGAGTGTATAGCCCACGTTGAACTATCCATGCAGAATGTCGGTTGCATGTGGCGCATGAGTACAGAGTGTACAGCCCACGTTTGCTACAGATCACTTCCCTGCAGAATGTCGGTTGCATGTGGCGCATGAGTACAGAGTGTATAGCCCACGTTTGCTACAGATCCCTTCCCTGCAGATTGTCGGTTGCATGTGGCGCATGAGTACAGAGTGTATAGCCCACGTTGAACTTCCCTGCAGAATGTCGGTTGCATGTGGCGCATGAGCACAGAGTGTACAGCCCACGTTGAACTTCCCTGCAGAATGTCGGTTGCATGTGGCGCATGAGTACAGAGTGTACAGCCCCCGTTTGCTACAGATCACTTCGCTGCAGAATGTCGGTTGCATGTGGCACATGAGTACAGAGTGTATAGCCCACGTTTGCTACAGATCCCTTCCATGCAGAAGGTCGGTTGCATGTGGCGCATGAGTACAGAGTGTATAGCCCACGTTGAACTTCCCTGCAGAATGTCGGTTGCATGTGGCGCATGAGTACAGAGTGTACAGCCCACGTTGAACTTCCCTGCAGAATGTCGGTTGCATGTGGCGCATGAGTACAGAGTGTATAGCCCACGTTTGCTACAGATCCTTTCCCTGCAGCATGTCGGTTGCATGTGGCGCATGAGTACAGAGTGTAAAGCCCACGTAGAACTTCCATGCAGAATGTCGGTTGCATGTGGCGCATGAGTACAGAGTGTACAGCCCACGTTTGCTACAGATCACTTCCCTGCAGCATGTCGGTTGCATGTGGCGCATGAGTACAGAGTGTATAGCCCACGTTGAACTATCCATGCAGAATGTCGGTTGCATGTGGCGCATGAGTACAGAGTGTACAGCCCACGTTTGCTACAGATCACTTCCCTGCAGAATGTCGGTTGCATGTGGCGCATGAGTACAGAGTGTACAGCCCACGTTGAACTTCCATGCAGAATGTCGGTTGCATGTGGCGCATGAGTACAGAGTGTACAGCCCACGTTTGCTACAGATCACTTCCTTGCAGCATGGCGGTTGCATGTGGCGCATGAGTACAGAGTGTACAGCCCACATTAAACTTCCATGCAGAATGTCGGTTGCATGTGGCGCATGAGTACAGAGTGTACAGCCCACGTTTGCTACAGATCACTTCCCTGCAGAATGTCGGTTGCATGTGGCGCATGAGTACAGAGTGTACAGCCCACGTTTGCTACAGATCACTTCCCTGCAGCATGTCGGTTGCATGTGGCGCATGAGTACAGAGTGTACAGCCCCCGTTGAACTTCCCTGCAGAATGTCGGTTGCATGTGGCGCATGAGTACAGAGTGTACAGCCCACGTTTGCTACAGATCACTTCCCTGCAGAATGTCGGTTGCATGTGGCGCATGAGTACAGAGTGTACAGCCCACGTTGAACTTCCCTGCAGAATGTCGGTTGCATTTGGCGCATGAGTACAGCGAGTACAGCCCACGTTGAACTTCCATGCAGAATGTCGGTTGCATGTGGCGCATGAGTACAGAGTGTATAGCCCACGTTGAACTTCCCTGCACCATGTCGGTTGCATGTGGCGCATGAGTACAGAGTGTATTGCCCCCGTTGAACTTCCCTGCACCATGTCGGTTGCATGTGGCGCATGAGTACAGAGTGTACAGCCCACGTTTGCTACAGATCACTTCCCTGCAGCATGTCGGTTGCATGTGGCGCATGAGTACAGAGTGTATAGCCCACGTTGAACTTGTATGCAGAATGTCGGTTGCATGTGGCGCATGAGTACAGAGTATACAGCCCACGTTTGCTACAGATCACTTCCATGCAGTATGTCGGTTGCATGTGGCGCATGAGTACAGAGTGTACAGCCCACGTTGAACTTCCCTGCAGCATGTCGGTTGCATGTGGCGCATGAGTACAGAGTGTACAGCCCACGTTGAACTTCCATGCAGAATGTCGGTTGCATGTGGCGCATGAGTACAGAGTGTACAGCCCACGTTGAACTTCCATGCAGAATGTCGGTTGCATGTGGCGCATGAGTACAGAGTGTACAGCCCACGTTTGCTACAGATCACTTCCTTGCAGCATGTCGGTTGCATGTGGCGCATGAGTACAGAGTGTACAGCCCACGTTGAACTTCCATGCAGAATGTCGGTTGCATGTGGCGCATGAGTACAGAGTGTACAGCCCACGTTTGCTACAGATCACTTCCATGCAGAATGTCGGTTGCATGTGGCGCATGAGTACAGAGTGTACAGCCCACGTTTGCTACAGATCACTTCCCTGCAGCATGTCGGTTGCATGTGGCGCATGAGTACAGAGTGTACAGCCCCCGTTGAACTTCCCTGCAGAATGTCGGTTGCATGTGGCGCATGAGTACAGAGTGTACAGCCCACGTTTGCTACAGATTACTTCCCTGCAGAATGTCGGTTGCATGTGGCGCATGAGTACAGAGTGTACAGCCCACGTTGAACTTCCCTCCAGAATGTCGGTTGCATGTGGCGCATGAGTACAGAGAGTACAGCCCACGTTGAACTTCCCTGCAGAATGTCGGTTGCATGTGGCGCATGAGTACATAGTGTACAGCCCACGTTTGCTACAGATCACTTCCCTGCAGCATGTCGGTTGCATGTGGCGCATGAGTACAGTGTACAGCCCCCGTTGAACTTCCCTGCAGAATGTCGGTTGCATGTGGCGCATGAGTACAGAGTGTACAGCCCACGTTTGCTACAGATCACTTCCCTGCAGAATGTCGGTTGCATGTGGCGCATGAGTACAGAGTGTACAGCCCACGTTGAACTTCCCTGCAGAATGTCGGTTGCATGTGGCGCATGAGTACAGAGAGTACAGCCCACGTTGAACTTCCCTGCAGAATGTCGGTTGCATGTGGCGCATGAGTACAGAGTGTACAGCCCACGATTGCTACAGATCACTTCCTTGCAGCATGTCGGTAGCATGTGGCGCATGAGTACAGAGTGTATAGCCCACGTTGAACTTCCCTGCAGCATGTCGGTTGCATGTGGCGCATGAGTACAGAGTGTACAGCCCACGTTGAACTTCCAGCAGAATGTCGGTTGCATATGGCGCATGAGTACAGAGTGTACAGCCCCCGTTGAACTTCCCTGCAGCATGTCTGTTGCATGTGGCGCATGAGTACAGAGTGTATAGCCCACGTTGAACTTCCCAGCAGAATGTCGGTTGCATGTGGCGCATGAGTACAGAGTGTACAGCCCACGTTGAACTTCCCTGCAGCATGTCGGTTGCATGTGGAGCATGAGTACAGAGTGTACAGCCCACGTTGAACTTCCCTGCAGCATGTCGGTTGCATGTGGCGCATGAGTACAGAGTGTATAGCCCCCGTTGAACTTCCTTGCAGAATGTCGGTTGCATGTGGCGCATGAGTACAGAGTGTACAGCCCCCGTTGAACTTCCTTGCAGAATGTCGGTTGCATGTGGCACATGAGTACAGAGTGTACAGCCCCCGTTGAACTTCCTTGCAGAATGTCGGTTGCATGTGGCGCATGAGGACAGAGTGTACAGCCCCCGTTGAACTTCCCTGCAGCATGTCTGTTGCATGTGGCACATGAGTACAGAGTGTACAGCCCCCGTTGAACTTCCTTGCAGAATGTCGGTTGCATGTGGCGCATGAGGACAGAGTGTACAGCCCCCGTTGAACTTTCCTGCAGAATGTCTGTTGCATGTGGCGCATGAGTACAGAGTGTATAGCCCACGTTGAACTTCCCTGCAGCATGTCGGTTGCATGTGGCACATGAGTACAGAGTGTATAGCCCCCGTTGAACTTCCCTGCAGAATGTCGGTTGCATGTGGCGCATGAGTACAGAGTGTACAGCCCCCGTTGAACTTCCTTGCAGAATGTCGGTTGCATGTGGCGCATGAGGACAGAGTGTACAGCCCACGTTTGCTACAGATCACTTCCCTGCAGAATGTCGGTTGCATGTGGCGCATGAGGACAGAGT
The DNA here is from genome assembly GCA_945910005.1 of Isoperla grammatica. Classification (NCBI taxonomy): domain Eukaryota; kingdom Metazoa; phylum Arthropoda; class Insecta; order Plecoptera; family Perlodidae; genus Isoperla; species Isoperla grammatica. The sequence goes on from OX246737.1 coordinate 85,122,989, forward strand.
GTACAGCCCACGTTTGCTACAGATCACTCCCCTGCAGAATGTCGGTTGCATGTGGCGCATGAGGACAGAGTGTACAGCCCACGTTTGCTACAGATCACTTCCCTGCAGAATGTCGGTTGCATGTGGCGCATGAGTACAGAGTGTACAGCCCACGTTGAACTTCCCTGCAGCATGTCGGTTGCATGTGGCGCATGAGTACAGAGTGTATAGCCCACGTTGAACTTCCCTGCAGCATGTCGGTTGCATGTGGCGCATGAGTACAGAGTGTATAGCCCACGTTGAACTTCCCTGCAGCATGTCGGTTGCATGTGGCGCATGAGTACAGAGTGTACAGCCCACGTTGAACTTCCATGCAGAATGTCGGTTGCATGTGGCGCATGAGTACAGAGTGTACAGCCCACGTTGAACTTCCATGCAGAATGTCGGTTGCATGTGGCGCATGAGTACAGAGTGTACAGCCCACGTTTGCTACAGATCACTTCCTTGCAGCATGTCGGTTGCATGTGGCGCATGAGTACAGAGTGTACAGCCCACGTTGAACTTCCATGCAGAATGTCGGTTGCATGTGGCGCATGAGTACAGAGTGTACAGCCCACGTTTGCTACAGATCACTTCCATGCAGAATGTCGGTTGCATGTGGCGCATGAGTACAGAGTGTACAGCCCACGTTTGCTACAGATCACTTCCCTGCAGCATGTCGGTTGCATGTGGCGCATGAGTACAGAGTGTACAGCCCCCGTTGAACTTCCCTGCAGAATGTCGGTTGCATGTGGCGCATGAGTACAGAGTGTACAGCCCACGTTTGCTACAGATTACTTCCCTGCAGAATGTCGGTTGCATGTGGCGCATGAGTACAGAGTGTACAGCCCACGTTGAACTTCCCTCCAGAATGTCGGTTGCATGTGGCGCATGAGTACAGAGAGTACAGCCCACGTTGAACTTCCCTGCAGAATGTCGGTTGCATGTGGCGCATGAGTACATAGTGTACAGCCCACGTTTGCTACAGATCACTTCCCTGCAGCATGTCGGTTGCATGTGGCGCATGAGTACAGTGTACAGCCCCCGTTGAACTTCCCTGCAGAATGTCGGTTGCATGTGGCGCATGAGTACAGAGTGTACAGCCCACGTTTGCTACAGATCACTTCCCTGCAGAATGTCGGTTGCATGTGGCGCATGAGTACAGAGTGTACAGCCCACGTTGAACTTCCCTGCAGAATGTCGGTTGCATGTGGCGCATGAGTACAGAGAGTACAGCCCACGTTGAACTTCCCTGCAGAATGTCGGTTGCATGTGGCGCATGAGTACAGAGTGTACAGCCCACGATTGCTACAGATCACTTCCTTGCAGCATGTCGGTAGCATGTGGCGCATGAGTACAGAGTGTATAGCCCACGTTGAACTTCCCTGCAGCATGTCGGTTGCATGTGGCGCATGAGTACAGAGTGTACAGCCCACGTTGAACTTCCAGCAGAATGTCGGTTGCATATGGCGCATGAGTACAGAGTGTACAGCCCCCGTTGAACTTCCCTGCAGCATGTCGGTTGCATGTGGCGCATGAGTACAGAGTGTATAGCCCACGTTGAACTTCCCAGCAGAATGTCGGTTGCATGTGGCGCATGAGTACAGAGTGTACAGCCCACGTTGAACTTCCCTGCAGCATGTCGGTTGCATGTGGAGCATGAGTACAGAGTGTACAGCCCACGTTGAACTTCCCTGCAGCATGTCGGTTGCATGTGGCGCATGAGTACAGAGTGTATAGCCCCCGTTGAACTTCCTTGCAGAATGTCGGTTGCATGTGGCGCATGAGTACAGAGTGTACAGCCCCCGTTGAACTTCCTTGCAGAATGTCGGTTGCATGTGGCACATGAGTACAGAGTGTACAGCCCCCGTTGAACTTCCTTGCAGAATGTCGGTTGCATGTGGCGCATGAGGACAGAGTGTACAGCCCCCGTTGAACTTCCCTGCAGCATGTCTGTTGCATGTGGCACATGAGTACAGAGTGTACAGCCCCCGTTGAACTTCCTTGCAGAATGTCGGTTGCATGTGGCGCATGAGGACAGAGTGTACAGCCCCCGTTGAACTTTCCTGCAGAATGTCTGTTGCATGTGGCGCATGAGTACAGAGTGTATAGCCCACGTTGAACTTCCCTGCAGCATGTCGGTTGCATGTGGCACATGAGTACAGAGTGTATAGCCCCCGTTGAACTTCCCTGCAGAATGTCGGTTGCATGTGGCGCATGAGTACAGAGTGTACAGCCCCCGTTGAACTTCCTTGCAGAATGTCGGTTGCATGTGGCGCATGAGGACAGAGTGTACAGCCCACGTTTGCTACAGATCACTTCCCTGCAGAATGTCGGTTGCATGTGGCGCATGAGGACAGAGTGTACAGCCCACGTTTGCTACAGATCACTCCCCTGCAGAATGTCGGTTGCATGTGGCGCATGAGGACAGAGTGTACAGCCCACGTTTGCTACAGATCACTTCCCTGCAGAATGTCGGTTGCATGTGGCGCATGAGTACAGAGTGTACAGCCCACGTTGAACTTCCCTGCAGCATGTCGGTTGCATGTGGCGCATGAGTACAGAGTGTATAGCCCACGTTGAACTTCCCTGCAGCATGTCGGTTGCATGTGGCGCATGAGTACAGAGTGTATAGCCCACGTTGAACTTCCCTGCAGCATGTCAGTTGCATGTGGCGCATGAGTACAGAGTGTACAGCCCGCGTTTGCTACAGATCACTTCCCTGCAGCATGTCGGTTGCATGTGGCGCATGAGTACAGAGTGTACAGCCCGCGTTTGCTACAGATCACTTCCCTGCAGAATGTCGGTTGCATGTGGCGCATGAGTACAGAGTGTACAGCCCGCGTTTGCTACAGATCACTTCCCTGCAGAATGTCGGTTGCATGTGGCGCATGAGTACAGAGTGTACAGCCCACGTTTGCTACAGATCACTTCCCTGCAGAATGTCGGTTGCATGTGGCGCATGAGTACAGAGTGTACAGCCCACGTTGAACTTCCCTGCAGAATGTCGGTTGCATGTGGCGCATGAGTACAGAGTGTATAGCCCACGTTTGCTACAGATCACTTCCCTGCAGAATGTCGGTTGCATGTGGCGCATGAGTACAGAGTGTACAGCCCACGTTGAACTTCCCTGCAGAATGTCGGTTGCATGTGGCGCATGAGTACAGAGTGTACAGCCCACGTTGAACTTCCCAGCAGAATGTCGGTTGCATGTGGCGCATGAGTACAGAGTGTACAGCCCCCGTTGAACTTCCCTGCAGAATGTCGGTTGCATGTGGCGCATGAGTACAGAGTGTATAGCCCACGTTGAACTTCCCTGCAGCATGTCGGTTGCATGTGGCGCATGAGTACAGAGTGTACAGCCCACGTTTAACTTCCCTGCAGAATGTCGGTTGCATGTGGCGCATGAGTACAGAGTGTACAGCCCACGTTTGCTACAGATCACTTCCCTGCAGCATGTCGGTTGCATGTGGCGCATGAGTACAGAGTGTATAGCCCACGTTGAACTTCCCTGCAGAATGTCGGTTGCATGTGGCGCATGAGTACAGAGTGTAGAGCCTACGTTTGCTACAGATCACTTCCCTGCAGCATGTCGGTTGCATGTGGCGCATGAGTACAGAGTGAACAGCCCGCGTTTGCTACAGATCCCTTCCCTGCAGAATGTCTGTTGCATGTGGCGCATGAGTACAGAGTGTATAGCCCACGTTGAACTTCCCTGCAGAATGTCGGTTGCATGTGGCGCATGAGTACAGAGTGTAGAGCCCACGTTTGCAACAGATCACTTCCCCGCAGAATGTCGGTTGCATGTGGCGCATGAGTACAGAGTGTTCAGCCCACGTTTGCTACAGATCACTTCCCCGCAGAATGTCTGTTGCATGTGGCGCGTGAATGAAACTTAAAACTCATTTATTACCCTTGAACTACTGCCCAAAAATGTCCACTTAAGTTCTTCATGTATTCATCTTTAAAACCCGTTCCGGTCAATCCGCGCCACATGACGCTGAACACAGATCAAAAATTTCAAGAAAGCACGTAAAAATCCCAGTGGGGTCATTTGGAACCATGAAACTACATGCATTCAAAGAACAAGCATTTTTTTAAACCTGCACATAAATCTTAAAATGTCACAGCATATTACACTATTAATGAAAAAAGAAAGGTGTCACGTATGTTAAATACTTTAGTTTTGGGGAAAAAATCCCACACCTTTTGTCCTAAAAGATTTGCCCTTGCCATCCCATGCCAATCAAAATGCGAAAGCTAATTATTATTTTCATTTATAAAAGAGAGTATGACCAGAATGACAGTCGAATTGTCAACAATTGGGGTATTTCGAGCAAGTTTTGTAACTATGAAATTCAAAAAAATCTTAAATATTGAGAATTTCAAAAACATAAGAATCTTATTTTGGATTTTGCTCACAACACGTAACAATATATTTCTAGGACCACTAAAATTGGGCCTGAAATGGTATATTTTTGCAATATCGTATTTTAGCAACTAAAACAATACCATCGCCCCCTTCCTCCCCACCCCACTACCCTGTACTCACGTAAATTCGACCACCTAGGCACTTTATATTTTAGCCATACACAACTGGGGGTGTCTCCACCTATTACAGTGTGTAATGTTGTGTAAGACTGGTGAATGTCCAGCCTTCTACTGAGAGCTCTAAGGTGTAAAGAGTGCCGCACAATACCTTAAGCTGTGTAGGGGTGAGTATTCTCACTCTACTTGCTACAGTGTGTAATGTAGTGTAAGACTGGTGGATGTCCAGCCTTCTACTGAGAGCTCTAAGGTGTCAAGAGTGCCGCACACTACCTTAAGCTGTGTAGGGGTGAGTATTCTCACTCTACCTGTTACAGTGTGTAATGTAGTGTAAGACTGGTGGATGTCCAGCCTTCTACTGAGTGCTCTAAGGTGTCAAGAGTGCCGCACACTACCTTAAGCTGTGTAGGGGTGAGTATTCTCACTCTACCTGTTACAGTGTGTAATGTAGTGTAAGACTGGTGGATGTCCAGCCTTCTACTGAGAGCTTTAAGGTGTCAAGAGTGCCGCACACTGCCTTAAGCTGTGTAGGGGTGAGTATTCTCACTCTACCTGTTACAGTGTGTAATGTAGTGTAAGACTGGTGGATGTCCAGCCTTCTACTGAGAGCTCTAAGGTGTCAAGAGTGCCGCACACTACCTTAAGCTGTGTAGAGGTGAGTATTCTCACTCTACCTGCTACAGTGTGTAATGTAGTGTAAGACTGTTGGATGTCCAGCCTTCTACTGAGAGCTCTAAGGTGTCAAGAGTGCCGCACACTGCCTTAAGCTGTGTAGGGGTGAGTATTCTCACTCTACCTGTTACAGTGTGTAATGTAGTGTAAGACTGGTGGATGTCCAGCCTTCTACTGAGAGCTCTAAGGCGACAAGAGTGCCGCACACTACCTTAAGCTGTGTAGGGGTGAGTATTCTCACTCTACTTGCTACAGTGTGTAATGTAGTGTAAGACTGGTGGATGTCCAGCCTTCTACTGAGAGCTCTAAGGTGTCAAGAGTGCCGCACACTGCCTTAAGCTGTGTAGGGGTGAGTATTCTCACTCTACCTGTTACAGTGTGTAATGTAGTGTAAGACTGGTGGATGTCCAGCCTTCTACTGAGAGCTCTAAGGTGTCAAGAGTGCCGCACACTACCTTAAGCTGTGTAGGGGTGAGTATTCTCACTCTACTTGCTACAGTGTGTAATGTAGTGTAAGACTGGTGGATGTCCAGCCTTCTACTGAGAGCTCTAAGGCGACAAGAGTGCCGCACACTACCTTAAGCTGTGTAGGGGTGAGTATTCTCACTCTACCTGTTACAGTGTGTAATGTAGTGTAAGACTGGTGGATGTCCAGCCTTCTACTGAGAGCTCTAAGGTGTCAAGAGTGCCGCACACTACCTTAAGCTGTGTAGGGGTGAGTATTCTCACTCTACCTGCTACAGTGTGTAATGTAGTGTAAGACTGGTGGATGTCCACTGTGTAGGGGTGAGTATTCTCCCTTTTCTACCTGTTACACGTGTTGAATGTGGGTGTCCTTGGTCACAGTGTCGCGCTCGCTACAGGTGTTTCGGGTACATTGTTTCTGGCCGGATAGTAGCAGGTTCGTTGTCGGCGGCGGAGACGGCGGCGGGTGGGTTCTGTTGAGGTAGCGATAGCGGCGGGAGCTGGAGGAAGCTCGCTTGATCTGCAGGTAGCGGCAGCGGCGGCGCTCGAACGCTCAGCATCAGTCTTCAGTCGTGTGGCAATCATCCCGCCAACTGCGCGCAACCCGTACACGCGTAATCGGATTTACTACATTCCTAATCTCGTTAGATAGCGCTTTCAAAACAAACATTGCAGTTCGGTTATATGTTTTCTCTGATTCGTGCTGAAGTCCGTCAACCACTGACGTACTGTTTTATCGATCTGTTTTGATTTTGGTGTGTGCTACATTAAAGCAAAAACGTTGACCAGGAAACTTTTTCGTGTGTTCTATGTGAATATGCAAGTGCATGAAATAAATTAGTTACTTTTAGTGACTAATGTTCTAGATGTGTATTTTATTTAGATTATCATTTTTAATACTTTATACGAACGACGAAACTAAACAAATGATCTACAAGTTTTGGACAAAAAGTGTGTTTGTTGATTGAAACTAAGAAAAGGTGACAGATTTGGATAATGTTGGTGTACCGTCTCTAATGAGGTATTTATTGATGACTTACCTATTTTATATACAAAAGTTAAATCCCACTTTTCTGACTTCTGTTCAGTAGACGTACTTGAGTAGATTTGCTCCGAATCCTTTACCTGACATGTATTTCTCTTCCTGAAGGAAACAAATTATTCACCGTGGTAGGTAGGTGTTTGTGTGTATACACCAAAAAGGTTGAGATGGGTTCGAGTATCTTGAAATTTACGATTGTTGCGACAAAGTCGACAGCCATATTGAATTTTATTACCACGCAGCCTCCGTGTTGTTGTTGGCAGGTAGCCATTTTGCTTGGGCAGGTGAGAAGCCGCGTGGAGCAAGAGAATGGTAATAGGCCTCTCGCATGGCGTTGGTTGTGGCTAGAAGCTCTGATTTTGTATTCACTTGAAAACGTTCAGTAATTGGACTTGCATTTTTTAAACTGGGCGTTGATGTTTTATAATTAAACCTTATTATATAACGATCCAGGGACCAGCTTACGTTGGTAATACAAACGATTGTTATAATGTTGGGTATCCGTTGTCTTTGACATGTTGGGTGTGGGTGGGTATATGAAATACTTTACACAATTGAAAGACGTCTCAACGCTAAGTCTACATACATGCCTTCTTAACGCTTATCTAATTCACATAATTGATATGTGTGCAAATATATAAACGTGTGTAGGCCTATATCACACTGTGGCATGCAATTAGCAATGTGCGCTCTTTTTATTTAACAATGTAAGAAGACATGAAAGTTGGTGGATTGGAAATGGGAATAATGCAGATAGAGAAATATTGAAAACTCTGTTTAAAATTCGCAGTAATGTGTTGATTGATGCTGTTTTTTTAAATTTATGTAACGACTATTGTATATAAGGGTTAAGGTAGAAAATATATTGACATAGTTTGTGGGCCCATGTATCGTACAGTTTGGGGACTGGTTCGAATGTTACTAACAATACAAAATAAACGGCATAGACACAGCTTTTCCTCACGTTCTCTATAATAGGTTTAGTGCGGACACCGTTTGATATATAACTAGGCTTAGGCATTGGTCCACTTTGAAATAGGTTTCCAGCAGAAATAGTGCAAGTATCAATTGATAACATGTAGAATATCTCGACCTGCAGGGAAATAACTATAGTCTACTGCTATTACATTACTTACTTGTTTGTGTGTGAAAGAGTTGTATACATTACTCGACAAGAAGTATGAATAAATGTGCAGGTCACTGTAAGCCAGGCATGGTAGTTCTTGTGTTCCATTTATCAAGGGTTCCGTTAAAACATCACACTACTTTGACTTTGACACCCTTATTAAAGACTACTTTCTTAGTTATGCACTATCATGCATTTCGAGATACCGGATGTATATGTTAGGACACGTGGGAAATAAATGCAAACACCACCATTGAAATATATGTACAAAAAATAAGTGAAATATTTAGGAATGAAAATCATGGTGTGCATGTAAAGAAAACGTTATTGAAGTACACAGAGTGTATTGTAGTTTTTATTAAAGCTAAGATATAAAAATTATTTTTAACTTGAGATGTATGTATTTCCACACGTCACAAGGTTTTTTATAGACATCGTCGACTAGATAAGTAGGCTACATTCATATTTCAAGGGTGTTATTCTTTAAATGCTGTATAATGATTATTGATATACCATCCAAATAACTACTTATAATAATTACTATACACCGTTTGTTCTAGTGTGCGGAATCATAATCAGAGGAGTAAAGTGAACTAAGGAATATGTTAAAATGTGTAAGAGATTCTCTTGCACGTTAAAAAGTATAATATATATGTAAAACCTCATTCAGAAGTGGGATTGATGATAGTTGATACCATTCGCTAAAAATACATTCATAGCAACATTTTGAACCCATCAAGTTATAGTTTTTTATAAATCTGGTATTAAAATAATGTATGAGCTTCTAGGTTTACTTTAAGGATCAGTGTACGCTCTATATTTTATGATATTGACGCTAAGAGTTTATCATGTGTTCTACTACTGTAGTTTCACATTATAATGGCGGCTTACGTGTTATGTTTTATCACTTTTGCGATACGAGTTATGTATATTGTCACTGTCAATATCGGTTTATATAGGCTATGCAGTATTTCAGTAGACCTATGTATAGAGACGACAAGGGTGAATGTATGTACTGCACTTAATTACATTACCACTGCGGTCAACACAGCGTTTAATTTAGTATATGCACAGTAGGCTCCTTAGTCCTTACTATTATTATAGTGAATAGTTGTGTAAGTAATGTTGGATACATTGTCCAAAACGCAGTACATTCTCTTTGTTGTGTTGGTGTGAGGAGTGGAGTATACACATAACGGACTTTGAAAGTACAACGTTATGTAGGGGCCTACAGGCTGAAAAGGAATAAACAAATAAGCATGTATTACAAATTTCTAGCTTTTCACCCATAAATGCACAAGCGAATTCAAAGAAATAACCACATACAATTTAAAGGCTATAATCTCAATTGGTTTCAATATCCTTCATAAACAACTAAACTTTCATAGACTCAAGACATGCACCATTTATCGGACTTCGGATACGAAACAAACACACAAGCTGTCATAGACTCAAGACATGCATCATTTCTCGGACTTCGGATACGAAGCAAACTCACAAAATTCATAGACTCAAGACATTCATCATTTCTTGGACTTCGGATACGAAGCAAACACACAAACTGTCATAGACTCAAGACATGCATCATTTCTTGGACTTCGGATACGAAGCAAACACACAAGCTGTCATAGACTCAAGACATGCATCATTTATCGGACTTCGGATACGTAGCAAACTACAAGCTGTCATAGACTCAAGACATGCATCATTTCTCGGACTTCGGATACGAAGCAAACTCACAAACTGTCATAGACTCAAGACATGCATCATTTATCGGACTTCGGATACGAAACAAACACACAAGCTGTCATAGACTCAAGACATGCATCATTTCTCGGACTTCGGATACGAAGCAAACTCACAAAATTCATAGACTCAAGACATTCATCATTTCTCGGACTTCGGATACGAAGCAAAGTCACAAACTGTCATAGACTAAAGACCTGCATCATTTCTTGGACTTCGGATACGAAGCAAACTCACAAACCGTCATAGAGTCTCTTATTTCTTGGACTTCAGTTTCAAAGCAAACTCGCAAACTGTCATAAACTCAAGACATGCATCATTTCTTGGACTTCGGATACGAAGCATCTCACAAACTGATAGACTTAAGACCTGCATCATTTCTTGGACTTCGGATACGAAGCAAACTCACAAACCGTCATAGAGTCAAGACATGCATCATTTCCTAGACTTCAGTTACGAAGCAAACTCGCATATTGTCATAAACTCAAGACATGCATCATTTCTTGGACTTCGGACTCACAAAATACATTTTTCAAATCTCAAAATATTACAACAAAATATGAAAAGTATGGTTAATGCCGTACGGCAACGACGAAAGAAATGTTGAAAAGAATCCTGTTCAAGCATTGATTCAATTTTACTTAAATCTCTAACCAGGATTTGATCATCGCAATTTATTTCATTTTGTTGTAACGTGAGTCTTTCAATATTTAGTCTGTAGTTGTACTGAATAGTTCTGATCAACGTCAACGTGCGGTCATTCAACTGAGTTTTGTAACTTGATTTTGCATGTCTTGTGACCTATATAGTTGGCCCATTAGTTTTTACAACTAGTATTTAATTTAAATTACTCTATTTACACTCTACTCTACTTACACTATTACTTACTCTATTTACTCTACTTACTCTATTTTATATATATCATGTCACTCTTTTCCTGCCATATTTTCAATTATTTTCAATTTGCATGTATTTAGATAAGTTCTGTCTACCCAAGGAAGGGCTTACCTTCCGTAGGCTATTCATTTTAACTGTCTATATATTAAATACTGAAACGTAAGTTAAGTATAAGAATGAAGTATGTTTGAAGTTGAAATTTAATTGTATTGAATTGAATTAATGAAGAACAATGACTACGTACAGAATATCAACGTTTTAAACTCTATAAGCCCAGATGTTATAGCAAATAGGAACCCATTCAGAGTTTAAACCGCTAGTGTGCACAACAGTTAGGTCAATCTGACTTCATTCAGACTTTCAGCTAATTTATGTCTTCCTTAGTACACTTGGTATATGGTTAAACTCGTTAAAAACTAGATAATACATCAGGAGATGTATATATATATTCTTCCTGGTATCTACGACATGTGAATAAGCCAACTGATGTGAATGTAACAAAGGTGTATAAATCTTAACTTTAATGTGAAGGGGCGAATTTAAAAACGAATTCAAATGAAATAGCCTGAAGGAAAAGTACAAGGGGTAGCAGGTGATGTACACGGGTAAATGTTGTGTCATGGCGGTTTCATAGGCATTGTTCTAGCAGGCAGCTGTTCAGGGGCCAAGAGTTTTAGCAGCATAGAGGACTTATGAAATTGGTTTCAATAAGTCAATAACATAAAACATACTATAGGTCTACAAAATCAGAGACCTAAACGCAAGATCTCCAAGTAAGCTATTTTAATTTTAAAGATGTGTGTTTAGTGTGTACGATCTCTAAATCGGTACACTCCCAACATATTACAATCCCAGCGTTAACCTGTGTGTCCCATTATGTTCTTACAGGATACAGCTTTCAAAAAAATTGGTGAGTAAAATGCAAAAAAAACTCTCGAATTAGGATTACCGGTAAACTGATATCGAACCCGTAAACTCCGTAATAACATCTTTAGCCAGTACTGAGCCACATACCACCTAGATCGAACGATGAAAACTTTCTTTAATTACCATCGTATTATAAATGCAGACGGCAAACGAAATCCGACTTGCTAGTGTTAACCAGTTAACTTGTGTTTGGCCACCCCTGATGGATCGAGAGGTAGATATATACATCAGAGACGTACATATGAAGATTGGGCCTTTAGGAAACAACAACTGCAATATAATGACAACTAATGATACACCTTGGAGATGAAGAATACATTAAAGATAATTAACTTAAAAATTATTATACAGCAGGACATTTTTTAGATCACCATACGAAGAGTCCACGAATCACAAAGCATTCATCATACGCGTGTTGAAATAATTATAAATTAAATATTTGGCTAACTTATAAAATAGGCTACATTAGATTTGGAGGGAAGCCACACAAAATCTTATCTTTTAATCTATGGGACCAATTACGCTAAAACTTGCAGACATTGCTCACACACTTTTAAAACTATGATTAAAAAAAAAAATTCCATTGTTATTATTTTTCCATTGTTATTTCAACAATACTCATGGGGCAAGCTGCAACAAGAGAACCAATAAAGATAAACTAGCCCTACTTTTTTAAATTTTAAATTGAAGGTAGCAAACATGCAACAAATAAGTGTATCGCGAGTAAGACATTGTAAATATTATGAAAGCTATTAGCTTTTGTATTTCCATTTTTTATATGGAAACAAAATTAATAATTTATAATTCGAGTTCGTGAATTGTTTTTTCTCAAGTACTAATAATCTTGCAGATTTTATAATACATTATTTCATCTTTAATCTATTAAGGATAACACACAAAAAATCATTTTTGAGAGACAAGTAGTTTACAAGATATGATTTTCTCCATACTAAATTGTGTATGAAAAAAGATAAGCCAGAAATGGGCTTTAAAGTTTAGATAATGTATTTAGAGCACTTAAGACTTTCATAAAAGTATATCTTGCCTAGGCTCATTGTCTAAATGCCCCAGCATTTTTTGCAGCAGCATATAGCTGGGCTACACATTTAGGTTAGAACACGACTGGAAAATAACAAACCAAACCAACATAACACTGCCTTCATCATTTGAAACGTTCAATAATAACTGTGCTTGTGCTTGAATTTCAGCGCAAAAACGCAGTACATGCATCATTCAAGTGTAAAGCATATAACATTAGTTATATTCTTTGTTTGGGTTAAAATATTAATTCATTAAGGTTCAAAGTAATCATGGCAAATTTTTTAAAAAAGTATTTTTTTAAATTTCGAGCAGATATTCAACGGCTTCCCTCCTTTTAGGAGCTTTAAGTTTAGAACGGAAAAAAGTTATCTTTCAAATGCCACCTATTTCGTTAGAAGCCTTTTGGAAACCAATTTGTGAGACCTACAAAGCCTACCCTTTCAACAACACCTAGTTACATAATGTAAATGTTAACCTCGCCGCGTTTTTTTCTGTCTATACAATGCATACGTCAATGTTTTACCGAATGTAGAGTCGTTCAAATGCCACCACCTTTGACCGTACACACACACACAGAATAAGACAAAAAGAACTTGAAACCAGAGCCTTTTGAACTCCGTACTTGACAGTTGATACCAATAATTTCCTTTGAATATAATAATTTTGAATATGGCCTAGGGAGCCAACTGTTTCTTTTTAAAAACCATTCATTCTCATTTCGGAAGGGGCTCGCTGCAACTGAAAACATTGATGACAGTAATCAGTCTGTATTCCTGTTTCCTGGGGGTAGCAGTGAACCAAACCCTTAATAAACTATGCTTGTGTTAGCCCACAGCAAGAGTGTTGTAAGCCGCAATGCGCTAGCAGCTAGAAGACTCATCTAAGCCATAAGCCAACTAAGCCGCAATGCGCTAGCGGCTGGTAGAATCATCTAAGCCATGAACCATCTAAGCCGCAATGCGCTAGCAGCTAGAAGAATCAACTAAGCCATGAGCTATCTAAGCCATGAGCCATCTAAGCCGCAATGCGCTAGCGGCTAGTAGAATCATGTAAGCCATGAGCTATTTAAGCCGCAATGCGCTAGCAGCTAGTAGAATCAACTAAGCCATGAGCCATCTAACTCGCAATGCGCTAGCGGCTAGTAGAATCATGTAAGCCATGAGCTATTTAAGCCGCAATGCGCTAGCAGCTAGTAGAATCAACTAAGCCATGAGCCATCTAACTCGCAATGCGCTAGCGGCTAGTAGAATCATCTAAGCCATGAGCTATCTTAGCCGCAGTGCGCTAGCGGCTAGTAGAATCATCTAAGCCATGAGCCATCTAAGCCGCAAAGCGCTAGCGGCTAGTAGAATCATCTAAGCCATGAGCCATCTAAGCCGCAGTGCGCTAACGGCTAGTAGAATCATCTAAGCCATGAGCCATGTAAGCCGCAAAGCGCTAGCGGCTAGTAGAATCATCTATCTAAGCCATGAGCCATCTAAGCCGCAAAGCGCTAGCGGCTAGTAGAATCATCTAAGCCATGAGCCATGTAAGCCGCAGTGCGCTAGCGGCTAGTAGAATCATCTAAGCCATGAGCCATCTAAGCCGCAAAGCGCTAGCGGCTAGTAGAATCAGCTAAGCCATGAGCCATGTAAGCCGCAATGCGCTAGCGGCTACTAGAATCATCTAAGCCATGAGCTATCTAAGCCGCAATGCGCTAGCGGCTAGTAGAATCAACTAAGCCACCTAAGCCGCGAAGCAAATACAAGTGAGGCGCGATTTGATTTTAGTTTGGTATTATATTTCATTTCATTTCATTTCATCTAAAGGGTTTACTTGCATTTAACAAATTGTTGGCATTCGTTTTACATTCCACGACGAGTAAGCCTGCCAAACCATTCGACGCACTAGTGAACATACAGTATACAGCATACACTAAGCTTGTTGTTGGTGGAGTCGAACTCCTTTGGTAATTAATGTTATTATTAATGTTGTTGCAATTTTGTTTTATTGCTTTTAACGAAAATAATTAAGAAACATAATGGGGCGTCAGGATTTGCAATATTATAGAAGTAATATTTGGGTTCAAAGGTGAGAACTTATTTGTCGTTTGACGCTTCAAGGAGATTTTTTTAAAGCATTCTTGGACATCAAAGAGTACATGTTTGTGTTTCTGTTTTGTTCGCAGACGGCGAATGTGGAGCTTTCAGATAACTTAGCCGCCATGCCAATAGAAGGAAGCGACGCGGCGTCGACCCCTAGCACCACAACGTCACGGGATGAAACCCTCCCGCTGCAGTTGTCCCGCTCGCGAGGCTCCGACAGCGGCTTTCACCACAGCCTGGCATCGCCTTCTCGCGGTGCGGCATCGTCGGGCCGGTCAGCTCTGGGCTCGTCGAGGAGCAGCGGCGGGTTCGAGGTGTCGCTGGCGTCCTACCACCACCACCTCGCCGCGGCCGCAGCCGGCCTGGGGGGCGGTCTCTTCTCGTCGGGGGGCTCCGGCGGGATGTCCCACCATCATCGAGAGTCCTCCGCGTTCGTCCCGGTCGTACCCTCTCGGTTCGTTTCCTACGGCGGGGATCTCCACCCTCTCATTTCGGCCGAACTACTCCAGCAGGCGACGAACAACCGCGAGTCTGGATCCCGGAGTGATTCCGCCGGTAAACTCGAAGAACGTTCGGGAGGTGGCGGTTCTTCCGGAGGTGGGGGGGTCATCGCGTACTCGGGAGTGAGGAAATCGTCCAGTTTTGATTTCATGGCTCTGATGGCCGACAAACGGAAGGAACTCGCTCTGCGTGAGGAGGCGGCGTGTGTCGCCGCGGCGGCTCACGCAGCGGCGGCGGCAGCTATGTTGTTGCCGCACCACCACCGAGGACAAGCACCGCCCCCGGTGCTGTTAGAGGGCATGTCCGGGGCGCCCCAGCCGCCTCCCTCCCACCACCCCTACGGGCCTCCGAGTGGCCTCTTCGGTCCCAGCTCCAGCGGAGGAGCAGGGCCGTCTGCGTTCCCTGGGTTTCCCAACGGGTCGCCGGGGATGTTCAATCCGGGTCCGCACCACCCTCACCTCGACCGACGCCTGCTGAGGGCACCGGGACGCGCGTCGCGACCCAAGAAGCAGTTCATCTGTAAGTTCTGCAACCGGCAGTTCACCAAGTCGTACAACCTGTTGATCCACGAGCGGACTCACACGGATGAGCGTCCATACTCCTGTGACATCTGCGGCAAGGCCTTCCGACGACAAGACCACCTCAGAGACCACAGGTAAGCAACCACACCTCTTAACGTGTGTTGAGGGGGCGCTCAGACTATTGATACTAAACGTCAACACACAGCAGTGGTATAATACCAACCGTTGCTACCTTCGCTTTCTTGTCAATAGTAAAATATTATGCAAACCTTAGAAAGTTGTCTAATAAAGATAAATTTGCATATTAAGCGCAACCTAAAGGGTCTTCCAATTCTTGCGTAACGCGTACATGGGGACAAGTGTGTTGCCAGGAACACTTGCAATGAGATGCAGATATTGGATCATGCGTTGCGTCCACTCCACAACCATCAATATCGGTTTATAACAACGCATGGTGACCCCTCGTTGCCACAACTGAACTGCGCGCAGAGATACCGACTGTCGGTTGCATTGTCCAGTTTATAGAACGGAGCGCACCACAGTCATTTTCATAACGTTGAGATTGTTCTTGAGAATGTGTATGTGCGTGTTGTAAGAAAACGCATTCCACCTGTATAGGTAGGTTAATTTCATATTTTTCAATCAAGATTTTACCTTGCAAGTTAGTCTCTATGTAAGAATTCACGGTTTATGGACCAGAGTCACGGAAACGCAGTTATATCTAGGAATATAATCTACCTATTGGAGATCATGAGGACACGTTATTCAATTTACGACTGAATGAAGATACTTATTCAGATACGCACGATTTAAAACAGATGGATTTGTTCTTTATATGGGGCTCGACTCATGACTTGTTTGCGGCAATCATCACAACTAATAAACGTGTATTGATCAACGCTGACAAAGCCAAGTACAATTACTTCCTACATATGAATCGCTAAGACAAAATGTGCTATATTTATGAAATTATAAGGCCTCTTCTCCAATCTTCACCTATTGGAAGTAGTGTATATACCTATATATTAGTAAGTATAGATTGTTGGCATGTAAATGAAGGCGTTCTTATAGCATGTCCTTAGGTTGTGGATGAGATTGCGATCGACTCGGTGCTGTAAAACATGTAGGCATCTTGTAGGATGCTGCTCCGCTGCATTCCTGGGCGTAAAGAACGAGAGCAATGGCGCGGGAAGCTCGGTGTATATTCCAGTGGACCCCGTTGCACTCGTTACTAGTCGGGGAAGCTCGGTGTATATTCCAGTGGACCCAGTTGCACTCGTTACTAGTCGGGGGACGCTCGGTGTATATTCCAGTGGACTCCGTTGCACTCGTTACTCGTCGGGGAGCTCGGTGTATATTCCAGTGAACCCCGTTGCACTCGTTACTCGTCGGGGATGCTCGGTGTATACTCCAGTGGACCCTGTTGCACTCGTTACTAGTCGGGGAGCTCGGTGTATATTCCAGTGAACCCCATTGCACTCGTTACTAGTCGGGGACGCTCGGTGTATATTCCAGTGAACCCCATTGCACTCGTTACTAGTCGGGGACGCTCGGTGTATATTCCAGTGGACCCCGTTGCACTCGTTACTAGTCGGGGACGCTCGGTGTATATTCCAGTGGACCCCGTTGCACTCGTTACTAGTCGGGGAGCTCGGTGTATATTCCAGTGAACCCCATTGCACTCGTTACTAGTCGGGGACGCTCGGTGTATATTCCAGTGGACCCCGTTGCACTCGTTACTAGTCGGGGACGCTCGGTGTATATTCCAGTGGACCCCGTTGCACTCGTTACTAGTCGGGGATGCTCGGGGTATATTCCAGTGGACCCCGTTGCACTCGTTACTTCTAGTCGGTTACAGATGGGAATTGCTCTGTAAGGCTGTGATTCCCCATTTCAGTCACAGCCATTAAAAGATCTAAGGCCCGGTTATATCCAAAATTAGCGAAAAATTTCGCCATCTGATTTCGAAGGCCTTTTCAATGAGTTCTCTCTTTCAACTGTTTCCTTGGTTCCTTGCGTCCATTCGAAAAGCAAATTTATTTCACGATTGATTATTGATTTTCTTTCCCAAATGTACTTAGTGGACAATTTCTCCTGCGAGTTCAGATACGCTCACTTGTTTTATTGACCTGTATGCTGTTCGCAGACAATGTTAACCTAGTGATGTGCCATTGGACTTGCGATTGAAAGCATTGCATACTTCGTTTGCTCATCAATCAATCTTATCCAACAATCTATAGCCCTCTTGTTACACCAGATTTTAGCCGTTTGTTGTGATGACAATTGAGAATATAGTTACTCCATTGTATGAAGCTGTTTGTCGACTGATCCTGTGTGACGAGATGGGTCACTTTGCGGGGCGTAACTCCTCGACTTGACACAAGAGCGCTAATGATCGTGATCGTATGTTACAGTATAGATGGCCTTATTCAGTTTCTTGGCTGTAGGCATTCAATAATTCAATTCAGCTAGTTTATATTGACCTTTTTGTCAGCGTTGGTGACAAACCTTTCTCGGCCAAGGGTCAAATGTAATTTCTATTTAGAGAGGAGGGCCGAAGATAAAAACAACTAATAAAACGAGCTGTAAGTGCCATAAACAAGAAGTTTTTGGAACTTGACTGCTTACCTTGGACGTTAAAGCTCTTTACTGCCTTGCCCGTCAGGAAACAGGAGAGAACATGGGCTGGGGTGAACCTCTCATCCGGGTAAAAACTCGGTTGGAACTTCAATATTAGTTGACAATTTAAAATGAAATTACCGCGCATTTGTTTTCAAACTTCAATTGAAACCACTGTTTTTTGGTTCATTTCTAAGTCGCAATCGTTTCATGTCACTACCATTGGTGTAGGCCATCTTGGATACCTATCACGTCAGCCTCTTAGATGCTTTTGTATCGGATATTATACACGTAAATATTTTCAATGACTGACCCTGGAGAACCAAAGTTCATCTGTAATAGTCAGGCAGGTTTGAACTGTTTTTCATCACGTCTAAATGTTATCTAGGACTCGATTTATTTTTGCACGTCGGAAGGTGGGGGGGGGGGGGGGGGGGCTCATTGAGACCTGTTGCCAATAAATAATAAACATGAACCCTCCTCCTCCCACTCCCAGCCCTTAGAGGTTACCCAACTGTTCAACTTGTTTCATATCCATGGCATTATTTTAGTTAATCGTGAATTGTCACGAAGGCCAAAGTAATTTTACAATCAATAGCCGTTTTGTCTAATTATGTATTTGAATTTCTTGGGTGTTTTCCATATGCGCCATTCCAAATTACAGTGTTTTCCTTTATGAAGTAATATATAACAAAAAAAAACAAAAACAAGTAGAACTCTTTAGCTGTCAGAAAACAATTACTATTTTCTCGTGAAGTTTTGAGATGGTTGAGTTTTAAAAGTTGCATGTGGTAATGTATATTATTATTCATAACTTGGGCCGACGTGGGTTGGGTAACAAAAATCTATGTTTCACGCTTTTGTTGAAGTTTTGAAATAAATCCGAAGCCGTTGATTTGAATTAAACTTGTGTAAGACGTTTTTATTACTTGACTTCAGTATTGGAAGTTTCATTTTCAATGCACAGCGTTTGTGTGAGCTCAAATCAAAATGAAAGTGATTTCAAAACTAAATGCTAACATAGTATTGTCTTCACTTGAAAGTGATTGAAATCGTTACTACGAGCAGCATTTATAGTTATACCGCGTTATTTTCTCAGTGGCTCAATAATAATTAATGTAATCTTGATTGATTGGTGTATACATGAAAATAAACGAAAGTAGAGGATTTTAATTCAAATGTGAAAAGTACAATGTTGGATGAAAATATGTGAAACGGTGTGAATGATTAGTGGGTAGGCCTATTGGAAGTGTTGTTCGCTCTGAGCTAAGGTCGGCTGCTCGCGTCCACTGCACTGGACGACTTGTCTAACTGAAGACTCAACCAATTTAACTCGTCCATTTTTTAACCTTTAAATATTTTCCAGACTTTTTATCCACGGAAAGATTTAGATTTTAATCGCATCCAAATCACGTTCAGGTCCACCTAAAAAATCTTATCCATGATGATTAACATATTTATCACCGTCATCATCTTAAATAATTATTGATTGATTTACATATTCTGTCGATTTGATTTCGGCTCTGAATTTATTTCGTAAGTAGTAATTAATGGAGGCCTGGAGGTTGTTGAGATGAAAGCTGTGTTCGCGTTGGAATGCCCGTCTTTATATCTCGTATGGTAAGCCGGACTTGCGCTGACCTTGGAGCGATGCTGGGCGCGAGAAGTGACGTCATGGACAGCCAATGGGGAGACGCCGGCCGGTCTGTATAGTTATTGACAATCTAAATAGGCCTATCTAAAGGATGGACCCTTGAGTTGTTCCAGTCATGAAGAGCGCTCGAGTTGAAGGCTCTTATGTCGTACCAAGAACTAAACCTCAACCTACCACGGTTCGCGGGTCTTATTCAATACAAGACGAATTCTTTCAATCTTTCGTGGTATTTCTTGTCACAGTATTATTATTATTATTACTGAAGCCTGCAATTCCGTGACTATTATTGTTGCAATGATTAAAAACTCCGCCTGCAGGCATGGAGTCAAGGCAGTGAACTCCGGCAGACTCAT
The DNA here is from genome assembly GCA_945910005.1 of Isoperla grammatica. Lineage (NCBI taxonomy): Eukaryota > Metazoa > Arthropoda > Insecta > Plecoptera > Perlodidae > Isoperla > Isoperla grammatica. The sequence continues at coordinate 85,143,203 of OX246737.1, forward strand.
GCCTGTTATGTAATGCTCTGGCAATGCAGCATTACTTTGTACTCGCGCTGTGTTCGCAATACATTACCTGAATACGTCGGATCATCAGATAAACCAGCAGGCTTGAAATATGTGGTCCGAGCTAACCTGTAAGATATACACACACCATATATCTCGATACTGTATGCGAACAATGTACGCCGCATTGTTCGTAACCGAATGGATAGCGAATGCATGGACACGGATAGATAGTTCAAAGTGTAAGCCAGCCATGAATTTTAATTTTTGTATTATGAATTTGGTGAATCATAGAGCGGTATATCCCCTGTGAGATTATTATGCAGGAAACAAGGAAATCTACTGCTTTAATAAAAAAGGCATCCATTGGAGTTTGATAAAATGTTGGTGTGATATGGATACGTTCAAAATAGCCTACGCCAGAATTTCAAATAATTCGTATAAGAAATAAAAATAGTTGGTATATCTATTATGGTAATAGCAGTAAAAGTGCATGTCATGTTTTACGAACACTGCCGTTTATATCGTTTGAACGGTTGAACCTGTTTGTTTAAAAACTCTCAATTAGCCATCGGCCCATCATACACTATTATAAGCCTTCATCATCCGATTTAAAGAAGTACCGTGTACGTTAAATTTATGAGACCTCCACTACATAGTTTATTGCCAAACACTAATTTGAACTTTGGACTGATCTTATTCCACCACAGAACTGTTAAAAATATAGCATTGGGGTTTTATGACAGTACAATTTTTAAAGATAATTATATTTAAAGTACACTTGGGTTTAAGCCCTGGAGATTTTTTTTTTATAATAATGTACAGGTAAATCTATTTATTAATAATACAAAGAGATAAAATGTAATAGTAGTAATATAATAATATAATATGTATTTATATTATTATTATTATTATTATTATTATTATTATTATTATTATTATTATTATTATTATTATTATTATTATTATTATTATTATTATTATTATTATTATTATTATTATTATTATTATTATTATTATTATTATTATTATTATTATTATTATTATTATTATTATTATTATTATTATTAGTATACGTATTACTATTATTATCATTTTTATTATTATTATTATTATTATTATTATTAATACTATGACTAACCGACGCACAGAAAAAAAGTAGTATGGCAAACTTAATACAATAAGGTTTGTACCGAATTGGTGGAGGGGCCGGGTCAAAATGTATTTAGTGACATTATGTAATGCATTTCGCTAGTAGGAGGGGCCAGGCCGGGTATCATACTAGCTGATTACATCGCTTGCACAAGACCAATATGTATAACGTCACTAAAGACCGTGGAACGATACAATCAATTTATAGTTGTAGCCAGATAAAAGATAAACTGTGTAATAATAGTTAGTTGTCAATGAGAGGCGGTGTGGTGTCTGGCACCGAGCAGCGGGGGGCGTGTGTGATGCATGTAGGCCTGCCGCGCGCACACGCGTCATCAGAGATGCGCACTCACTAAAATACATTTGTATTTTGTATTTCAAATACTGTATTTAAGGTGGCCTATGTGTATCTTGTATTTCAGAATACTCAACGTTTATGTATCTTTGTATTTTAAAAATAAGTTACTCAAAATACATTGTATGCATGCGTTTCTAAATACAACAAATTAAGCGCCAAAAAGTAGAAAATAAGAACTAATTTATTAATTATTTTAAAATTAAAAAAAAAATGTTACTCATAATAATTAATAATTTTTCGTAGGAATACCAGTTGGGCCTATAGGGTTCACACCAGTTTTACCTGATGTGCTCCTCTTGGGGTGACTAACTATAGGTTATTAGGGTGTTTGGACAGCTGGGAAGGAATGAGGGCTATTATTACTCGACTCGATCTCACCATTCGCCTTTACGACTGAGGAAAATCTCGGAAAACCCCTTTGTCAGGACTGCCGGTGGCCAGAATCGAACCGGCGACCTCCCGAATTAGAGTCTCGCGTCTTACCGGTGGGCCACCTCTATCGGACTCATGGACCCACCTCATGGAGTGCGTATTATTTATTGTTTGGTTAGTTATTAAAGTTAATTGTGTTGAAATTCATATGTATTGATTTACTAACTTGGACTGATTTACAGCAATATGTATTTTGTATTTTGAGTATTTTCGTAATACATTTGTATTTTTGTATTTTTAATACAAATTTACCAATGTATTTGTATCTTCTATTGTAAAATACTGTTTACTAAAGTATTTTGTATTTCAAATACATTTTTTGAGTATATTTTGCCCGTCTTTGCACGTCATGTACTGTTATTATCATTTTGTGTATTGACGAACCTATTGCGTATTAAAATAACATTCGGATTGAAGTGCCCACATACACATGCTGTGGGCTATACATAGCTCCCACGTGACGTCACAGCGGCCATGATTGCGCCACAATTGATAAGGACCAATCCTAGATCATTGGCAAATACTATTGAAATCTAATAAATAAGCCTAATTTAGAACTTTAAAGTAAACATAAGTAATAAACAAATAAAATATTAACACACATACCAATTTTATCTCAAAAACAGACTGAATTTTAAAGAACTAAGAATTTCTGTCTTCTACCACAACAGACTTCAATTGTTTCTCCATGGCAACGTCAAAGTTTGGTCACAAATGTGGCCGCCACGCGCAAAGATGTGACGTACGTGCAACCTATGAATATGCATCATAAAATGACAATCATTTTGTTTATTTTTTGTTTCATTTTTTGCATTTATGGTATTCTTATCATTTTACATGGAGCTGCAAGTTGCAAACAAGAAGTCACTCCCTAAAAAATGTGTTATTTTATTTTAATTTAGATCATTGTAGTAATTAAAGAAAACTTTAACCTACTACTTCATTAGGTCTACATAGTGATATTTTATATTTAAATGTCTACTTGAACGAATGCACAAGTTTGTATACGTTTTCCTTATAGGAGATTTAAGACAACGAAGTTAAGGTCAGTAGGCCTCCAAACCACCATAATATCTAACGATTAGATTACTTCTTGCGGGTCTTCCCCTCCCATTCCCATTCCTTACCTACGATATGTTTACAACTTACAAAATATAGGGTAACACCATTCTAGGTCCATGACAACCATACCTCGTAAGTGGACAGTCGCACACCGCAAATGATTCGATCTTTTACGTGAGCAATTTAAGTTCACAAAATTAGAACCGTCGTTCCCAAAGTTTATCATTTCTATTTCGGTGCACACGCGCAACTGTCTTCATAGCTGGTGTTTAAAGTGTCAGAAACATTGAAATATACGTCTCCATTGTTAATGTAACGTCCTCCACCATAAAATATAAATTAGGAAATCCAGGCAATCTTCGAAAGAATTAAACACGAATAAGGTGTTTAAATAGAATGTAATGCGAGGGAAAATTCGAGCGAAGTGGCAAAAGATCTTTTGTTTGAGGATCTGATTAGATTCAGAAACCACTGAGTGAATACTAAAGGGATATAAACAATCTCTTTCCCTCTCTCTCACTCTCCTGCTATGTGGAGACGTTATTAAAAGTCACTTACGAACGTCCAGTCTAGTTTACTTACGCACGCATTGCCAACATATAAGGTCTATGCACAAACATTAGCCATGTTTTGTCATAATTCAGTTCCAAAGTGTATTAAGTTCGAGGTACAATTTATTAAGAAAGGTAAACCTCTTCCCAACGTAGGCATGCGTTAGCACACGAGAATTAATGTCGTAATTAATGAGACGCTTGAAAGCGACTTTCAGTCAGTTGACATTCTCAAACACATGAGAGTATGTTTTTTTTTTTTTTACGTTATAAACATGTCAAGAAAACTAACTTCGCGACTTCTGATTCGCATCACTCACCTTCTCGAGTCATCGTGCACCCAAGTCGTGAATTCCCCCTCCCCTACCCCCTACCCCTCAATAATAGCTACGAGACCAACGCCCACCTGCAACAGGTTATCAATTACCGTGCATTCTCTCATTCCATCACGTCCCTATACATGCCCCGCTCACTCGCTCTATATCATGCCCCCATCTATCGCTCTGCATCATGCCCCCTCTATCGCTCTATACCATGCCCCCCTCACTCGCTCTATATCATGCCCCCATCTATCGCTCTGCATCATGCCCCCTCTATCGCTCTATACCATGCCAACCTTACTCGCTCTGTATCATGCCCCCCTCACTCGCTCTGTATCATGCCCCCCTCACTCGCTCTGTATCATGCCCCCCTCACTCGCTCTGTACCATGCCCCCCTCACTCGCTCTGTACCATGCCCCCCACACTCGCTCTGTATCATGCCCCCATCACTCGCTCTGCATCATGCCTCCCTCACTCGCTCTGCATCATGCCCCCCTCACTCGCTCTGCATCATGCCCCCCTCACTCGCTCTGTATCATGCCCCCCTCACTCGCTCTGTATCATGCCCCCCCTCACTCGCTCTGTATCATGCCCCCCCTCACTCGCTCTGTATCATGCCCCCCTCACTCGCTCTGTATCATGCCCCCCTCACTCGCTCTGTACCATGCCCCCCACACTCGCTCTGTACCATGCCTCCCTCACTCGCTCTGTATCATGCCCCCCTCACTCGCTCTGTACCATGCCTCCCTCACTCGCTCTGTATCATGCCCCCCCTCACTCGCTCTGCATCATGCCCCCCACACTCGCTCTGTACCATGCCCCCTCTATCGCTCTATATCATGCCCCCCTCACTCGCTCTGTACCATGCCCCCCACACTCGCTCTGTATCATGCCCCCCACACTCGCTCTGCATCATGCCCCCTCTATCGCTCTATATCATGCCCCCCTCACTCGCTCTGTATCATGCCCCCCTCACTCGCTCTGTATCATGCCCCCCTCACTCGCTCTGTATCATGCCCCCCCTCACTCGCTCTGTATCATGCCCCCCCTCACTCGCTCTGTATCATGCCCCCCTCACTCGCTCTGTATCATGCCCCCCTCACTCGCTCTGTACCATGCCCCCCACACTCGCTCTGTACCATGCCTCCCTCACTCGCTCTGTATCATGCCCCCCTCACTCGCTCTGTATCATGCCCCCCTCACTCGCTCTGTACCATGCCCCCCTCACTCGCTCTGTACCATGCCCCCCACACTCGCTCTGTATCATGCCCCCATCACTCGCTCTGCATCATGCCTCCCTCACTCGCTCTGCATCATGCCCCCCTCACTCGCTCTGCATCATGCCCCCCTCACTCGCTCTGTATCATGCCCCCCTCAATCGCTCTGTATCATGCCCCCCCTCACTCGCTCTGTATCATGCCCCCCCTCACTCGCTCTGTATCATGCCCCCCTCACTCGCTCTGTATCATGCCCCCCTCACTCGCTCTGTACCATGCCCCCCACACTCGCTCTGTACCATGCCTCCCTCACTCGCTCTGTATCATGCCCCCCTCACTCGCTCTGTATCATGCCCCCCCTCACTCGCTCTGCATCATGCCCCCCACACTCGCTCTGTACCATGCCCCCTCTATCGCTCTATATCATGCCCCCCTCACTCGCTCTGTACCATGCCCCCCACACTCGCTCTGTATCATGCCCCCCACACTCGCTCTGCATCATGCCCCCTCTATCGCTCTATATCATGCCCCCCTCACTCGCTCTGTATCATGCCCCCCTCACTCGCTCTGTATCATGCCCCCCACACTCGCTCTGCATCATGCCCCCTCTATCGCTCTGTATCATGCCCCCCTCACTCGCTCTGTATCATGCCCCCCTCACTCGCTCTGTATCATGCCCCCCTCACTCGCTCTGTACCATGCCCCCCACACTCGCTCTGCATCATGCCCCCTCTATCGCTCTATATCATGCCCCCCTCACTCGCTCTGCATCATGCCCCCCTCACTCGCTCTATATCATGCCCCCTCTATCGCTCTATATCATGCCCCCCTCACTCGCTCTGCATCATGCCCCCCTCACTCGCTCTATATCATGCCCCCTCTATCGCTCTATATCATGCCCCCCTCACTCGCTCTGCATCATGCCCCCCTCACTCGCTCTATATCATGCCCCCTCTATCGCTCTATATCATGCCCCCCTCACTCGCTCTGCATCATGCCCCCCACACTCGCTCTGCATCATGCCCCCTCTATCGCTCTATATCATGCCCCCCTCACTCGCTCTGCATCATGCCCCCCTCACTCGCTCTGCATCATGCCCCCTCTATCGCTCTATATCATGCCCCCCTCACTCGCTCTGCATCATGCCCCCCTCACTCGCTCTATATCATGCCCCCTCTATCGCTCTGTACCATGCCCCCCACACTCACTCTAAATCATGCCCCCCTCACTCGCTCTATATCATGCCCCCCTCATTCGCTCTATATCATGCCCTTGCCTGTGTTTCGTAACGCTTTACAACAGCAGTTTTGCTTACACAAGTTGGATGAGTCACCGATCACTTGATCGTAAAACCAGATTATTGTTTCAGTACGTATATACGCACTACGTATACACGCACTATACGTATATAAGCAGTACGTATACACGCACTACGTATATAAGCAGTACGTATATACGCACTACGTATACACGCACTACGTATACACGCACTACGTATATATACGCACTACGTATATAAGCACTACGTATATACACACTTCGTATATACGCACTACGTATACAAGCACTACGTATACACGCACTACGTATATAAGCAGTACGTATATACGCACTACGTATACACGCACTACGTATATAAGCAGTACGTATACACGCACTACGTATATAAGCAGTACGTATATACGCACTACGTATACACGCACTACGTATACACGCACTACGTATATATACGCACTACGTATATAAGCACTACGTATATACGCACTTCGTATATACGCACTACGTATACAAGCACTACGTATACACGCACTACGTATACACGCACTACGTATACACGCACTACGTATATGAGCAGTACGTATATATACGCACTACACAACCGCGTAGATTTTAGTTTTGTAAGTGTTAAAGGTAGAATAATATACGTTTTTACATTTGCGTGTGTTATTTGCGGGCTCCTACTTCAGCCAAGCCCTGAGAACACTGTTCGATGGGTCGACTGCGGGGGCGGGTGATGGGAATGTTTTTTTTTCCTAAATTGCAAGTAAAATGTACACCGCAGCTGCGTCAGGTCCCAGACACGTCTACAGTATCTTGTGTAGTAATTCACCTTGTCAATGTTAGCTGGATAATGTATGTAAATGTTTGGCAAAGGTGAGAGCGGGTCAAAGTTGTATGTTATGTCGCCTGCTGGGAAACTCATGCCAATTTAGTTGTAGGCTTTACGGTAAGGGCGGTGAGGTTTTCATATCAGGAGAATTTATTCAGCTTATTTTAAAAAGTAAAGAGTTAACACTATACCTACAGTCTTGATATGCGGTTCGAGCATCCTTTAGTGGAGTCATCAGTCATTTCACCGGGAGAGTCAGCTCGAACATTTTGCTCGTTGTACTACTCAAGGGGAGGGCAAAGTCGATAGTTTGTTATAGTTAACTATTGTCAGGGTAAGCAAGCATGCCTCCTCTGATTGCAATCTAGGAAACACTTCCAACGATGGATATTTAGTATTCATGTAAATGGCGGTTATATTCCTAGTTTCTCCCAAGGCGCCAAGCGCTTGCACAAGTATTGTAAATAAATAGACTAAACAAAATGTCAATCCCTGCAAAATTATAGGTTACAGAATGTTAGGAGTGTTTAAAGACTGGCAGCATGGGGAGTAACTTCGTCACTGGGGGGGGTCATTCAAACGTTTCAAACGTACCGTAACTAAACACTCCCGCTTTAAAACAGCCATCTATACAGTTAGGCTACACTATCTGTGAAGAAGCAGATCATGCTATTGCGTAATTGTTTTAGAGCTGAGAAGAGGGGGGGGGGGGGGGGGGGGGAGGGGGGGAAATAATAAATGTGAAACTCACAATTTTGTTGTTGTTGGAAGAACCCTTTTGGGTGTCTTGAGACAGTAGATGATAATATACAACATTCAAACTTGTCTTCCAACCTCATTTTAAAGTAATTACATTTTTTATTCCAAGTGACAAAAAAGTGTTTTGAAATCTCCAGAGTAACTAATGACCTCTCACATTTTTGACTAATTCCAAGAAATTTGTATTCACTCACTCCAAAAACCATTTATTTCTCGTGGCTGGTTATTTTTTATTATGTGTTAGGCAATCAACGCACAAATTTTTAATACTTTTTAAGTCTTTTTAACAGTAGTCTAACCCTAAATAAATATGAAATAGTTTAGGTGGTTATAAATGCACCGTTAGTGTCAACGTTACGTGCTGTTATTTCTGAGTGTTTCTGCTGTGCCGACAAAGTGTCTACCGGCGGTCTTCTTCTCATGGCGGACAAGAACATAAAGTGCACCTCGAAATGACCATGGGCGGGCCAGGAACGACTTGCCTTGGATTACTACTGTAGCAGAAGGCATTTCAGTTTCACATTATTTCATACTTCCTAGAAGCTTCATTAAATGATGACCGCATATTATACTGGGGTTAATGTTTCGTGGAAGTTTTACTTTTATACATAAGACTGTGGGAGTTTTCGTTTAAAATGAAATCCGTTGTAATTGGTATAGGCCTAGTAATAAACTTGTTCTTTTCCAAGTTGCGTTTTAATTTAATTGTAATTACTTGAAGTAAATATTCATAATTTAATCACAATTTGCTGGTAATTTACTTTACTTTTACAGCGTATACTACGAATGCAAAATTAAAATTTCAGTGTAAGAATTCCTTGAACGTATAATGCAGGAAGCTATCATTGCGGTTTCGTCCCTTTTGAAAAAAGTGCCTTCTGAAATCATTGAACATTTGTACAATGTCTAATAATAGATTCTAGTAATAGTCTAGTAATAGATGCCTTCTGAAAACATTGAACATTTGTACAATGTCTAATAATAGATTCTAGTAATAGTCTAGTAATAGATGCCTTCTTAAAACATTAACAATTTGAACAATAAGTCTAATAGATGCCTTCTGAAAACATAGAACATTTGAACAATAAGTCTAAAAGATGCTTTCTAAAAACATTGAACATTTGATCAATAAGTCTAATAGATGCCTTCTGAAAACATTGAACATTTGAACAATAACTCTAATAGATGCCTTCTAAAAACATTGAACATTTGATCAATAAGTCTAATAGATACCTTCTGAAAACATAGAACATTTGAACAATAAGTCTAAAAGATGCTTTCTAAAAACATTGAACATTTGAACAATAAGTCGAATAGATGCCTTCTGAAAACATTTAACATTTGATCAATAAGTCTAATAGATGCCTTCTGAAAACATTTAACATTTGAACAATAACTCTAATAGATGCCTTCTAAAAACATTGAACATTTGATCAATAAGTCTAATAGATACCTTCTGAAAACATAGAACATTTGAACAATAAGTCGAATAGATGCCTTCTAAAAACATTGAACATTTGAACAATTCTAATAGATGCCTTCTGAAAACATTGAACATTTGATCAATAAGTCTTATAGATGCCTTCTTAAAACATTGAACATTTGATCAATAAGTCTAATAGATGCCTTCTGAAAACATTGAACATTTGAACAATAAGTCTAATAGATGCCTTCTGAAAGCATTGAACATTTGAACAATAAGTCTAATAGATGCCTTCTGAAAACATTGAACATTTGAACAATAAGTCTAATAGATGCCTTCTGAAAACATTGAACATTTGATCAATAAGTCTAATAGATGCCTTCTGAAAACATTGCACATTTGATCAATAAGTTTAATAGATGCCTTCTGAAAGCATTGAACATTTGAACAATAAGTCTAATAGATGCCTTCTAAAAACATTGAACATTTGAACAATAAGTCTAATAGATGCCTTCTGAAAGCATTGAACATGTGAACAATAAGTCTAATAGATGCCTTCTAAAAACATTGAACATTTGAACAATAAGTCTAATAGATGCCTTCTGAAAACATTGAACATTTGAACAATAAGTCTAATAGATGCCTTCTGAAAACATAGAACATTTGCGGTCGTATTTCTCCACCTATGAACCTATCTAAGTAAACATACACAATAATCATGTTGAGGTATTTTGGTACTTGCTTGTTGGTACCAGTTTAAATTCGCAGCAATAAACTAACGCAGTCCGTCCGTTCGAGCTTACATTACTTTTTTATAGTGCTCGGGCACTAAGCAGGTTATAGAAAATATAAAGAGTATTTCTATTTCCATAATGTAATCTATGATGATGCCTCTTGTTGCTTTACGTTCCTATTTTTGCAATAACCCTATTCGAGACGATTAGAGGTGATAGAAAACGAAAAAATACAATTACAAAAAACTCATGTGGGATTCAAACCCGGACGCCTTTAGGTGGCATTCACTTAGGGCCCGCGCCCGCACCGCATAAGCCACCACGGACGGGTTGTGTAAGAAAATACAAGTTAATTGGGTTCTACATAGATTCTTACTGCAAAAAAAAATCAACATAATTATAAGATAAGGGGTGGGTTTATAGTTCGTTACATTGTATCTGATTGCTTCTCAATGAGCACAATTATTCATACACAAGTGTCCCTTCTTTGGGGTAATTTTTCACTTGACAGTGGATGTATATTAATCAATGCCTTGACCTTGACCATATACGTTTACTTCAATATTGACCGTGCAAGCGCCTGAACCAGTGGTTCTTTTCGACTTGTTTCCCAAATCCCCATATTGTATTTGTTTCAACCTATATGTGCATTTTGGTACCTACCTATACCTGATTGTGTGAAAGTTACGAGGTATGTTTGTTTACTCAGGAATTTCAGGCTATTCAACAATGTATATTGTTTTGAATATCGATCTAATAGACATGCAATGACAGTGACTGTAGAGTGTAGAGTGTAGACTATGTGGTTGCATCGCCCGTGTTTGTCTAACCGCCGGCAGGACTACACAGTGCACACACATACAGGCATTATCGAGCGGCAGATCAAGAGTTCGACTCCAACACAATCTAGTCTGGTGTTTTTAGTTGTATAAAACACGGCATTTCTGTGCAGCCTCCGGATATCTCATTCTTATACCCATGACTACACCTGAACCGTAGTTTTCACTACCGCAGACATTCAAGAAATACATAGAAACATGTAACACATCTAGATTATTTTATTTATTTATTTTATTGTAATTAAGGCCAGTGTAGGGCACAATGCCCTCTCTAGCCTGATGAGTGATGATTGATGAATGATAATGAGGAAGGGAGGAGGGGAAGCCTGGTACCGGCACGTAGCCTACTCACTCCTGTCGAAAAGTACCAAGGGGACCATCGGCTTTACGTCCCATCCGAAAGGACGGTGTAACTTTGACCAGTTCTACAGGTTCCTCCACTAACCTGGACTGCCGAGCAGTTGACCAGAAGAATGAAGCTGTTACACAAGCTTTCGAACCCTCCAATCTGCTCTAACCAACGGTAACTAGTGTTTCAGAGGTGAGTGGTCACCCATCCACCTCGTGACCTAGCCCGAGGTTGCTTAACTTCGGTGTTCGTATGGGAACTGGCTAAGCGACCGCGGCTAAACCGTTGGCTACATCTCGATATACAGAGGACCCTAATAATACCATGATAATTTGACTTAATTGATACGGTACATCTAATATAAATGTGAACTTTACTCTAGTTTTTCCAAACAAATTCAAGTTGATCAAGCTAATTGTAAGTGAAGACATGAATTCTCTCATCTTATTTTTATATTGTCAGTGTTTTCAAATGTTTAAAAGAACCATCCCTCAAGTGATGAAGACACAGGCAGTGCTGTGTACGTGTACACACATTCCTGTAGCGTTCGTCCGTGAGTACAGTACACAGTTGTTAGCCATTGCTTGCGCTGCACTTGAATCCATCCGCCTTATGGACTGGACAGGCAGATATCTACTGCATATAGCAATTACCTTCTTAATCTCTCGGAGATGATTCCGCGCTTCAAGCCAGAGGCATGTTCGTCAATTCACTAAACGAAAGTTTGTTGCACATTCCTCCAAACACGTTGGCAGCAATGCTGTAGCGCATGACTCCAAACACGTTGGCAGCAATGCTGTAGCGCATGACTCCAAACACGTTGGCAGCAATGCTGTAGCGCATGACTCCAAACACGTTGGCAGCAATGCTGTAGCGCATGACTCCAAACACGTTGGCAGCAATGCTGTAGCGCATGACTCCAAACACGTTGGCAGCAATGCTGTAGCGCATGACTCCAAACACGTTGGCAGCAATGCTGTAGCGCATGACTCCAAACACGTTGGCAGCAATGCTGTAGCGCATGAGTCCAAACACGTTGGCAGCAATGCTGTAGCGCATGACTCCAAACACGTTGGCAGCAATGCTGTAGCGCATGACTCCAAACACGTTGGCAGCAATGCTGTAGCGCATGAGTCCAAACACGTTGGCAGCAATGCTGTAGCGCATGAGTCCAAACACGTTGGCTACAATGCTGTAGCGCATGACTCCAAACACGTTGGCTACAATGCTGTAGCGCATGACTCCAAACACGTTTGCAGCAATGCTGTAGCGCATGAGTCCAAACACGTTGGCAGCAATGCTGTAGCGCATGACTCCAAACACGTTGGTAGCAATGCTGTAGCGCATGACTCCAAACACGTTGGCAGCAATGCTGTAGCGCATGACGATTAACATTATCAACGCGTGTCTAGAAACAAAGATCGTTTTAAAGTATCTTACATGGCTGAAGCACAAACATGTCTGGTAATAAATTTCATTCTGAAACGATCACTATAACACGTAGAATATGTCTAAGAATACTATACAAGAATATCTCCGCATTCATGCATGCGTGGAATATGGATGAAACAATTTGATAAACCCAAGTACTCCCTTTCTTATGTGCGTGACTGTACATAAATTACTCATAAGTTGTTGGCAGTGGCTCCGTGTGGGATTGAAAGACAATGGCACTGTGATATTCAAATGAGTTGGAGGTAAATGTACTTACCGTTCTGTGAAATGGAGTAACATGATTCGTATGGGTGTCCATAAGAAACAAACAATGCCTCCGAAGCGCGACTCCCGTTTTACCATGTACTTTGATAATTCTCTCATTTAACATCTAACATGAGCGTTTTGCTTTACTTACAACATTGTTTCCTGCGTTGATATGGTCGTTAGATCTGGTTTGGAATAACACGGGAGTGAATTAGTTTATAGGCTACTTCTAGCTAAATTATATTATAACAGTGGCAAGCTCGAATCAGAAGTTTTTCAGTTTAGTAATTGACCTAAAATGATGTAAGAAAATGTAACGTTTTTGAATTTGGTAATTTAGGGTTTCAATTTCACTTGAATAGGTGTTCTCCCAACGAATCGTGCCGCTTAATGTTCTTGACCTCCGCTAAACGCTAAACGCCTCCTTGTATAAGAAGCGACCCGACCGCTCGTGCTCCACCGAGAAGTAGGCCTATACCACCTCCAGTAAATAACTTCCCTTTCACCAAAAGACGTGGACGTGCAACAAGTGATACGTTTATTAGCCTACTATAAAGTCGCCTAACTGTGTTATTATCGTTGTTCAACTCTACAAATACACACCCACGCCTACACAAATCCTCCTGTCTTATGTATGTAACGCTCCTGCACGCTCAGGTGCGGTTAATGCTGCGTACGTACTTGTACACGTACCCGTGGCATATTATTGGTGTACGTGTACAACATACTGCGGCTGTGTCGCTGTAGTTTGCGAACGTTGAAACGCATCTCCGTAATATCCCCTGTGCCTGACAGGATTACTCCCGCTCGGATCTGTATTACCGTATGTCTTTCCACGTGTTTGCCACATATTAATGAGCATCTCCGTAATATCCCCTGTGTCTGACAGGATTACTCCCGCTCGGATCTGTATTACCGTATGTCTTTGACACGCACTTTGCCACATATAAATGAGCATCTCCGTAATATCCCCTGTGCCTGACAGGATTACTACCGCTCGGATCTGTATTACCGTATGTCTTTGACACGCACTTTGCCTCATCATAATGAGCATCTCCGTAATATCCCCTGTGTCTGACAGGATTACTCCCCCTTGGATCTGTATTACCGTATGTCTTTGACACGCACTTTGCCACATATTAATTAGCATCTCCGTAATTTCATTGACGTTTTGCAATACACTTTAAGTCCTATCTTTTATATCAAGTATCATCTGGCCACATATATCAAATATTGTTGTCGCCTGAAAAGGGCTACACTGTTGATTCACACCATGCTTTAGGCTTTCCTTTAGATTGATTCAAGCTTGCTGTATGTATATTAGCGAGACAGACATGGTGAGAATGTCGTAACCATTCATCAGGACGGGAGCTTGCATGCTGATCAGCTGTCATTAATATTCATTATATTATTATCTCAAGACATTATTTCAAAGAAAGAACTCTTGTTTAGTAGATTATTTAAAAGGTGCACCTGTTCGTGTTCAAGTGCTTTGGGTACGAAGTAGTTAAAACAGTAAATAAGCTAGAAGATAGGCAGTATAATTTAGTAATTGAACGATCCTTTTTTGAGCAACGGTTATTGTATCGTTTTATCTTTACGCTGTTTTATTTTAATAAATTTAGATCCAGCAACCATTTGGGGTCTCAGAAATCTTGTACGTTACGACAATTCTTCAACTTATATCGCTGTAGGTCCGTAGGGTTTAGCTTCCACTCTTTTGTTGTGTAAGACAATTTTGTAATTCGTTTTTATATTCACGATATTGTTTGTGCGTGCTGCTTGCGTATCCAACCTATAATCTGCCTCATCTCAACTTCTAGCAATTGTGCAAGTATTTCTCAATTCACCATCATGATTCATCATCTGTCTATGATTTCATCTTTTTTTGTACTTCTTCAATTAATACGAACCGTACTTATTTCCAGCATTAAATTTGTCCATAGCAAAAAATATTAATTTCAGCGTTTATACAACATCTTATGTTAAAAACGCATGTTTTCTGTATAACCAGCTGTAGAGTTAAAACATCTGTGTTCATCATACACATGTGTACTTTAATTGACCCAATTCCATAATTTGGTAAGCAAAAAGATTTTAGCAAACTCAATCCCAACATACCATGATTTACCCTAGAAACCGTCAGTTATGATTGCCGGTGGCGATACTAGAACCCGTGAGCTCCCGAATAAAAGCTCGATCTCATAGCACTAAGCCACCTTCACACGTTGTATATAATTATGCTTTACGTGCCGGCTTGTCGATCGTCTTCTCGGGTTTCAGTATAGCAAGTCACAAGTAAGCTCGAGTGTTAGTGTTAGTGTTAGGATAGGCAATGGACGTGGTAGACCGGCATGTCACAAGTAAGTTTGAGTGTTAGTGTTAGTGTTAGGATAGGCAATGGACGTGGTAGTACGGCATGTCACAAGTAAGTTTGAGTGTTAGTGTTAGTGTTAGGATAGGCAATGGACGTGGTAGTACGGCATGTCACAAGTAAGTTCAAGTGTTAGTGTTAATGTTAGGATAGGCAGTGGACGTGGTGGTACGGCATGTCACAAATAAGCTCGAGTGTTAGTGTTAGTGTTAGGATAGGCAATGGACGTGGTGGTACGGCATGTCACAAGTAAGTTTGAGTGTTTGTGTTAATGTTAGGATAGGCAGTGGACGTGGTGGTACGGCATGTCACAAATAAGCTCGAGTGTTAGTGTTAGTGTTAGGATAGGCAATGGACGTGGTGGTACGGCATGTCACAAGTATGCTCGAGTGTTAGTGTTAGTGTAAGGATAGGCAATGGACGAGGTGGTACGGCATGTCACAAGTAAGCTCGAGTGTAAGTGTTAGTGTTAGGATAGGCAATGGACGAAGTGGCACGGCATGTCACAAGTAAGCTCGAGTGTTAGTGTTAGTGTTAGGATAGGCAATGGACGTGGTGGTACGGCATGTCACAAGTAAGTTTGAGTGTTAGTGTTAGTGTTAGGATAGGCAGTGGACGTAGTGGTACGGTATGTCACAAGTAAGTTCGAGTGTTAGTGTTAGGATAGGCAATGGACGTGGTGGTACGGCATTTCACAAGTAAGCTCGAGTGTTAGTGTTAGTGTAAGGATAGGCAGTGGACGTGGTGGTACGGCATGTCACAAGTAAGTTTGAGTGTTAGTGTTAGTGTTAGGATAGGCAAGGAACGTGGTAGTACGGCATGTCACAAGTAAGTTTGAGTGTTAGTGTTAGTGTTAGGATAGGCAATGGACGTGGTGGTACGGCATGTCACAAGTAAGCTCGAGTGTTAGTGTTAGTGTAAGGATAGGCAAGGAACGTGGTGGTACGGCATGTCACAAGAAAGTTTGAGTGTTAGTGTTGGTGTTAGGATAGGCAGTGGACGTGGTGGTACGGCATGTCACAAGTAAGCTCGAGTGTTAGTGTTAGTGTAAGGATAGGCAAGGAACGTGGTGGTACGGCATGTCACAAGTAAGTTTGAGTGTTAGTGTTAGTGTTAGGATAGGCAAGGGACGTGGTGGTAAGGCATGTCCCAATTAAGTTTGAGTGTTAGTGTTGGTGTAAGGATAGGCAATGGACGAAGTGGTACGGCATGTCACAAGAAAGTTCGAGTGTTAGTGTTAGTGTTATTGTTAGGATAGGCAATGGACGTGGTGGTACGGCATGTCACAAGTAAGTTCGAGTGTTAGTGTTAGTGTTAGTGTTAGTGTTAGGACAGGCAAGGAACGTGGTGGTAGGTACGGCATGTCACAAGTAAGTTTAAGTGTTAGTGTTAGTGTTAGGATAGGCAAGGGACGTGGTGGTACGGCATGTCACAAGTAAGTTCGAGTGTTAGTGTTAGTGTTAGTGTTAGGATAGGCAATGGACGTGGTAGTACGGCATGTCACAAGTAAGGTCAAGTGTAAGTGTTAGTGTTAGTGTAAGGATAGGCAAGGAACGTGGTGGTAGGTACGGCATGTCACATGTAAGTTTAAGTGTTAGTGTTAGTGTTAGGATAGGCAATGGACGTGGTGGTACGGCATGTCACAAGTAAGTTTGAGTGTTAGTGTTAGTGTTAGGATAGGCAATGGACGTGGTGGTACGGCATGTCACAAGTAAGTTTGAGTGTTAGTGTTAGTGTTAGGATAGGCAAGGAACGTGGTGGTACGGCATGTCACGAGTAAGTTTGAGTGTTAGTGTTGGTGTTAGGATAGGCAAGGAACGAGGTGGTACGGCATGTCACAAGTAAGGTCAAGTGTAAGTGTTAGTGTTAGTGTAAGGATAGGCAAGGAACGTGGTGGTAGGGCAAGTCACAAGTAAGCTCGAGTGTTAGTGTTAGTGTTTGGATAGGCAATGGACGTGGTAGTACGGCATGTCACAAGTAAGTTCAAGAGTTAGTGTTAGTGTTAGTGTTAGTGTTAGGATAGGCAATGGACGAAGTGGTACGGCATGTCACAAGAAAGTTCGAGTGTAAGTGTTAGTGTTAGTGTTATGATAGGCAATGGACGTGGTGGTACGGCATGTCACAAGAAAGTTCGAGTGTAAGTGTTAGTGTTAGTGTTATGATAGGCAATGGACGTGGTGGTACGGCATGTCACAAGTAAGTTTGAGTGTAAGTGTTAGTGTTAGGATAGGCAGTGGACGTGGTGGTACGGCATGTCACAAGTAAGTTTGAGTGTTTGTGTTAGTGTTAGGATAGGCAATGGACGTGGTGGTACGGCATGTTACAAGTAAGTTTATGTGTTTGTGTTAGTTTTAGGATAGGCAAGGAACGTGGTGGTACGGCATGTCACAAGTAAGTTTGAGTGTTAGTGTTAGTGTAAGGATAGGCAGTGGACGTGGTGGTACGGCATGTCACAAGTAAGTTTGAGTGTTAGTGTTGGTGTTAGGATAGGCAAGGAACGTGGTGGTACGGCATGTCACAAGTAAGTTTGAGTGTTAGTGTTGGTGTTAGGATAGGCAAGGAACGAGGTGGTACGGCATGTCACAAGTAAGTTTGAGTGTTAGTGTTGGTGTTAGGATAGGCAAGGAACGAGGTGGTACGGCATGTTACAAGTAAGTTTGAGTGTTTGTGTTGGTGTTAGGATAGGCAGTGGACGTGGTGGTACGGCATGTCACAAATAAGCTCGAGTGTTAGTGTTAGTGTTAGAATAGGCAATGGACGTGGTGGTACGGCATGTCACAAGTAAGCTCGAGTGTTAGTGTTAGTGTAAGGATAGGCAATTGACGTGGTGGTACGGCATGTCACAAGTAAGTTTGACTGTTAGTGTTGGTGTAAGGATAGGCAGTGGACGTGGTGGTACGGCATGTCACAAGTAAGTTTGAGTGTTTGTGTTGGTGTTAGGATAGGCAGTGGACGTGGTGGTACGGCATGTCACAAGTAAGTTTGAGTGTAAGTGTTAGTGTTAGGATAGGCAGTGGACGTGGTGGTACGGCATGTCACAAGTAAGTTTGAGTGTTAGTGTTAGTGTTAGGATAGGCAATTGACGTGGTGGTACGGCATGTCACAAGTAAGTTTGAGTGTTAGTGTTAGTGTTAGGATAGGCAATGGACGTGGTGGTACGGCATGTTCTCACGCACTTGTCTCCACCCACCGTCGGTCCAGCCACATGCCTAGCCGTCTGGGCCTCCCGGAGAAAATGCAATGCCTAACGAGCTTATAATTGTCGGCCACAGGCGCGGTATGCGAGAACTCTGCTAACAGCTTTTGTGCAGAACAGTTTCGATAGCATACGGTCTTGATATATATTGTGGAGCAAACATTACCCGTGCACACGTATAGTATGTTTCTCGTGCTGCCAACGACGGTTCCCACAGACAATACACGTTACAGACACTGACATCCATGACCCAACTAAATTTTGTGGAACACCGTTACATTTGTAGCCGGTTTTGTTTACTAAAGCAGTTTGGTAACATTATATACATAATTTTTTTTTGTGGCGAATTTTGCCGAATTTGTCATCGGATGCTACTTGTTGAGAATCTCCAAGGGGGCTAGGCTTCGTGCTGGACCAATGTTGTTACATATATGATCGGACGTATGGCCTACAACAACATGAACTCAAGGATGTAGTGTTTGTCATACAGGTAGATGACAAGTAGAATGTGGGTTGCGCGTTTACACGGAACATTAAATTAGTTCACTGTGGGCTTGGTCCTCCCACAATCACGATAATTGCAACTTCAAATTGGTGAATAAGTGACGTAAGGTTTACCACCCACACTGGACAAACTGAACAATACTGATGGAAGCTACAATTAGCGTCAAATGTTAATAATAAAGTTAGACTCAGGGTCGAACTTTAGCACATTGCTTGCCAATATGATTTATAGAAGCGAGTTATTGTCCTTCGTGTTTACGGGCACGATCAAAAGATAACGATCTCTAGCTAGGGTTGCTGTATTAGTTTTCAACGTAACTGTTCCATATTTGAAAATAATTAACATGATGTAATACATATTGTCTTATTGTTTATAGCCTTGATATTTCCATATATGCTTCATGCATTGACAAAAGAAATGTATATAGTGTCATTTGTATTAGTTAGATATTATCTACAAGATCCATTTAAATGATTGTGTCATTGCATTGTCATGTCACCTGTCAGCAAATGCAGGCTCCCACATATGCTGTTAATACTTGGGTACAACTATGCGTGTCTCCTCTGTGCATATAAGTGAGCTATTTGAAGCCATACAGCCACAAATGGCACCATTTTGGTGAGTCGCAAAAAGTGTCCTCATTGAGGTTCTTTCTGTAGCAAGTGAGTTCTGTGGCCGGCCAACTTTCCTCCGGGCTTCGAAGTGCACAACTCTAATCTCGAGGTCAATCTACAGCCCCAGGGCACACAATCATACTTTATGGGGCGCGAGTGAGCTGACGCTGTATATGTGGTCCTTAATGTACGGTTATCCCTATGACAGGACAAGAAAACCGGCTGTAGGCCTACTTTCGAATTTAACTACTATTTTACGATCTGCAGGCTGAATAAATGATACGAATTCAAAAGACTGGAAGTTGTTCCTTGCCTACCTAAATACCATTATAGAAACCACGCCGTTTCAGTTTTAATATTTACCTTATAAATCTTCATTATGATTCATGATCGGTCTATTCTGGAATAGATACTTTGAACCTTGATTATTCAAAGGAAAAATATATACACACACATTTTCCTTATAATAACACCATAAAAGCGTAAATTTTAAAGTTGAATGTTCCGGAAATGATCCAAGCATGTGTTGAGTTTAGCGAGAATTGCTCAATAATTAAACTACAAATAGTTGTTTATGCGAAAATTTGTTTTGTTAACTGTTGATCAAAACATACATGTTTCTAAAGGCGTAGTTAAAAGTGTGAACGTGTAAACACTAAACAGTAGGCCTATATAGCAACGTGCATGCGAGATGAACAATACACAGCATAATGTTTCTGTAGGTGAGCTTGTCTTGTTGTTGTATGCGGAAACGCTACGAAGGAAATAGGATCGTGCGATCAAGAATCAATCAATCAATCAATCAATTATGTGATCAATTATGTGCATTATTTTCCATAGCCCAAAACGCACACCTTCGCTTTGACAGACGGAATGTAGCCTCAGTTAGCTTCTCACTCCACGCTAGCAGATAATCCAACATCCCCGCGGTATAGTTAATCGCTGCCAGAGGATCATTCTACTACTTTGTATTAGTTTTGAGGTGGAACATGACTGCCATGGTGTCCAATTTATTTTCCTTATTGAAATTATGATATTCGGTAGAACAATTCAATTTTGTATGCGACAAAACAAAAATAGACATTTTTATCGAAGGTAAATGGTTTTAATAATTTTAGTTCCGTTTATATTGACTTCAAATTTGACACATTCTTATCTTATCTGAACACCCAGTAAGTAGTAAGTGGTAATCGCTAGGGAGATATTGCATTAGTCAATATAGTGCATATTCCATTATATAACTTACTACCAGTAGGTTATACATACAGTACTTAATCAGAATATGTTTGAACTATAACAAAACAATATAAATTACAATGTGTGTAAATTTGTTACGGTAGCGGTACGCCTACAGCATACAAAATATAGTGTTTGTATTGGTCAAAGGCATAGTTATAACAAGGTGGAAGTCCACTACAATATGATCATTTTGCCATTATTAACAACACGTTGCCGTTTTGATTTATTTGGAATTATTAGCGGTCGTACATGATTTGAATGCACACAAATGTATAAGTTAATTGACATATGAAATGGTTCAAAATGGTCTGAAATGGTCTTCTATAAACAATCTTGATAGTTGATACATACGGTACATACCACAGAAATATGAAGTAAACTATGCAAACCCAAGATGAACAAGCCATGGGAAACAGTTGTTTGAGTCAAATATCTTGGGAAGCACTTGTACCTGAATAAACCTGGTGAAAAGATAAGTGGTGGGACTGGGAGTACCATGACGCCGGTGTAGTAGGAGACTGCTTGGGCGAAATGATGGGAGTCGCACAACTAATTAATATTGTGTAAATCTCCCTACGTGGAAGGTGTAGAAGGAAACGTGCAATTTGGATGCTCGAGGACCGAAGCAGCGGGAAAAGAAAATGTTTTTCTTGAATTAGGGATGAAGTCACAGACTGTTTAACCAACAAACAATCACTTCCAAACCTCATTTAATGAGTTTTGTGAGACCTGTAATTTTTATAATTATAATTTTTAATGTTCCTAGGTAGGTACGTTCGTATTATAATTAAAGTTATTTATACGCTTAAGAGCGAATTAGTTCGCTACATTTTGGGAGTAGATGTTAAAATCGACATAATTCGATGTTCTTTTGTACGATAGCCATGCATAACGGCTAGCCTCATTAAGAGTGGGTAATTAACGAGAAAATTACGTAGCCCCACGGCTCGTTCTTATTTCAAATTTCGTGTGCGTTCTAACTGCGTTTGTGGAATGATCATTTCCCGCTAGACACAAATTACAATATACAATAGTAAAGTTAAAAGGCGACGCAAATTGTATGAACTACAGTTTTTTTTTTCAGAACGCTACAAGCATTGCATGCTGAGATACATTTTGTATCAGCTACGCCTGTTTTTATTCACACATTCCCCTTCTGTACCTTAGCTTAGTTCAGACGTAGTTTTTCCTTCTTCTCTGGCTAATTTCAATGTTATTTCACTCCTACAAAAAAGTGCCCAGAATAATTTTCGATTAGCTCCGGTTCTTCTCTTTTAGCTACCTGTCGGTTATTTTTCGTTCTCTCGTCTTAAGATTCTTTCAATCTCAGAACGCAAAGAATAGCTCGACAAAAAACATCTTGCTGTGATGGAGCAATAGAAGAAATTGAAAACCCTAACTCAAGGACATGTATTTTATTTTCATTACAAGCCGAATTTTTAAATCTGAGCAATCATTTCAGCTTATCTTTAAGATTTATTGTACAGGTGGATCTACGTTTTAGAAAGCAGGTAGAGGTGACAGTGCATCTACAATATTATAATATGTTTTATATCCTTCGTCTCCATACCACATTCTTTAAAGCTAAACCATTTAGAACAATCATTACGTTGCCTTACACTTTTAAGCCGATTAATGTCTCATACCAGCGTTTAAATCTCCGTCATCATTTTTAAACCAATTAACATTAAACCACCACGCTGCTAGACGGTAAAAGTTATTAATATTATGGCAATCCACGGCAAACTTTCAGCTTCTGCAGATAAGCTAATGCTGATTTGCTCGAATTCTTTGCACCAAGGTAATTGTCAGGCCGGGAAGCTGATAAACCAGTTCAAAATCTTGTGTCACGCAAATTTTATTTTTGTTTTATTTTGCATCTACTCTCCTCTTTCGAAGATATTTAGTAGTTATGCGCTGCCCACTGATGAGCTCATTAAGATGCTGTTCCTCGGGTGATGTTGGCTTGTTTTGCTCGAGTTGTAGTTGTTATTTGAATATTCATAAACAGCTTTTTCTTTTTGTAATTTAATTTGCCTCTTGGGTAGAAGAACCAACCGGACTGCTAGAACTATTTTCCAAGTATTTTAACTCGAATACATCAATATTCCAACGAAGGCAAACGGAAATGATTATAGGCAACACGCCCTGATGAACGTAATATATTCATAACTCCGTTTAACTATAATATTCCCCGAAGGGTAAGAAGCTTTTATGAAAGCAATGGTCTTTAAAAAAATGTAATTTACAATATTGATGCTTATAAAGCTTATAATAACTATACCATGCAAATGCACACTTGTCAAGCAGCTCCCAAGTGACAACAGCAAGTACGTACTGTGGCGTACGCAACGACAGTTTATTTATTTCCGATGCCCCAAGATGTGTTTTTTATTAAATGCGACGGATGCTCTTGTCAGAGCAGTACTCGTTCCATTAGCTGCAGACTGTTCCTGATGTTATATGCCCATCTCGTGCTCTAACCGCAACTCTTGACTCGACTAGAGCTCTCTCAGGTAGACTAGAGAGGAGAGCGACGATGAAGGAGTAAACAGACCGGTTTGTGTACCACAGTTGCCAAGTCTCCTTCCTCCAACACTATTATGTTTTTTACCCTTCGACTCATGGTTGCGATGCAAATGTATCATAATTTTTGTGGGCCAATATAATACGTAATGATAAGGTTATATCGAATTCAACCCGTTGGCCATGTTTTATAACCGGTTAATTGAATGGATATAACCGATTGTTGGAAATTGGCCAATTGAAGCCCTCTACTCAGCTTAGTAAGGTCGATTTTCGTATCGCGTGACAAGATAGTGATAACCTTATTTATTGCATCGAGGAAATTCAAGACGGAATTGGCGTGGCATGCGAAGTCTTTGAACTACAGTATTCTTGACACGGGATCCTAATTCTTGCCAGCATGAGGTCCAAACACGCCAGCTACAGTAACAGTCGCGCCAAAGTCACTCTCTACGGTGTTGTCCTTTGATTTGACGACGTTCCATCATGTTGGACCGGATGAGTTATTGACATAGGTGGAGGAAGACAACTTCAATGAGGAGGCCTACTTCCTTGGTTTGCGAGATCCTTGTAGTAGCGTCTAACTCTGTGCTATAGTATCATATTTCTTACCGCCAAACAGCATGCAAAGGAGCATGATTTATGCAAACGTCTCTCTATATAGATGTATGCCCATAATAAAGTTGTTGGGTGTTAGTGTAGTTTGCATCAATTATAAATTGTTATGAAAATGTCAAACTCCACGTACTAAAAATTATTAACGAGCTGTATATTAAAACTGGTTTGTTTTCGCCTTGCAGATACATCCACTCGAAGGAGAAGCCGTTCAAGTGCGGCGAGTGCGGCAAGGGGTTCTGTCAGTCGCGCACCCTGGCCGTGCACAAGATCCTGCACCTCGAGGAGTCTCCACACAAGTGTCCGGTGTGCAGCCGCAGCTTCAACCAGCGCTCGAACCTCAAGACCCACCTTCTCACGCACACCGATCATAAACCCTATGAATGCAATTCGTGCGGCAAAGTATTCAGGAGAAACTGCGATCTACGGCGACATGCTCTGACCCACGCCGTCGGAGACGTTCCTCCCGAGGTCCTCGCCGCGTCCGGGGGGGACTCCGTGGGCCTCCCCCCTCAACCCCCCGTACCTGGCAACGCGCCGGAGGTTCTCAACAAGGACCACGTACGGTGCAACTCACCCACGAGTCACTCGTCCTCCGAGTCGACCCCGACGCGTAGATCCACGACTCCCTCCCACGAACGAAGTAGTAGCAGGGAAGACTTTTACCACCCTCACCATCACCACGCGCTTCATCGTCGCAGCTCACCGCCTCCCACCACAAAATGTCACCACCAAGACCCTTCTAGTTCCGCTAGCTCGTACACAATGAGGCCGCCCTCAGACCATTCCGAATCCCGGCCACCTCAACTGCAAATCCGTCGAGATCTCCACCATCCTAGCAAACCCTCCACTATAACTAGTGGGGCACTCGACGCCTCGACCAGTGGTTTCGGAATATTCCGCAGAAGACTCCCCGAGCCTCCGGACTTGTACCGCGCTGGGGGCAGCGGTCTAGGGAGGCGTCCGGTGACTCCAACACACTCCCTGACCATCGGTCGCACGTCTATGATGGGTATCATGGGTACCGTGTCCAGTCGATCGCTCGGCGATGGTCCCGACTCAACTATCTCGCCTCCGAGCACCTCCTCGGCGCCGTCGACATCCTCGAAGCAATCGGACATCGATCCCGGGGCTCCTGTAGGAACAAGTGCGTCTGATCCCCCACCGCCACTGGTACAGCCTCCTCGGCCGCCGCAGAGACCGGCTACAAAGATGCATGGCTTCAGCATTGAAGAAATCATGAGACGCTAATTGTGCTTTATATTCACCGCCGTCATTTTGCAGCCCATAAAATACAAGCCACATGTTAAATATATTTTTTATCTCCTGTTCTTAATCATAGAAACGTTCTCAAGTCATGTGTAATATAGACAAGCCAAGCAAAGCCAGCAGTGCATGGTAGTTCCTTTAATTGATGTTGCTTTTCGCTTCTTTGATGATGACAGATCGAAAGAAGCCGTGGTCCGAACAGCAACTAAGTTATATATAATGTTTCCTAAGATTGAGCCTTGGCGTGCGAATGGGTAAGAAGTTGCAAGAGATGTCTAGACTAAGATGAGCATACATATGTCTCGGAATGATACATTACGAAGCCTGCGGCGTAGTGTGGAGTTGATTATAAATGTCCAAGTGTGCAAGTGAGCAAAGAAGATGAAAAAATGAGATGAAATAAAACTTTAATTTACTTTTTTACATTGCCAAGAAATGTGGATAATTTCGCCTACCAGAGACGAATAATAACTCTTCTATGACGTAGTGAACCCGTAAAACCAAAGATCTTTGTTCAGATCACAGCCTCTTTGAAACCTTAATGTCACGAATGGACTCTTCGTGGATTTCAAAAGTGATTGTAAAAATGACTTGTACGATCTCAACTATAATGTAATATTCAATGTTATATACTGGCTGACAGGCGTCGTCAGATATGTTGCCCTAATAGGTAATCGTAAATATGTTAATTGCCCCGTGTAAAAAGAACTCGTCCTTAAAATGGGCATTTCCTGTAAATTTGTTTATTAGTGTTGAGATTTGCAATTTAGCGTCATGCTATACTTCAAACTGTGCAATCATGTATTCTCATTATTTGTGAATAGGTTTATGATATTTTAATGATGATAAATTAATAAATGTGTTGCTTCATTTTTAACCCGGCTGTTTTCTTGCATTGAAAATAAGATGTTCCTCTTATACGTTTTTGTTTTTTTAAACACAACATGATCTAAACTTCATTGAAAGACTTTTTTTATACAATCTTATTAGTCTGAGCTGGATGTGGCTGAGAACATTCCATCTCAAGCTTTCATTTTATACTTGAAGGGAATCTTTTATTCAAGTTGCGGTCCTAGATGATGTTTTTTTCGTCTTATATCATTCTACCTCAGTCCAGTACGTCGTTCTCTCTCTCTCTCTCTCTCTCTTTCTCTCTCTCGTTCTTGTTTCTTGGTTTATTTGTGTGGCGGTAGATCCTGTTCCGTGCAGTGGCCCCGCAGGCTTCTGCTGAGTCGGCGAGATCGGCGCTGCCAACCCCGCCCAACCAAACCTAACGCACTTTACATATTATCTAGAGCAGATGCAGGGAAGCCAACTGACGCCTTATCGGCCCACAGAGTTACCGCAACTCAGCTTCTTTTATTTTATTTCGTAACACCTCAAATCCAATCTATCCTAACAACAATCTAACAGGAATTTAAATATGAATTCTTTTATTTTTTGCTGGTGATAAAAAGTTGCTAAAATGTAGCTAAAATATATCTTGTAACAAGAGTACCAGTTTTTCTCAGATTATTGCAGTCAATTGGAAACTTGGTAATCCGATTATGGCGTCATGATTACGTTGAATCAGTGAAGCGGTCAATCACTCTGGGGAGAGATAATGACATTGACTGTTTGACCCCGTTGTTGCACCGACGAGCGCTCACGTATCTGCTTATCTACTACAGAACCCGCAACAACGTTCACAAATTTGGCTTCAAGCAAATATTTAGCTTAGTTTTTAGCTCTGTGACAAATTAGAAAAAGTGTGTATAAAACGTATCAAAAGGTATAGTATATATATATATACCGTCATATTGAAAGGTCAAATATATAAATAAAAAACATTTAGTTAATTATTTTTATTTAATTGATTTAGCATTTTCAACGCGAATAACCCAAGAATGGCTCATATTAATATATATATATATACTATTAACGATAAATCAACGAAACACGTTTTCAAGCTACATTGCTGTGAACGCATAATTGACAAAATACCATTTACGTTATATTCATTTAAAATCATGCATTTTTGCATGTTTATCTTTCACAAGATGTACTAAATAATGCTAATTAAGTCGTAAATTATTTAAAATTTCATAAATTGATTATGTTTACTCTTCACCTTGCGAATGTCACGCAAACGTAGAGAGGAGATAACTACTTGTATTAAGTTTTGCATACATTATTTTGAACTGGATATTTTTCATTTGACATTATTCTAGGAGTATAGACCTGCAACATTATTTCTATAGTCATATCCAACTTTCTGGTTTGTACTTAAATGCAGAATCTTACATTTATATGCAAATTAATGTCCAACAGTAGTTATTACATATTACAGAACAACATCAAGATAGTAATCAGATTATTCTTCAAGTACCTCGTATGAATAATAAACTGGAGAACCTTTGAATATTCATGAAACTGCACCAAAACTAGAAGCAATTTATTATGTTCTAGTGGCTCGTATGCGCAGCAAGTTCTCTCCCATGGTCATTTGAGATATAATGGATTCTAATTAAGCGGCGTACCAGACGCTGGGAAGATTCAGAAAACGTGACAAGAAATAAAATATTATATCGGGGTATGATTTGGTTTGTATGTTGACCTGAGACTTGCAGAGAATTGGATCGAAACCTGTCCGTGAGGACCGTAATTAAACCTCACTGCGGCTATAAATCAAGACGTTTTTTGTTAATTAACTTTGAGCAGCGCTGTGGGATGAGTCTAAGTATACACTCCTTTTCGAACAATCAAGACGCCTATCAGACGAAATTGTCTCCTAGGTGCGAAGAGATCTGTGAACTTGGCCTTAGACGAACATGAATCATCCCTTGTCGATATGATCAATAAAAGAAACGCCAAACTGTTTTAGGTGCGTTTATATGACCATCTATACCAATCAACCAATCTGATCATTCATCAATTGGTTTCACATTTATGTACCCCCATCTTAGGATAGTTATAATTAAATGTATAATTGCGGGGGGCGATTACCTCTTCGTCACAGCAACGAGGGTAATCTAAACGCTGGACGGCTGATTTATGAGACGATGGTTACAACGGATGGTTGGGAAACCCAGTGCTGATATGAAATTTTGTCATCAATGACAAGTAGTCGTAGGTTCCATTTGAAGTAGGCCTATGTGTTAGCCTTGCCAAGATAGGTTCCCCCCTCTATCCACTACACAACAGAGCCTGTGGTCCCCTGCCCATCTTCGTCTATACTCTATACACTCTGTTTGGGACAATATTAGGTTCACCCCCTCTATCCACTACACAACAGAGCCTGTGGTCCCCTGCCCATCTTCGTCTATACTCTATACGCTCTGTTTGGGACAATATTAGGTTCACCCCCTCTATCCACTACACAACAGAGCCTGTGGTCCCCTGCCCATCTTCGTCTATACTCTATACGCTCTGTTTGGGACAATATTAGGTTCACCCCCTCCATCCACTACACAACAGAGCCTGTGGTCTCCTGTCCATTTTCGTCTATACTCTATACACTCTGTTTGGGACAATATTAGGTTCACTCTCTCTATCCACTACACAACAGAGCCTGTGGTCCCCTGTCCATCCTCGTCTATACTCTATACGCTCTGTTTGGGACAATATTAGGTTCACTCTCTCTATCCACTACACAACAGAGCCTGTGGTCCCTGCCCATCCTCGTCTATACTCTATACGCTCTGTTTGGGACAATATTAGGTTCACCCCCTCTATCCACTACACAACAGAGCCTGTGGTCCCCTGCCCATCTTCGTCTATACTCTATACGCTCTGTTTGGGACAATATTAGGTTCACCCCCTCCATCCACTACACAACAGAGCCTGTGGTCCCCTGTCCATCTTCGTCTATACTCTATACGCTCTGTTTGGGACAATATTAGGTTCACTCTCTCTATCCACTACACAACAGATCCTGTGGTCCCCTGTCCATCTTCGTCTATACTCTATACGCTCTGTTTGGGACAATATTAGGTTCACTCTCTCTATCCACTACACAACAGATCCTGTGGTCCCCTGTCCATCTTCGTCTATACTCTATACGCTCTGTTTGGGTCAATATAAGGTTCACCCGCTCTATCCACTACACAATAGAGCCTGTGGTCCCCTGTCCATCCTCGTCTATACTCTATACACTCTGTTTGGGACAATATTAGGTTCACCCCCTCCATCCACTACACAACAGAGCCTGTGGTCTCCTGTCCATTTTCGTCTATACTCTATACACTCTGTTTGGGACAATATTAGGTTCACTCTCTCTATCCACTACACAACAGAGCCTGTGGTCCCTGCCCATCCTCGTCTATACTCTATACACTCTGTTTGGGACAATATTAGGTTCACCCCCTCCATCCACTACACAACAGAGCCTGTGGTCTCCTGTCCATTTTCGTCTATACTCTATACGCTCTGTTTGGGACAATATTAGGTTCACTCTCTCTATCCACTACACAACAGAGCCTGTGGTCCCCTGTCCATCCTCGTCTATGCTCTATACACTCCGTTTGGGACAATATTAGGTTCACTCTCTCTATCCACTACACAACAGAGCCTGTGGTCCCCTGCCCATCCTCGTCTATGCTCTATACACTCTGTTTGGGACAATATTAGGTTCACTCTCTCTATCCACTACACAACAGATCCTGTGGTCCCCTGTCCATCTTCGTCTATACTCTATACACTCTGTTTGGGACAATATTAGGTTCACTCTCTCTATCCACTACACAACAGAGCCTGTGGTCCCCTGTCCATCCTCGTCTATGCTCTATACACTCTGTTTGGGACAATATTAGGTTCACTCTCTCTGTCCACTACACAACAGAGCCTGTGGTCCCCTGTCCATCTTCGTCTATACTCTATACACTCTGTTTGGGACAATATTAGGTTCACTCTCTCTATCCACTACACAACAGAGCCTGTGGTCCCTGCCCATCTTCGTCTATACTCTATACGCTCTGTTTGGGACAATATTAGGTTCACCCCCTCTATCCACTACACAACAGAGCCTGTGGTCCCCTGTCCATCTTCGTCTATACTCTATACACTCTGTTTGGGACAATATTAGGTTCACCCCCTCTATCCACTACACAACAGAGCCTGTGGTCCCCTGTCCATCCTCGTCTATACTCTATACGCTCTGTTTGGGACAATATTAGGTTCACTCTCTCTATCCACTACACAACAGAGCCTGTGGTCCCCTGTCCATCTTCGTCTATACTCTATACGCTCTGTTTGGGACAATATTAGGTTCACTCTCTCTATCCACTACACAACAGAGCCTGTGGTCCCCTGTCCATCCTCGTCTATACTCTATACGCTCTGTTTGGGACAATATTAGGTTCACTCTCTCTATCCACTACACAACAGAGCCTGTGGTCCCCTGCCCATCCTCGTCTATGCTCTATACACTCTGTTTGGGACAATATTAGGTTCACTCTCTCTATCCACTACACAACAGAGCCTGTGGTCCCCTGTCCATCTTCGTCTATACTCTATACGCTCTGTTTGGGACAATATTAGGTTCACCCCCTCTATCCACTACACAACAGAGCCTGTGGTCCCCTGTCCATCTTCGTCTATACTCTATACACTCTGTTTGGGACAATATTAGGTTCACTCTCTCTATCCACTACACAACAGAGCCTGTGGTCCCCTGTCCATCCTCGTCTATACTCTGTACGCTCTGTTTGGGACAATATTAGGTTCACTCTCTCTATCCACTACACAACAGAGCCTGTGGTCCCCTGTCCATCCTCGTCTATACTCTATACACTCTGTTCGGGACAATATTAGGTTCACCCCCTCCATCCACTACACAACAGAGCCTGTGGTCCCCTGTCCATCTTCGTCTATACTCTATACACTCTGTTTGGGACAATATTAGGTTCACCCCCTCTATCCACTACACAACAGAGCCTGTGGTCCCCTGTCCATCTTCGTCTATACTCTATACGCTTTGTTTGGGACAATATTGAGTTCACTCTCTCTATCCACTACACAACAGATCCTGTGGTCCCCTGTCCATCTTCGTCTATACTCTATACGCTCTGTTTGGGACAATATTAGGTTCACTCTCTCTATCCACTACACAACAGAGCCTGTGGTCCCCTGTCCATCTTCGTCTATACTCTATACGCTCTGTTTGGGACAATATTAGGTTCACCCCCTCCATCCACTACACAACAGAGCCTGTGGTCTCCTGTCCATCATCGTCTATACTCTATACGCTCTGTTTGGGACAATATTAGGTTCACTCTCTCTATCCACTACACAACAGAGCCTGTGGTCCCTGCCCATCCTCGTCTATACTCTATACGCTCTGTTTGGGACAATATTAGGTTCACCCCCTCCATCCACTACACAACAGAGCCTGTGGTCCCCTGTCCATCTTCGTCTATACTCTATACGCTCTGTTTGGGACAATATTAGGTTCACCCCCTCCATCCACTACACAACAGAGCCTGTGGTCCCTGTCCATCATCGTCTATACTCTATACGCTCTGTTTGGGACAATATTAGGTTCACTCTCTCTATCCACTACACAACAGAGCCTGTGGTCCCCTGTCCATCATCGTCTATACTCTATACGCTCTGTTTGGGACAATATTAGGTTCACCCCCTCTATCCACTACACAACAGAGCCTGTGGTCCCTGTCCATC
Organism: Isoperla grammatica; assembly: GCA_945910005.1. NCBI lineage: Eukaryota > Metazoa > Arthropoda > Insecta > Plecoptera > Perlodidae > Isoperla > Isoperla grammatica. The sequence goes on from OX246737.1 coordinate 85,175,203, forward strand.
CTCGTCTATACTCTATACGCTCTGTTTGGGACAATATTAGGTTCACTCTCTCTATCCACTACACAACAGAGCCTGTGGTCCCCTGTCCATCCTCGTCTATACTCTATACGCTCTGTTTGGGACAATATTAGGTTCACCCCCTCTATCCACTACACAACAGAGCCTGTGGTCCCCTGTCCATCCTCGTCTATACTCTATACGCTCTGTTTGGGACAATATAAGGTTCACCCGCTCTATCCACTACACAACAGAGCCTGTGGTCCCCTGTCCATCATCGTCTATACTCTATACGCTCTGTTTGGGACAATATTAGGTTCACTCTCTCTATCCACTACACAACAGAGCCTGTGGTCCCTGTCCATCCTCGTCTATACTCTATACGCTCTGTTTGGGACAATATTAGGTTCACTCTCTCTATCCACTACACAACAGAGCCTGTGGTCCCCTGTCTATCTATACTCTTTACACCTTGGTCGGGACAATATTAGATTCAGCCAACTCATTGGTAGAGGGTCTGAGGTACTGCTTGTTACTATTGTGATATAAGCGAATATCAACCTTAAAGAAGGAAATTGAATAAATACATATTTTTAGCTACAAATGGTTACCGTGATGACTTCGTATAGGCAACCCAAGACAACCTTACATATGCTTGCGTCACAGGGGAGGCACCTGTAGCAAACCAGCGAACCGCCCGAGACAAGCGATCGCTGATTGGCTACGAAAACCTCGCCTGTGACGAAAGCATGTAAAAGGTTTTCTTGGGTTGCCTATCCTCAGCACTAGCAGACATATCAGCCAATAAACGACTACCGCCATATTGACGTGTTTGTTTTAGTTTTTGATTTGTTGTTATAGACTGCCGCAACTTACGTTACATTCCCTTTACCCTACCCCTCACATCCCCCAGAAGTTTAGTTAATAAGATGACCCATACACTGACTGCCATACATACTATATGTCATATGTTGATGAGTGCTCACCACACATCTACAGTTGCAGTTATCTCGATCTAACTGCTGCTTCCTTCGTTTTAAAAGCATTACATAGCTTACATGAAATACTGTTTAGTATGCACATCAATGGCTGCTTTAACTAACGATTGACACAACATTAATATAGACACACCACATTGAACACAATTAAGAGTCACCGTCTGTTATTCGTTCACCATGTGTGTCCATTTTACAAAGTATTTTAGTGCAAGATCTGTACGAACAATAACTAACTGGTGCTGGCTGCTGGTGCAGTTTATACGCATGCATATGTATGTAAATGTTCCTCACTTGCATTCTAAAGCCTATAATATGACGTCGTGGAGACGAAGTGCATTGCACCCAGCTCCGGTATTCAACTGGTCCAGACAGATGCAATCAAGAGAATAAAGTACAACTTGCAATCAATGTCTTAGGCATTCATCGTCTAGAACGTTTTGCTCATTTTAGAGTATGCAATTAATGTGTGTGCCATGAGGTGGACACAAAACAGATGTTCTAAAGATGTATAGTGATTAAATTGTAATACTTACGACAATTAGTAAGTAAAGAAAATAAGGAAAACAAAATCATTTTGACGCAAGTTTGACCGAATTTAAGAACCTGGGAATAAAGTCCAGCTAATATGAGAGATGCCAATAACTGGGATCTCTCAACGATATTTAATTTATCAATCAAATTGATATGTTTAGGTAATGTTTGCTTACAATAATCACCGTTGGCGTACGCTATACACTATATATGGAATATGTTTATGCATACAAGTGTTGTATAGTTACTAATTTTCAGGGCTCGAAGTTATTAACCGTTCATACTTTCTAAAAATGAAATTATGAATATTATGCTGGTACTTCAGTTTCTATACTGAATTTGAAAAGACTTACTACGGCACTCCGACCAATACATAAAACATACTACTGAGTACTGAGTACTGCCATACAATCATTTGCCATGATCTGATAAACAAAAAATGTGTGTTGAATGTATATACCCACTTTATGTAGACAACAGATTTGGACGATCCGTTTTGGTATGGCGGCAGCAAAGTCACAGGTCACATCATTTTTGGTGTGACATGAATGCATTTCAAACATGCCAACCTAACCGCGGAAAGCATGAGGCTGCGCAACCTTGTAGTATTGTGTCTTTAGGTTGGCATCAGAAGTGAATCTGACTGGTTGAGATAGTTCATTGCTATCACGCACTATACTCTCATTCGAGAGGTTGCTATTTCGAAGCTCACCACTGGCACTATTGGCTGACGGTATTTTATTATTTTATTATTAGTATTGTGGCCGTTTAAAAGTCAAATTCTGGGATTTAACATTAAAAACACCATTAAATAAACAAAATAAATAAATTCCCATTTAGAGTCAAGTCACTCAGTAACTAAACTGATTTGCAGTGGGGGACTTTAATTTAAAGTGACTAAACCAACCCTGTAGGCTTCGGACACCATCGACGAGTGAGCGATAAGCAATCAAAGATCGATATTTCAAATACGAAACATTGAAAATTATTTCCCAGATAAATATACATAGTATGAGTCACTAGTTTCAAGCTAGTCACCACTGAAGTTAACAGAGCAGTAGGTAGATGTTCCTCACACAAACTAGTTCGTATATGTCTTATTGTTCAGCTAGTAAACCAAATCCAATTTAGTGTGTGCTGAAAAATATGTTAATATATAGGATGTTGAAGGGAAACTGATACTCATAATTCTCATACTCATATTCATACCTAAACTTATACAACTTATCCCGCTTATTGTCACTTGTACAGACAAAACAAATAAATTCGAAGACAATTACTAATAACTGTATAATTAATAACAATATACAGTATAATTATTATTTGCAGATTTCCTTTGTGCAATCTATCTGCATGGCTAACACATGGCATTCAAATTGCTGAACACGTTGACATCTGAGCAACTTGCAGGAAGTGCGCTGGTACTAACGTCACGTTGCAATCATATGCAGACTGCAATTGTGCATTGGTTGCTGCGTTGGTGTTCATCCAAGGAATAAAGACACGTTGCATTTTTAAAAGTAGCTTATGTTTGATACGCCACTTATTCGGGATCGAAATGATAGGTATGGGGGCCGGCGGAGCAATTTGGCCATGTTACGAGTAATGGGGTTTGAAAAGAAACGTCTTGTATAGCCTAATGTAGGCCATTTGGAACTATAAGCGTGTACCAAATGGTGCCTACAGCTGGATACATCCAAATTGAATATCTTTCATTGGTCATTCCCATAAATGACTACACTTATTTTGTATTAAATATTTAACCTGTGGCAGACATGTTTCAGTTCACAATTATGTTAGAATGTATTCGATATTTTTTTTACCATTATTGCACACGCACTACGAAGTCCTAGATATGATAAGAGTTTTGTGTGGGACAGTAGTTACTATCAAGAACGAAAACTTATTTTGCATCGTCACACAAGAATAAACATAAAGCGTTACTCCTAAGTGAGCTAAGTTAGCTAACATAGTTACGTTGTGTTTCGTTAAAGTGGTACGGTATCATGTTTTTAGTTATAATTGAAACTAACTTTTTTATGAGTGGAATACATTTTACTTTATTTGACACAAATAAAAGTATAACGAAAAATTCCCTACTTAATAATGAGATTCACTCCTACATAAAAAGACACACATTTCGGATATTTCAAACAAGATTTATCTTCAATTGAAAATTATAAAATGACATTCACTTCGCACAAAGGTTACTAAAATCTAAACGATTAAAGTTGACATGGAGAGAACCTACAAACTAGGCAAAAAACGACTACTAGCGTTACACTACGTTGCAATCTAAGTCTAACATATTAGTTGCATCATATGCAAAATCTGTTTTACCTCAAATTGTACAATTGTTTGGTTATGTTATACTTACAGACAAACGTACACACATAAGTATACATACTTATTTATTTACTGTATTATAACTTGTTAAGTGATTCACAATACTTTCACACTTATACAGTATGCATTAGTTCGTTACTTATTACTAAACGAGCGTAGCGAGCGTCTCTATTCTACTCTTATGGCTATCGTTCCGTTTTTTTTTTTATGTCTCGCGATAGCGGTCGAACGGAAAGTCCAATCACAATGAAATTTGAACCATCCACAAGCCTCGATGTGGATTGAATGCTACTAATTTTGTGACAAAATCGTCTGAAAAGTTACAAAGTTACACTATAAAACTACTGAAACATATTTTTCTGAAACAAAATGTCGGCAAAATGTGGGATAACCATATTTTAATAAAATTTTGTCCAGTCACGAATTTGTTCATTATGTGGCGATCTGATAAGTATTGGCAAAGTTACACAAAAATTACTCGAAAATATTTTTCTGAAACACAGTAACGGCAAAATGTAAAGTGGATATTTTAAAGTACGTTTAAACGCGATCTGATACGTACAAATTACATTTCTATTGTTGTCAACATTAATAACGGTGGCGGACCGCGTAGAAAACACTATACAAAATGACAACGAAAAATCTTAGCAATGCACTTTGCACAACATTCAACAATGTCGGGAAATATAATAGCTATAAAATTAGAGAAATGTTTGCAACGCGCATTTTTGTATTGTTGTTGATTGATGTTGTTTTAATTTTTTTTAATATACACATACATACATACATACATACATACGTACATACATACGTATATATTATATAACATGTAATATTACAGTACGAAGACGCAGACTGGCGACTGACGCAGTCGTTCTGACGAAGGGGCCCAGCGCGGTCCGTAAACGCGTAAACATGAAATTGGGTAAGTGTGGAGCTACCAACAGCCCGGTGTGTTTTTTATTTTACTAATATGTAATATAAAATATTTATAATATCAATCAACTTCTAAGTAAAACACATTTTAACAGTTTTTTTTTTTTTTTTTATGGGGATGTTGAAGCTCATGTTTATCATTAGAAAAGCCGGTAGACCTCTTAGAAATTAGATTTTATTTTCTAGGGCCGATGTAACATGTAAATTTGAATGATGTGTTAAAACTTAAAATAGTTTCCACATCTAACTCGTATAGGCCTACACTTTGATGTGTAAATACTTTTAAGTTTTAAACGTGTAACATGGTTGCATGAAAGCCAACATTTTCCAAAACATTATGCGCATCTATGTCGCACGCGCACGCGCACGCCTAGTTACTTAGCTGCAATTAAATTAATATAAAGTTCGTATTGTAATTTTACACTTGTAACTTTGATACAAATAATTTTGCCGATCAAGTGATTTAAGTGGTTCTACTTCAGAATGCATAGAGTAGGGCCTAGTTATTAAAGCCTGCTTTAGCAACAGATCGAAATGGCCATGCATAACGTACCACATTTCAGAGAGTGTTAGACAAGATTTATCAGACATTCGGTGTTCGTACTCTATCTCCCTAAGTGGTTTTAAACCTTGTTCATTAATGAACACACTTGGCCACATAAAACGCATTTCAATTCGGATGTGATGTGATTGGAATAAAAGATAGCTTAATGTATGCAAGATTTGTGTAAAGGTGTCAATACGTCGTGCCAGTCTGCCGTCTGATGCGCATGCGTAACTAGTCGAAAAAAATAATTAATTCAGGGCACATTTTGCCTCTACCATTCATTAGTCAAAACCCACTACAATCGACCAACTTTTTCAATCATTAATTCAGTTTCTCTTATTGTATTGCAACTCGTTGGCTTGTACCTAACGCCTAATTAAATGACACCTGCAGCATATATTTATCAGTAGTTCCCAGTGAGCAGTGACGAATATGCCTGTGGCAGATGGGTGTACCGCTGTCACTCAGCAGATGTCGAAGATGTCACTAGCTAGCTGCCAATATACTTATAGTAAGTACCCTGATGAGGCACGCAGTCATGACATCCACTTAACTTTCGTACCTTATCGTATGCATTTACCACTGTTTAGTTAGTTCCCCATAGAACGGGAACTAGGAACTTTAAAAATTACAGTTTCCCAAAAACGAAAATACTTTAACGTTCCTGGATTATTAAAAGTTACTTTACCAAAGTAATAATGAGATATTGGATGCTAACAAATTGTGTGTTAAAAAAGGTACCGCGTGGTTCATTGTACCTCATACCACACCAGACGGCCTCTCTTGTCCCGCGTGGTTCATTGTACCTCATACCACACCAGACGGCCTCTCTTGTCCCGCGTGGTTCATTGTACCTCATACCACACCAGACGGCCTCTCTTGTCCCGCGTGGTTCATTGTACCTCATACCACACCAGACGGCCTCTCTTGTCCCGCGTGGTTCATTGTACCTCATACCACACCAGACGGCCTCTCTTGTCCCGCGTGGTTCATTGTACCTCATACCACACCAGACGGCCTCTCTTGTCCCGCGTGGTTCACTGTACCTCATACCACACCAGACGGCCTCTCTTGTCCCGCGTGGTTCATTGTACCTCATACCACACCAGACGGCCTCTCTTGTCCCGCGTGGTTCATTGTACCTCATACCACACCAGACGGCCTCTCTTGTCCCGCGTGGTTCATTGTACCTCATACCACACCAGACGGCCTCTCTTTTCCCGCGTGGTTCACTGTACCTCATACCACACCAGACGGCCTCTCTTGTCCCGCGTGGTTCATTGTACCTCATACCACACCAGACGGCCTTTCTTGTCCCTCGTGGTTCATTGTACCTCATACCACACCAGACGGCCTCTCTTGTCCCGCGTGGTTCATTGTACCTCATACCACACCAGACGGCCTCTCTTGTCCCGCGTGGTTCATTGTACCTCATACCACACCAGACGGCCTTTCTTGTCCCGCGTGGTTCATTGTACCTCATACCACACCAGACAGCCTCTCTTGTCCCGCGTGGTTCATTGTACCTCATACCACACCAGACGGCCTCTCTTGTCCCGCGTGGTTCATTCTACCTCATACCACACCAGACGGCCTCTCTTGTCCCGCGTGGTTCATTGTACCTCATACCACACCAGACGGCCTCTCTTGTCCCGCGTGGTTCATTGTACCTCATACCACACCAGACGGCCTTTCTTGTCCCGCGTGGTTCATTGTACCTCATACCACACCAGACGGCCTCTCTTGTCCCGCGTGGTTCATTGTACCTCATACCACACCAGACAGCCTCTCTTGTCCCGCGTGGTTCATTGTACCTCATACCACACCAGACGGCCTCTCTTGTCCCGCGTGGTTCATTGTACCTCATACCACACCAGACGGCCTTTCTTGTCCCGCGTGGTTCATTGTACCTCATACCACACCAGACGGCCTCTCTTTTCCCGCGTGGTTCATTGTACCTCATACCACACCAGACGGCCTCTCTTGTCCCGCGTGGTTCATTGTACCTCATACCACACCAGACGGCCTCTCTTGTCCCGCGTGGTTCATTGTACCTCATACCACACCAGACGGCCTCTCTTGTCCCGCGTGGTTCATTGTACCTCATACCACACCAGACGGCCTCTCTTGTCCCGCGTGGTTCATTGTACCTCATACCACACCAGACGGCCTCTCTTGTCCCGCGTGGTTCATTGTACCTCATACCACACCAGACGGCCTCTCTTGTCCCGCGTGGTTCATTGTACCTCATACCACACCAGACGGCCTCTCTTGTCCCGCGTGGTTCACTGTACCTCATACCACACCAGACGGCCTCTCTTGTCCCGCGTGGTTCATTGTACCTCATACCACACCAGACGGCCTCTCTTGTCCCGCGTGGTTCAATGTACCTCATACCACACCAGACGGCCTCTCTTGTCCCGCGTGGTTCATTGTACCTCATACCACACCAGACGGCCTCTCTTGTCCCGCGTGGTTCATTGTACCTCATACCACACCAGACGGCCTCTCTTGTCCCGCGTGGTTCATTGTACCTCATACCACACCAGACGGCCTCTCTTGTCCCGCGTGGTTCATTGTACCTCATACCACACCAGACGGCCTCTCTTGTCCCGCGTGGTTCATTGTACCTCATACCACACCAGACGGCCTCTCTTGTCCCGCGTGGTTCATTGTACCTCATACCACACCAGATGGCCTCTCTTGTCCCGAGTGGTTCATTGTACCTCGTACCACACCAGACGGCCTCTCTTGTCCCGCGTGGTTCATTGTACCTCATACCACACCAGACGGCCTCTCTTGTCCCGCGTGGTTCATTGTACCTCATACCACACCAGACGGCCTCTCTTGTCCCGCGTGGTTCATTGTACCTCATACCACACCAGACGGCCTCTCTTGTCCCGCGTGGTTCATTCTACCTCATACCACACCAGACGGCCTCTCTTGTCCCGCGTGGTTCATTGTACCTCATACCACACCAGACGGCCTCTCTTGTCCCGCGTGGTTCATTCTACCTCATACCACACCAGACGGCCTCTCTTGTCCCGCGTGGTTCATTGTACCTCATACCACACCAGACGGCCTCTCTTGTCCCGCGTGGTTCATTGTACCTCATACCACACCAGACGGCCTCTCTTGTCCCGCGTGGTTCATTGTACCTCATACCACACCAGACGGCCTCTCTTGTCCCGCGTGGTTCATTGTACCTCATACCACACCAGACGGCCTCTCTTGTCCCGCGTGGTTCATTGTACCTCATACCACACCAGACGGCCTCTCTTGTCCCGCGTGGTTCATTGTACCTCATACCACACCAGACGGCCTCTCTTGTCCCGCGTGGTTCATTGTACCTCATACCACACCAGACGGCCTCTCTTGTCCCGCGTGGTTCATTGTACCTCATACCACACCAGACGGCCTTTCTTGTCCCGCGTGGTTCATTGTACCTCATACCACACCAGACGGCCTCTCTTGTCCCGCGTGGTTCATTGTACCTCATACCACACCAGACGGTGTCCCGCGTGGTTCATATTTTGTATACCTCATACCTAGAGATGCAAAAAATTGTTTTCTAAACTTTGGTATTTCGCGGCTTAGAAACTGAATTTTGTTAAATTTCGGTTTAAAAAAAGCATCACACAAATTGGCTTTCATTCGAGCAAAAATTTCTGAACTTTTTGCATTTTTTCACCCTCGTAATTAACAACACTGTCTGGTCTAGAAGTCAGGAAACATCCCGACAACGCTCGACAGGATTTGGGCGTCAATTTCGAAAATGCACATTTGAAAAATAGCTTATTTTAGACTGAGTTTTTAATATTGCGAGGTTATTTGCTTTTTAAGGCATAATTGCTCATTTCGCCGCTAATTCGCGGTTTCAGCTACAATATCGCGAAATTTCGCGATTTTAAATTGGTTCTACAATACATTCAAACACAATTCAGGTGATTCGTGTGCAAATTGAATTTGAAGGGATTACAGCAACTATATCAAAATATTGCGAATTTCGTTGGCACCATTTTTGCGATCTCTACGAGTCATACCACATAATCAATAATCGATAGTTTGTCAAATGCAATATAAATGTCACGTACAATAAATGAATATAAATATAATTCATCTGATCTGCGGTTTATGGTTGACTGTAGATATCAATGTGGTGTTAGTTAGAATGATTTACATTACAGCGTCCCTAAGAAAGAAAACATGTTGTTACGCCCTTGGCCTCGGCATCATTGTATGTGACTGGACCCGGCTCATCCTCACCGTGGCAAGACCTCGCACTACACATTGCACGGCACTATAGTATGTGACTGAACCTGGCTCATCCTCATCGTGGCAAGACCTCGCACTACACATTGCACGGCACTATAGTATGTGACTGAACCTGGCTCATCCTCATCGTGGCAAGACCTCGCACTACACATTGCACGGCACTATAGTATGTGACTGAACCTGGCTCATCCTCATCGTGGCAAGACCTCGCACTACACATTGCACGGCACTATAGTATGTGACTGAACCTGGCTCATCCTCATCGTGGCAAGACCTCGCACTACACATTGCACGGCACTATAGTATGTGACTGGACCTGGCTCATCCTCATCGTGGCAAGACCTCGCACTACACATTGCACGGCACTATAGTATGTGACTGGACCTGGCTCATCCTCATCGTGGCAAGACCTCGCACTACACATTGCACGGCACTATAGTATGTGACTGAACCTGGCTCATCCTCATCGTGGCAAGACCTCGCACTACACATTGCACGGCACTATAGTATGTGACTGAACCTGGCTCATCCTCATCGTGGCAAGACCTCGTACTACACATTGCACGGCACTATAGTATGTGACTGAACCTGGCTCATCCTCATCGTGGCAAGACCTCGTACTACACATTGCACGGCACTATAGTATGTGACTGGACCTGGCTCATCCTCATCGTGGCAAGACCTCGCACTACACATTGCACGGCACTATAGTATGTGACTGGACCTGGCTCATCCTCACCGTGGCAAGACCTCGTACTACACATTGCACGGCACTATAGTATGTGACTGGACCTGGCTCATCCTCATCGTGGCAAGACCTCGCACTACACATTGCACGGCACTATAGTATGTGACTGGACCTGGCTCATCCTCATCGTGGCAAGACCTCGCACTACACATTGCACGGCACTATAGTATGTGACTGGACCTGGCTCATCCTCATCGTGGCAAGACCTCGCACTACACATTGCACGGCACTATAGTATGTGACTGGACCTGGCTCATCCTCATCGTGGCAAGACCTCGCACTACACATTGCACGGCACTATAGTATGTGACTGGACCTGGCTCATCCTCATCGTGGCAAGACCTCGTACTACACATTGCACGGCACTATAGTATGTGACTGGACCTGGCTCATCCTCATCGTGGCAAGACCTCATACTACACATTGCACGGCACTATAGTTGTCCCAAGACTACCTTACACATTCGTTCGTCACAGGCGAGGCACTCGTAGCCAATCAGCGATCGGTATCTGCGCGGGGTTGTCTCGGGCGATTCGCTGGTTGGCTACAAGTGCCTCGCCTGTGAAGAAAGCATGTGTAAAGTAATCTTGGGACAACTATACGTACATACATTACATTAATATATATATATATGTATTTGTTGATGGTAGATCTTCGTAGATATATACATATCTAGGGTGTGGTACGGTGCAGCCTCTAAAACTTAAAATTTTCCATCATAGATAGATAACAATTAACAGTATACCAGTAGTAGTAGTAGTAGTAGTAGTAGTAGTAGTAATAGTAGTTGTAGTGGTAGTAGTGGTAGTATTGGTAGTATTGGTGGTAGTAGTAGTAGTAGTAGTCGTGGTAGTAGTAGTAGTAGTAGTAGTAGTAGTAGTAGTAGTAGTAGTAGTAGTAGTAGTAGTAGTAGTAGTAGTAGTAGTAGTAGAAGAAGTAGTAGTAGTTTTTCAATGCTACCTTTATTTAACAATTTTCTACACAAAAACTGTGTCCCGGAAAGCTTCAGTAACTTATCTGCGGGTTCACAATTCAAATCAGAAATATGCAAACTTACAAAATACAACTTTAACTCTTGGAAACCTCTTATCTTATAATAAACTACTACAGCTAATATTAGCTAGAATAAGAGCAAGGAAAACAATATAATACTTTAAGAACAATATGTCAAGGATTCCGAGTTTTAAGGCAACAAATAAACATACAATAATGCAAATCCTCATACAACAAAAATAAACACATAAAATAACACAAATGAAGAAGCCAAAAAATTACAGAAAAGAACAAAATAAAAATACAAAATTAAGTAATGTTAAACGTCGAATGAAATGATGTATTAATAATTAATATGTTAGTTCCGGTTGTGTAAAATGAAAACCATAACGGAATACCTTATTGTTGAGATCGTCGGTAGACAAGTAAGAAAATAAACTGAATGTTGTAAAATGCAACGTGTTTCAGTTACACTCAGTTGCAAGGGACATCGCGCTTTACATATTCAATACAACGTTTATTCACGTATGATAGTTAAATTGTCCAGCGTGAATAATGCATATCCTTACGTTGCATTACACACACTTAATTCACTCGCGCACAATGATGCAGACACGTTTAAGCAATGTGCTCGGTAATTATGTGAGTAATTTGTGTCTGTGTCTAGTGTTCGTATAACCTTTCCAACCATTACCTAAAGTGGTTTTGAATTTTGAATATCCTCAGTGCAATATCACTTTCAATGCATACTTGCGTTAGATGTTTCGCCCAATACGCAACAAGCAATGTGTGGATATTGTACAAAGGTGTCAAGGTTTGCCTTCGAATCGATAAGCAAAATGATTGATCTCGATAATAGACATAAATAAGTGGGGCTTTAAAAATAGTGTAACGTAATATTTGTAACGTGATGGACGAGTGAGTGACTAGAGTTAGCCTAACAATAAAAGAACTGAGTTCTACACATAGTAAATTATACATTCCCATGAACGTTTTGTAAGTTATACGTTTATATTGAGGTTGATTTGGTATATTATACGGATTTGGACTGTATCTGTAATATTAATTTTTAACCATTTACCACATCACCGTGAGTTTTGTTTTTACTTTTTACGGTAATCTGATTCTAACTACACAAATTACCTTTAAAAGAAGTAGATCATTTACTGATTCAACCTCCTGCGAAATTTAAATTTAGTAATTAACTAATTATTATGTGCACGCAATAATTACATCTTCCCTTCAGACATGCAAACTTAAATCTTTACCTGGGGAAAAGGCAGCTAGAAACAACAAACATTCTACACCATAAGGTACAATATTGATTGAAAACAAAATAGCAGATCTAGATGCATTAACAAAAGAAATGATGTAGAAGAAACCGAGTTGATAGAAGTAGATGTATGTGTGACTGAACACTGGAAAAAATAAAATAAAATTTCGCACGTAAATTTAGAAAAATTCAAAGTATTTTCAGCATACGTATAGTAGGTCTCCGTCCTAGGACAGGGGTGCGATATTTGTAAATAGAGACAAATTATATTATGTAAAAGTATGAACAAATATTTCAACATCAAGCAATGAAAAACATATAAATAATGGATTAGAATTCAAACTTAAAAACAAGTAAAGTAACATAATAATCGTAACACTGTTCCGCACACCAAATGGAAACGTCGATATCTTCCTAGAAACACTGGAAACCGTCCTAATACAAATAGTGGAAGAAAACAAAGATATAGTTATACTAGGGGATTCAATGCAGAAATCCTTAAAACATCGTCTAACAAAGATAAGCTAATGAAGTGAACATTAACTACCCCAACTAGATTTGATGGTCATTACAACGCAGCATAACACAAAGAGGGAATATATTTACAACACAACTTAAAATATGATACTAAAATTATTCCATGAGTAATCTCAGATCATACTGCTCAGATCATACTGCACAATTAATCACATTAAACTGTTACTTAATCAATCCAATGAAAAAATTAAATATAAACTAATTTTTAAAGGCCCAACTATAAGCATCTTCAACGAACAACTTGCAATGGTTAGCTGGAAAGGTGAAATAACATCGAGTTCCGTAAATTAAATCTTCTATCTTCAAATCTTCTATTGCCGTGGTTTTCCATCCATACACACATGGATCACGAACCTCAGGGTTGGCACCAAACAACGTATCCAGACTGCTGTTTGGTAGTTAGCTCGCAGGATATGAAGCACTAGGCAATCGTTACATCCATAGGCCTATATCAGAGGTTCCCAAACTTTAATGAGCAACGGACCCCATTGGCCATTTAACAAAATTTGGCGCCCCCCCCCCCCCCCCCGCCATATAATTAACAAAAAATGTGTATTAAAATCGAACATGATTAACACAAATTGTTCACAAATAGCTTCTTATAAATTACATATTCCACGGTACTTTTCTTCTTATTGTTCACGGTACTTTATCGATTGTACTATTATTACAACTAATCGTTTTCATTGTTGTTGCTTTTATTATATATTTAAATACATATTTTGCTTTTCGGACTTCAGTACTTAAATATTTTAATGCGAGGGATGGGCCTGACTCGATGCACAAAGAGCTGGTATATCCAATTTCAATATTTTGCCTTCAAAACGACAAGTGCCGAAAACCCTGCTCTTGAAAGAGTCAATGGCCAGAAACGAAGGGCTAGTTGAGGGAGGGTTGCATTCCACATGAGATGACGAATTTGGTTGCGAATGACACCCAATTTCTATGGAAAGGGTAGAGCGCTCGCGTGTTTGCACGACCAGCTGGATACAAAATAATGTTCACTTTCTTCAGAGCCTGCGGGGGCACATTATCTATGTACCGTCAGTACATGAAAAGTTCTATAAAACTATGCAGTTCATGTAGCTTTACATATCTCTGGGTCTGGGTTATATGGGAATAGTTATAATATTTAAAAGTTTGATTGCGTTAGTATAATTTTTATGTTATTTATTTTTATCTCTTTAACACAATTTAGCTCAATGTTTAAATGTTCAGAAATTCTCGCGGACCCCCAGGGGTCCGTGGACCACAGTTTGGGAACGTCGGGCCTATATGGATGGGAAACCACGGAAGAAAATTGAGCATCGAGTGGATGGTTGAAACTCTAGGACCTTTGGCCGTAATGGATCTCCTAGCCTGTAACTGTTAATGTCTACCTGTGAGTGTTTGGCCAATCAACTGAAGTGTACCCATCCTTCGATCTAGATGAAGGATTTTACAAATATTGGTACCCAGCATGAGATTTCCAGTGAGTCAAGGGGATGAATCTGACGACTTGGGCAGTGACTTTACTAAGGTAGATATCATATCATACTATCATATCACGTATCTGAACATGATCATGCTTTTTTCTAAAAATGTATTTTGTTACAGCATCACACCAATTCAAGAATACCCTGTTTGCTAAGGGCATCTAAAATAAATTCAGTAATGACCTGAAACAGTTTGAGTTTATAAGTTAAACGATAATTGCATTCTCTTACGATTACCACATAATATTATTATTAGTTATTGCAATTAAAAGTCTACTTCTATAGAGTACCCACAAGTAATATTTTATCACTAAACCTAGTTTGACGATAGTTACTATTGACATTTGACCGCCATTTTGCATGAATACCGAAAGAACAATGTGAAAACGATAAGAACTATTCATTTAAAAGTATTTATCAGTTAGTAAGTTGATAAAATGATTATAGTCTTAAGAAATCTAGGAAAATTGCGCAAAATGCCATTTTGAGGAAATTGACCCCAATCAAGGTCAAAAAATGTCAAGTGGGAAATTTCAATTTCTTCAATGAAATATAATACATTTTAATTACTAAAAATGTATTTCTGAAGTTGCTTATGTTTTTCATTATTTAATTAAAAATTATTACAAATATTACAAATTTGACCTTTGACCCTGGTTTTGACATAGAAAGCTGGATTTGCCAGAGATATATCAAAGTTTTTTTAAAAGTGCTCGTTGCAAGCTTTCATTTGATATATGTCATCCTTCGACCCAAATTTTATACCGTCATTCTCGTTATGCAATTAGGACTAAAGGGACAACTACGTGCACAAATTGATTTCTAACTGACAAATTAATCCCTAGTTCCTCAAAAACTAAATTAATTCACTTTCCTACTACACAAAAATCAAGATAGAACCAATTCATGGCTTTTCAATTAAATAGATGGAAAAAAACTACCCACACCATCTCAAGGGTGGAGGAATTCGAATTCTTAGGGATTTTTATGGATGAATCCTTAATATAGAATCTAGTAGGTAAATTAAATTCGGCCTGCTATTCAATTAGGTTAATTAGAAACTTCAAACTCAACAATAATTAATGTAAAAAAAAATAAAAAAAAAAAATGTAAAAAAAGTACAGCAAAACTAGTTTATTTTGCACTTTGTGAAAGCCTGTTAAGATACGGAACTGAATTTTGGGGACAGTCTGCACCACACGACAAAGTATATAAAATTAAAAGGGCTATTAGAATAGGCTAAATCACACTCAAGAGCTCACTCTCAACCAGTATTTCAAAATTTAAGATTCTTACCTTATACCACAGACAAGACAATCCGTTATCTGTGCTTATACTGTATAATATACGTTCTTAAGTCAGTCCTATTCGTTAAACAAAGCTGCTCACACCAACCACGACAGTATGGAATAATAAATAAACACGACGCCTTCATGTACAACAACATAATATCAAACCATAGAGATATATAAAACAAACTATTTGAAAATTTAATTTTTTAAAACAACCTACCTAAAGAAATAAAAATAATTACATAATATATTAATAATTTTAAACATGAAGTAGAAAATTTCTTATGAGATAAAGCATACTATTCTTTAAATGATTATTTAAAGGATGATAGCAGATAGAACAAAACATCAACTTCTAAACGTTTAATTAAATACAAATTTCCAAAAACTCTAATTAGGCTATCTTAAGCAAAGGTTACACTTACAGCATTAATAAGTACCTGAGCACATTGTTGCATGTACATAGTACTTGTTATTTTCACCAGTATTTTAAGAAAAACATTGTAGGCCTATGTATAGTAATAATTATGTGTAATACGTTCAAATGTATGTAGGTACGATATGTATTATTAATATCATAAGTAAGTTATCATGAGAAATTGTGTATACCATTGTCCATTATGCTTGGTTTTGCAGAGTTGAGTAGTAACTTTTTGAAAGTAACGCGTTACTTGTAACGCGTTACTTTTTCGGTAACTTTTAGGCTAACTAGTTACTTTTTCCTCGACAGTAACTTTTAACGTTGAAAGTTACTATTGATAAGGAACTTTAAAAAAAAATGAAAAGTTACTTTTGAAACAGCCTATGATTTTTTAAATGTACCAACAGCAAAACACTCGTATTGCGGCTGTTTCAGGTCAAAAATCTTCGCCCCCCCCCCCCCCCCCATTCCTAGAATTCATACATAACTGTATCCTTTGGAAACCATTCCAGCAGCAGCCTGCTAAATAGGTTGAATGGGAACTGAGTGACAACCAATAAACATAAGTGGATGTTATTTCTTTGAGTGAGCAACACTGCTTTGCTAGGACCTCACACTATTATCGAAGGTGGCCGGCAGACGTTATAATTCAGTAGTATTGGGAAATGGATTAGTGGATGTATTATTGTAATAAACGTAGCATGCTGAATGTTCGATGGCCATACCTTCGGCTCTTTTGTTGACATGTCCAATTTTGACTTCCTATTCACTGTTAGTCTTTACAAAACTCAGGCTGCTGTTCTAATGATTTCCGACATACTCCGCCCGGCGCCCGCCAGCAAGGATTAGCGGGTTGAATGAAACTTGAAAGCAATATTATCAAAATTTCCCATCGAAATTTCCTAAAAGTAACTTTTAAAGTAACTTTTAAAGTAACTTTTAATTTTCAAAGTAACTTTTAGTTACTTTTTCTAACAAGGAACTTTTAACGTTTAAAAGTTACTTTTAAAGGCAAGTAACTTAACTTTTTAAAAGTTCCTTTTTAAAAGTAACTTACGCAACTCTGTGGTTTTGTATACCTACGTTACGAAACGCGGTCTAATTTATATAAAACCTAGTAGTTGGACTATACACTGTTCCTTGTCAAGATCAAAGAATTCCAAGAATTCTTTCTTTGATCTTGACAAGGAACAGTGTATAGTCCAACTACTAGGTTTTATATAACGTTTTACCTGTTCTACTATGTTTCCGTCTTTTAATTAGCGGTATAATTTAATATATGTTTCCATGTATTATTCTATGGCTATACTATAACAGTAAACAATAAATGCTCTACCGAATTAAGCAGTGTTTTATAAAAGTATTCTCAATCATTCGTAATTTTCTTCAGAGAGGTAATTTATGGTAAACATGAATGGTAAACCGGCAATGCTATGGTGCCGATTGCCTTCGTGTGTTAGGAAGACCTAAGCAGGGTTACAAATGGTTGAAGAGAAACCGCGACCACCCGATCTAGATTCTTGTTTCTCTTGCACTAGGCCCCTTCAAAAGCTTGATCGCAATGCTCATAATATTGGTTCAACGTTTTCTCTCTTCTCTTTTCATATTTGTGCAAAACAAACAAATCACATCTCTTGTTATTCCAACTCGTATACATTTTATATTATAGATTACTTTTTTCCTGTTGCTCGTCATCAAATAATTACTAGCACATAAAATAAACTACTAATAAATAAAATAAACTAATAGTGTCCAAAAATGGTTCCAATGCTCTTTGTTGTCTTTCTATTCATATTATGTTTTATTTATGTATTATTAACGTATTTATAATCATGTATTAACTGGGTCCTTGACTTACAGACTGATTTTTTTAATTTAATTTAATTGTATTATATTGCACTTGTGGGGCAGTAGCCCCGTTGCTAATAAAGAATACTACTAACAGCCAACCTCGCAGCCAGCTTAACGTTGCCATGTTGACTGACGCAGAGTAACATGATTGTAAAATAGTATAACTGCTGATATTCCCGTCCGTACTGAAACAACATCCTTGTTATAATTGCAGACAAACGATTAATTTTGATAAACGTCAGCTTACAAACCAGTAATAATAGGTTACGATGATGATTAGTAAAAATTAAAATTAATTGAAGCGCACTGGTTGGGGAAAACACGTTTTGTTCCGGTGTTGCAACGTGGGCAAACCAAGCAAACTTATTTCAATATCCTCGCAATTCTACTGAGAAGCATTCAGACATTTTAACTTAGTACCGGTAGTTATGATCTCAGTGCACATGCACTAGGGCATGATGACGTGCCCCTATGGCGTCAGGGTGTATAGAACAACAATCTGCTTGCAGAACCTACCTGCTGAGCAAGCATCAACATGCCTAGTTTCAAACGGGGGTTGTGTAACCTGCTTATAGGGATTGGGGGTGATCTACATCCCGTGTTATATTTCCCACCCTCTGTTTTGAAAGCACTCGATTATGTGGAAATCTTACAGTTTGACCACTACCACATTACATACGGCAGTAGCTCTGAGTGGGTTTATATTAGCCAGGGTGGGGAGACTTTTTTTAGATAACGATACATTTTCTTTGCATTACATAAGATTTACGCTGAAAGTTAAAGGGAATTACATGAGGTATACCTTGTGCGTAATTTCCCTTAACAACTTTTTTATTGTATCACTGTCAAATACCAATAATAATCTTATCTAATATCTGGTATCCACTAACTACTAAATATTAACGATTTACTATTATCTAATATATATATTAACAATTAACAATTATAACTCACTATAAATAAAACACTTTTACATATGGCTAATCATGTTTTTCACAAAATCACTATCCATGTCAGTAGATTACGTCCTTTTTTATAGTTTTTTAGTTCAACTGGAAGACTATTCTATCCAGAATCTAAAGGTTGGTTTTAAGTTGAATAACGCCAGTACCATCATGGCGT
Source organism: Isoperla grammatica (assembly GCA_945910005.1). Classification (NCBI taxonomy): domain Eukaryota; kingdom Metazoa; phylum Arthropoda; class Insecta; order Plecoptera; family Perlodidae; genus Isoperla; species Isoperla grammatica. The sequence goes on from OX246737.1 coordinate 85,194,545, forward strand.
TCACATAACTTCCTAAGATTTAAGAGCTAGGACGGAAGTGTTAACTATTCTGTCAACGTGTTATCCCTAAAATTCTCAACCCAGCCAAAGAGATTTTTTTTATAAAAATCCGACGTAATTCGGCGTTGCTAGCAATAAGTTAAACGTTAGGAAAAGGTGTCTTGGAACAAAGTATTAAATCTTAAACCTTAAGACTCACGAAAACGTCTTTACATTACACATTAAACATCTATATCTAACAATTAAAACATATCTAGGGGCGCGACAGCGCGCCGGGCCAAGTCACACGAGCGCTTCTACCAAAGCTTCTACTAGCCACTCTTACTGCACGCCACGAAGGACGTTACCGATCGCAAAACCATAATAGATAGAAACCTTCAAATTTCATCCCGATCGGATGATGCACATGGAAGTTATTAAGCCGCACATTTCGTTACAAAATTCTTCAGCTAACTATAACCCTCCAACTGGAACTAACTGGGTCCTTGCCGGTCTGTGGGCCCCAAACGAAAACCAAAGTTTGCAACTAATTTGTCTTCTCCCGTGGCATCTTCCTACACACAACAATTTAATACCAAACAAAAATGCAAACATTTTGCAAAAAAAGGCCAAGCCCAAAACGGAGAAGATCAACCGTTACAAACCAAAGAGAGCACACGTAGAAAAAACGCCAATTTCAAAAGAGGCTCAACATTTAAAGGGGTGGTATCTAGAATTGTGGCCAAGCCACTTATTTTATTTCAAATATAATATAAATACAGTAATAAATGAAATAAACAAATATATAAATGTTTACATCACTTTATAATTGATGTATAAAAAACAATTACAAAAGTTAAATTGTCATATTAAAACATTTCGAGGTGGAAAAAAACAAAATTAACACACTTTGTTTATATTTATAAGCTGGCCGATGAATTTGTAATCGGCTTTGGGTCATATATTATTAATATAACCTATTATAAAGCAATAATGGTAATAACTCATCAAGCTAATGAACTTTAAAATCTATGTAATTCGACACATTTCAGGATTTGGAAAATAAAACTGAGGATGAAAATTCATCGGCCGAGCTTTTATTTTTATTTTGTTTTTCACACCTCTAAATATTTAAGTAAATTTATTTTATTTTGTTATTGTTATTAATTCATGTATTTATCAATTATTAAGTAATATACATATTTATATATTTATTTTATTAATTATTATATTAATATATTGTAAATAAAAAAATGGGTTTGGCACCAATTTTAGATGTCATCACGTTAAATGTTGAGCCTATTTTGAAATTGGCGTTTTTGTAAGTGTGCCCTTTTTTGTTTTGTTTCGGTTGATCTTCTACGTTTTGGGCTTGGCCGCGTTTTTACAATGTTTGCATTCTTGTTTGGTATTAGCGGTATTACATTTCCAAGATAGTTACAACACATCTGATGACCCAGAATCTGTCCCCGACCTTATAAATCTATTACTGTGTTTGTTACTAGTGCCCAGGGTGCGAATTGACGGAAGAGCTGGGGGATTTACCCCCACCCCCCTGGAACTTTCATCCCTGGCTCTGTTTTACTGAAAGGTATCCCTGCTAGGGATTGCTAAATACCCACCTCTAGAACCCATCTCATTTAATATCATATCAAGTGACTTTGTCTCGTAACGCTAATAAATAATGCGTCAATTTACACATATAATCCTAGCCTGGCTAAAAAAAATCGGGACACTCGCGGATTCGTGTCCCAAACTTTGGATACCAGTACTGAGGTTTTTCATTTACGACGCCAAGAAAAAGTGGTAGTAGGCAAATACAAAATCACTTTACATAATAATAGGTTAAAAGTACAAAAAAAAGTTCGTGATAAGTTAAAATACGAGAATACAATATCTTAATAAAAAGGTCTTTTAACCTTCCCTTTCAAAATATAATACCTCAGATCGCTTTTAAGGCCATCTTGAGGGCAATAATTAATTACTCAAGAAATTTGTTGCCTCCGGCGGCTGGGGCTATGCCCCAGACCCCTTACTGCCCGCGCAGATAATATACTTGGGCACCCTGCTATAGTGCAACAGCTGATTGCAGCCCACAACCCGGTCCCTGATGCTGTAACGCCCTTGATGTATGTGGGTACTCGGCTATTCCCACGAAAGCGGGAACAACGGCGGCGACGTCATAGCTGCAATCATTAGACAGCGTCGGAATATAAATCATCTGACAAGCATTCACATGTTGTTGTTATTGTTGTTGTTGATGAGGATTGATGGCGGCAGGTGGGCCAACTTCGCACGGCCGTGTCATCACACTAATCACGCTGTTCAACATCTCCCATAAACACTTCGAGGGCCAACGGATGCGCGTAAATAACAAACTTGAACGACAACGTGCGCGGATGAACCCAATCGTGTCGGAACGGAACGGGACAAATAGTAAATATCTTTACTAGAACATCTGCCGTGATGGTGGCAGACTTCTTAGCGATGTTATTAGATCGATTGGTTCGCGTGCACCACATAGTTGTATACGCACAAGGCGCAATCCTCGCGAACTATTCAGTAAAGCAACAGTTTTTTTTTTTTTTTTTTACCTTATGTTCTTTCTAAGATAACATACCAAAAAAAGATAATTTCTAATACTGTGGCAAGTTCTAATTTTATTTAAAACAAAGCATTCTATTATTTTATTCGGTAAATGTAGTTCTGGGATTTATGTGAAGAAAAATCTACACGAAGTTTATGCAAATTGACATCAACATCAATGTAAAGACGCTAATATTTCCATCCCGTACATTTGGCCTTGAAGAGAAACGTGAACATAACGTTTTTCGTTTTAATTGAAACAAAATCTCTTATTACATCATTATGTGATAATAATTGGCGTTGTATAATGTTTTTTTTTTACAGAAGACGCTGCAAACGATAGTGCTCAAGTACTGTAATGAGCAGTCGATATATCGTATGACAATAGTCTGGACATGCCTACTCGTTGTCATGTGACAAATGAAACACTTGCTGTTCAGACCAGCACTACAGTTTTAGTCATCCAAGTATAGTGCGTGCAGCGTGTTTGATGGAAGACCCAACGAAAGACAAAAGCCAATGGCCTCCGTTCAGCCCGTTCTATAATGGGCGTGGGCTCCACCAGTATCCACCACATCTCCCTATCTTACATCTATATCATCAATAATTAATCATCTCTTAGAGAACCTCGATTGATCTGGTTTAAAAACAACCAAAGCAAGATGTAAATAATATAAGATTGACATTAGTAAAAGATCCCCCCACGCGTTATAAGAGGCTGATATGATGCTCTATTGATACCGAGGTTGCTTCCAAATTATTTCGATACGATTAATGAAGATAAGATCTTTGCCCCAGCAGGGCGTTACACCCGGTGACATCTCGCTGACAATAGACGCGTCGAATGCCAACTCATGTCACTGTGCCACAGGTAGCGTTGTATGCAGCGTGCATGTCACTCCACCCATCAGATAGCAATTACCAATATGACAGATGGAATTATTGTTGTATTGTAGGCATCCCAATCAAACTGCGTATTCATGTGGGCATAGGCTGAAGAGGGTCTAGCAGCCCTACAGTAGCCTTCCATCCGTTCTGGGTATGATAAACAACAATAAATAATGTGGGCATAAAACTTCTACTATAACTTTTCCCTTCAATTGAATACCTTTATAAAATACAAGTGCCGTGCCTTATCATACGGAAACGTAATAATCAATATTTGAAATGCTCATTATGCTTCAAGTTCCCGCGTTCAATTATAAACAAATTACTTAGATTCATGAGCCGACAAAGTATTATATCTACATAAAATCGAGCATTAATTTGAATGGTTTTACCACGGGGTTTAATTCTATATTTATATAAAAATAAGTGATCAAAATCGTGATGGCCGTGGTTCTATTCCCGGTTATCGTAATTTTGTCGATGATTGTCATCACTTGACGTAACAATGCACTTAAAGCTGTAAGCAGTGAGACAATCCACAGTGAGCTACTTGACCATCATGAATGTGTACTGTCTAACTCATGCAATATGAGATTGTTGAACTACAGCAATAAGCAGTGAGACAATCCACAGTGAGCTACTTGACCATCATGAATGTGTACTGTCTAAGTCATGCAATATGAGATTGTTGAACTACAGCAATAAGCAGTGAGACAATCCACAGTGAGCTACTTGACCATCATGAATGTGTACTGTCTAACTCATGCAATATGAGATTGTTGAACTACAGCAATAAGCAGTGAGACAATCCACAGTGAGCTACTTGACCATCATGAATGTGTACTGTCTAACTCATGCAATATGAGATTGTTGAACTACAGCAATAAGCAGTGAGACAATCCACAGTGAGCTACTTGACCATCATGAATGTGTACTGTCTAACTCATGCAATATGAGATTGTTGAACTACAGCAATAAGCAGTGAGACAATCCACCGTGAGCTACTTGACCATCATGAATGTGTACTGTCTAACTCATGCAATATGAGATTGTTGAACTACAGCAATAAGCAGTGAGACAATCCACAGTGAGCTACTTGACCATCATGAATGTGTACTGTCTAACTCATGCAATATGAGATTGTTGAACTACGGCAATAAGCAGTGAGACAACCCACCGTGAGCTACTTGACCATCATGAATGTGTACTGTCTAACTCATGCAATATGAGATTGTTGAACTACGGCAATAAGCAGTGAGACAATCCACAGTGAGCTACTTGACCATCATGAATGTGTACTGTCTAACTCATGCAATATGAGATTGTTGAACTACAGCAATAAGCAGTGAGACAATCCACCGTGAGCTACTTGACCATCATGAATGTGTACTGTCTAACTCATGCAATATGAGATTGTTGAACTACAGCAATAAGCAGTGAGACAATCCACAGTGAGCTACTTGACCATCATGAATGTGTACTGTCTAACTCATGCAATATGAGATTGTTGAACTACAGCAATAAGCAGTGAGACAATCCACCGTGAGCTACTTGACCATCATGAATGTGTACTGTCTAACTCATGCAATATGAGATTGTTGAACTACAGCAATAAGCAGTGAGACAATCCACAGTGAGCTACTTGACCATCATGAATGTGTACTGTCTAACTCATGCAATATGAGATTGTTGAACTACAGCAATAAGCAGTGAGACAATCCACCGTGAGCTACTTGACCATCATGAATGTGTACTGTCTAACTCATGCAATATGAGATTGTTGAACTACAGCAATAAGCAGTGAGACAATCCACCGTGAGCTACTTGACCATCATGAATGTGTACTGTCTAACTCATGCAATATGAGATTGTTGAACTACAGCAATAAGCAGTGAGACAATCCACAGTGAGCTACTTGACCATCATGAATGTGTACTGTCTAACTCATGCAATATGAGATTGTTGAACTAAAGCAATAAGCAGTGAGACAATCCACCGTGAGCTACTTGACCATCATGAATGTGTACTGTCTAACTCATGCAATATGAGATTGTTGAACTACAGCAATAAGCAGTGAGACAATCCACCGTGAGCTACTTGATCATCATGAGAGTGCACTGCCTAACTCATGCAATATGAGATTGTTGAACTACAGCAATAAGCAGTGAGACAATCCACCGTGAGCTGCTTGACCATCATGAATGTGTACTGTCTAACTCATGCAATATGAGATTGTTGAACTACAGCAATAAGCAGTGAGACAATCCACAGTGAGCTACTTGACTATCATGAATGTGTACTGTCTAACTCATGCAATATGAGATTGTTGAACTACGGCAATAAGCAGTGAGACAATCCACCGTGAGCTACTTGACCATCATGAATGTGTACTGTCTAACTCATGCAATATGAGATTGTTGAACTACAGCAATAAGCAGTGAGACAATCCACCGTGAGCTACTTGACCATCATGAGAGTGTACTGCCTAACTCATGCAATATGAGATTGTTGAACTACAGCAATAAGCAGTGAGACAATCCACCGTGAGCTGCTTGACCATCATGAATGTGTACTGTCTAACTCATGCAATATGAGATTGTTGAACTACAGCAATAAGCAGTGAGAAAATCCACCGTGAGCTACTTGACCATCATGAATGTGTACTGTCTAACTCATGCAATATGAGATTGTTGAACTACAGCAATAAGCAGTGAGACAATCCACCGTGAGCTACTTGACCATCATGAATGTGTACTGTCTAACTCATGCAATATGAGATTGTTGAACTACAGCAATAAGCAGTGAGACAATCCACAGTGAGCTACTTGACCATCATGAATGTGTACTGTCTAACTCATGCAATATGAGATTGTTGAACTACAGCAATAAGCAGTGAGACAATCCACCGTGAGCTACTTGACCATCATGAATGTGTACTGTCTAACTCATGCAATATGAGATTGTTGAACTACAGCAATAAGCAGTGAGACAATCCACAGTGAGCTACTTGACCATCATGAATGTGTACTGTCTAACTCATGCAATATGAGATTGTTGAACTACAGCAATAAGCAGTGAGACAATCCACAGTGAGCTACTTGACCATCATGAATGTGTACTGTCTAACTCATGCAATATGAGATTGTTGAACAACAGCAATAAGCAGTGAGACAATCCACCGTGAGCTACTTGACCATCATGAATGTGTACTGTCTAACTCATGCAATATGAGATTGTTGAACTACAGCAATAAGCAGTGAGACAATCCACAGTGAGCTACTTGACCATCATGAATGTGTACTGTCTAACTCATGCAATATGAGATTGTTGAACTACGGCAATAAGCAGTGAGACAACCCACCGTGAGCTACTTGACCATCATGAATGTGTACTGTCTAACTCATGCAATATGAGATTGTTGAACTACGGCAATAAGCAGTGAGACAATCTACAGTGAGCTACTTGACCATCATGAATGTGTACTGTCTAACTCATGCAATATGAGATTGTTGAACTACAGCAATAAGCAGTGAGACAATCCACCGTGAGCTACTTGACCATCATGAATGTGTACTGTCTAACTCATGCAATATGAGATTGTTGAACTACAGCAATAAGCAGTGAGACAATCCACAGTGAGCTACTTGACCATCATGAATGTGTACTGTCTAACTCATGCAATATGAGATTGTTGAACTACAGCAATAAGCAGTGAGACAATCCACCGTGAGCTACTTGACCATCATGAGAGTGTACTGCCTAACTCATGCAATATGAGATTGTTGAACTACAGCAATAAGCAGTGAGACAATCCACCGTGAGCTGCTTGACCATCATGAATGTGTACTGTCTAACTCATACAATATGAGATTGTTGAACTACAGCAATAAGCAGTGAGACAATCCACCGTGAGCTACTTGACCATCATGAATGTGTACTGTCTAACTCATGCAATATGAGATTGTTGAACTACAGCAATAAGCAGTGAGACAATCCACCGTGAGCTACTTGACCATCATGAATGTGTACTGTCTAACTCATGCAATATGAGATTGTTGAACTACAGCAATAAGCAGTGAGACAATCCACAGTGAGCTACTTGACCATCATGAATGTGAACTGTCTAACTCATGCAATATGAGATTGTTGAACTAAAGCAATAAGCAGTGAGACAATCCACCGTGAGCTACTTGACCATCATGAATGTGTACTGTCTAACTCATGCAATATGAGATTGTTGAACTACAGCAATAAGCAGTGAGACAATCCACCGTGAGCTACTTGACCATCATGAGAGTGTACTGCCTAACTCATGCAATATGAGATTGTTGAACTACAGCAATAAGCAGTGAGACAATCCACCGTGAGCTGCTTGACCATCATGAATGTGTACTGTCTAACTCATGCAATATGAGATTGTTGAACTACAGCAATAAGCAGTGAGACAATCCACAGTGAGCTACTTGACCATCATGAATGTGTACTGTCTAACTCATGCAATATGAGATTGTTGAACTACGGCAATAAGCAGTGAGACAATCCACCGTGAGCTACTTGACCATCATGAATGTGTACTGTCTAACTCATGCAATATGAGATTGTTGAACTACAGCAATAAGCAGTGAGACAATCCACCGTGAGCTACTTGACCATCATGAGAGTGTACTGCCTAACTCATGCAATATGAGATTGTTGAACTACAGCAATAAGCAGTGAGACAATCCACCGTGAGCTGCTTGACCATCATGAATGTGTACTGTCTAACTCATGCAATATGAGATTGTTGAACTACAGCAATAAGCAGTGAGACAATCCACCGTGAGCTACATGACCATCATGAATGTGTACTGTCTAACTCATGCAATATGAGATTGTTGAACTACAGCAATAAGCAGTGAGACAATCCACCGTGAGCTACTTGACCATCATGAATGTGTACTGTCTAACTCATGCAATATGAGATTGTTGAACTACAGCAATAAGCAGTGAGACAATCCACAGTGAGCTACTTGACCATCATGAATGTGTACTGTCTAACTCATGCAATATGAGATTGTTGAACTACAGCAATAAGCAGTGAGACAATCCACCGTGAGCTACTTGACCATCATGAATGTGTACTGTCTAACTCATGCAATATGAGATTGTTGAACTACAGCAATAAGCAGTGAGACAATCCACAGTGAGCTACTTGACCATCATGAATGTGTACTGTCTAACTCATGCAATATGAGATTGTTGAACTACAGCAATAAGCAGTGAGACAATCCACCGTGAGCTACTTGACCATCATGAATGTGTACTGTCTAACTCATGCAATATGAGATTGTTGAACTACAGCAATAAGCAGTGAGACAATCCACAGTGAGCTACTTGACCATCATGAATGTGTACTGTCTAACTCATGCAATATGAGATTGTTGAACTACAGCAATAAGCAGTGAGACAATCCACCGTGAGCTACTTGACCATCATGAATGTGTACTGTCTAACTCATGCAATATGAGATTGTTGAACTACAGCAATAAGCAGTGAGACAATCCACCGTGAGCTACTTGACCATCATGAATGTGTACTGTCTAACTCATGCAATATGAGATTGTTGAACTACAGCAATAAGCAGTGAGACAATCCACCGTGAGCTACTTGACCATCATGAATGTGTACTGTCTAACTCATGCAATATGAGATTGTTGAACTACAGCAATAAGCAGTGAGACAATCCACAGTGAGCTACTTGACCATCATGAATGTGTACTGTCTAACTCATGCAATATGAGATTGTTGAACTACAGCAATAAGCAGTGAGACAATCCACAGTGAGCTACTTGACCATCATGAATGTGTACTGTCTAACTCATGCAATATGAGATTGTTGAACTACAGCAATAAGCAGTGAGACAATCCACCGTGAGCTACTTGACCATCATGAATGTGTACTGTCTAACTCATGCAATATGAGATTGTTGAACTACAGCAATAAGCAGTGAGACAATCCACCGTGAGCTACTTGACCATCATGAGAGTGTACTGCCTAACTCATGCAATATGAGATTGTTGAACTACAGCAATAAGCAGTGAGACAATCCACCGTGATCTGCTTGACCATCATGAATGTGTACTGTCTAACTCATGCAATATGAGATTGTTGAACTACAGCAATAAGCAGTGAGACAATCCACAGTGAGCTACTTGACCATCATGAATGTGTACTGTCTAACTCATGCAATATGAGATTGTTGAACTACGGCAATAAGCAGTGAGACAATCCACAGTGAGCTACTTGACCATCATGAATGTGTACTGTCTAACTCATGCAATATGAGATTGTTGAACTACAGCAATAAGCAGTGAGACAATCCACCGTGAGCTACTTGACCATCATGAATGTGTACTGTCTAACTCATGCAATATGAGATTGTTGAACTACAGCAATAAGCAGTGAGACAATCCACAGTGAGCTACTTGACCATCATGAATGTGTACTGTCTAACTCATGCAATATGAGATTGTTGAACTACAGCAATAAGCAGTGAGACAATCCACCGTGAGCTACTTGACCATCATGAATGTGTACTGTCTAACTCATGCAATATGAGATTGTTGAACTACAGCAATAAGCAGTGAGACAATCCACAGTGAGCTACTTGACCATCATGAATGTGTACTGTCTAACTCATGCAATATGATATTGTTGAACTACAGCAATAAGCAGTGAGACAATCCACCGTGAGCTACTTGACCATCATGAATGTGTACTGTCTAACTCATGCAATATGAGATTGTTGAACTACAGCAATAAGCAGTGAGACAATCCACCGTGAGCTACTTGACCATCATGAGAGTGTACTGCCTAACTCATGCAATATGAGATTGTTGAACTACAGCAATAAGCAGTGAGACAATCCACCGTGAGCTGCTTGACCATCATGAATGTGTACTGTCTAACTCATGCAATATGAGATTGTTGAACTACAGAAATAAGCAGTGAGACAATCCACAGTGAGCTACTTGACCATCATGAATGTGTACTGTCTAACTCATGCAATATGAGATTGTTGAACTACAGCAATAAGCAGTGAGACAATCCACCGTGAGCTGCTTGACCATCATGAATGTGTACTGTCTAACTCATGCAATATGAGATTGTTGAACTACAGCAATAAGCAGTGAGACAATCCACCGTGAGCTACTTGACCATCATGAATGTGTACTGTCTAACTCATGCAATATGAGATTGTTGAACTACAGCAATAAGCAGTGAGACAATCCACAGTGAGCTACTTGACCATCATGAATGTGTACTGTCTAACTCATGCAATATGAGATTGTTGAACTACGGCAATAAGCAGTGAGACAACCCACCGAGAGCTACTTGACCATCATGAATGTGTACTGTCTAACTCATGCAATATGAGATTGTTGAACTACGGCAATAAGCAGTGAGACAATCCACAGTGAGCTACTTGACCATCATGAATGTGTACTGTCTAACTCATGCAATATGAGATTGTTGAACTACAGCAATAAGCAGTGAGACAATCCACCGTGAGCTACTTGACCATCATGAATGTGTACTGTCTAACTCATGCAATATGAGATTGTTGAACTACAGCAATAAGCAGTGAGACAATCCACAGTGAGCTACTTGACCATAATGAATGTGTACTGTCTAACTCATGCAATATGAGATTGTTGAACTACAGCAATAAGCAGTGAGACAATCCACCGTGAGCTACTTGACCATCATGAATGTGTACTGTCTAACTCATGCAATATGAGATTGTTGAACTACAGCAATAAGCAGTGAGACAATCCACAGTGAGCTACTTGACCATCATGAATGTGTACTGTCTAACTCATGCAATATGAGATTGTTGAACTACAGCAATAAGCAGTGAGACAATCCACCGTGAGCTACTTGACCATCATGAATGTGTACTGTCTAACTCATGCAATATGAGATTGTTGAACTACAGCAATAAGCAGTGAGACAATCCACCGTGAGCTACTTGACCATCATGAATGTGTACTGTCTAACTCATGCAATATGAGATTGTTGAACTACAGCAATAAGCAGTGAGACAATCCACAGTGAGCTACTTGACCATCATGAATGTGTACTGTCTAACTCATGCAATATGAGATTGTTGAACTAAAGCAATAAGCAGTGAGACAATCCACCGTGAGCTACTTGACCATCATGAATGTGTACTGTCTAACTCATGCAATATGAGATTGTTGAACTACAGCAATAAGCAGTGAGACAATCCACCGTGAGCTACTTGATCATCATGAGAGTGCACTGCCTAACTCATGCAATATGAGATTGTTGAACTACAGCAATAAGCAGTGAGACAATCCACCGTGAGCTGCTTGACCATCATGAATGTGTACTGTCTAACTCATGCAATATGAGATTGTTGAACTACAGCAATAAGCAGTGAGACAATCCACAGTGAGCTACTTGACTATCATGAATGTGTACTGTCTAACTCATGCAATATGAGATTGTTGAACTACGGCAATAAGCAGTGAGACAATCCACCGTGAGCTACTTGACCATCATGAATGTGTACTGTCTAACTCATGCAATATGAGATTGTTGAACTACAGCAATAAGCAGTGAGACAATCCACCGTGAGCTACTTGACCATCATGAGAGTGTACTGCCTAACTCATGCAATATGAGATTGTTGAACTACAGCAATAAGCAGTGAGACAATCCACCGTGAGCTGCTTGACCATCATGAATGTGTACTGTCTAACTCATGCAATATGAGATTGTTGAACTACAGCAATAAGCAGTGAGAAAATCCACCGTGAGCTACTTGACCATCATGAATGTGTACTGTCTAACTCATGCAATATGAGATTGTTGAACTACAGCAATAAGCAGTGAGACAATCCACCGTGAGCTACTTGACCATCATGAATGTGTACTGTCTAACTCATGCAATATGAGATTGTTGAACTACAGCAATAAGCAGTGAGACAATCCACAGTGAGCTACTTGACCATCATGAATGTGTACTGTCTAACTCATGCAATATGAGATTGTTGAACTACAGCAATAAGCAGTGAGACAATCCACCGTGAGCTACTTGACCATCATGAATGTGTACTGTCTAACTCATGCAATATGAGATTGTTGAACTACAGCAATAAGCAGTGAGACAATCCACAGTGAGCTACTTGACCATCATGAATGTGTACTGTCTAACTCATGCAATATGAGATTGTTGAACTACAGCAATAAGCAGTGAGACAATCCACAGTGAGCTACTTGACCATCATGAATGTGTACTGTCTAACTCATGCAATATGAGATTGTTGAACAACAGCAATAAGCAGTGAGACAATCCACCGTGAGCTACTTGACCATCATGAATGTGTACTGTCTAACTCATGCAATATGAGATTGTTGAACTACAGCAATAAGCAGTGAGACAATCCACAGTGAGCTACTTGACCATCATGAATGTGTACTGTCTAACTCATGCAATATGAGATTGTTGAACTACGGCAATAAGCAGTGAGACAACCCACCGTGAGCTACTTGACCATCATGAATGTGTACTGTCTAACTCATGCAATATGAGATTGTTGAACTACGGCAATAAGCAGTGAGACAATCTACAGTGAGCTACTTGACCATCATGAATGTGTACTGTCTAACTCATGCAATATGAGATTGTTGAACTACAGCAATAAGCAGTGAGACAATCCACCGTGAGCTACTTGACCATCATGAATGTGTACTGTCTAACTCATGCAATATGAGATTGTTGAACTACAGCAATAAGCAGTGAGACAATCCACAGTGAGCTACTTGACCATCATGAATGTGTACTGTCTAACTCATGCAATATGAGATTGTTGAACTACAGCAATAAGCAGTGAGACAATCCACCGTGAGCTACTTGACCATCATGAGAGTGTTCTGCCTAACTCATGCAATAAGAGATTGTTGAACTACAGCAATAAGCAGTGAGACAATCCTCCGTGAGCTGCTTGACCATCATGAATGTGTACTGTCTAACTCATACAATATGAGATTGTTGAACTACAGCAATAAGCAGTGAGACAATCCACCGTGAGCTACTTGACCATCATGAATGTGTACTGTCTAACTCATGCAATATGAGATTGTTGAACTACAGCAATAAGCAGTGAGACAATCCACCGTGAGCTACTTGACCATCATGAATGTGTACTGTCTAACTCATGCAATATGAGATTGTTGAACTACAGCAATAAGCAGTGAGACAATCCACAGTGAGCTACTTGACCATCATGAATGTGAACTGTCTAACTCATGCAATATGAGATTGTTGAACTAAAGCAATAAGCAGTGAGACAATCCACCGTGAGCTACTTGACCATCATGAATGTGTACTGTCTAACTCATGCAATATGAGATTGTTGAACTACAGCAATAAGCAGTGAGACAATCCACCGTGAGCTACTTGACCATCATGAGAGTGTACTGCCTAACTCATGCAATATGAGATTGTTGATCTACAGCAATAAGCAGTGAGACAATCCACCGTGAGCTGCTTGACCATCATGAATGTGTACTGTCTAACTCATGCAATATGAGATTGTTGAACTACAGCAATAAGCAGTGAGACAATCCACAGTGAGCTACTTGACCATCATGAATGTGTACTGTCTAACTCATGCAATATGAGATTGTTGAACTACGGCAATAAGCAGTGAGACAATCCACCGTGAGCTACTTGACCATCATGAATGTGTACTGTCTAACTCATGCAATATGAGATTGTTGAACTACAGCAATAAGCAGTGAGACAATCCACCGTGAGCTACTTGACCATCATGAGAGTGTACTGCCTAACTCATGCAATATAAGATTGTTGAACTACAGCAATAAGCAGTGAGACAATCCACCGTGAGCTGCTTGACCATCATGAATGTGTACTGTCTAACTCATGCAATATGAGATTGTTGAACTACAGCAATAAGCAGTGAGACAATCCACCGTGAGCTACATGACCATCATGAATGTGTACTGTCTAACTCATGCAATATGAGATTGTTGAACTACAGCAATAAGCAGTGAGACAATCCACCGTGAGCTACTTGACCATCATGAATGTGTACTGTCTAACTCATGCAATATGAGATTGTTGAACTACAGCAATAAGCAGTGAGACAATCCACAGTGAGCTACTTGACCATCATGAATGTGTACTGTCTAACTCATGCAATATGAGATTGTTGAACTACGGCAATAAGCAGTGAGACAACCCACCGAGAGCTACTTGACCATCATGAATGTGTACTGTCTAACTCATGCAATATGAGATTGTTGAACTACGGCAATAAGCAGTGAGACAATCCACAGTGAGCTACTTGACCATCATGAATGTGTACTGTCTAACTCATGCAATATGAGATTGTTGAACTACAGCAATAAGCAGTGAGACAATCCACCGTGAGCTACTTGACCATCATGAATGTGTACTGTCTAACTCATGCAATATGAGATTGTTGAACTACAGCAATAAGCAGTGAGACAATCCACAGTGAGCTACTTGACCATAATGAATGTGTACTGTCTAACTCATGCAATATGAGATTGTTGAACTACAGCAATAAGCAGTGAGACAATCCACCGTGAGCTACTTGACCATCATGAATGTGTACTGTCTAACTCATGCAATATGAGATTGTTGAACTACAGCAATAAGCAGTGAGACAATCCACAGTGAGCTACTTGACCATCATGAATGTGTACTGTCTAACTCATGCAATATGAGATTGTTGAACTACAGCAATAAGCAGTGAGACAATCCACCGTGAGCTACTTGACCATCATGAATGTGTACTGTCTAACTCATGCAATATGAGATTGTTGAACTACAGCAATAAGCAGTGAGACAATCCACCGTGAGCTACTTGACCATCATGAATGTGTACTGTCTAACTCATGCAATATGAGATTGTTGAACTACAGCAATAAGCAGTGAGACAATCCACAGTGAGCTACTTGACCATCATGAATGTGTACTGTCTAACTCATGCAATATGAGATTGTTGAACTAAAGCAATAAGCAGTGAGACAATCCACCGTGAGCTACTTGACCATCATGAATGTGTACTGTCTAACTCATGCAATATGAGATTGTTGAACTACAGCAATAAGCAGTGAGACAATCCACCGTGAGCTACTTGATCATCATGAGAGTGCACTGCCTAACTCATGCAATATGAGATTGTTGAACTACAGCAATAAGCAGTGAGACAATCCACCGTGAGCTGCTTGACCATCATGAATGTGTACTGTCTAACTCATGCAATATGAGATTGTTGAACTACAGCAATAAGCAGTGAGACAATCCACAGTGAGCTACTTGACTATCATGAATGTGTACTGTCTAACTCATGCAATATGAGATTGTTGAACTACGGCAATAAGCAGTGAGACAATCCACCGTGAGCTACTTGACCATCATGAATGTGTACTGTCTAACTCATGCAATATGAGATTGTTGAACTACAGCAATAAGCAGTGAGACAATCCACCGTGAGCTACTTGACCATCATGAGAGTGTACTGCCTAACTCATGCAATATGAGATTGTTGAACTACAGCAATAAGCAGTGAGACAATCCACCGTGAGCTGCTTGACCATCATGAATGTGTACTGTCTAACTCATGCAATATGAGATTGTTGAACTACAGCAATAAGCAGTGAGAAAATCCACCGTGAGCTACTTGACCATCATGAATGTGTACTGTCTAACTCATGCAATATGAGATTGTTGAACTACAGCAATAAGCAGTGAGACAATCCACCGTGAGCTACTTGACCATCATGAATGTGTACTGTCTAACTCATGCAATATGAGATTGTTGAACTACAGCAATAAGCAGTGAGACAATCCACAGTGAGCTACTTGACCATCATGAATGTGTACTGTCTAACTCATGCAATATGAGATTGTTGAACTACAGCAATAAGCAGTGAGACAATCCACCGTGAGCTACTTGACCATCATGAATGTGTACTGTCTAACTCATGCAATATGAGATTGTTGAACTACAGCAATAAGCAGTGAGACAATCCACAGTGAGCTACTTGACCATCATGAATGTGTACTGTCTAACTCATGCAATATGAGATTGTTGAACTACAGCAATAAGCAGTGAGACAATCCACAGTGAGCTACTTGACCATCATGAATGTGTACTGTCTAACTCATGCAATATGAGATTGTTGAACAACAGCAATAAGCAGTGAGACAATCCACCGTGAGCTACTTGACCATCATGAATGTGTACTGTCTAACTCATGCAATATGAGATTGTTGAACTACAGCAATAAGCAGTGAGACAATCCACAGTGAGCTACTTGACCATCATGAATGTGTACTGTCTAACTCATGCAATATGAGATTGTTGAACTACGGCAATAAGCAGTGAGACAACCCACCGTGAGCTACTTGACCATCATGAATGTGTACTGTCTAACTCATGCAATATGAGATTGTTGAACTACGGCAATAAGCAGTGAGACAATCTACAGTGAGCTACTTGACCATCATGAATGTGTACTGTCTAACTCATGCAATATGAGATTGTTGAACTACAGCAATAAGCAGTGAGACAATCCACCGTGAGCTACTTGACCATCATGAATGTGTACTGTCTAACTCATGCAATATGAGATTGTTGAACTACAGCAATAAGCAGTGAGACAATCCACAGTGAGCTACTTGACCATCATGAATGTGTACTGTCTAACTCATGCAATATGAGATTGTTGAACTACAGCAATAAGCAGTGAGACAATCCACCGTGAGCTACTTGACCATCATGAGAGTGTTCTGCCTAACTCATGCAATAAGAGATTGTTGAACTACAGCAATAAGCAGTGAGACAATCCTCCGTGAGCTGCTTGACCATCATGAATGTGTACTGTCTAACTCATACAATATGAGATTGTTGAACTACAGCAATAAGCAGTGAGACAATCCACCGTGAGCTACTTGACCATCATGAATGTGTACTGTCTAACTCATGCAATATGAGATTGTTGAACTACAGCAATAAGCAGTGAGACAATCCACCGTGAGCTACTTGACCATCATGAATGTGTACTGTCTAACTCATGCAATATGAGATTGTTGAACTACAGCAATAAGCAGTGAGACAATCCACAGTGAGCTACTTGACCATCATGAATGTGAACTGTCTAACTCATGCAATATGAGATTGTTGAACTAAAGCAATAAGCAGTGAGACAATCCACCGTGAGCTACTTGACCATCATGAATGTGTACTGTCTAACTCATGCAATATGAGATTGTTGAACTACAGCAATAAGCAGTGAGACAATCCACCGTGAGCTACTTGACCATCATGAGAGTGTACTGCCTAACTCATGCAATATGAGATTGTTGAACTACAGCAATAAGCAGTGAGACAATCCACCGTGAGCTGCTTGACCATCATGAATGTGTACTGTCTAACTCATGCAATATGAGATTGTTGAACTACAGCAATAAGCAGTGAGACAATCCACAGTGAGCTACTTGACCATCATGAATGTGTACTGTCTAACTCATGCAATATGAGATTGTTGAACTACGGCAATAAGCAGTGAGACAATCCACCGTGAGCTACTTGACCATCATGAATGTGTACTGTCTAACTCATGCAATATGAGATTGTTGAACTACAGCAATAAGCAGTGAGACAATCCACCGTGAGCTACTTGACCATCATGAGAGTGTACTGCCTAACTCATGCAATATAAGATTGTTGAACTACAGCAATAAGCAGTGAGACAATCCACCGTGAGCTGCTTGACCATCATGAATGTGTACTGTCTAACTCATGCAATATGAGATTGTTGAACTACAGCAATAAGCAGTGAGACAATCCACCGTGAGCTACATGACCATCATGAATGTGTACTGTCTAACTCATGCAATATGAGATTGTTGAACTACAGCAATAAGCAGTGAGACAATCCACCGTGAGCTACTTGACCATCATGAATGTGTACTGTCTAACTCATGCAATATGAGATTGTTGAACTACAGCAATAAGCAGTGAGACAATCCACAGTGAGCTACTTGACCATCATGAATGTGTACTGTCTAACTCATGCAATATGAGATTGTTGAACTACAGCAATAAGCAGTGAGACAATCCACCGTGAGCTACTTGACCATCATGAATGTGTACTGTCTAACTCATGCAATATGAGATTGTTGAACTACAGCAATAAGCAGTGAGACAATCCACAGTGAGCTACTTGACCATCATGAATGTGTACTGTCTAACTCATGCAATATGAGATTGTTGAACTACAGCAATAAGCAGTGAGACAATCCACCGTGAGCTACTTGACCATCATGAATGTGTACTGTCTAACTCATGCAATATGAGATTGTTGAACTACAGCAATAAGCAGTGAGACAATCCACAGTGAGCTACTTGACCATCATGAATGTGTACTGTCTAACTCATGCAATATGAGATTGTTGAACTACAGCAATAAGCAGTGAGACAATCCACCGTGAGCTACTTGACCATCATGAATGTGTACTGTCTAACTCATGCAATATGAGATTGTTGAACTACAGCAATAAGCAGTGAGACAATCCACCGTGAGCTACTTGACCATCATGAATGTGTACTGTCTAACTCATGCAATATGAGATTGTTGAACTACAGCAATAAGCAGTGAGACAATCCACAGTGAGCTACTTGACCATCATGAATGTGTACTGTCTAACTCATGCAATATGAGATTGTTGAACTACAGCAATAAGCAGTGAGACAATCCACAGTGAGCTACTTGACCATCATGAATGTGTACTGTCTAACTCATGCAATATGAGATTGTTGAACTACAGCAATAAGCAGTGAGACAATCCACCGTGAGCTACTTGACCATCATGAATGTGTACTGTCTAACTCATGCAATATGAGATTGTTGAACTACAGCAATAAGCAGTGAGACAATCCACCGTGAGCTACTTGACCATCATGAGAGTGTACTGCCTAACTCATGCAATATGAGATTGTTGAACTACAGCAATAAGCAGTGAGACAATCCACCGTGAGCTGCTTGACCATCATGAATGTGTACTGTCTAACTCATGCAATATGAGATTGTTGAACTACAGCAATAAGCAGTGAGACAATCCACAGTGAGCTACTTGACCATCATGAATGTGTACTGTCTAACTCATGCAATATGAGATTGTTGAACTACGGCAATAAGCAGTGAGACAATCCACAGTGAGCTACTTGACCATCATGAATGTGTACTGTCTAACTCATGCAATATGAGATTGTTGAACTACAGCAATAAGCAGTGAGACAATCCACCGTGAGCTACTTGACCATCATGAATGTGTACTGTCTAACTCATGCAATATGAGATTGTTGAACTACAGCAATAAGCAGTGAGACAATCCACAGTGAGCTACTTGACCATCATGAATGTGTACTGTCTAACTCATGCAATATGAGATTGTTGAACTACAGCAATAAGCAGTGAGACAATCCACCGTGAGCTACTTGACCATCATGAATGTGTACTGTCTAACTCATGCAATATGAGATTGTTGAACTACAGCAATAAGCAGTGAGACAATCCACAGTGAGCTACTTGACCATCATGAATGTGTACTGTCTAACTCATGCAATATGATATTGTTGAACTACAGCAATAAGCAGTGAGACAATCCACCGTGAGCTACTTGACCATCATGAATGTGTACTGTCTAACTCATGCAATATGAGATTGTTGAACTACAGCAATAAGCAGTGAGACAATCCACCGTGAGCTACTTGACCATCATGAGAGTGTACTGCCTAACTCATGCAATATGAGATTGTTGAACTACAGCAATAAGCAGTGAGACAATCCACCGTGAGCTGCTTGACCATCATGAATGTGTACTGTCTAACTCATGCAATATGAGATTGTTGAACTACAGAAATAAGCAGTGAGACAATCCACAGTGAGCTACTTGACCATCATGAATGTGTACTGTCTAACTCATGCAATATGAGATTGTTGAACTACAGCAATAAGCAGTGAGACAATCCACCGTGAGCTGCTTGACCATCATGAATGTGTACTGTCTAACTCATGCAATATGAGATTGTTGAACTACGGCAATAAGCAGTGAGACAATCCACCTTGAGCTGCTTGACCATCATGAATGTGTACTGCCTAACTCATGCAATATGAGATTGTTGAACTACAGCAATAAGCAGTGAGACAATCCACAGTGAGCTACTTGACCATCATGAATGTGTACTGTCTAACTCATGCAATATGAGATTGTTGAACTACAGCAATAAGCAGTGAGACAATCCACCGTGAGCTGCTTGACCATCATGAATGTGTACTGCCTAACTCATGCAATATGAGATTGTTGAACTACAGCAATAAGCAGTGAGACAATCCACAGTGAGCTACTTGACCATCATGAATGTGTACTGCCTAACTCATGCAATATGAGATTGTTGAACTACAGCAATAAGCAGTGAGACAATCCACCGTGAGCTGCTTGACCATCATGAATGTGTACTGCCTAACTCATGCAATATGAGATTGTTGAACTACAGCAATAAGCAGTGAGACAATCCACCGTGAGCTACTTGACCATCATGAATGTGTACTGCCTAACTCATGCAATATGAGATTGTTGAACTACGGCAATAAGCAGTGAGACAATCCACCGTGAGCTACTTGACCATCATGAAAGTGTACTGCCTAACTCATGCAATATGAGATTGTTGAACTACAGCAATAAGCAGTGAGACAATCCACAGTGAGCTACTTGACCATCATGAATGTGTACTGCCTAACTCATGCAATATGAGATTGTTGAACTACGGCAATAAGCAGTGAGACAATCCACCGTGAGCTACTTGACCATCATGAATGTGTACTGCCTAACTCATGCAATATGAGATTGTTGAACTACGGCAATAAGCGGTGAGACAATCCACAGTGTGTGTCGACAATCACAACTGAACTGTTTGCCTAGTAGTTCCTATTAGCTCAGAAGGTATGAACGTATAGGTATTCGTAAAGCTTTGGGAGCGGGGTTTTAATCCCTGTTCTGGTGAATTTACGTATACGACGATAGTTGTATTTTCACAACAATAATAATAATACGAAAGTTTAACAATGAATTCTCCATCCTGATTGGTTTTCACTTTCCGCCATACCAATAGCGAATGCGAGGATGGGTACAACAAATCGGCCACGACGACACGTGACGACACTCCGGGATATTTCTCCGCTTGTATACTGGTGCAGACCGAAGTCTATCACCCATTGCTCGACGTTTTGCCAGAATTGTATCTCTGGCATGATCACGAGTCCCTATCACGTCCTTCTTCTGCGCCTCGGCATACAATAGTCAGTCGATGTTAGGCTCTTGATTGAGAAGAACGTGATAGGGACTTGTGATCATGCCAGATGCAATTCTGGTGAAACGTCGAGCAATGGGTGGTCAACATGGATATATGTTAGTATAGTTTTAAGTAGATTTAAATGCAGTAAGCACATGGAAATTCGTTACACTTAATATGTGCGCACAACATGTTCGTATAAATACGATGACGTAATACAAATAAAAATATCCATATCCGTCTAGCTGCAAACAAATATATATATACCCATCAATTATCACAAAATCACTAAAATCACCTTCCGTGCACCTATAAGAGCCACACTGAACATTGTACAAGTTTATTTATTTCATAATATTATTTGGGGGCACGGTATACCATTTATTGAAGACTTGTTGCACAAACGGTCATTGTTGACCATTTTGAATGCAATTACGCAAAAATCACAATTTGGATTTACTGACAACTTTTGGAATGAAAAAAATATGGATGAAATGGGGTTTAATATTCTAAACACGAACATGAGATTTAAAAAATGATCATACTTTCTTTCTTTATTATCATCCGTTTAACTGTACAAAACATAGTTATGGAAAGAAAATCAGCCAAATGTAACTTTTTGGCTCCCCTAAGTGCCACACCCAAGACTTGAAAAGTTTGCCAATTCTAACAAATTTATACATTAAATGCACTACACTACGCGTACCTAGTTACTGATGTTTAACCACTACACTACGCGTACCTAGTTACTGATGTTTAACCACTACACTACGCGTACCTAGTTACTGATGTTTAACCACTACACTACGCGTACCTAGTTACTGATGTTTAACCACTACACTACGCGTACCTTGTTACTGATGTTTAACTTTTTTTGGTCAATTATTCTAAAATAAAAAATTGATTTCCAGAAAATATTGTTATTTAAAAATGGATAAAACTAGACATTAATTCTAAACAGGAATTTAAAATCATAGTTGTATTATTTTGTTGTACGTTGTATTGGTTTGGTTGTAGAAAATAAAGGATGATCACAAAATCGGCAAAATTACCCCTACTCTTCGAATACACCACAATGTTATCACTTTGCCATAATATATAGGTCACCAACATTTCATAAGGGAATGGAAGAGATTATTTTTAGATGTGTTCTGGTCTAGTGGGTTTAGCGCCTGTTGAAGGATTTTATTGTAATATTATGTCGACGAGGGGTTCACTAGTTTAAGATTCCCTGGGTACCAAGGTTACAGTTTCTGATTTTCTCTTGAGTACATCCCTTCCAAAATGAGTGTTAAAATTGCATTGTGTTTTAAGCTTTAGAGATTTAGACTTAATAAAAAGTATATATGCACGTATTTAATGATCAGAAGATAGATGGTTGTTCAATATATCAAAGATTTCACTAACATTGTTGAACATGTACGTGTACGTGTTAACACTTTTGTGTACTCATTATAATGTGAATTACTGTTTTAAGTAGCTTAACGTGTGTGTTGTCTATCTATGTCACTATCATACTAGATCGAGTTAAAAGTCACTCTTAGGGTCACCAAAAGTTTTAAATTGTATATTGTTTGGCTCTACCAGTCCTATTCGTCTGTGGGAAAAAATAGCGTTTTATCTTTTTTTTTTAGGACAAACTACTTTTTTACCGAACTTTTTCCCACCCTCTTGTGAAAAGAACGGTGCCTTTTTATCACTTTTAAATTAATTCCGTAAACATTTTGCCCTCTTTCAACATGGTTGGACGCGACCCTTTGCATTAGTCACAGTGGCTGCGTTATGGACCTTAAACATGTAACTCGACACTTTCTTGCATCTTGTCTTGGAAACTTGTTCCCGTTAAAGTCTAGACGGATCATTTTAGTCCTCCTCATGCTAGCATCTAAAGCATGGTAATAGCATCATTATGAATTTATTTCTGTGTTGTAGGTATAATGAATAGTCGGTTATTCTATAAATATGAATACATTATTTTAGATCTGATACGTAAAAATAAGAGCAAAGTTGGATTGTTTAAGGGAAGTTGTTTCTGATTGTACAGTACAGATACAGCTCATAGCAGTGACAAACTTCAAATAACAGATAATCCTTTTCCTGTCTAATACGCGGTGTGGGTGTTGATGTGTGTAGTGTATCTGTTTCATCAATCGTAAGATGTGTAGATATTTATTAATGTGTTCTCTTATACTGGGATCCTTGTTTGGTCAAAGATGGTAATTTAAATTTTTCGGAATTATTTTGTAACGAAGCCGACTTATAATGGATGTGTTTAGCAATGTTCTTGTGCTTGTACGCATTGAGCGTTGAAATCTCAAGTTATAAATGTAAGTGCCTTTCTTGGTAATCTCACTGCAAGCAGATGTCTGTCTGTCTTGCTCACGTAATTAGCGCGCAAAGTTTGAACAGCGTCTTACCGCAACTACCCACTCCATGGCCATTAGTCAACAGCTGCCTCTGCACTCGACACTCGGCTGTTTGTTTACATATGCATTCATTCCAGCGATGCAATCAATATCGAACGTGATATTGTAACTCAACTGGCGAAGTTTTTAGCAGGTGATAGTTAATTAATATATCATTATACTCTCTCTGCTTATAACCAATTTTAATTACATTAAGTTTTTATCATTAAATTATTTTAGTACTTTTTTGCTGTTGAAAGCGAGCATTAGTTTCGAAATTGGAGCGGAATGAACAAAAAATGTATTGTGACGTCATATGTAATAACACAACCAACTTAGGCTATGTGGTGGCACGAATCTGGATGTACAGTTAACCGTAGTGGTGTTTGTGAGTGAAGGAAATAAACTTGCAATATCACCAGTGGTGTAGACTGTAGAAGAACTGAAAACATGAGCCGTGGAAAGGTTTAGTAAATGTACATAACGAAGTCTCTGTATGTCCCAGTGCTACACTAGTCTAAATGCCAGAGGCCTGATTTTGTTACATAAACTGACTTGGGTTACACTTAAAGCATTGCACGTCATCATCAATGATAGACGTCATCATATCGAGTTTACAGCTATAGACATTTTAAAAATTTGTTTTTGCCAAAACTGGTTACTCGTATGCTCATATCATATGACTACGCAAAAATCCCAAAGAAGTACGGACCAATAAGTGACAAGGGTTCGATGCACCGTAGGCGTGATCGACGATAATAGCTACTGCTGGTTCACCGCTTTCAGTTTTCTAAAACATACATAGACACAACATTCAAATGTTTAACTTTGAAATTGAAACACACCTCACACGGATTGTATGTTCCGATGTTTGTTGTAGATGATGTTTTGAGGGTCCATTAGTGAGTTACGTGTATTGCTCATCACATAATCAATGCTTGTGTTAGCTGTGGAGTGTGGCTCGTTTGGTATGTGGGTTTATTCCTTCTTCCACAGCAGAAGCCCAGGCTAAAGACTTGAGAGTCTCCGGTAGTACCGTGGACTTCCAAACTTCTATATTGAATATAAGAATTGTTGATATGACACCGCCATACATGTGAAATGTGAGCTTGGATGTCGATGAAGAAACGAAGCACACAATGAATAATAATGTTCTTCACTGAACATCAGCTGTAGCGGGGAGGATATAGTCAAGAAATACAAATATGTTTGTTTAATTTATCTAGATTGGGGCAGCTTGGCATTCCTCAATTAGTATTTTCATCTTGCAACGCATATCCCAGACTATCTGTTTTCAATGTTTCAACCTCGGATATCCATCATTTCTACCAATCGACTAGTGAACTACCAACAATTAATTTCACTCTCTTACAAAAATGAGCATTAAATTTTGTACCGATGTATCAATTAGTAACAAAACGATGTATAAATACAGTCGCATTTTATTAACATTAAATATTGATCAATTACCAATTAAATTGGCGCGATTATCTCAAATAGATTTAATCTCCGACCGCTGGGGAAATTTAGTTTTAAATTTAAGTAGCTCACATCGTTGTTTTTTATGGATTGGTAAAAAAGAGTTATATATGTTTGTTTATAAAAATTTATTTATTTGTGTATTTGTAACTCAAAGGCCAATTGATGATATGCAACTGATACTGATATCACCATATTGATGTTTGAAATGTTAAATTTGATTAATTACTACTTCATTACTTAACCAGTTAAAAACTTTTATAACCAAAACCCCCATTAATGTGGTAGCATTATTAAGCAACAATGATGAGCAAATATTTCTATTTGAGACATATAACTACAGCTATGAATATAGTGAGTTGTTTAATTATTTCATAATATTCTGTTTAAGAGAAATGATTTACGTTTATCGATTTTATACAATATAAATAGAGATGCAAATGTCTTAGTTACACCCAATGAATGTTTCGCCTGTTCTCGAATATCTCTACAAGAGTTATAGATGTTGTATCTCATTATATAATTGAAATAGTTCGATCTCTTTTGAATGTCTCCAGCAGTGTTATTGACGTCGGTATGCGGCGGTA
Source organism: Isoperla grammatica (assembly GCA_945910005.1). NCBI lineage: Eukaryota > Metazoa > Arthropoda > Insecta > Plecoptera > Perlodidae > Isoperla > Isoperla grammatica. The sequence continues at coordinate 85,220,889 of OX246737.1, forward strand.
CACCGACACCGCGGCAGGAAGAGATGTGGCAACGGTCCCCGTGCAGGATTTGGGCGGGCCACAATAGAGCGCGTCGCGTCCACGCTTGCGTCCGTCGCTCTGTGCGCAGTCGCAGGAAACCTGTTCGTCGAGCGTCAGGGGACGACAAAATGGTGGACAACTTCCGAAACTGGAGCGCCAGACCAAAGTCGATCTTCTGGAGCTACGCGGAAACTGACTGACATTTTACTAGCCGGATGATGGGTGCCACGAACCCGTTTTATAATTTGTCTTCATTATTATTATTATTATTATCGACATATTAAAATAAATGATTAAAGAGAATGGTACCAACGCGTGTTTAATTGTTTACTACAACAATAGTACAAAACGTTACTACTCAAGTTATCCGGGTTCGCTGGATCATTCGCCTACTGACTGACTATATCGTATATACAGGCCCCTCTCTCCACACAATCCTTTAGTAAATCTAACCAGACGCGTAGACGCAATTCGTTTGAACTCGATAGTAGGCCTACTATAGTTGCACGGTAAAATCCATTAGTTTACATGAAGAACGCCGACTTTGTGTAGGAACTCATTCGCAATTGAAAAGTGTGTGCGGGATTCTTAGCAAGACAGAAGTCACGTGCGAGAAAGCTGGACCGAGTCCGTCCTGATAGAATGAAGCTATTCATCGCAATGACCTCGGCTGCATGGCCGGACGTAATTCCGTCCACGAGATCTGAGACTGAGAGATATTCATCAAAACTTCCAGTTCATTACACTCAAAATCATTGAAGGGAAATTTATTTCTTGTAAGAAGCAAAGAAGAGAACAATGAAACACACCTGTGGGCTGTGGCAATATTAGAACTGCACATTGCGTTTGCTTATTGTCACCCCATGGTCGCAGTAGTTCGTAGAAAATAACGGTGACATGGAATGGAACCTTATCCAAAAATCTTGCACCAAAATTAATGTACATGTTGTGTGTGTGTAAAGACACTGTCGATCTTGGTTGTTCGATTAATTGATTAATAAAATCACTTGTCAGATAATCTGTACTAAGATCAAGCCAATACGTGCGATGCTCGTGATACGAGTCGGGCTTGGGTTGTGTTCGATATAATGTTATCGTTCACAATTTGTTCGTGTCTGAAAACAGGGGTCAACAAAACAGCGACACACGTCAGAACTCGGCTGGCGATCCAACGCAATAGCGAGATCTACTTGCGCATGCGCTCTGTAAACGAGATCTGCTAATGTATACACAAGAAGGGATGTTTCATTGCTAGCTAGCATACTGAACGTTGTTTGTCGTCGGCAGGTTGGTTGGTGGTTCAATTGACACCGCAAATGCTAACAAAAGGGCTTTCCAAGATTGTATTTGATGGTCAGAAGGGGAACTTTGATACTTAGTTATACCCAAGTATCCAAGTACCTTAAAACACCTCAAGTTAGTGAAAATAAAACGGAAATTAGCCTGTAGGCCTACTAACTACATATAATCAGAGGGTAAAGGAATTGAATCCAGGTGGTGCGGTGCAAACTGTTTGATTCGATATTGCCTCGAGTAGGAAATAGGTTTGTATTAGTTATTGTTTATTAGTGTATTCGTTGAGACAAAGGATATACAAAATACGAATGGACGGAAGATTGAAAAGACACGACGGTTGGGATAATGCATTTCCAATATGACAAACACCAGACAAATGTTATTAGGGACCAATACTATAAATAGAATGTTGCAGTTTGATAATTTTGAAATGTCCATGTTAAGTTCATCGCTACCCGTGTTGACAACAGCTGATTAGTCAAGATGAATGATGAAAGCCGCAGACACGGGTAGCGAAGCGTCTAACGATGGAGAGGTCTACCGAAACTCATATACGGGCATGAAAGCTTTATAAATAAGCCTTAAGTTTTCCATGACAGGTACACCGCAAAGTTATTGAATTGAATTTTAGCTGTGATTCTTTGGTCGGTTTATTGATCGAAAGTGAATTTGATATCAAATTGATATCAATGTGACGTGTTTGATCAAGACGAATTATGATTCTTACTATTTATATTGTATTTGTAAGCTGCACATGATCACCATTGAAATAAAATCCGATTTAGCTCGGGAGCAAAGCTTTGAGTTTATAGTAAGTACGAGTATTAAGTAATGAGCAACATGTTGGGTAGGTGAGGGATAGACGTTTTCCATTTGAGGCGCTCTTCACTCTGCGAGAGACGCGCGGTGTCGCGAACAAGCTGCGCACTGGAATACAGGGGGGCACAAAGTAGCGCTGAGGAGAATAGAGCCCAGGCCAAATGTCTCGTCGTCAATCAAAATCGTCAGAAGGACAGAGGGGGTAGAATGGGACATCGTCTCCTTTCCTCGCCTCTTACGACAATCAGAGTCACTCTGGGCCTATTCTATCCCCATGCCCTGACGGGCAGTGCATCTCAAGCTCAATAGCCTCTCGTACCAGGCGGGAGCGGTAGTTTTTACCCCTGGCCCGGATACGCGTGCTGTCAAAACTTATAACAAACACCTTAGTATACAACCTATCGGTTGTCATGTGCCACTTGTCAACACTATGTTCTGCAATGGCTGACTTCTCAACATGTCCTTAACGTGCGTGACTCTTGTTCTTTTATTCTTGTTTAGATTTTCCGTCCTGCCTGCGCAATACAGTTACTTACTTAGTTACATAATGTAACTAAGTAAGTAACTGTATTGCTTACATAGTGACTTTAATAGAGTTTCTTATTACTCTCTAACCACAACGACATTTCATCAAGACAACTAATGAAGGAGCGCGAGAAGTAGTTATGTATTTGTGTTGGTGAAGAGACCAGAGCGATCATATGGAATAATATGAAATACTACGACAAATATTTGATGTGATTTTGTTTTACAACGTAGGCCTACTCGACAGCTATATATGTCATATTATGACGTCGTCCAAATCAGATCCGTTAGAGATTATTTTATAATTAATTTTATAATTTATAATCGTTAAACCTGACCATAATCAAATAAATCGTGAACTAAAATGTTGTGTATGATATAAAAAGTTGAATTTGTAACAGTGGTGCGTATTGACAATGCAATGAATGGAAAAAATGGTGGAGGTGCCAGGCAGGCATCTTGCAAGCACAGTGGTGGAGGTGCCAGGCAGGCATCTTGCAAGCACAGAGGTGGAGGTGCCAGGCAGGCATCTTGCAAGCACAGTGGTGGAGGTGCCAGGCAGACATCTTGCAAGCACAGTGGTGGAGGTGCCAGGCAGGCATCTTGCAAGCACAGTGGTGGAGGTGCCAGGCAGGCATCTTGCAAGCACAGTGGTGGAGGTGCCAGGCAGACATCTTGCAAGCACAGTGGTGGAGGTGCCAGGAAGGCATCTTGCAAGCACAGTGGTGGAGGTGCCAGGCAGGCATCTTGCAAGCACAGTGGTGGAGGTGCCAGGCAGGCATCTTGCAAGCACAATGGTGGAGGTGCCAGGCAGACATCTTGCAAGCACAGTGGTGGAGGTGCCAGGCAGGCATCTTGCAAGCACAGTGGTGGAGGTGCCAGGCAGACATCTTGCAAGCACAGTGGTGGAGGTGCCAGGCAGGCATCTTGCAAGCACAGTGGTGGAGGTGCCAGGCAGGCATCTTGCAAGCACAGTGGTGGAGGTGCCAGGCAGGCATCTTGCAAGCACAGTGGTGGAGGTGCCAGGCAGACATCTTGCAAGCACAATGGTGGAGGTGCCAGGCAGGCATCTTGCAAGCAGAATGGTGGAGGTGCCAGGCAGGCATCTTGCAAGCAAAGTGGTGGAGGTGCCAGGCAGGCATCTTGCAAGCACAGTGGTGGAGGTGCCAGGCAGGCATCTAACAAGCACAATGGTGGAGGTGCAAGGCAGACATCTTGCAAGCACAACGGTGGAGGTGCCAGGCAGGCATCTTGCAAGCACAGTTGTGTAGGTGCCAGGAAGGCATCTTGCAAGCACAATGGTGGAGGTGCCAGGCAGGCATCTTGCAAGCACAGTGGTGGAGGTGCCAGGAAGGCATCTTGCAAGCACAATGGTGGAGGTGCCAGGCAGGCATCTTGCAAGCACAGTGGTGGAGGTGCCAGGCAGGCATCTTGCAAGCACAGTGGTGGAGGTGCAAGGCAGACATCTTGCAAGCACAATGGTGGAGGAGCCAGGCAGGCATCTTGCAAGCACAGTGGTGGAGGTGCCAGGCAGGCATCTTGCAAGCACAATGGTGGAGGTGCCAGGCAGGCATCTTGCAAGCACAATGGTGGAGGAGCCAGGCAGGCATCTTGCAAGCACAGTGGTGGAGGTGCCAGGCAGGCATCTTGCAAGCACAATGGTGGAGGTGCCAGGCAGGCATCTTGCAAGCACAGTGGTGGAGGTGCCAGGCAGGCATCTTGCAAGCACAGTGGTGGAGGTGCCAGGCAGGCATCTTGCAAGCACAGTGGTGGAGGTGCCAGGCAGGCATCTTGCAAGCACAGTGGTGGAGGTGCCAGGCAGGCATCTTGCAAGCACAGTGGTGGAGGTGCCAGGCAGGCATCTTGCAAGCACAGTGGTGGAGGTGCCAGGCAGGCATCTTGCAAGCACAATGGTGGAGGTGCCAGGCAGGCATCTTGCAAGCACAGTGGTGGAGGTGCCAGGCAGGCATCTTGCAAGCACAGTGGTGGAGGTGCCAGGCAGGCATCTTGCAAGCACAGTGGTGGAGGTGCCAGGCAGACATCTTGCAAGCACAGTGGTGGAGGTGCCAGGCATGCATCTTGCAAGCACAGTGGTGGAGGTGCCAGGCAGGCATCTTGCAAGCACAGTGGTGGAGGTGCCTGGCAGACATCTTGCAAGCACAGTGGTGGAGGTGCCAGGCAGACATCTTGCAAGCACAGTGGTGGAGGTGCCAGGCAGGCATCTTGCAAGCACAGTGGTGGAGGTGCCAGGCAGACATCTTGCAAGCACAGTGGTGGAGGTGCCAGGCAGGCATCTTGCAAGCACAGTGGTGGAGGTGCTAGGCAGGCATCTTGCAAGCACAGTGGTGGAGGTGCCAGGCAGGCATCTTGCAAGCACAGTGGTGGAGGTGCCAGGCAGGCATCTTGCAAGCACAGTGGTGAAGGTGCCAGGCAGGCATCTTGCAAGCACAATGGTGGAGGTGCCAGGCAGGCATCTTGCAAGTATTATGCCCTTGGCCATGTGCCAGAGACCCCTCTTTCAGCGTTAGTCATAGACATCCTATGGATAGGAACAAAACGGTGTCGTCTACTAAAGACGACTATTGGATTGGTATATAACAACGAAGTATGGTATAAAAGATTGTGTATCAAATGCTTTCTTCTAGCAATGGCAGCAGTAAGGTCATTGATGTATTTACTCTTATCGATAGAGCAAGGTATGTGTCAGTAATATATCTTCCGCATTTTAGTCGAGAGCCGGCGCAGTTGGCCGAGATCGATTAGGCGTTGGTCTAGTAAACCGCCGTATCTGCGTTCCAGGTTCGAACCCTGGATTCGGCATGGATGTCATGTGGCGTTTTTACATTCTCATAATCACCCACTCATCATCTCGATTAGACTCGTTGCAAAAATATGGGGCGTAAAACACCAAATATAATTGAGTAGAATGGCAGTAAAAGGTAAATACAAGTAAGTTTACCAAGATAATCCTCTGATATTTTCTCAAGTTATCACTTAATATTACTCGCGCATCTGGTTACCCTTGATGCATTTGTTTCTACAGTTCCACTTAAACTACTTTGAAATGTCACTGAGTTGGTATGTCTTTCTCTGTGGCCTGTTGCCTGTTGCCTGTTGCCTGTTGCCTGTTGCCTGTTGCCTGTTGTCGGGACGTACAGTACACGATAGACTCGACGTCAGACGCAATCAGATCGAGCGGGTTGAAAGACAATCAGTTGTCAGCAGAAACGTGAGGAGAGATAACAGGCGTATTGTGTTGTGTCATGTCTTATGTTGGAACTGTACACTAGACAACGAGTGGTCTGATTTTATCAAAACAATAAACCAACTGCCAAAAGCTGATCGACTCGATTCAATCACTACCTAAACAGTTCTCACACACACGGATGTATTATACGTTATACACTACATCAACTGTCTGGGGCTATACAAGGATGGCAAAAACTACATGAAAACAAATTATACAACTCATTGCAAAAATATAACTATATGCCTATATGTGTATCCTGTAAATAAGTATATATGATACAACTCTCCACAAATCCACTATAGTTATCCACTTGCATCGTTTGATTTGTAGACCTACTCGCAATGAGGGTGCGCAACCTAGGTCAGGGGCAAAGCTCCAGACGCCGGAGGCCATTTCACAGTAGGCGTAAAACATTGTTGGTCCTGCATTATGTTTAATGACCTAAAACTCGTTTTGAGGTGATATGCTTCATTCAAGAAAAGCAAAAGCAATAAATCGAAAGTCAATATTGCATAGCCTATGCATAGCCACGGGCTATGGTACTTTCAGATATAACTAAATTTACTCGCAACCTATTCAAAAGTCACTCGCAAGTTGCGAGCTAGCGAGTAGAATTTTAGAGAATTGTAAGTATATTATATTATATTACAATAATTTTTGTAGATTTCGTAGAAATATTAATCGAAACAATTTGATTCCAGACCTAATTAATAGGGTAGAAATGAGTGTTTGTTAGACTTTTACATGATGATTGTTTTACATGATGGGGATGCAATTACGTTTAGTACAATACATATAGGCTACAATCATATTGACTTAAGCTGCATGAATCAAAAGGCTTGAAATAAATTAGCCGTTCTGACTGATCAAGCAGGCAACGTAATTACCATGGTATTACAGCACGCAATACATGGTTTACATATCCTCACATGTATGTTGCAGGGTAATGCGGGGTATAGACTAGACATGGCGAGCACTCTGTAGGGGGTGTGAAATACTAGGTCGGGTAGCTCGAGGGCAGTGGCGGATTCAGGGGGTGATCGCCCCCCCCCCCCTTAGCTTCAACTTTACGATGGGTTTAGCTTGGTACTAACATCAACCCACAAAAATCCCTTTGAATGAAAATTGAATAAATTTTAAAGAATTTTTCCGCCACTTGTAAAGAGAATTTCAGATCATTTTTCTTTCAGCTCCAACGGCTGGGCTCCACCCCCGACCGCATCAACAAACAAAGCATCCATACACCCGAAAAAGAACATCCAGCATCAAATCCTGTGCTGCCACTGCAATGAAGTTATTGGCAATTATCTGCAAGACGTCTAGTAGACGCGGTGTGTTGGACTCCCCTGAGCGCACCACGTGACGCATGCGGGCCCCGCGACACACCTGCAAGACTGTCTAGTAGACGCGGTGTGTTTGGACTCCCCTGAGCGCACCACGTGACGCATGCGGGCCCCGCGACACACCTGCAAGACTGTCTAGTAGACGCGGTGTGTTTGGACTCCCCTGAGCGCACCACGTGACGCATGCGGGCCCCGCGACACACCTGCAAGACTGTCTAGTAGACACGGTGTGTTTGGACTCCCCTGAGCGCACCACGTGACGCATGCGGGCCCCGCGACACACCTGCAAGACTGTCTAGTAGACGCGGTGTGTTTGGACTCCCCTGAGCGCACCACGTGATGCATGCGGGCCCCGCGACACACCTGCAAGACTGTCTAGTAGACACGGTGTGTTTGGACTCCCCTGAGCGCACCACGTGACGCATGCAGGCCCCGCGACACACCTGCAAGACTGTCTAGTAGACACGGTGTGTTTGGACTCCCCTGAGCGCACCACGTGACGCATGCAGGCCCCGCGACACACCTGCAAGACTGTCTAGTAGACACGGTGTGTTTGGACTCCCCTGAGCGCACCACGTGACGCATGCAGGCCCCGCGACACACCTGCAAGACTGTCTAGTAGACACGGTGTGTTTGGACTCCCCTGAGCGCACCACGTGACGCATGCGGGCCCCGCGACACACCTGCAAGACTGTCTAGTAGACACGGTGTGTTTGGACTCCCCTGAGCGCACCACGTGACGCATGGGGGCCCCGCGACACACCTGCAAGACTGTCTAGTAGACGCGGTGTGTTTGGACTCCCCTGAGCGCACCACGTGACGCATGGGGGCCCCGCGACACACCTGCAAGACTGTCTAGTAGACGCGGTGTGTTTGGACTCCCCTGAGCGCACCACGTGACGCATGCAGGCCCCGCGACACACCTGCAAGACTGTCTAGTAGAAACGGTGTGTTTGGACTCCCCTGAGTGCACCACGTGACACATGCGGGCCCCGCATCACACCTGCAAGACTGTCTAGTAGACACGGTGTGTTTGGACTCCCCTGAGCGCACCACGTGACGCATGCGGGCCCCGCGACACACCTGCAAGACTGTCTAGTAGACGCGGTGTGTTTGGACTCCCCTGAGCGCACCACGTGACGCATGCAGGCCCCGCGACACACCTGCAAGACTGTCTAGTAGACGCGGTGTGTTTGGACTCCCCTGAGTGCACCACGTGACACATGCGGGCCCCGCATCACACCTGCAAGACTGTCTAGTAGACACGGTGTGTTTGGACTCCCCTGAGCGCACCACGTGACGCATGCGGGCCCCGCGACACACCTGCAAGACTGTCTAGTAGACGCGGTGTGTTTGGACTCCCCTGAGCGCACCACGTGACGCATGCGGGCCCCGCGACACACCTGCAAGACTGTCTAGTAGACGCGGTGTGTTTGGACTCCCCTGAGCGCACCACGTGACGCATGCGGGCCCCGCGACACACCTGCAAGACTGTCTAGTAGACACGGTGTGTTTGGACTCCCCTGAGCGCACCACGTGACGCATGCGGGCCCCGCATCACACCTGCAAGACTGTCTAGTAGACGCGGTGTGTTTGGACTCCCCTGAGCGCACCACGTGATGCATGCGGGCCCCGCGACACACCTGCAAGACTGTCTAGTAGACGCGGTGTGTTTGGACTCCCCTGAGCGCACCACGTGACGCATGCGGGCCCCGCGACACACCTGCAAGACTGTCTAGTAGACGCGGTGTGTTTGGACTCCCCTGAGCGCACCACGTGACGCATGCGGGCCCCGCATCACACCTGCAAGACTGTCTAGTAGACACGGTGTGTTTGGACTCCCCTGAGCGCACCACGTGACGCATGCGGGCCCCGCGACACACCTGCAAGACTGTCTAGTAGACACGGTGTGTTTGGACTCCCCTGAGCGCACCACGTGACGCATGCGGGCCCCGCATCAAACCTGCAAGACTGTCTAGTAGACACGGTGTGTTTGGACTCCCCTGAGCGCACCACGTGACGCATGCGGGCCCCGCGACACACCTGCAAGACTGTCTAGTAGACACGGTGTGTTTGGACTCCCCTGAGCGCACCACGTGACGCATGCGGGCCCCGCGAAGCACCTGCAAGACTGTCTAGTAGACACGGTGTGTTTGGACTCCCCTGAGCGCACCACGTGACGCATGCGGGCCCCGCATCACACCTGCAAGACTGTCTAGTAGACACGGTGTGTTTGGACTCCCCTGAGCGCACCACGTGACGCATGCGGGCCCCGCGACACACCTGCAAGACTGTCTAGTAGACACGGTGTGTTTGGACTCCCCTGAGCGCACCACGTGACGCATGCGGGCCCCGCGACACACCTGCAAGACTGTCTAGTAGACACGGTGTGTTTGGACTCCACTGAGCGCACCACGTGACGCATGCGGGCCCCGCGACACACCTGCAAGACTGTCTAGTAGACGCGGTGTGTTTGGACTCCCCTGAGCGCACCACGTGACTCATGTAGGCCCCGCGACACACCTGCAAGACTGTCTAGTAGACACGGTGTGTTTGGACTCCCCTGAGCGCACCACGTGATGCATGCGGGCCCCGCGACACACCTGCAAGACTGTCTAGTAGACACGGTGTGTTTGGACTCCCCTGAGCGCACCACGTGACGCATGCGGGCCCCGCGACACACCTGCAAGACTGTCTAGTAGACACGGTGTGTTTGGACTCCCCTGAGCGCACCACGTGACTCATGTAGGCCCCGCGACACACCTGCAAGACTGTCTAGTAGACACGGTGTGTTTGGACTCCCCTGAGCGCACCACGTGACGCATGCAGGCCCCGCGACACACCTGCAAGACTGTCTAGTAGACGCGGTGTGTTTGGACTCCCCTGAGCGCACCACGTGACGCATGCGGGCCCCGCGACACACCTGCAAGACTGTCTAGTAGACACGGTGTGTTTGGACTCCCCTGAGCGCACCACGTGACGCATGCGGGCCCCGCGACACACCTGCAAGACTGTCTAGTAGACACGGTGTGTTTGGACTCCCCTGAGCGCACCTCGTGACGCATGCGGGCCCCGCGACACACCTGCAAGACTGTCTAGTAGACACGGTGTGTTTGGACTCCCCTGAGCGCACCACGTGACGCATGCGGGCCCCGCGACACACCTGCAAGACTGTCTAGTAGACACGGTGTGTTTGGACTCCCCTGAGCGCACCACGTGACGCATGCGGGCCCCGCGACACACCTGCAAGACTGTCTAGTAGACGCGGTGTGTTTGGACTCCCCTGAGCGCACCACGTGACTCATGCGGGCCCCGCGACACACCTGCAAGACTGTCTAGTAGACGCGGTGTGTTTGGACTCCCCTGAGCGCACCACGTGATGCATGCGGGCCCCGCGACACACCTGCAAGACTGTCTAGTAGACGCGGTGTGTTTGGACTCCCCTGAGCGCACCATGTGACGCATGCGGGCCCCGCGACACACCTGCAAGACTGTCTAGTAGACGCGGTGTGTTTGGACTCCCCTGAGCGCACCATGTGACGCATGCGGGCCCCGCGACACACCTGCAAGACTGTCTAGTAGACGCGGTGTGTTTGGACTCCCCTGAGCGCACCACACGTGACGCATGCGGGCCCCGCTACACACCTGCAAGACTGTCTAGTAGACACGGTGTGTTTAGACTCCCCTGAGCGAACCACACGTGACGCATGCGGGCCCCGCGACACACTTGCAAGACTGTCTAGTAGACGCGGTGTGTTTGGACTCCCCTCAGCGCACCACGTGACGCATGCGGGCCCCGCGACACACCTGCAAGACTGTCTAGTAGACGCGGTGTGTTTGGACTCCCCTGAGCGCACCACGTGACGCATGCGGGCCCCGCGACACACCTGCAAGACTGTCTAGTAGACACGGTGTGTTTGGACTCCCCTGAGCGCACCACGTGACGCATGGGGGCCCCGCGACACACCTGCAAGACTGTCTCGTAGACGCGGTGTGTTTGGACTCCCCTGAGCGCACCACGTGACGCATGCGGGCCCCGCGACACACCTGCAAGACTGTCTAGTAGACACGGTGTGTTTGGACTCCCCTGAGCGCACCACGTGACGCATGCGGGCCCCGCGACACACCTGCAAGACTGTCTAGTAGACACGGTGTGTTTGGACTCCCCTGAGCGCACCACGTGACGCATGGGGGCCCCGCGACACACCTGCAAGACTGTCTCGTAGACGCGGTGTGTTTGGACTCCCCTGAGCGCACCACGTGACGCATGCGGGCCCCGCGACACACCTGCAAGACTGTCTAGTAGACACGGTGTGTTTGGACTCCCCTGAGCGCACCACGTGACACATGCGGGCCCCGCGACACACCTGCAAGACTGTCTAGTAGACGCGGTGTGTTTGGACTCCCCTGAGCGCACCATGTGACGCATGCGGGCCCCGCGACACACCTGCAAGACTGTCTAGTAGACGCGGTGTGTTTGGACTCCCCTGAGCGCACCACGTGACGCATGCAGGCCCCGCGACACACCTGCAAGACTGTCTAGTAGACGCGGTGTGTTTGGACTCCCCTGAGTGCACCACGTGACGCATGCGGGCCCCGCGACACACCTTCAAGACTGTCTAGTAGACGCGGTGTGTTTGGACTCCCCTGAGCGCACCACGTGACGCATGCGGGCCCCGCGACACACCTTCAAGACTGTCTAGTAGACACGGTGTGTTTGGACTCCCCTGAGCGCACCACGTGACGCATGCGGGCCCCGCGACACACCTTCAAGACTGTCTAGTAGACGCGGTGTGTTTGGACTCCCCTGAGCGCACCACGTGACGCATGCGGGCCCCGTGACACACCTGCAAGACTGTCTAGTAGACACGGTGTGTTTGGACTCCCCTGAGCGCACCACGTGACGCATGCGGGCCCCGCGACACACCTGCAAGACTGTCTAGTAGACGCGGTGTGTTTGGACTCCCCTGAGCGCACCACGTGACGCATGCGGGCCCCGCGACACACCTGCAAGACTGTCTAGTAGACGCGGTGTGTTTGGACTCCCCTGAGCGCACCACGTGACGCATGCGGGCCCCGCGACACACCTGCAAGACTGTCTAGTAGACACGGTGTGTTTGGACTCCTCTGAGCGCACCACGTGACGCATGCGGGCCCCGCGACACACCTGCAAGACTGTCTAGTAGACACGGTGTGTTTGGACTCCTCTGAGCGCACCACGTGACGCATGCGGGCCCCGCGACACACCTGCAAGACTGTCTAGTAGACGCGGTGTGTTTGGACTCCCCTGAGCGCACCACGTGACGCATGCGGGCCCCGCGACACACCTGCAAGACTGTCTAGTAGACGCGGTGTGTTTGGACTCCCCTGAGCGCACCACGTGACGCATGCAGGCCCCGCGACACACCTGCAAGACTGTCTAGTAGACACGGTGTGTTTGGACTCCCCTGAGCGCACCACGTGACGCATGCGGGCCCCGCGACACACCTGCAAGACTGTCTAGTAGACGCGGTGTGTTTGGACTCCCCTGAGTGCACCACGTGACGCATGCGGGCCCCGCGACACACCTGCAAGACTGTCTAGTAGACGCGGTGTGTTTGGACTCCCCTGAGCGCACCACGTGATGCATGCAGGCCCCGCGACACACCTGCAAGACTGTCTAGTAGACACGGTGTGTTTGGACTCCCCTAAGCGCACCACGTGACGCATGCGGGCCCCGCGACACACCTGCAAGACTGTCTAGTAGACGCGGTGTGTTTGGACTCCCCTGAGCGCACCACGTGACGCATGCGGGCCCCGCGACACACCTGCAAGACTGTCTAGTAGACGCGGTGTGTTTGGACTCCCCTGAGCGCACCACGTGACGCATGCGGGCCCCGCGACACACCTGCAAGACTGTCTAGTAGACGCGGTGTGTTTGGACTCCCCTGAGCGCACCACGTGACGCATGCGGGCCCCGCGACACACCTGCAAGACTGTCTAGTAGACGCGGTGTGTTTGGACTCCCCTGAGCGCACCACGTGACGCATGCGGGCCCCGCGACACACCTGCAAGACTGTCTAGTAGACGCGGTGTGTTTGGACTCCCCTCAACGCACCACGTGACGCATGCGGGCCTCGCGACACACCTGCAAGACTGTCTAGAAGACGCGGTGTGTTTGGACTCCCCTCAACGCACCACGTGACGCATGCGGGCCCCGCGACACACCTGCATGACTGTCTAGTAGACGCGGTGTGTTTGGACTCCCCTGAGCGCACCACGTGACGCATGCGGGCCCCGCGACACACCTGCAAGACTGTCTAGTAGACACGGTGTGTTTGGACTCCCCTGAGTGCACCACGTGACGCATGCGGGCCTCGCGACACACCTGCAAGACTGTCTAGTAGACGCGGTGTGTTTGGACTCCTCTGAGCGCACCACGCGACGCATGCGGGCCTCGCGACACACTTGCAAGACTGTCTAGTAGACGCGGTGTGTTTGGACTCCTCTGAGCGCACCACGCGACGTATGCGGGCCTCGCGACACACTTGCAAGACTGTCTAGTAGACGCGGTGTGTTTGGACTCCCCTGAGCGCACCACGTGACGCATGCGGGCCCCGCGACACACCTGCAAGACTGTCTAGTAGACACGGTGTGTTTAGACTCCCCTGAGTGCACCACGTGACGCATGCGGGCCTCGCGACACACCTGCAAGACTGTCTAGTAGACGCGGTGTGTTTGGACTCCTCTGAGCGCACCACGTGACGCATGCAGGCCCCGCGACACACCTGCAAGACTGTCTAGTAGACACGGTGTGTTTGGACTCCCCTGAGCGCACCACGCGACGCATGCGGGCCTCGCGACACACTTGCAAGACTGTCTAGTAGACGCGGTGTGTTTGGACTCCTCTGAGCGCACCACGCGACGCATGCGGGCCTCGCGACACACTTGCAAGACTGTCTAGTAGACGCGGTGTGTTTGGACTCCCCTGAGCGCACCACGCAACGCATGCGGGCCTCGCGACACACTTGCAAGACTGTCTAGTAGACGCGGTGTGTTTGGACTCCCCTGAGCGCACCACGCGACGCATGCGGGCCTCGCGACACACCTGCAAGACTCTCTAGTAGACGCGGTGTGTTTGGACTCCCCTGAGCGCACCACGTGACGCATGCGGGCCCCGCGACACACCTGCAAGACTGTCTAGTAGACGCGGTGTGTTTGGACTCCCCTGAGCGCACCACGTGATGCATGCAGGCCCCGCGACACACCTGCAAGACTGTCTAGTAGACGCGGTGTGTTTGGACTCCCCTGAGCGCACCACGTGACGCATGCGGGCCCCGCGACACACCTGTAAGACTGTCTAGTAGACATGGTGTGTTTGGACTCCCCTGAGCGCACCACGCGACGCATGCGGGCCTCGCGACACACCTGCAAGACTGTCTAGTAGACGCGGTGTGTTTGGACTCCCCTGAGCGCACCACGTGACGCATGCGGGCCCCGCGACACACCTGCAAGACTGTCTAGTAGACACGGTGTGTTTTGACTCCCCTGAGCGCACCACGTGACGCATGCGGGCCCCGCGACACACCTGCAAGACTGTCTAGTAGACACGGTGTGTTTGGATTCCCCTGAGCGCACCACGTGACGCATGCGGGCCCCGCGACACACCTGCAAGACTGTCTAGTAGACGCGGTGTGTTTGGACTCCCCTGAGCGCACCACGTGACGCATGCGGGCCCCGCGACACACCTGTAAGACTGTCTAGTAGACATGGTGTGTTTGGACTCCCCTGAGTGCACCACGTGACGCATGCGGGCCTCGCGACACACCTGCAAGACTGTCTAGTAGACGCGGTGTGTTTGGACTCCCCTGAGCGCACCACGTGACGCATGCGGGCCCCGCGACACACCTGCAAGACTGTCTAGTAGACACGGTGTGTTTGGACTCCCCTGAGCGCACCACGTGACGCATGCGGGCTTTGCGACACACCTGCAAGACTGTCTAGTAGACACGGTGTGTTTGGACTCCCCTGAGCGCACCACGTGACGCATGCGGGCCCCGCGACACACCTGCAAGACTGTCTAGTAGACGCGGTGTGTTTGGACTCCCCTGAGCGCACCACGTGACGCATGCGGGCCCCGCGACACACCTGCAAGACTGTCTAGTAGACACGGTGTGTTTGGACTCCCCTGAGCGCACCACGTGACGCATGCGTGCCCCGCGACACACCTGCAAGACTGTCTAGTAGACGCGGTGTGTTTGGACTCCCCTGAGCGCACCACGTGACGCATGCGGGCCCCGCGACACACCTGCAAGACTGTCTAGAAGACGTGGTGTGTTTGGACTCCCCTGAGCGCACCACGTGACGCATGCGGGCCCCGCGACACACCTGCAAGACTGTCTAGTAGACACGGTGTGTTTGGTCTCCCCTGAGCGCACCACGTGACGCATGCGGGCCCCGCGACACACCTGCAAGACTGTCTAGTAGACACGGTGTGTTTGGACTCCCCTGAGCGCACCACGTGACGCATGCGTGCCCCGCGACACACCTGCAAGACTGTCTAGTAGACACGGTGTGTTTGGACTCCCCTGTGCGCACCACGTGACGTATGCGGGCCCCGCGACACACGTGCAAGACTGTCTAGTAGACGCGGTGTGTTTGGACTCCCCTGAGCGCACCACGTGACGCATGCGTGCCCCGCGACACACGTGCAAGACTGTCTAGTAGACGCGGTGTGTTTGGACTCCCCTGAGCGCACCACGTGACGCATACGGGCCCCGCGACACACCTGCAAGACTGTCTAGTAGACGCGGTGTGTTTGGACTCCCCTGAGCGCACCACGTGACGCATGCGGGCCCCGCGACACACCTGCAAGACTGTCTAGTAGACACGGTGTGTTTGGACTCCCCTGAGCGCACCACGTGACGCATACGGGCCCCGCGACACACCTGCAAGACTGTCTAGTAGACACGGTGTGTTTGGACTCCCCTGAGCGCACCACGTGACGCATACGGGCCCCGCGACACACCTGCAAGACTGTCTAGTAGACACGGTGTGTTTGGACTCCCCTGAGCGCACCACGTGACGCATACGGGCCCCGCGACACACCTGCAAGACTGTCTAGTAGACGCGGTGTGTTTGGACTCCCCTGAGCGCACCACGTGACGCATACGGGCCCCGCGACACACCTGCAAGACTGTCTAGTAGACACGGTGTGTTTGGACTCCCCTGAGCGCACCACGTGACGCATACGGGCCCCGCGACACACCTGCAAGACTGTCTAGTAGACACGGTGTGTTTGGACTCCCCTGAGCGCACCACGTGACGCATGCGGGCCCCGCGACACACCTGCTAGACTGTCTAGTAAACGCGGTGTGTTTGGACTCCCCTGAGCGCACCACGTGACGCATGCGGGCCTCGCGACACACCTGCAAGACTGTCTAGTAGACACGGTGTGTTTGGACTCCCCTGAGCGCACCACGTGACGCATGCGGGCCTCGCGACACACCTGCAAGACTGTCTAGTAGACGCGGTGTGTTTGGACTCCCCTGAGCGCACCACGTGACGCATGCAGGCCCCGCGACACACCTGCAAGACTGTCTAGTAGACGCGGTGTGTTTGGACTCCCCTGAGCGCACCACGTAATGCATGCGGGCCCCGCGACACACCTGCAAGACTGTCTAGTAGACGCGGTGTGTTTGGACTCCCCTGAGCGCACCACGTGACGCATACGGGCCCCGCGACACACCTGCAAGACTGTCTAGTAGACACGGTGTGTTTGGACTCCCCTGAGCGCACCACGTGACGCATACGGGCCCCGCGACACACCTGCAAGACTGTCTAGTAGACGCGGTGTGTTTGGACTCCCCTGAGCGCACCACGTGACGCATACGGGCCCCGCGACACACCTGCAAGACTGTCTAGTAGACACGGTGTGTTTGGACTCCCCTGAGCGCACCACGTGACGCATACGGGCCCCGCGACACACCTGCAAGACTGTCTAGTAGACACGGTGTGTTTGGACTCCCCTGAGCGCACCACGTGACGCATGCGGGCCCCGCGACACACCTGCTAGACTGTCTAGTAGACGCGGTGTGTTTGGACTCCCCTGAGCGCACCACGTGACGCATGCGGGCCTCGCGACACACCTGCAAGACTGTCTAGTAGACACGGTGTGTTTGGACTCCCCTGAGTGCACCACGTGACGCATGCGGGCCTCGCGACACACCTGCAAGACTGTCTAGTAGACGCGGTGTGTTTGGACTCCCCTGAGCGCACCACGTGACGCATGCAGGCCCCGCGACACACCTGCAAGACTGTCTAGTAGACGCGGTGTGTTTGGACTCCCCTGAGCGCACCACGTAATGCATGCGGGCCCCGCGACACACCTGCAAGACTGTCTAGTAGACGCGGTGTGTTTGGACTCCCCTGAGCGCACCACGTGATGCATGCGGGCCCCGCGACACACCTGCAAGACTGTCTAGTAGACGCGGTGTGTTTGGACTCCCCTGAGCGTACCACGTGACGCATGCGGGCCCCGCGACACACCTGCAAGACTGTCTAGTAGACGCGGTGTGTTTGGACTCCCCTGAGCGCACCACGTGACGCATGCGGGCCCCGCGACACACCTGAAACCTTACTAGTAGACGCGGTGTGTTTGGACTCCCCTGAGCGCACCACGTGACGCATGCGGGCCCCGCAACACACCTGCAAGACTGTCTAGTAGACGCGGTGTGTTTGGACTCCCCTGAGCGCACCACGTGACTCATGCGGGCCCCGCGACACACCTGCAAGACTTTTTTAGTAGACGCGGTGTTTTGACTCCCCTGAGCGCACCACGTGACTCATGCGGGCCCCGCGACACACCTGCAAGACTGTCTAGTAGACGCGGTGTGTTTGGACTCCCCTGAGCGCACCACGTGACGCATGCGGGCCCCGCGACACACCTGCAAGACTGTCTAGTAGACGTGGTGTGTTTGGACTCCCCTGAGCGCACCACGTGACGCATGCGGGCCCCGCGACACACCTGCAAGACTGTCTAGTAGACGCGGTGTGTTTGGACTCCCCTGTGCGCACCACGTGACGCATGCGGGCCCCGCGACACACCTGCAAGACTGTCTAGTAGACGCGGTGTGTTTGGACTCCCCTGAGCGCACCACGTGACGCATGCGGGCCCCGCGACACACCTGCAAGACTGTCTAGTAGACACGGTGTGTTTGGACTCCCCTGAGCGCACCACGTGACGCATGCAGGCCCCGCGACACACCTGCAAGACTGTCTAGTAGACGCGGTGTGTTTGGACTCCCCTGAGCGCACCACGTGACGCATGCGGGCCCCGCGACACACCTGCAAGACTGTCTAGTAGACGCGGTGTGTTTGGACTCCCCTGAGCGCACCACGTGACGCATGCGGGCCCCGCGACACACCTGCAAGACTGTCTAGTAGACGCGGTGTGTTTGGACTCCCCTGAGCGCACCACGTGACGCATGCGGGCCCCGCGACACACCTGCAAGACTGTCTAGTAGACACGGTGTGTTTGGACTCCCCTGAGCGCACCACGTGACGCATGCGGGCCCCGCGACACACCTGCAAGACTGTCTAGTAGACACGGTGTGTTTGGACTCCTCTGAGCGCACCACGTGACGCATGCGGGCCCCGCGACACACCTGCAAGACTGTCTAGTAGACACGGTGTGTTTGGACTCCCCTGAGCGCACCACGTGACGCATGCAGGCCCCGCGACACACCTGCAAGACTGTCTAGTAGACGCGGTGTGTTTGGACTCCCCTGAGCGCACCACGTGACGCATGCGGGCCCCGCGACACACCTGCAAGACTGTCTAGTAGACGCGGTGTGTTTGGACTCCCCTGAGCGCACCACGTGACGCATGCGGGCCCCGCGACACACCTGCAAGACTTTCTAGTAGACGCGGTGTGTTTGGACTACCCTGAGCGCACCACGTGATGCATGCAGGCCCCGCGACACACCTGCAAGACTGTCTAGTAGACACGGTGTGTTTGGACTCCCCTGAGCGCACCACGTGACGCATGCGGGCCCCGCGACACACCTGCAAGACTGTCTAGTAGACACGGTGTGTTTGGACTCCCCTGAGCGCACCACGTGACGCATGCGGGCCCCGCGACACACCTGCAAGACTGGCTAGTAGACGCGGTGTGTTTGGACTCCCCTGAGCGCACCACGTGACGCATGCGGGCCCCGCGACACACCTGCAAGACTGTCTAGTAGACACGGTGTGTTTGGACTCCCCTGAGCGCACCACGTGACGCATGCGGGCCCCGCGACACACCTGCAAGACTGTCTAGTAGACGCGGTGTGTTTGGACTCCCCTGAGCGCACCACGTGACGCATGCGGGCCCCGCGACACACCTGCAAGACTGTCTAGTAGACACGGTGTGTTTGGACTCCCCTGAGCGCACCACGTGACGCATGCGGGCCCCGCGACACACCTGCAAGACTGTCTAGTAGACACGGTGTGTTTGGACTCCCCTGAGCGCACCATGTGACGCATGCGGGCCCCGCGACACACCTGCAAGACTGTCTAGTAGACGCGGTGTGTTTGGACTCCCCTGAGCGCACCACGTGACGCATGCGGGCCCCGCGACACACCTGCAAGACTGTCTAGTAGACGCGGTGTGTGTTGACTCCCCTGAGCGCACCACGTGACGCATGCGGGCCCCGCGACACACCTGCAAGACTGTCTAGTAGACGCGGTGTGTTGGACTCCCCTGAGCGCACCACGTGACGCATGCGGGCCCCGCGACACACCTGCAAGACTGTCTAGTAGACACGGTGTGTTTGGACTCCCCTGAGCGCACCACGTGACGCATGCGGGCCTCGCGACACACCTGCAAGACTGTCTAGTAGACGCGGTGTGTTTGGACTCCCCTGAGCGCACCACGCGACGCATGCGGGCCCCGCGACACACCTGCAAGACTGTCTAGTAGACGCGGTGTGTTTGGACTCCCCTGAGCGCACCACGTGACGCATGCGGGCCCCGCGACACACCTGCAAGACTGTCTAGTAGACACGGTGTGTTTGTACTCCCCTGAGCGCACCACGTGACTTATGCGGGCCCCGCGACACACCTGCAAGACTGTCTAGTAGACGCGGTGTGTTTGGACTCCCCTGAGCGCACCACGTGACGCATGCGGGCCCCGCGACACACCTGCAAGACTGTCTAGTAGACGCGGTGTGTTTGGACTCCCCTGAGCGCACCACGTGACGCATGCGGGCCCCGCGACACACCTGCAAGACTGTCTAGTAGACGCGGTGTGTTTGTACTCCCCTGAGCGCACCACGTGACTTATGCGGGCCCCGCGACACACCTGCAAGACTGTCTAGTAGACACGGTGTGTTTGTACTCCCCTGAGCGCACCACGTGACTTATGCGGGCCCCGCGACACACCTGCAAGACTGTCTAGTAGACGCGGTGTGTTTGGACTCCCCTTAGCGCACCACGTGACGCATGCGGGCCCCGCGACACACCTGCAAGACTGTCTAGTAGACGCGGTGTGTTTGGACTCCCCTGAGCGCACCACGTGATGCATGCGGGCCCCGCGACACACCTGCAAGACTGTCTAGTAGACGCGGTGTGTTTGGACTCCCCTGAGCGCACCACGTGACGCATGCGGGCCCCGCGACACACCTGTAAGACTGTCTAGTAGACGCGGTGTGTTTGGACTCCCCTGAGCGCACCACGTGACGCATGCGGGCCCCGCGACACACCTGCAAGACTGTCTAGTAGACACGGTGTGTTTGGACTCCCCTGAGCGCACCACGTGACGCATGCGGGCCCCGCGACACACCTGCAAGACTGTCTAGTAGACGCGGTGTGTTTGGACTCCCCTGAGCGCCCCACGTGACGCATGCGGGCCCCGCGACACACCTGCAAGACTGTCTAGTAGACGCGGTGTGTTTGGACTCCCCTGAGCGCACCACGTGATGCATGCGGGCCCCGCGACACACCTGCAAGACTGTCTAGTAGACACGGTGTGTTTGGACTCCCCTGAGCGCACCACGTGACGCATGCGGGCCCCGCGACACACCTGCAAGACTGTCTAGTAGACGCGGTGTGTTTGGACTCCCCTGAGCGCCCCACGTGACGCATGCGGGCCCCGCGACACACCTGCAAGACTGTCTAGTAGACGCGGTGTGTTTGGACTCCCCTGAGCGCACCACGTGACGCATGCGGGCCCCGCGACACACCTGCAAGACTGTCTAGTAGACACGGTGTGTTTGGACTCCCCTGAGCGCACCACGTGACGCATGCGGGCCCCGCGACACACCTGCAAGACTGTCTAGTAGACGCGGTGTGTTTGGACTCCCCTGAGCGCACCACGTGACGCATGCGGGCCCCGCGACACACCTGCAAGACTGTCTAGTAGACGCGGTGTGTTGGACTCCCCTGAGCGCACCACGTGACGCATGCGGGCCCCGCGACACACCTGCAAGACTGTCTAGTAGACGCGGTGTGTTTGGACTCCCCTGAGCGCACCACGTGACGCATGCGGGCCCCGCGACACACCTGCAAGACTGTCTAGTAGACGCGGTGTGTTTGGACTCCCCTGAGCGCACCACGTGACGCATGCGGGCCCCGCGACACACCTGCAAGACTGTCTAGTAGACGCGGTGTGTTTGGACTCCCCTGAGCGCACCACGTGACGCATGCGGGCCCCGCGACACACCTGCAAGACTGTCTAGTAGACACGGTGTGTTTGGACTCCCCTGTGCGCACCACGTGACGCATGCGGGCCCCGCGACACACCTGCCAGACTGTCTAGTAGACGCGGTGTGTTTGGACTCCCCTGAGCGCACCACGTGACGCATGCGGGCCCCGCGACACACCTGCAAGACTGTCTAGTAGACACGGTGTGTTTGGACTCCCCTGAGCGCACCACGTGATGCATGCAGGCCCCGCGACACACCTGCAAGACTGTCTAGTAGACGCGGTGTGTTTGGACTCCCCTGAGCGCACCACGTGACGCATGCGGGCCCCGCGACACACCTGCAAGACTGTCTAGTAGACGCGGTGTGTTTGGACTCCCCTGAGCGCACCACGTGACGCATGCGGGCCCCGCGACACACCTGCAAGACTGTCTAGTAGACGCGGTGTGTTTGGACTCCCCTGAGCACACCACATGACACATGCGGGCCCCGCGACACACCTGCAAGACTGTCTAGTAGACGCGGTGTGTTTGGACTCCCCTGATTACACCACATGACACATGCGGGCCCCGCGACACACCTGCAAGACTGTCTAGTAGACGCGGTGTGTTTGGACTCCCCTGAGCGCACCACGTGACGCATGCGGGCCTCGCGACACACCTGCAAGACTGTCTAGTAGACGCGGTGTGTTTGGACTCCCCTGAGCGCACCACGTGACACATGCGGGCCCCGCGACACACCTGCAAGACTGTCTAGTAGACGCGGTGTGTTTGGACTCCCCTGAGCGCACCACGTGACGCATGCGGGCCCCGCGACACACCTGCAAGACTGTCTAGTAGACGCGGTGTGTTTGGACTCCCCTGAGCGCACCACGTGACGCATGCGGGCCCCGCGACACACCTGCAAGACTGTCTAGTAGACGCGGTGTGTTTGGACTCCCCTGAGCGCACCACGTGACGCATGCGGGCCCCGCGACACACCTGCAAGACTGTCTAGTAGACGCGGTGTGTTTGGACTCCCCTGAGCGCACCACGTGACGCATGCGGGCCCCGCGACACACCTGCAAGACTGTCTAGTAGACGCGGTGTGTTTGGACTCCCCTGAGCGCACCACGTGACGCATGCGGGCCCCGCGACACACCTGCAAGACTGTCTAGTAGACGCGGTGTGTTTGGACTCCTCTGAGCGCACCACGTGACGCATGCGGGCCCCGCGACACACCTGCAAGACTGTCTAGTAGACGCGGTGTGTTTGGACTCCCCTGAGCGCACCACGTGACGCATGCGGGCCCCGCGACACACCTGCAAGACTGTCTAGTAGACGCGGTGTGTTTGGACTCCCCTGAGCGCACCACGTGACGCATGCGGGCCCCGCGGCGAAATGAGAACGTCGTATCTGTAATTGAAGGATCATGTTCCCCTCCTCCGTCTCGCACTTATAGAGAGCTATTTCTATACTGACCGAGTCCGCTGCAAAACAGCGAATACCTTGACTTTCCACACATGGCGTATCGTGCCTCTTCAGGCACGGACTGTATTGGATTCGTCGAGAAGACTATGATGCGACTGACTTTCAAACAAATGTTCTTTTATTCTAGCTGATATTTCTCAATAAGGAGCTGTTTGCACAATGTGAAGTAACATTATTTATTTCCAGACGTTATTAGCAGCTCGTAAGTCTATAGTTTAGCGCATATCCCGTAGAACATGTTTACTGCGTCTATACACATCCTTAGTTCATTAGTGATAGCATTCTTGCTTGTCATGAAATTGAAGCCCATATATATATATGCCAATAGATCTTACCATATTTGAAAATTTACTCACAATATTTTTTATTTAATTAAAAATTAATTAAAATTTTGCTTGGGTAAGAATTTATTGTCCATTTAATTGTGTCCACAATAGCCAAGTTGTGTAAAATGAATCTCAATATTGTTTTTTGTTTATATATATATATATATATATATATATATATATATATATATATATATATACATATATATATATATGTCTCGCGAAAGCGGTCGAAGGGAGAGGAGAGTCCGATCATAGCTTAAATCTGAACTATCCACAAGCTTCGATGTGGATTGAGAGCCATCTGTTTTGTTGTGGCCAGATCGATCGAAAAGTTACAAAGGTACAATGTGTTACTTGAAAATATATTTCTGATACAAACTGGCGGCCAAATGTTAGATAGCCATATTATGGTAAAATATCGTCTGTTCACGAATTCTAGGCGCGCGGGAGAGCGCCGGGCCAAGCCATGTGCGAGCTTCCACAACGCGACTCTTACTGCAAGCATCGAAGTGCACTTAACACGATGTTGCCGACGCAAAACCAAAATAGATGGAGACCTCACATTTTCTTTAGTCGGTGGGCTTATACCACGAGACTACCCATTTCAAATTTCATCCCGATCGGATGTTGCGTATGGAAGATATTAAACCGTAAAGACTGGCTAATTCCTTGTTGGTCTGTGGGCCCCAAACGAATAAAGATGTAAACACCAAATTTTACACCAATTTTATGCACCTCCCGGGGTATTCTCTTTCACACACAAAATTGTAATTGGACAGAATGCCAACCTGAAAAAAGTAAATACTCCCAAAAAATTAGTTATTATTAAAAGTTGCCGACGAAAAAGAATAATTTTGTGTCGCAACATTCTTGTCATAGACAACTGAGTCAATTTTCAGAATCCTATCTTGGACAGTGACCATGTAAAGGCTGGTCCACACAGATTTTTAAGACATACGATTTAAGGTTTAACGCGTAGTCGTAAAGTTGGATCATAGGAAACACGTACTGGCGTTCACACAAAGTTTTAGTTTTAAGACGTTGTTTTCATTGTTGTTTATAAAACAACGTCTTAAAACCTTATGCATTATGTCTTCAAAATCTGTTTGGACCAGCCTTAACAAAATAATTAGTTTTAATTACGGGAAAGAAAATCACCATCAAACTGACAAGGTCCGCTTGATCTCCGCCAAGCGGAGGCTCGTCGAACTCAAACTTGCGAGTTTGTTGAGCCTCCGCTAGTCGCTTGATTCCGACTAGCGGAGGCTCGTCGAACCGTTACAAACCAAAGAGGGCACACGTACAAAAATCGCAAATTTCAAAAGAGGCTCAACATTTAAAGGGGTGATATCTAAAATTGTGGCCAAGCCAATTATTTTATTTCCAATATATAAATAAAGTAATTATAATTAAATAAACAAATATATAAATGTTTACATTACTTAATAATTGATGAATATATGTATTAACAATAATTACAAAACTAAATTAACTTATTGAAACATTTCGAGGTGGGAAAAACAAAATGAATACACTGTATTTATAATTAAAAGCTTGGCCGATGAATTTGCAATTTGGCTTTGGGTAATATATTATTAATATTACGTACTATAAAGTAATAATGGTACTAATAACTCATCAAGTTAATGAACTTTAAAATCAATTTAATAATGTAATTCAAGAAACATTTCAGGACGTGGAAAATAAAACTGAGAACGCAAATTCATCGGCCAAGCTTTTAATTATAAATACAGTGTGTTCATTTTGTTTTTCCCACCTCGAAATGTTTCAATAAGTTAATTTTATTTTGTACTTAATGTTAATATATTTATTTATCAATTATTAAGTAATGTAAACATTTATGTATTTGTTTATTTAATTATAATTACCTTATTTATATATTGGAAATAAAATAATTGGCTTGGCCACAATTTATTGAAATTGGCGTTTTTTGTACGTGTGCCCTCTTTGGTTTGTAACGGTTTGTCTTCTCCGTTTTGGGCTTGGCCTTTTTTTGCAAATTTTTTGCATTTTTGTTGGTATTTATGTTTCTATAATAACTATTTCTTTAGCATCAAAAGAAACCTCAAACAAATCCTCCTGACCTTCTGGTTGGAAGCCCACGTAAACACGTAAACCCACAGGACCAATAAGCCACACGCATAATTAGCTTGCCATGCTGAAACGAGCCATCCAACGGGATTAACTATCTATCATCAAGTTTGCTACCTAAAGATGTGCAAAGAAGAAGGAAAGATGCAGCTATATTCCTAATAACCGTCTCATATAAACATGCCGTCTTTTCACTCAGTAGTGGTATTTTTTTTATTTTAAACAGTGAATTAAGTTTTCCTTTTAGTAAATAGAAGACCTTATTTTGGATGTTACACGCTAAGTATTAGAACAGATTAATAATAGATGATAATATTTTTTTGCGATGTATCATCATCATCATCATCATCATCGTCATCATCATCATCATCATCATCATCTACTGCCACTCACATTATATATATATATATATATAGATTAAGAAGTATATATTAAATTAATAAAGAAACATATGTATCACCTTATCAAGTTGTTTCATTGAGGAAGTCAACATCCAATGAAACGTCGTGTTTATTTAGAGATACCTATGTCAATTGGTGACTGGCATTTCTTTTCACAAACCCTACCTTATTCACATATTCCAAGGTGACAACACAAACCTCACCCAAGGTTATCGCACAAAGCCTATTTGTTGTGGTACTTGTATTCTCAATTGTCCACCCACCTTTGCACATGCACAGTTATACAACAGGTAATTCAAAGAAGACACCAGTTTAAACAAGGTTATCTAATACAATGCAGGTGCCCCCTGGTTTATTGTTGGTAATTGATTGGGTATGGCTGACATTTTGTCGTCGTTTGCGTTCTATTGACCGCCTGACACTATTCACCCTTACAGTATATTAAGAGAGGTTCATATGAGAAACATCTTGGTGTACGCACTGTAACGGTAAATCCACTAATCTTCAACCTTTCACTTCATTTTTTTTATTATTATTATTACAACGCTTATATTAACTTGCCTTGTTTGTCTGGGCGAAATCTTTGGATCGATATTCCACCTACTTTTAGATGTTCGATCAAGCTGAAATGTTTTACACAGACGTATTCCTGATGACAATACATGAATCAACTGTCATATTTACTAAATTGTCAATTAATTCATGATAATTAATTAATTAATGTTTTACATGGAAATCTTTGAATCTTTGAATCGATATTTCACCTACTTTTAAATGTCCGATCAAGCTGACATTTTGTACACAGACGTATTTCTAATGACAATACATGAATCAACTGTCATATTTACTAAATTGTCAATTAATTCATCATAATTAATTAATTCATGTTTTATATGGAAATCGATGTTTAACCCACTTTCCAACGTTAAATCGAATTGAAAGTTTTCACACAGACGTATTCCTAATGACAATACACGAATCAATTGTCATATTTACTAAATTCTCAATTAATTTATCATAATTAATTAATTAATGTTTTATATGAAAATCGATGTACAGCCCCCTTCCCAACGTCAAATCGAGTTGAAAGTTTTCACACAGACGTATTCTTAATGACAATACACGTATCAATTGTCATATTTACTAAAAATAGTCAGTTAATTCATCATAATTAATTAATGTTTTATATGGGAATCGATGTTTCACCCACTTTCCAACGTCGAATCGAGTTTAAAGTTTTCACACAGACGTATTCTTAATGACAATACATGAATCAATTGTCATATTTACTAAATAATCAATTAAGCCATCATAATTAATTGATTGATGTTTTATATGGGGATCGATAAAACACTCACTTTCGAACGTCGAATTGAGCTGAAAGTTTGCACACAGACAAATTCGTAATGACAATACATGAATCAATTGTCATATTTACTAAATAATCAATTAAACCATCGTATTTAATTAATCAATTGATATTCGATATATATTCGATTGCAAGATTCTTTAAGAGTAAAAAGTATAAAATAATATTACATGAAAAAAATATATTTTTTTATAAACAACGCTTATATTTAAATGCACTAAAAAGTAAAAAATAAATTTTCGCCCAACAAATTTTTGCCTCACTCGGAAAATAAAA
Source organism: Isoperla grammatica (assembly GCA_945910005.1). Lineage (NCBI taxonomy): Eukaryota > Metazoa > Arthropoda > Insecta > Plecoptera > Perlodidae > Isoperla > Isoperla grammatica. The sequence goes on from OX246737.1 coordinate 85,248,762, forward strand.
GCGTTGGGCGCTTTCCCTGCATAAACAGCAGAATACTGCAATCTATGTCAATACCGAAAGCACCCAACGCTTTTATTTTCCGAGTGAGGCAAAAATTTGTTGGGCGAAAATTTATTTTTTACTTTTTAGTGCATTTAAATATAAGCGTTGTTTTTAAAAAAATATATTTTTTTCATGTAATATTATTACTTTACTACCAACTGCAGTCCTTTAGTACTTTCTGCGTACTGTTTAGTTGTAAGCAATGTTTTAGGTGATTATTTCATAGTATTGACACAATTGATGTTTTTATACATATATTAATATATGGCGATTTTGGCTTGATCGAGGCGCATTGGTATTTGTTTAGTATTTTGTGGCATGCCAGCAAGAATAACATAAAAAGGGAATATGAACAGAAGTTCCAGTCACTGAGTGAGTAGACACTCCATATATTATATTGATTCTATTTATTATGTGAGTGATGTAGGCTTTCAGGTATCTACATCTGTGATAAAATATACTAATAGTTAACAACTTCAGAATATTTGATCGTGTTATGAAATAATTACATATATTTTAAATTACTAACTCAATTTTAGTTAGTCATTAATCATTATGCATGCTTTTATCATAATCATTTTCATGTTCATATGTATTATCTTATTTCTGTCGCTGCTTATTGGGTTTTTTGGTTTTATATTTTATACTCACGTCTTTTATCATGTAATTCCACCCACACATATTTCGTTGATATTTCTTTGGTTTTTATAAAAAAGTACGTTTTATTTCGCTCCATGGTTTTCTTTACGAAATTCTTGTTACTGAATTTTGTCAATGAAAAGTGTACAGAAAATAGTGAAAATATTTTATCAAATTCCAGGAACGCCAATCCAGCGCCAGGAGGGACAAGTTTTCCCACTATCTGCTCTTCCGTCAGCTCCAAACCCAGAACCCAAACAACCCAAAAACTAAGGTTACAGTTGAAGCGGTTGCGCAAAGAACCTCAGAGTGCCACCAGCCACGAAAACTAATCTAAGTTAGAAGCTATTTTTGAACACTTGCAAGGGCTTATTGCTTCAAGTTCATCTCACAAACTACGAACTCAAATCAAAATTTGTAAACGGAGTTACGCACACCAATGCTGTACTATTATGCTAACACATTTTAAATGTATTTTACTAACCACAATCATTAGTACTTCAAAACTACATCAAATCTGGGTCTACGTCAAAGGAATAGTCAGGTGAAAAACTAAAAAATCACCATTGACTCATAAGTACATGAAATTCAGTTATGTGTAAAATAAAATTAATATAGGTTGCTTCAATGCAAGAAAAAAAATAGTGATCATTTAGCTATTCTACTAGATTCCCTTCGCCAGCTCTGCTGCATTTTTCTTCTAAAGCGTAGTACAGCTGTATCGGTTCTGTGCTCGCTAGCGCCTTCCCGATAGACAGAGCACTTATTGGGTAATACGAATCCAGCCACAACTCTCGGCGACTGCGGACAGTGCCGCTCAAAACAGATTGCAACTTTTCTACACATCAAGTCACAAAAAAATAATTGCAGGCCATTTTGTAGACGTACATGTTCGTACTAAGGAGCATGTTATCGAAAGAGAAACGATGCACATTAAACCTCCTGATCGATTTTTGATAAGACGTGCCCTATTTTAGCGGTGCTTACTATCTCGAGGTAACATGTTTTTTACATGGGAATTACCATGTGTAGAGTTGCTCGGTGCTACTTGGTAGCAACAAGCCAAAAAATCACGTTGTCTTTAATTTTTTAACCGCCTACTTTGAAAGTATGGTATCTTTTAAGTTTTAACTAAGTCATGTTTTCCATATTTGAGGCTGGACGTATACAAATGGTAGTGTTTTAGTTTTTCACCTGACTATTCCTTTAAAAATACATAGCTGATAAAATAAAAATTTACAGTAGGCCTACCGGTAAGTCACGATACTTCTTTCGATTAAAGTCTGGTAAAAAAATTAGAATCAGGCTATTAATTTAATGCTTTGTAAATTAAGAGCGGGAATGCGAATATTAAACGGCTGGTACGTCCGTAAATGGGGACATAAATATTGTTTTTTTCAGTACCGTGAAAACCTATCCATACAACTGACAAATAATAATCGAAATCTTATTTCTACCGATACATGGCTGGAATAAATAAATCAGCAATCATAATTGTATGTAGAAAGTAGTCGCGATGTGTGGAAGTGTCAAAGATCAGATTCCATCATTGCCGTGATTACCCCGAGAACCCTCCTTGTCCTCAGTCCTCACACGCGGCGACTCTATGTGGCCGGTAGAACGAATGGCCTTCGCGCCACTACCCCCTCACTACGGGAAGCCAGCGGTGGCGGCCACCGGATTCAGCTCTCCTTCTGTTTGTCAAGGTGAAGGTGAAGGTGAAGGTGTCCGACCTGGAGCCGCGGGTGCTGTCTGACAACAGGGTGGTTTCTGGTCCACGCATGGGTGTCGGCTCGCAGGGGTGTGAAAACCAACACGTACTCTAGTGGAGCTATAGGAAACTAATTGTTATCTTCGTCGCTAGTCTATTACCATTCATCTTTCTGTCGTACGTAGGGCTCGCCGGTCAACAACATACGGTTTATTTCCCCAAAGGTTGTAGGTTAGGTCGTAGGTGTATATATCTAGTAGCTAACAGACATGTTGATTTAACAAGCTGATCCTACTCTTGCACCAGCGCGTGTGGTGCGTACAAAGCGTGTGGTGGGTACAGGATGTGAGGAACGCTCTTGTAAGCACCATGCTTGCACCAGCGTGTGTGTGCGTACAAAGCGTGTGGTGGGTACAAAGCGTGTGGTGGGTACAGGATGTGAGGAACGCTCATGTAAGCACCATGCTTGCACCAGCGTGTGTGTGCGTACAAAGCGTGTGGTGGGTACAGGATGTGAGGAACGCTCATGTAAGAACCATGCTTACACCAGCGTGTGTGTGCGTACAAAGCGTGTGGTGGGTACAGGATGTGAGGAACGCTCATGTAAGCACCATGCTTGCACCAGCGTGTGTGTGCGTACAAAGCGTGTGGTGGGTACATGATGTGAGGAATGCTCATGTAAGCACCATGCTTGCACCAGCGTGTGTGTGCGTACAAAGCGTGTGGTGGGTACAGGATGTGAGGAACGCTCATGTAAGCACCATGCTTGCACCAGCGTGTGTGTGCGTACAAAGCGTATGGTGGGTACAGGATGTGAGGAACGCTCATGTAAGCACCATGCTTGCACCAGCGTGAGTGTGCGTACAAAGCGTGTGGTGGGTACAGGATGTGAGGAACGCTCATGTAAGCACCATGCTTGCACCAGCGTGTGTGTGCGTACAAAGCGTGTGGTGGGTACAGGATGTGAGGAACGCTCATGTAAGCACCATGCTTGCACCAGCGTGTGTGCCTACAAAGCGTGTGGTGGGTACAGGATGTGAGGAACGCCCATGTAAGCACCATGCATGCACCAGCGTGTGTGTGCGTACAAAGCGTGTGGTGGGTACATGATGTGAGGAACGCTCATGTAAGCACCATGCTTACACCAGCGTGTGTGTGCGTACAAAGCGTGTGGTGGGTACAGGATGTGAGGAACGCTCATGTAAGCACCATGCTTGCACCAGCGTGTGTGTGCGTACAAAGCGTGTGGTGGGTACAGGATGTGAGGAACGCTCATGTAAGCACCATGCATGCACCAGCGTGTGTGTGCGTACAAAGCGTGTGGTGGGTACAGGATGTGAGGAACGCTCATGTAAGCACCATGCTTACACCAGCGTGTGTGTGCGTACAAAGCGTGTGGTGGGTACAGGATGTGAGGAACGCTCATGTAAGCACCATGCTTACACCAGCGTGTGTGTGCGAACAAAGCGTGTGGTGGGTACAGGATGTGAGGAACGCTCATGTAAGCACCATGCTTGCACCAGCGTGTGTGTGCGTACAAAGCGTGTGGTGGGTACATGATGTGAGGAACGCTCATGTAAGCACCATGCTTACACCAGCGTGTGTGTGCGTACAAAGCGTGTGGTGGGTACAGGATGTGAGGAACGCTCATGTAAGCACCATGCTTGCACCAGCGTGTGTGTGCGTACAAAGCGTATGGTGGGTACAGGATGTGAGGAACGCTCATGTAAGCACCATGCTTGCACCAGCGTGTGTGTGCGTACAAAGCGTGTGGTGGGTACAGGATGTGAGGAACGCTCATGTAAGCACCATGCTTGCACCAGCGTGTGTGTGCGTACAAAGCGAGTGGTGGGTACAGGATGTGAGGAACGCTCATGTAAGCACCATGCTTGCACCAGCGTGTGTGCCTACAAAGCGTGTGGTGGGTACAGGATGTGAGGAACGCCCATGTAAGCACCATGCATGCACCAGCGTGTGTGTGCGTACAAAGCGTGTGGTGGGTACATGATGTGAGGAACGCTCATGTAAGCACCATGCTTACACCAAGCGTGTGTGTGCGTACAAAGCGTGTGGTGGGTACAGGATGTGAGGAACGCTCATGTAAGCACCATGCTTGCACCAGCTTGTGTGTGCGTACAAAGCGTGTGGTGGGTACAGGATGTGAGGAACGCTCATGTAAGCACCATGCATGCACCAGCGTGTGTGTGCGTACAAAGCGTGTGGTGGGTACAGGATGTGAGGAACGCTCATGTAAGCACCATGCTTGCACCAGCGTGTGTGTGCGTACAAAGCGTGTGGTGGGTACAGGATGTGAGGAACGCTCATGTAAGCACCATGCATGCACCAGCGTGTGTGTGCGTACAAAGCGTGTGGTGGGTACATGATGTGAGGAACGCTCATGTAAGCACCATGCTTACACCAGCGTGTGGGTGCGTACAAAGCGTGTGGTGGGTACAGGATGTGAGGAACGCTCATGTAAGCACCATGCTTGCACCAGCGTGTGTGTGCGTACAAAGCGTGTGGTGGGTACAGGATGTGAGGAACGCTCATGTAAGCACCATGCTTACACCAGCGTGTGTGTGCGTACAAAGCGTGTGGTGGGTACAGGATGTGAGGAACGCTCATGTAAGCACCATGCTTGCACCAGCGTGTGTGTGCGTACAAAGCGTGTGGTGGGTACAGGATGTGAGGAACGCTCATGTAAGCACCATGCTTGCACCAGCGTGTGTGTGCGTACAAAGCGTGTGGTGGGTACAGGATGTGAGGAACGCTCTTGTAAGCACCATGCTTGCACCAGCGTGTGTGCGTACAAAGCGTGTGGTGGGTACAGGATGTGAGGAACGCCCATGTAAGCACCATGCTTGCACCAGCGTGTGTGTGCGTACAAAGCGTGTGGTGGGTACAGAATGTGAGGAATGCTCATGTTAGCACCATGCTTGCACCAGCGTGTGTGTGCGTACAAAGCGTGTGGTGGGTACAGGATGTGAGGAACGCTCATGTAAGCACCATGCTTACACCAGCGTGTGTGTGCGGTTAAGCGTGTGGTGGGTACAGGATGTGAGGAACGCTCATGTAAGCACCATGCTTGCACCAGCGTGTGTGTGCGTACAAAGCGTGTGGTGGGTACATGATGTGAGGAACGCTCATGTAAGCACCATGCATGCACCAGCGTGTGTGTGCGTACAAAGCGTGTGGTGGGTACAGGATGTGAGGAACGCTCATGTAAGCACCATGCTTGCACCAGCGTGTGTGTGCGTACAAAGCGTGTGGTGGGTACATGATGTGAGGAACGCTCATGTAAGCACCATGCTTGCACCAGCGTGTGTGTGCGTACAAAGCGTGTGGTGGGTACATGATGTGAGGAACGCTCATGTAAGCACCATGCTTGCACCAGCGGGTGTGTGCGTACAAAGCGTGTGGCGGGTACATGATGTGAGGAACGCTCATGTAAGCACCATGCTTGCACCAGCGTGTGTGTGCGTACAAAGCGTGTGGTGGGTACATGATGTGAGGAACGCTCATGTAAGCTCTCAGGGATTGAATTATACATTATATCAATAACAATTATATAACGTCCTGCATGTGGACTAAAAAAGCTTAGGCAGGCGGCATACATTATTACACGGAATTGTAGTAATTTTGCTTATATGCATTACATTATATTTACACATCACCTTAATAAGTGGGTAACAGATGCATTTAATCAATTCAAAGAAACCTAAATTTAAATTTTAGAATAGGTTAATGGCCTAACGGTATTTATAATTTAAAAATTGCAAACTTTGGCTTATAATCTAATGTTCCATCTAGTAAAAATGTTAAAATGACAATGATAAAAAACGCGCGATGTAAATTTTCGTGGCCGGAATGTGTGAATCAATGATTATATTAAAATGTATGCACCTATTAATAAATAATATAACAAAGTCATAAAGTTGCACATATTTTATTTGGCTTCTTCAACAACGTCACCAACTTAAAAATGGAAGCGTTATCATGAAAAGCCATGCACTCCTCTTATGCATACAAATTAAAACCTCTATTGGAATGCAATATTTGAAAATTTAAATTACTACTGCTACTGCAAAACTTGACGTAGATGCATGTATTACAAATTTCTCAAGTTAAAAAATCCCTCTAAGCAATTACTAACATGTAATACCCGATAACATGTTTAATCCATTTGATGAAAGAATTGGATGTATATAGACAACAATATGAAGTCAGTTGTTCGTAATTCAAAAACGTGAAAATAGAGTTTCTGTTATAAGTTGTTAGGAAATGGGATTTGGTTCATAGCACTTTTATGAACTAGAATGTTACAATAACTCAACGACAATCTATATACGTTTGTGTTGTAAGGTGCGTAACTCTGTTATTATTTACGAGACTGCTCTGTTGTAAAAACACCGTGTAGGAAAAGGTTTATAAATTATACACCAAAGACTCACAAAAGAAGTCAAACATTTTTCTTGTGTAATTTAGAAAAGTCGTTATCATTTTTTATCAACGATAAATAACAGCAAAAACGTGTGACCACTGTAAGGCTAACACTGTACATACAATTATTTTCATAAAATAGACTACAATATTTTTTGTCATACCATGAAGCAGTTTGGTGAAGATAGAAGATTTGGAACAACAAACCACAATGTTTCAGTTCCTATCTAGGTCTCAAAACGATTTTTAATAATTGTTGTTAGACCCTGCTGCGTAAATTTGATCGAAATGACGTGGACAGTATCGGTATTTGTTTCAAGCAGTACTCTCTGGCTGTGGACACTGCACCTCACATATCTTGTGTTATCTGCGACAATGGAAGTGGCCAAACGCTGAAAATCATTTTGTTAAAATGTTTCCGAGTCAAGAAATACGCAGGATAAAAAGAGATAGAATATGACTAATTTGCTTAGTCAATCCATTACCATGTATAGTACTAGTCTAAAATATGTATCAATTTTTCTTACTGCAATCAGAAATGTTTACAATTTTTAGTTGCAATGCTGTTAGGTGTCAGAACACATAATACAATCTGTCGCCTTAAAAGTAAGTATAATACATCAAAATCACGAAATACTCATAAACAAACCCGTGTTACACCGCAGCGTGTGTATATTTATTTAAGAAACCAATTATATAACCGAACGATTTATTATTATTTGATTTTCTCTTTTACTGCTGAAATGGAAAGTATGTTTGATGTTTTTAGGCACCCCTGTTGCGAACGTGGTCTACTATAATACACAGTGGGGTACCACCTTGGTATGTTATAAATCATGGTGTCACTCGCTATTACCGTTGTAGTATAAGTGTTGGTGTTGGGGTGATATCAGGCCTTGACACAGTCGCAGGTTGCAACAATTGACAGGTAAACATTACAAGGCCGTCACCGCATACAAGTTCAGGTACAATTATTCTGTCACTTTCAATTTCAATAAGCTGCTTGACATTAAAGCAAACTTCTACTCGTCTAACTGTGGGAAACCAGACCGTAAACGTAACTAAAAGAGAAAACTATGTGTTGTACACACCATAGGTATTTTCCAATACGCCCAACAAAACACCCCAAAAATCCTCAAGAAGAAAACATTTACGTGTTTTTTGTTGGAACAATAAGAAGGTTTGTATAACAATATGCGTGATTTATCTGTTGTTGATGCTGAGATAACTCTCTGTACTAGTTATGCAAATACGCCAGCTACGCAGTTATCCAATAAATGTAATATGAGTCCTGAGATGATGAGCTGAAAGGCTGTTATACATTTTGATCTCGCTTCGTGCCAATCTCTCTATCCAAGTCTGCGCCATTTGCATTTAGTAGCTCTGTCTGTCGTACGAGGCAACTAACGGAGCCGACGTCACAGAAACAATGAAACAAAGAAACGAACTAAGTATTTTAACAAAGCATGTTTACGTTAGTCCTGCATTTAACTTACATAATATTGAAAAATAGTCTCAATCATATGGATACATGGTTGGATTCACAAAATAACGGCTTTTATGATAATTTTGAAATCACCGACTCCATTAGGCGTCACGACGCTTTGAACTTGAACGACGCCTTTTTTTTCGCTAGCGCATGAAAACATTAAAATCACTGTACCTCAAGACGATACAAACCAATCATGTTTATTCTTGGTGTATTATATTGGCAAGACCTCATTCGTAACAACCATGAACATTATTTATGGTTTGTTCAACAAAACAGTCTGTTTCAAATGTAAATATACCTTGTTTTATTATTTATTTTAGAACCGTGTTACTTTCGATTGCTCTGAAATCTACCATTTAAATCATACACATCTTATATTCAATATCAATATGAATCAAACAATTATAAATAATATGGCTACCTTGATTTGTGTATAAAAAAAAGTTTTGTACTTTGCATCGTGTTTTGTATTGTGACGTGCCGCGCATGTGGGTATTGCGCGCTTACGGCCGCACCGCGTACACCAACATTAGAGCTACGTTTCGTCTCGTTTTTGAACACCGAGTATTTTATGCCATTGAAGGACATTTTGTGTGTGTATTGTTGTTAATTATTGATTAAATTTGAATGTAAATGGTCTGTTTTTGTAAAATAAAAAATTTAAAAAACGATATAGTATGTATAAATCATTGCACGTGTGCTGTAATCAATCATTCGATCAATCAATCAAACAATAAACAATTAAGTATATGTATTAAGCTTACGCTAAAAACTATGGAAACTAGAAATAATTGTGCAATGCGCATTGTTGAATTGTTGTTAATTGTTGTTTTTATCAGCTTTGAGATCTATTCGCCAGAAAGTTCGTAGATATGGACGCGCTCGCTTATCAACGCGTCTAACAGAGCGTTTTCCTAGTGTAATGCAAATACAATATAACAACGCAAGAAAATGATGCCACCATGAACAATATGATATGACATTGAAGCATTACAGACAAGTGGGCTAAGGGCGCCAACCCATGGTTCAAGTAATTTGACTAGCTCAAGTCAGCAGAATGAATTTATTAATTAAGGTAACCAAAAAGGCGAATAGTGAATAGGGTGGGTACGCTACAACATAAATATAATGTGTTATGGTAGATGACACCATATATCATAAATACAACAGCGATTTACAAGAGTATTGGCCTACATAGTACATGTCTGTATAATAACCTTTATGCACCTACCATCTATAGTTGACTGTAGGCCTATTTGTGTATTCTGAACTTCATTCATCTAAATAAGGTTTTATGACTAATGTTGGTTTTCGTGTAGCTCACCTACCAAGAAGGTGTAAAAAATAAATGTTAGTATTCCAGAGTAGTTCCACAATATTAAGATGTTCATCACAGGTAGTTTAATAGTGATGACTGATGAGATTTTCACGTATCTTTATTAACGTTAAAACGCTACTTAAATTTAAATAATGTAAATATGCAAAACTAGGAATTACATTAAACTACAGTATTTCAATACAATCTCAGAGAACTATGTTATCTGATTTTATTCCATCTAAACTGCAAACATAAACTTTGACCGTTGTTCACGTGTATCTGTAACCATATACAATTTCATCCTTTGCATTCTCGTCTGAAAATACCTACAAGGAATACCTGACAATGGTGGTATATTTCAGTTCCATGCATTCGACACTATACACAGCAAGTAAATGTGGTCCTCACCCCAGTATCGCGGCGGCAACTGTACGCTGAAAGCTGCAGTGGACAGTACACACGGCAAGTAAATGTTGTCCCCGCCCAGGTTCGCGGCGGCAACTGTACGCTGAAAGCTGCGGTGGACAGTACACACAGCAAGTAAATGTTGTCCCCGCCCAGGTTCGCGGCGGCAACTGTATGTTAAAGCTGCGGTGGACAGTACACACAGCAAGTAAATGTTGTCCCCGCCCAGGTTCGCGGCGGCAACTGTATGTTAAAGCTGCGGTGGACAGTACACACAGCAAGTAAATGTTGTCCCCGCCCAGGTTCGCGGCGGCAACTGTACGCTGAAAGCTGCGGTGGACAGTACACACAGCAAGTAAATGTTGTCCTCGCCCCAGTATCGCGGCGGCAACTGTACGCTGAAAGCTGCGGTGGACAGTACACACAGCAAGTAAATGTTGTCCTCGCCCAGGTTCGCGGCGGCAACTGTACGCTGAAAGCTGCGGTGGACAGTACACACAGCAAGTAAATGTTGTCCTCGCCCCAGTATCGCGGCGGCAACTGTACGCTGAAAGCTGCGGTGGACAGTACACACAGCAAGTAAATGTTGTCCTCGCCCAGGTTCGCGGCGGCAACTGTACGCTGAAAGCTGCGGTGGACAGTACACACAGCAAGTAAATGTTGTCCCCGCCCAGGTTCGCGGCGGCAACTGTATGTTAAAGCTGCGGTGGACAGTACACACAGCAAGTAAATGTTGTCCCCGCCCAGGTTCGTGGCGGCAACTGTATGTTAAAGCTGCGGTGGACAGTACACACAGCAAGTAAATGTTGTCCTCGCCCAGGTTCGCGGCGGCAACTGTACGCTGAAAGCTGCGGTGGACAGTACACACAGCAAGTAAATGTTGTCCTCGCCCAGGTTCGCGGCGGCAACTGTATGTTAAAGCTGCGGTGGACAGTACACACAGCAAGTAAATGTTGTCCTCGCCAAGGTTCGTGGCGGCAACTGTATGTTAAAGCTGCGGTGGACAGTACACACAGCAAGTAAATGTTGTCCCCGCCCAGTTTCGTGGCGGCAACTGTATGTTAAAGCTGCGGTGGACAGTACACACAGCAAGTAAATGTTGTCCTCGCCCAGGTTCGCGGCGGCAACTGTATGTTAAAGCTGCGGTGGACAGTACACACAGCAAGTAAATGTTGTCCCCGCCCAGTTTCGCGGCGGCAACTGTATGTTAAAGCTGCGGTGGACAGTACACACAGCAAGTAAATGTTGTCCTCGCCCAGGTTCGCGGCGGCAACTGTATGTTAAAGCTGCGGTGGACAGTACACACAGCAAGTAAATGTCCTCGCCCAGGTTCGCGGCGGCAACTGTACGCTGAAAGCTGCGGTGGACAGTACACACAGCAAGTAAATGTTGTCCCCGCCCAGGTTCGCGGCGGCAACTGTATGTTAAAGCTGCGGTGGACAGTACACACAGCAAGTAAATGTCCCCGCCCAGGTTCGCGGCGGCAACTGTACGCTGAAAGCTGTGGTGGACAGTACACACAGCAAGTAAATGTTGTCCCCGCCCAGGTTCGCGGCGGCAACTGTATGTTAAAGCTGCGGTGGACAGTACACACAGCAAGTAAATGTTGTCCTCGCCCAGGTTCGCGGCGGCAACTGTATGTTAAAGCTGCGGTGGACAGTACACACAGCAAGTAAATGTTGTCCCCGCCAAGGTTCGCGGCGGCAACTGTATGTTAAAGCTGCGGTGGACAGTACACACAGCAAGTAAATGTTGTCCTCGCCCAGGTTCGCGGCGGCAACTGTATGTTAAAGCTGCGGTGGACAGTACACACAGCAAGTAAATGTTGTCCCCGCCCAGGTTCGCGGCGGCAACTGTACGCTGAAAGCTGCGGTGGACAGTACACACAGCAAGTAAATGTTGTCCCCGCCCAGGTTCGCGGCGGCAACTGTATGTTAAAGCTGCGGTGGACAGTACACACAGCAAGTAAATGTTGTCCTCGCCCAGGTTCGCGGCGGCAACTGTACGCTGAAAGCTGCGGTGGACAGTACACACAGCAAGTAAATGTTGTCCCCGCCCAGGTTCGCGGCGGCAACTGTATGTTAAAGCTGCGGTGGACAGTACACACAGCAAGTAAATGTTGTCCTCGCCCAGGTTCGCGGCGGCAACTGTATGTTAAAGCTGCGGTGGACAGTACACACAGCAAGTAAATGTTGTCCCCGCCCAGGTTCGCGGCGGCAACTGTATGTTAAAGCTGCGGTGGACAGTACACACAGCAAGTAAATGTTGTCCCCGCCAAGGTTCGCGGCGGCAACTGTATGTTAAAGCTGCGGTGGACAGTACACACAGCAAGTAAATGTTGTCCCCGCCCAGGTTCGCGGCGGCAACTGTATGTTAAAGCTGCGGTGGACAGTACACACAGCAAGTAAATGTTGTCCCCGCCAAGGTTCGCGGCGGCAACTGTATGTTAAAGCTGCGGTGGACAGTACACACAGCAAGTAAATGTTGTCCCCGCCCAGGTTCGCGGCGGCAACTGTATGTTAAAGCTGCGGTGGACAGTACACACAGCAAGTAAATGTTGTCCCCGCCAAGGTTCGCGGCGGCAACTGTATGTTAAAGCTGCGGTGGACAGTACACACAGCAAGTAAATGTTGTCCCCGCCAAGGTTCGCGGCGGCTACTGTATGTTAAAGCTGCGGTGGACAGTACACACAGCAAGTAAATGTTGTCCCCGCCCAGGTTCGCGGCGGCAACTGTATGTTAAAGCTGCGGTGGACAGTACACACAGCAAGTAAATGTTGTCCCCGCCCAGGTTCGCGGCGGCAACTGTATGTTAAAGCTGCGGTGGACAGTACACACAGCAAGTAAATGTTGTCCCCGCCCAGGTTCGCGGCGGCAACTGTATGTTAAAGCTGCGGTGGACAGTACACACAGCAAGTAAATGTTGTCCTCGCCCAGGTTCGCGGCGGCAACTGTATGTTAAAGCTGCGGTGGACAGTACACACAGCAAGTAAATGTTGTCCTCGCCCAGGTTCGTGGCGGCAACTGTACGCTGAAAGCTGCGGTGGACAGTACACACAGCAAGTAAATGTTGTCCCCGCCAAGGTTCGCGGCGGCAACTGTATGTTAAAGCTGCGGTGGACAGTACACACAGCAAGTAAATGTTGTCCCCGCCCAGGTTCGCGGCGGCAACTGTATGTTAAAGCTGCGGTGGACAGTACACACAGCAAGTAAATGTTGTCCTCGCCCAGGTTCGCGGCGGCAACTGTATGTTAAAGCTGCGGTGGACAGTACACACAGCAAGTAAATGTTATCCTCGCCCAGGTTCGCGGCGGCAACTGTATGTTAAAGCTGCGGTGGACAGTACACACAGCAAGTAAATGTTGTCCTCGCCCAGGTTCGCGGCGGCAACTGTATGTTAAAGCTGCGGTGGACAGTACACACAGCAAGTAAATGTTGTCCTCGCCCAGGTTCGCGGCGGCAACTGTATGTTAAAGCTGCGGTGGACAGTACACACAGCAAGTAAATGTTGTCCTCGCCCAGGTTCGCGGCGGCAACTGTATGTTAAAGCTGCAGTGGACAGTACACACAGCAAGTAAATGTCCCCGCCCAGTTTCGTGGCGGCAACTGTACGCTGAAAGCTGCGGTGGACAGTACACATAGCAAGTAAATGTCCTCGCCCAGTTTCGTGGCGGCAACTGTATGTTAAAGCTGCAGTGGACAGTACACACAGCAAGTAAATGTCCCCGCCCAGTTTCGTGGCGGCAACTGTACGCTGAAAGCTGCGGTGGACAGTACACACAGCAAGTAAATGTCCTCGCCCAGTTTCGTGGCGGCAACTGTACGCTGAAAGTTGCTGATGGACAGCTCGCCTGATTATTAGCGTTAATGTGTGTTTGTTTTGGGGGTGTCTGAACCTCAGCCGGCAGCGATAAATCAGTTATCGTTTCAATGAGGGATATTGTCGGCAACGTCGTGAAAGCGGGGGAGTTACGCGAAGGGGATGATGATGATGCAGGGGTCGTAAATAAAGCCGTAGAGCATCTGGAGATTTATTTTCAGTGTTTTGATTGGAATCTGTAGTCCCTCTGTCATTGACATTGAATTGAATTATAAAACAATTGCAATTCAATAAAGCATGTTTATTTCTGGGACGGAATAAATGAAATGTATTAACTATCCAACTTTGAAAATCATGTTTTAGGGCTAGCCAAAAGTATATAATGCGGAGTATGTGCTCTTTTTGAGTAGTTTTTGAATGCATACTTTGCTTTTTCAATTAGGAAGTAAAAATTTACGCTGCCAGTGTTTGCCTGCAAATGTTTCAAAATCGCAAACTCTTTAGTTTCTACATATTGTATGTCATGATGGGCGATAGTTTAGCGTTCACAATTTACAAAGTACGAGAGACAGGTTACAATCAGCACTTGTCATTGCAATGGGATAATTTGTGGGGTTTTCTCATATTTTGGCAACAATGTTAATTGATAATCGTGAAGAAGAACCAGCACCAATAGCATCTATTACGGTATTTGCCAGCACCCGTAAGTTTGAATCAAGAATAATATGAACAATAATAATAGTAATAACGAAGGCGATGCGTGTGCGTGTGCGTGTGTGCGTACAAGTGTATAGTGAGCCGTAACGCAAGACACAGTCATTAAATAATGAGAACATTTATTACATTATTAAGCTACTTTTTATTTACTTTCTACTACTTTAATTCATTCATCGGGCTCACATTACCCGGTTTCTTCAAAACTAAATTCGACGATCAACAAATTTTAATGAAGTATTTCAAAAGCCGTTTGGTAAGATGGATCGGTATACTTAGCCTCGGACCATTTAATGACTTAATTAACACGCTACAGTCCAGAACGATCTATGAAATTATATCGCTCGTTCGTCCCCATTTACGAATTTTCTCTGATAATAGAGCAGTGACCGGTCGCTACTTTAACTGTGTTTACCGAACATGTCCGCTTCCAATATCTTCTTCCACTCTCTGCCCTCTAATTCCCTCATAAAAGCCATTCTCCTAGGTTGGTTAATCAAGCAGGACTCGAAGCGCATTCACTGCCATAGGAGCAGTCCGTAGACATATATGAGATCCTTGATAAGGTATCGCAAGGTATGACGTAGGGTACAAACCCTGTGCAGGTAACGTGTGCAACATAGGAGCAGTCCGCAGACATATATGAGATCCTTGATAAGGTATCGCAAGGTATGACGTAGGGTACAAACCCTGTGCAGGTAACGTGTGCAACATAGGAGCAGTCCGCAGACATATATGAGATCCTTGATAAGGTATCGCAAGGTATGACGTAGGGTACAAACCCTGTGCAGGTAACGTGTGCAACATAGGAGCAGTCCGCAGACATATATGAGATCCTTGATAAGGTATCGCAAGGTATGACGTAGGGTACAAACCCTGTGCAGGTAACGTGTGCAACATAGGAGCAGTCCGCAGACATATATGAGATCCTTGATAAGGTATCGCAAGGTATGACGGTGGGTACAAACCCTGTGCAGGTAACGAGTGCAACATAGGAGCAGTCCGTAGACATATATGAGATCCTTGATAAGGTATCGCAAGGTATGACGTAGGGTACAAACCCTGTGCAGGTAACGTGTGCAACATAGGAGCAGTCCGCAGACATATATGAGATCCTTGATAAGGTATCGCAAGGTATGACGTAGGGTACAAACCCTGTGCAGGTAACGTGTGCAACATAGGAGCAGTCCGCAACATATATGAGATCCTTGATAAGGTATCGCAAGGTATGACGTAGGGTACAAACCCTGTGCAGTTAACGTGTGCAACATTGGAGCAGTCCGCAGTGATATATGAGATCCTTGATAAGGTATCGCAAGGTATGACGTAGGGTACAAACCCTGTGCAGGTAACGTGTGCAACATAGGAGCAGTCCGCAGACATATATGAGATCCTTGATAAGGTATCGCAAGGTATGACGTAGGGTACAAACCCTGTGCAGGTAACGTGTGCAACATAGGAGCAGTCCGCAGACATATATGAGATCCTTGATAAGGTATCGCAAGGTATGACGTAGGGTACACACCCTGTGCAGGTAACGTGTGCAACATTGGAGCAGTCCGCAGACATATATGAGATCCTTGATAAGGTATCGCAAGGTATGACGTAGGGTACAAACCCTGTGCAGGTAACGTGTGCAACATAGGAGCAGTCCGCAGACATATATGAGATCCTTGATAAGGTATCGCAAGGTATGACGTAGGGTACAAACCCTGTGCAGTTAACGTGTGCAACATAGGAGCAGTCCGCAGTGATATATGAGATCCTTGATAAGGTATCGCAAGGTATGACGTAGGGTACAAACCCTGTGCAGGTAACGTGTGCAACATAGGAGCAGTCCGCAGACATATATGAGATCCTTGATAAGGTATCGCAAGGTATGACGTAGGGTACAAACCCTGTGCAGGTAACGTGTGCAACATAGGAGCAGTCCCCAGACATATATGAGATCCTTGATAAGGTATCGCAAGGTATGACGTAGGGTACAAACCCTGTGCAGGTAACGTGTGCAACATAGGAGCAGTCCGCAGTGATATATGAGATCCTTGATAAGGTATCGCAAGGTACGACGTAGGGTACAAACCCTGTGCAGGTAACGTGTGCAACATAGGAGCAGTCCGTAGACATATATGAGATCCTTGATAAGGTATCGCAAGGTATGACGTAGGGTACAAACCCTGTGCAGGTAACGTGTGCAACATGGGAGCAGTCCGCAGACATATATGAGATCCTTGATAAGGTATCGCAAGGTACGACGTAGGGTACAAACCCTGTGCAGGTAACGTGTGCAACATAGGAGCAGTCCGCAGACATATATGAGATCCTTGATAAGGTATCGCAAGGTATGACGTAGGGTACAAACCCTGTGCAGGTAACGTGTGCAACATGGGAGCAGTCCGTAGACATATATGAGATCATTGATAAGGTATCGCAAGGTATGACGTAGGGTACACACCCTGTGCAGGTAACGTGTGCAACATAGGAGCAGTCCGTAGACATATATGAGATCCTTGATAAGGTATCGCAAGGTTTGACGTAGGGTACAAACCCTGTGCAGGTAACGAGTGCAACATAGGAGCAGTCCGCAGTGATATATGAGATCCTTGATAAGGCATCGCAAGGTATGACGTAGGGTACAAACCCTGTGCAGGTAACGTGTGCAACATAGGAGCAGTCCGCAGACATATATGAGATCCTTGATAAGGTATCGCAAGGTATGACGTAGGGTACAAACCCTGTGCAGGTAACGTGTGCAACATAGGAGCAGTCCGCAGACATATATGAGATCCTTGATAAGGGATCGCAAGGTATGACGTAGGGTACAAACCCTGTGCAGGTACGGTGTGCAACATAGGAGCAGTCCGCAGACATATATGAGATCCTTGATAAGGTATCGTAAGGTATGACGTAGGGTACAAACCCTGTGCAGGTAACGTGTGCAACATAGGAGCAGTCCGCAGACATATATGAGATCCTTGATAAGGTATCGCAAGGTATGACGTAGGGTACAAACCCTGTGCAGGTAACGTGTGCAACATAGGAGCAGTCCGCAGACATATATGAGATCCTTGATAAGGTATCGCAAGGTATGACGTAGGGTACAAACCCTGTGCAGGTAACGTGTGCAACATAGGAGCAGTCCCCAGACATATATGAGATCCTTGATAAGGTATCGCAAGGTATGACGTAGGGTACAAACCCTGTGCAGGTAACGTGTGCAACATAGGAGCAGTCCGCAGTGATATATGAGATCCTTGATAAGGTATCGCAAGGTACGACGTAGGGTACAAACCCTGTGCAGGTAACGTGTGCAACATAGGAGCAGTCCGTAGACATATATGAGATCCTTGATAAGGTATCGCAAGGTATGACGTAGGGTACAAACCCTGTGCAGGTAACGTGTGCAACATGGGAGCAGTCCGCAGACATATATGAGATCCTTGATAAGGTATCGCAAGGTACGACGTAGGGTACAAACCCTGTGCAGGTAACGTGTGCAACATAGGAGCAGTCCGCAGACATATATGAGATCCTTGATAAGGTATCGCAAGGTATGACGTAGGGTACAAACCCTGTGCAGGTAACGTGTGCAACATGGGAGCAGTCCGTAGACATATATGAGATCATTGATAAGGTATCGCAAGGTATGACGTAGGGTACACACCCTGTGCAGGTAACGTGTGCAACATAGGAGCAGTCCGTAGACATATATGAGATCCTTGATAAGGTATCGCAAGGTTTGACGTAGGGTACAAACCCTGTGCAGGTAACGAGTGCAACATAGGAGCAGTCCGCAGTGATATATGAGATCCTTGATAAGGCATCGCAAGGTATGACGTAGGGTACAAACCCTGTGCAGGTAACGTGTGCAACATAGGAGCAGTCCGCAGACATATATGAGATCCTTGATAAGGTATCGCAAGGTATGACGTAGGGTACAAACCCTGTGCAGGTAACGTGTGCAACATAGGAGCAGTCCGCAGACATATATGAGATCCTTGATAAGGTATCGCAAGGTATGACGTAGGGTACAAACCCTGTGCAGGTACGGTGTGCAACATAGGAGCAGTCCGCAGACATATATGAGATCCTTGATAAGGTATCGTAAGGTATGACGTAGGGTACAAACCCTGTGCAGGTAACGTGTGCAACATAGGAGCAGTCCGCAGACATATATGAGATCCTTGATAAGGTATCGCAAGGTATGACGTAGGGTACAAACCCTGTGCAGGTAACGTGTGCAACATAGGAGCAGTCCGCAGACATATATGAGATCCTTGATAAGGTATCGCAAGGTATGACGTAGGGTACAAACCCTGTGCAGGTAACGTGTGCAACATAGGAGCTGTCCGCAGACATATATTAGATCCTTGATAAGGTATCGCAAGGTACGACGTAGGGTACAAACCCTGTGCAGGTAACGTGTGCAACATAGGAGCAGTCCGCAGACATATATGAGATCCTTGATAAGGTATCGCAAGGTATGACGTAGGGTACAAACCCTGTGCAGTTAACGTGTGCAACATTGGAGCAGTCCGCAGTGATATATGAGATCCTTGATAAGGTATCGCAAGGTATGACGTAGGGTACAAACCCTGTGCAGGTAACGTGTGCAACATAGGAGCAGTCCGCAGACATATATGAGATCCTTGATAAGGTATCGCAAGGTATGACGTAGGGTACAAACCCTGTGCAGGTAACGTGTGCAACATAGGAGCAGTCCGCAGACATATATGAGATCCTTGATAAGGTATCGCAAGGTATCACGTAGGGTACAAACCCTGTGCAGTTAACGTGTGCAACATAGGAGCAGTCCGCAGACATATATGAGATCCTTGATAAGGTATCGCAAGGTATGACGTAGGGTACAAACCCTGTGCAGGTAACGTGTGCAACATAGGAGCAGTCCGTAGACATATATGAGATCCTTGATAAGGTATCGCAAGGTATCACGTAGGGTACAAACCCTGTGCAGGTAACGTGTGCAACATGGAGCAGTCCGTAGACATATATGAGATCCTTGATAAGGTATCGCAAGGTATCACGTAGGGTACAAACCCTGTGCAGGTAACGTGTGCAACATGGAGCAGTCCGCCAACAAGCATATCGTGATGAGCAGTCTCTAGTTTCTGTGCACATATAATGAAAGCTGAGTATTCTGGGATGACCTGCTATGACTTCAGGGTGGATTGGACGACCCAACGCTAACGAGTCACTTGACTTGAATCTCGGTTAAAAATGGTTTAGTGGATGAGAGTGTGATAATGTTGGGACTGATTCTGAAACATGTAAGAAGCAATCCAGTATCGATATTGGAACACTTTGATTACTGTTGGCTTGGTGGAATAAGTAATCCGATGAATTCTGACACGCAATTGTAGATTTACATGGAATACGACGTATCAAATGGAACATCAAATATTAGTAGTATTATAACGTGTTGATGCATGATTCTTGTTGCTTTACGTGTCTGTGGTGTTATTGCAGTTATCCTAATCGAGACGATGGTGGGTGTGGAAAGCTTGCGAGGCTTCGACCCCACGTCTGTAGGCAGCATAGATACGCTGGGGACTTACTCCCAAGCCACATGATGTCACCGTGGACGGAAAATTACATTATATATAACATAACATTTATTATAAAATTAAAAAATTAAAAATACAACAAACAAACTCACATCACAACTACATCACACTCGGCATCAAAATTTCGAAATACCGTTGGATCGATGGTCTGGTTTTGCGTCTCCTTTCCTAGTTCTTGGGTAGGTGTAGAACGAATCACCCAAGTAGCCCACACTTCTTCAAGAAATATTGTACACTATATTTTCTTAAGTATTGTGTTCATTAATTAGTTTTATTTTATTTTTATTTATTTATTTGTTTCTCGAAACGCTGCGGATATCAACTTATACGTACGGTATACTCTTAAGGTACACGTTAAACGTTGCATTACTCTACTCTATGATGAATACTACTCTGAGTATGAATAATACTCTACGACGAACATTATGATGAAGTATATTATGTTTAAAATTTTGCAGTAAAGTATTTTGAACACATTTCACTAGTTGAGTCATAAATAATATGTAATAACTTGTAGCAAAATAATATTTGCTTTGATAAGATTAGCCCGTACAAAACAATGCATTCTCTGCAAAACGGCGAGGTTTGAGCATGTTCCACCCTACCTTGCACCATACCATGGTAGTACAACTTTCGTGATAAGTTGTACTACCATGGTATGGTGCAAGGTAGGGTGGAACATGCTCAAACCTCGCCGTTTTTCAGAGAATGCATTGTTTTGCAAGTACACCCATTTATAATCATAATAATAGTAATTATGATATTATCTTTATTAATTATTATATTATACATGAGGTGACGAATACTAGGTTCATTCGTAAAACACGAGCTTACACCACAAGTCGCCAAGATCAACATAAATATAGCCATAGTGTCATATACACTTATGACGTCACTGATTCCTGGATCTCAATAACAAAAATTACCAAACAGGTGCGATAATGACGTTTTGAAATGTTGAAAATGTATTTGGGAAATCTGTTTATGACCATTGCATTCAATAATTCTATCACAACAACCTCTTGCATGTTTCGTGACTATTGTGTTTTTGCTCGTGTTACCATTCAATACCGATTACAGGATAAACAATTAATGTGATATTAACGAAATGCGTTTACAGGACTTCATTCGTATACCTACACAGAGATTACTATTTGCAACTCTTAAATCATAACGTATTATACTTCCCCCGAAACAACGTTACAGATGTTTTTCTTCTAGATGAATGATTCATAGCTCACTAACGATCTGAATCTCGCTGATTGGCCACGAACCACTCGTATGTGACGAACGCATCGGAAGGTTGTTTCGTTGCAAGTATAATGTCCTGGCTGTTAATACAGCGCCGTTTTGCCGTGAAGCCGACGCTTTGTCAACTGTTTGCTTGTTACGTGCCTCCTCGTGATTGGCTCCGGTCGGCAAACATGCGACGCCGAGCGTCTTCCATAAAAAAGACGCCTGCTCCGAGCCCGGCTAATAACAGCAGCCAACTCCCGTAACCGGAACTTTATTGCACTATTCTGATTGGTGGCTTTATGCTGTTGTTCTAGAAAGTTCACATGTCTATATAATTAAGTTTATAATTAAGAATCCCTACAACAAAGTATCATCACTCTACGGACAGTGAATTTCTTTGAATTAAACTGAGATAACTTAATTAGCGAATATAATGATATAGGCTTCTCTAATTGTTAGGCAGTATATAATTTTGGCAGAAGCAATTACATTTTTGAATTAGGAGCGTGAATTATAAGAGTGCAAGTCAGGGTAATGTATTCGTTTGCTTCAAGGTTATACACATTGTCATCTTCATAAAGGCATAAAAGCATTTTTATTTATATAAACTTGTCTGTCATGCAAAGGAAGTGTGCTAATGAAACAGATCACGTTGTTTAAAGAAAATTTCAAATTCAAGTACATTATCAGTCATGCGCCATTTATGTGTATTTTCATTAAATGAGATTGTGTGCCTAAAACACCCAATCGAGATCGTTGATACTACTCATTCATTCATTCATTCACTCAATGAACAGTAACTTTGTTCTTTACTTTTATCTAAGTTAATTGTAGCTTAAGGACAATTATGTCTCTTGATTAATAAATAAATAAAACATTCGTATTTATTGTTACCCACTGAGTTTAAGATCGGATTATATACCAATTCACTTATAGCTTCAGGTATTTTAGCTGCGTGGTACACTGCCGTGTCCATTCTGCCTCGAGCCCAGACGGGGTAGGTTCGAGTAAATGTATCGACTGTGTTGCGTAACTACAAGAAAGTTTCTTTATATCAAAAACAGAAATAACATACGAAGTTTGTTCTTACTAGTGATCTGTGCAGAAACTAAATGTTTTGTGTTGCATGCTCTCAATAACGCACATTTTTATTAAAATTACAGAACTTAAATTTATGTACACAAAACTAAAGAAGTCCTTCATTAAAACTGTAAGCCCGTTAATCTGCTTTATTTATAAGCAGCTAGACGTTGCACTTCAGGGCTTTAACGCATTTTAAAAATTTCTTTTGGTTTTGAAAATAAATCTTGAGTTTCGTCGATGCAAGAAAGCTTCGTTTGAGAGAATGTTTTTGTTTGTCCGTAGCCTCAAGATGCGTGGCTGCGGTTTGCGGTGTGGCCGCGCCTGGCAGAGTGGAACGACTGACCTTACTATAGCGAGACGAATCATCGAGACGCTGTCTGCACACTGCATGGACGCAGTCTGCACACTGCATGGATGCAGTCTGGTCTAGACCAATGCTTCTCAATCTTTTCAACTAAAGCCTCACTTTTATAGCCTTTCAAGTGCTGACTGAGTGACTCTTCACCAACGTTCCCAATTTATTTTGGTTTATTTCATAAAATTGCCACACATAAAATACTGAAAGAACAATACTAAAATGGCTCGGCCAACAAGTGGAGAAACATACTTCACGGATGTCTAATGTAATAAGGATACCACTGTTATACGAAATACAACTGCAAGTAAAACACATATGAGATAAAAGAAAACTACAGACAGTATTGGCGACTCACTTGCATTGTCTTCGCGCCTCACTTGCATTGCCTTGGTGCCTCACTTGCATTGTCCTCGCGCCTCACTTGCATTGTCTTAGTGCCTCACTTGCATTGTCTTGGTGTCTCACTTGCATTGTCTTGGTGCCTCACTTGCATTGTCTTGGTGCCTCACTTGCATTGCCTTGGTGCCTCACTGGCATTGTCTTGGTGCCTCACTTGCATTGTCTAGGTGCCTCACTTTCATTGTCTTGGTGCCTCACTTGCATTGTCTTGGTGCCTCACTTGCATTGTCTTGGTGCCTCACTTGCATTGTCTTCGCGCCTCACTTGCATTGTCTTGGTGCCTCACTTGCATTGTCTTGGTGCCTCACTTGCATTGTCTTGGTGCCTCACTTGCATTGTCTTGGTGCCTCACTTGCATTGTCTTCGCACCTCACTTGCATTGTCTTGGTGCCTCACTTGCATTGTCTTGGTGCCTCACTCGCATTGTCTTGGTGCCTCACTTGCATTGTCTTGGTGCTTCACTTGCATTGTCTTGGTGCCTCACTTGCATTGTCTTGGTGCCTCACTTGCATTGTCTTAGTGCCTCACTTGCATTGTCTTGGTGCCTCACTTGCATTGTCTTGGTGCCTCACTTGCATTGTCTTGGTGCCTCACTTGCATTGTCTTCGCGCTTGTGAGGCAGGCCTCACTGTTTGAGAAACCCTGATCCAGACACTTCAGTTCTTGTGGTAAATCTTACAATTCACCTGGCTGGTGCAGCCTACACTGTACAATAATAGAACACCGAAATGTGTGTCGTACAACACTAAAAATGTTTTAATTTTGTTGATTTTCGTATAGAAGTTTTAAATACAGTGCTAATCAGATCTGCATTTACTTGATCCGTGGTAAACTCACCCTTCCACTCAGTTACGACAATATGGCAAGTACAATAATAACCAGTAACTAGTTAGTTGCATCCTTTTGAACACTCACCCCATTCACCCTTATCAAGTATCAAAAGTAACAACACCACACTGGCTGGTAACCATAAGCTCACTCGCCATGGGTCTACAATTAGTAAGAATCTAATTTCTCCGCTTACTTATGGTCTTCACCTTGTGGATATAGCTATCTACATTGGCACCATCAGTTTCCAATGATATATAGCCCTGAGTGCAGGAAGAATTATTTATCTTCTTCCACTTTGTAGGGTTACATATAATTAAAAGCTTTTTAAGCTCAATGTGATAATGGAATCAGCAACGATGTAGCTCTTAAAAGCTTCGGGCTGATCGCGCCTGTGCATGTATGTGTGTATCTTCGCACTCCACTATACCATCTGCTCTCGCCTGCTGGCCGCAAGTGACATCCAATAGCGGGGATATAATTGTTTATTAATTAACTGATTAGACTCCGATTAATGCCGAGCTCAGTGGCAAACTGGCATTTAGGACGCAACATTTGAAAGAGGAACGAACTAGAACAATAGAATACACTGACAGTTCCATTTGACTATTGTTTCTGTTAAACTGAAAGAAAACACACTTTTCCAGAACATTTTGAAACTCGTTTAGTCGTACGCAAATTGGCATCCCAAACAAAAGCCCCTCCCACCCTCCATTCTTGAACGAAGTGTGAATGGAACTCACGACATAGAAAATAGTTTAAAGTTTGAGTTGAGTTTTGCTCTTGCAATATTCAATAAAACTATTGGTAATTGGCAACACAATGGCAACAGTGAAGAAGTATTGATAAATTCAATGTTTCAGTTTGCGTTGATCTACAACATTTTTAAATTCGTGAGATACTGGCTACAATCCAACAGGGGTTACGCAAAGTGGAGTGATATAACCTCACACCTCAGCTTCGTATTAGATATGGCGCTGTGGCCAGGCTCGCTTCTTTGCGCGATTGATTCTGTTTCACGCACCATTGACCGTGACGCAGAGCAGAGCCCTCCCAAGTCGCGATTACCATCGCTGAACTTCACATTTTACAATAATTCGCGATCGCATGGAGCAAACACGTTTAGCCGTGTGGGGGACTGGTGGCGCAGCCGTGTTTAGCCGTGTGGGGGACTGGTGGCGGACTGGTGGCGCAGCCGTGTTTAGCCGTGTGGCGGACTGGTGGCGCAGGCCGTGTTTAGCCGTGTGGTGGACTGGTGGCGCAGCCGTGTTTAGCCGTGTGGTGGACTGGTGGCGCAGCCGTGTTTAGCCGTGTGGGGGACTGGTGGCGCAGCCGTGTTTAGCCGTGTGGTGGACTGGTGGCGCAGCCGTGTTTAGCCGTGTGGCGGACTGGTGGCGCAGCCGTGTTTAGCCGTGTGGTGGACTGGTGGCGCAGCCGTGTTTAGCCGTGTGGTGGACTGGTGGCGCAGCCGTGTTTAGCCGTGTGGCGGACTGGTGGCGCAGCCGTGTTTAGCCGTGTGGTGGACTGGTGGCGCAGCCGTGTTTAGCCGTGTGGCGGACTGGTGGCGCAGGCCGTGTTTAGCCGTGTGGTGGACTGGTGGCGCAGCCGTGTTTAGCCGTGTGGCGGACTGGTGGCGCAGCCGTGTTTAGCCGTGTGGTGGACTGGTGGCGCAGCCGTGTTTAGCCGTGTGGGGGACTGGTGGCGCAGCCGTGTTTAGCCGTGTGGGGGACTGGTGGCGCAGCCGTGTTTAGCCGTGTGGGGGACTGGTGGCGCAGCCGTGTTTAGCCGTGTGGGGGACTGGTGGCGCAGGCCGTGTTTAGCCGTGTGGGGGACTGGTGGCGCAGCCGTGTTAAGTCGTGTGGTGGACTGGTGGCGCAGCCGTGTTTAGCCGTGTGGCAGACTGGTGGCGCAGGCCGTGTTTAGCCGTGTGGGGGACTGGTGGCGCAGCCGTGTTTAGCCGTGTGGTGGACTGGTGGCGCAGCCGTGTTTAGCCGTGTGGCAGACTGGTGGCGCAGGCCGTGTTTAGCCGTGTGGGGGACTGGTGGCGCAGCCGTGTTAAGCCGTGTGGTGGACTGGTGGCGCAGCCGTGTTTAGCTGTGTGGTGGACTGGTGGCGCAGGCCGTGTTTAGCCGTGTGGTGGACTGGTGGCGCAGGCCGTGTTTAGCCGTGTGGTGGACTGGTGGCGCAGCTGTGTTTAGCCGTGTGGTGGACTGGTGGCGCAGCCGTGTTTAGCCGTGTGGTGGACTGGTGGCGCAGCCGTGTTTAGCCGTGTGGTGGACTGGTGGCGCAGGCCGTGAGGAGTTGCAAGCTTTGACACTCCATGAACGTTTTACAGTTTCTTTGGTTTTTTATACGTGATTAATATACTTCAGCATCGCAAGGAAGAAAAATAGGTGGGATCCACTCACTTTTTCTTGCGCTTTTTATTTGTCAGTAGTTTTTATTATTCCTCGATTTCAGTTTGTGTTTTTTTTTTTTTTTTATACATATTTTAAACATTATTTATATTTCTTTCCACTTTCTTTCGTTTCTTATGTTCTGTTATTCTTCTCTATGTTTATACCTTTTCTTGTTGTCTCATTTTTTCTTAAACATCTTTTTGCGTAACGAATTTACTTGTTCTTCTTTGTCATTCGCTGTACATTATTTTTTGTGTATGTGTATATTTGTGGTTTTTAATGAACCTTTTTACACATTTGTGTCTGTTTTTAATTTTCAATTTATTGATTTACTTTATCTCATGCGTCTCATATATATGTATTTAGCTACTTTAACTTTATCTTATTTGTCGCAATAATTTATCTCATCATCTCATTTATTTTACTGTTCAAAATGTATATATATATATATATATATATAAGCTTTACTCCAGTAGGAAGACGATAGATAGAATGGATCCGTCCTAACCCTGACCTGATCTAACGTAACGCAGCCAGAACGTGACTTGCTCGGTATCATAAACAAACAGAGAGCGAAATGCAGAGCAGAACACATCATGACTATAAGGAGGGTCTGTCCGTACTCAAACCCTAGGTTCAGTTCAGTCTATTCACCTAGTCTATCCAGTCAGTTACAAGAACTGATTTTCAGTAGGGGATATTTGTACCATTTATTGTATTATGTGCTTCGTTGCTATGGCGGCTCTAAAGTCACCGTTTACCTACTGGTATCCCATTAATTGATAAGAGTCAAGTCTCAATGATACAAAACCCGATGCGAACCCTGGATCTTATGCATTGGAAGCAGGAATAAACCCATCAGCCACTACTAAACCAACGAGCCACATACACAGGATAGGTATTAGGTAACTGCCCTTAGCTCTGGCCACAACCGTGTTGAACAAGTACGTAAACTATTACATTGGCAAAAAGCTATTATATATACCAATTACTATCAATAAAATTGATACATGTGATAAAAAAAAAATGTTATTTGGTGACATTAGAGAATCACGACCATTTATGTGGGTAAGGCAATTCTTTATTTTCTAAAAATGTGTCCAATGCGTTGCTCATATGGTTGTGGTGCAGGATTTACCAAGTGAAACCAACATACGTAGGGCCTAGTTTCGAATCCCACACAACGCATCGATGTTTGTAATTCCCATTCTTCCACAATCATCCAACCCAAATAAAATAACTACGCAGCGAAAGTTCCAAACAACAACACATGAACCATTGTGTTTTAATTTGAGATAGAATAGAAACGGAATTAAGCAACGATTGTGTTGTTTGACCTTTTGCTCAGTCCTATAATTCCACCTTCCAAGCAGAATTCAATGTCAGTTGGGCAACATGATCGAATAGCATCAGCTGTCGGCTCTGATGATAAGGATAACTCAACCTGCTTTGCCTGTGACCGTATCAAAACCTTGTGCTCGTCTTCCAACATCGCTGTATTTCATTCCATGACGCGGCAACTAACTCACGAAAACATTGTTTATCCATGTGAGATTTAGCCTTGGCCCTACGACCTTCAATCCTAATTGTTTCCATTCCTTGAATTGTACTGAACTTTTTTAATTTAAGTTTTAATTTTACCATTTCTTCAAAGGAGGTGTGGGCAGGCCGCGCGGTGAGCGGGTGGCTGCAAGAAGGGGGGGGGGGGGGGAGGCGCACACGAAACGATCGCATTCCCCCACGACTCTTTGAAAAATAGGTATTTTAGAATTTTTAAAATAAAAAGTAGACACAAAAAACGTCTGTAAAGCTCGCGATGAAACTGAGAGTTAATTCCCGAACACGCCAAAAGCGACTAGAAACAAAAACAACTCTGTACATTCTGGGGGCGAGCACTACAGAAAGAATGAGAACTATTTTGAACGGGAGGGGAGAAAAAAATGAACTACCTGTGCATTAAAATATGAATTAACAGACGTAGGCAAGTGGAAGGAAGAAACAAATTTATAATTTGTTCATGGACAAAACACCAATAAAGGAAAACTATAGATTCGTCACGTGCAAAACTAAATCAAGTTCGTAAATAATGAATAAATACATTTGTATTTGTATTTGTATTTTGTATACTACCTACTCAGACCTGATTTTCCGTGGGAGACATTTATACAATTTATTATGTGCTTCATTGCTATAATAATAATAATTTTTGTAGGAATACCCGTTCTAGGGTGCACACCAGCTTTACCTGATGTGCCACTCTTCAGGTGACTAACTAGGTTATAAGGGTGTTTGGATAGTTGGGAAGGATTGTCCGAGGGCTGTTAGTATGACTAGATCCAGCATTCGCCTTTACGACTGAGGGAAACCTCGGAAAAAACCTTCAGTCAGGACTGCCGGTGGCCGGAATCGAACCGGCGACCTCCCGAATTAGAGTCTCGCGTCTTACCGCTGAGCCACCTCTATCGGTAATTCATTGCTATGACGGCTTTAGTCGCCCTTTACATGTACAGTGTACACCAACCACCAGTATAATGTAGATCAAGTCAAGTTAGTCCGAACCAGGAATCGACCCTCGACCTTCAACATTGGAAGTATGAAGGATCCAAACAAAAGGCCAACGGACAATGAGTCCGTTGAAAGGGAGTGAGGGGGGGGGGGGAGGGGGGATGTGTGTGTTGCATGTTAATTTTAGTAGTTTCCAATACCACAGAAAGATAACATTAATACCATAGCAGATGATTTTTTTTATAATTGAAACCGAATACGTTGCAGTCGAAATCTTAAGTTACTGCTTTATCCAGTTTCATACTTTCGGCAGATTAGGGTCAAAACATGCAACAGAGATTTACTTTATTCTTTAAATAACCCTTTTTTTTATAAGATTAGCATAAAGCACAAAGGCTAAATTAATTTCACATCGCTGGTCTCTGTATCTTTCTCTCCCAAATCATGTGGGTGAACACAGCTACAGCAACATTCCTATACCGGTAAATAACCTGATTTTATTATTTGCTTGTACTCTGGCATCGCTCTTAAAACGTATTGTTTTCACCTCTTTATACTTGTATCTCTGAAGCGGGTAAGCAATGGGTCATGCCAAAACGTGTATTACTACTGTGACTTCCTTCTATTCCACATATTGTATAAAGCGACATTTGGACTAAAGTTGCTTTCCTGTATCGCTAATGCAACAATTGGAGTAGTTGCTTTCCTGTAGCGCTAAAGCAACAATTGGAGTAGTTGCTTTCCTGTATCGCTAAAGCAGCAATTGGAGTAGTTGCTTTCCTGTATCGCTAAAGCAGCAATTGGAGTAGTTGCTTTCCTGTATCGCTAAAGCAGCAATTGGAGTAGTTGCTTTCCTGTATCGCTAAAGCAACAATTGGAGTAGTTGCTTTCCTGTATCGCTAAAGCAACAACTGGAGTAGTTGCTTTCCTATAGCGCTAAAGCAACAATTGGAGTAGTTGCTTTCCTGTATCGCTAAAGCAACAACTGGAGTAGTTGCTTTCCTGTATCGCTAAAGCAACAATTGGAGTAGTTGCTTTCCTGTATCGCTAAAGCAACAATTGGAGTAGTTGCTTTCCTATAGCACTAAAGCAACAATTGGAGTAGTTGCTTTCCTGTATCGCTAAAGCAATTGGAGTAGTTGCTTTCCTGTATCGCTAAAGCAACAACTGGAGTAGTTGCTTTCCTGTAGCGCTAAAGCAACAATTGGAGTAGTTGCTTTCCTGTAGCGCTAAAGCAACAATTGGAGTAGTTGCTTTCCTGTATCGCTAAAGCAACAATTGGAGTAGTTGCTTTCCTATAGCACTAAAGCAACAATTGGAGTAGTTGCTTTCCTGTAGCGCTAAAGCAATTGGAGTAGTTGCTTTCCTGTATCGCTAAAGCAACAACTGGAGTAGTTGCTTTCCTGTAGCGCTAAAGCAACAATTGGAGTAGTTGCTTTCCTATAGCACTAAAGCAACAACTGGAGTAGTTGCTTTCCTGTAGCACTAAAGCAACAATTGGAGTAGTTGCTTTCCTGTATCGCTAATGCAACAATTGGAGTAGTTGCTTTTCTGTATCGCTAAAGCAGCAATTGGAGTAGTTGCTTTCCTGTATCGCTAAAGCAACAACTGGAGTAGTTGCTTTCCTGTAGCGCTAAAGCAACAATTGGAGTAGTTGCTTTCCTATAGCACTAAAGCAACAATTGGAGTAATTGCTTTCCTGTATCGCTAAAGCAATTGGAGTAGTTGCTTTCCTGTATCGCTAAAGCAACAATTGGAGTAGTTGCTTTCCTATAGCACTAGCAACAATTGGAGTAGTTGCTTTCCTGTATCGCTAATGCAACAACTGGAGTAGTTGCTTTCCTATAGCACTAAAGCAACAATTGGAGTAGTTGCTTTCCTGTATCGCTAATGCAACAACTGGAGTAGTTGCTTTCCTATAGCACTAAAGCAACAATTGGAGTAATTGCTTTCCTGTATCGCTAAAGCAATTGGAGTAGTTGCTTTCCTGTATCGCTAAAGCAACAATTGGAGTAGTTGCTTTCCTGTATCGCTAAAGCAGCAATTGGAGTAGTTGCTTTCCTGTATCGCTAAAGCAACAATTGGAGTAGTTGCTTTCCTGTATCGCTAAAGCAGCAATTGGAGTAGTTGCTTTCCTGTATCGCTAAAGCAGCAATTGGAGTAGTTGCTTTCCTGTATCGCTAAAGCAACAATTGCAGGAGTTACAAGGCGTAAGAAATGTCAAAGTATTGAACTTCTTACGTATTACACCTTACGTCTTCCGACGCGTTGTTACCACTTGCATTGAGACATAACCATTGCAATATTAACCTATACGCCTTACGACTTTACACCTTATGCCTTCCCTTAAATTTGATTGTGAATGGCGTATTGCAATGGGCATATTTCAATGAAACTGGTCACAACCCGTCGTAAGGCGTAGGGCGTAAGGTGTAAGAAGTTCAATGCTTTGACATTTCTTACGCCTTATTCCATAAACCATATGACTTACACCTTTAGCCTTAAAACTGATTGGAATGATCCTTAACATACACTTGTATTCCAAAGTTTTAGACATTTTCTTCAGGAGGCGTTTCATCAAATAGGAAAAGTTTCACAAACAGAGAGTGAATAATAAAATTAACGGTGAACGTTTGGATAAAATTATTTATGGTTTTTCGATAAAATTTTCCTGTAAATACAACAGGACTGTAACTATAATTCCTTCTACTGTCAGCACGTCGACTCCATTTGATGTCGATTGTCAACAGGTCGACATATTGTCAGAACGACAGGTATACAGCGCCCTTGAATGGGTGACGGATCATTTAGACAGGAGTAAGATACGTGCTAATATTTGGTATTCTCCCTTACTCTTCTTCATTGCCATTCATAAATAACTCGTCTTCATCTTGATTATGAGACGCAAATCTAAACACACAAACAAAAGAGTTTGTTCGAAACGGAAATACGCCATAAACTCTTTGAGTTTACCTGTGCAATTTTAAGCATTTTTTCCTGCATAGAAAACACAAGCAGAAAACAAGTTCTTAGACAATGCTAGTGTACATTAAGCTCTTTTGATAGAACAATTCTTGGGGTAATTAATGATTTGATTTGAAGTTTCTTTAGCACTTTGTTAGATTATTTTCTATTCAACACAATGACTCGACGCATCTGTTGTAGGGAAAGAAATCTTATGAGTGGAATCAGAATTCAATTCAATTATAGTATAAAGTCAGGTTGGTTCCGGTAGGTTTGGCATCAATGCATCCCAAGTCATTAGTCGGGCTTGACTTTTTAAGATGCAAAAGAACATGTAAGAGAGAGAGAGAGAGAGAGAGAGAGAGAGAGAGAGAGAGAGAGAGAGAGAGAGAGAGAGAGAGAGAGAGAGAGAGAGAGAGAGAGAGAGAGAGAGAGCCGCTGAACGCATTCCTCGGCGTCCGGAGGCTTCTACTACATCCAAGGCGAACACTGAGAGATGTTTTGATTTGACAGCGTCTGCAGGTTAATAACTACCTCAGTGTTCCCAGCTCGGAGGCGGGATGCGGGGGCTGCAGGGATACCTCTTCCCTTGTAGATTGTGCACTTTTGTAACATTCTTTGTTTCTGTCATTAAATAAAACGTTTTGCTATCCAGTTGGTAAATTGTAAAAGTTAATTTTCCAAGTGAAGCTTTATAGAATGCACGATTGTAATTTGCCTCGTCGCTATGGCCGCTTACTGGCAACTATTTTGTCATTTTTAATTTGCTGTTAATGTCCAGTAGGCAACGGTACGAAATGAGTAAAATAAAAGAATATTTTGGCTATATCATTTAATCGAACCGAAAAACATTAAAGACATGAAACGGCCACTAAAACGGCAACATTTTGCGTATTTCCCATTTTTTTTTGTTCCTTGTTATTCAAATATTTTTATGTGATTTAAAGGTACAATCATTTTGAAGAAGAAAAAAGAAAAAGAGAAGTGTTTTTACTGTGTATTGTAATTTTGTTTTTAAATTCAAATTTCAAATCTTTTTTTAACAAAAACTCATTTCAGTAGAATCACTTGTGTGTGTAGTATTGAGTAGTACAAATTTAAAGTTAATTGCCCAAATTCCATTTATAGAAGAAAGGAGTTTCAGTAGACCATACAATTACCGTGATACGATGGACGAGACTACGAAGTAGTCTACATTGATTGTATTTCGTCTACTTTTTATTATATATTTCTATTACTTTTTGTATAACGTTTCGAAATCTAGACAGACTTAACAGTTAAATCTTGAATTAATTTCAGTGGTTTGTTTATCCAGGGTTGTATTAATTACTGAAAAATGAAAATATAAACATCTTGTTCTAATTTAATGTTCTTTTAGTCAAATAATAATGTATACATTTTTAGGTATTAGGCCTACATTAAATTTGTATCATACAAATCTTAGTATTTCTTATTTTTCTTTTGTGTGTATCTATTTAGTCATTTATGGCATTGTCGGCCATATTTAGCGATTGTATCGTACTAATAAAATATTAAATCAACCCCAGCTAGATCGTCTAATTTTGAAGCAGGTAATTGTCCTAAAACACAACGATGGATTCATATTGTTTGGAAAACAATAAAACAATGTTAGGTTATGTAAACATTACCACTTATTTACTCTTTCATCTCTACTTTTTTAATCCCTTTTCAATGTTATGTCTTGATCAAACATCTTCCTGCCTAATTAGCACTCCATTCATTAAATTACTCATGCTTTTCTCTCATCACGGTATTTTCAATCTAAGTATTTTTTTTTCAATTGAAGATATGCAAAAGCATAGGTTAATAAACGACGATCTAGTATGAATCACTAAACCTCGATATATCGTTTTAAATCATTTAGTTGTCTTCAGTTGTTCTTGAAGGTTTTAGGGACGTGCTAGAAACAAGAATTACGTGAATAGGTAATCCTTATTGCGTTGTAATGATTTATTTCGCCATTCGTTAAGATTAAACCAAAGGTAATACCCATGTGAAATACTTGTACGTGTTAATGCCTCAACTGTCGCCCAGCCAGGATGCGAAACGTTGGTTTGGCAGATGGGGGGGGGGGGGGGGGAGGGTGGGGGGGGGGGGATTGGCTCCGAAGCATTTGTTGTGAGTGTGAAAAGGGGGCTGGGACATAACCCCCGCTGCCGAAGACAAAACTTTGTGGGGTCTTTTTATCCTCAAGACGGGCTTTGAAGTCTTATTTTCAAAGGAAAGATGAAACTTCCTATTCAATTAAACATTTTATTCTCGTCTTTTGTTTAAGTTTTAACCAATAATTGGTTTTACTTAAATCCGCAGTATCATCATAAAAGTTTGGGACGCGACCCAAACTTGAAAAAACTCTGCTCTAAGATCTGGTGCAAAATCCTCATCCCTTTATGTTTTATGATATGTTTAAATTTGAAAACAAACTTTACTATTTATTAAGAAACAGAAACGCCAGTACTCAACAGGAGTTCTGTTAGAAATCAAATGACAAAAATCCCTACATGAAAACATTTCTGGCTGTGCCCCCCCCCCCCCCCTCGCACACACAAATATTCACATATTTTCGTACACTGCAGTTTTCTTGATTTGAATGTATGTGTAAATTGACACGCAATATTTCCCATTTCATTGATATGACAGGGGTAGCAACTATCAAGACATTTGGAATGGGGATGCGTTTCAGTAAAACAGAACAAGGGATAAAATGATCAGAGGGGTAAGGGTAATACCACCCCCCCCGGATACCTCTGACTAGACTAGCATCACTGCGTTGGTTGGACCCAAACACCGTTTGAGATTGCTTGTGCATTCAGATTATATCACCCCATCTAACTTATACGTCAGATTCCAAAACCTTTTATATTTAAACATAAGTTTTAGCCGTAAAATTACACGAGTCAAAAACAAGTTGGGTCAATGCAAAAATGTCACTTGATAAGCACAAAAAATAAATGAGAAGTTATCTTCTTGTAAACTTCATTCCAGGGGAGATTTTTAAGATTTACATCTCGCGAAAGATGAAGAAGATTAAGAAAACTGGTTTCCAACCTATAAATCAGAGTGGCAAATTAAACAGCGGGCTAAGAATATAAACTAATCATGACGTTGCCTTGGTATTGGACTTGACACTTTACTTTGTTTGAGCTGTAAGACATCCGGCTTATGTTGACCCGCGCATCATGTCAATCATTGAACCTAATAACATTGTATTGAAGGTAGACAGACAGGCTATTTCATATTAAATTAGATACAAAATTAAGGAACGACATGTTTTCAAATATTTCCAATAACATATCGAAAAAACATCTTGTATGTCGTGTGTCCCGTGTGTCCTGTGTGTCCTGTGTGTCCTGTGTGTCCCGTGTGTCCTGTGTGTCCTGTGTGTCCTGTGTGTCCTGTGTGTCCCGTGTGTCCTGTGTGTCCTGTGTGTTCTGTGTGTCCTGTGTGTCCCGTGTGTCCCGTGTGTCCTGTGTGTCCTGTGTGTCCTGTGTGTCCTGTATGTCCTGTGTGTCCTGTGTGTCCTGTGTGTCCTGTGTGTCGTGTGTGTCCCGTGTGTCCTGTGTGTCCTGTGTGTCCTGTGTGTCCTGTGTGTCCTGTGTGTCCTGTGTGTCCTGTGTGTCCTGTGTGTCCTGTGTGTCCTGTGTGTCCTGTGTGTCCTGTGTGTCCTGTGTGTCCTGTGTGTCGGGTGTGTCCCGTGTGTCCTGTGTGTCGTGTGTGTCCTGTGTGTCCTGTGTGTCCTGTGTGTCCTGTGTGTCCTGTGTGTCCTGTGTGTCCTGTGTGTCCTGTGTGTCGTGTGTGTCCTGTGTGTCCTGTGTGTCCTGTGTGTCCTGTGTGTCCTGTGTGTCCCTTGTGTCCTGTGTGTCCCGTGTGTTCTGTGTGTGTCGTGTGTCCCGTGTGTCCTGTGTGTCCTGTGTGTCCTGTGTGTCCTGTGTGTGTGTCCTGTGTGTCCTGTGTGTCCTGTGTGTCCTGTGTGTCCTGTGTGTCCTGTGTGTCCTGTGTGTCCTGTGTGTCCTGTGTGTCCTGTGTGTCCCGTGTGTCCTGTGTGTCCTGTGTGTCCTGTGTGTCCTGTGTGTCCTGTGTGTCCTGTGTGTCCTGTGTGTCCTGTGTGTCCTGTGTGTACTGTGTGTCCTGTGTGTCCTGTGTGTCCCGTGTGTCCTGTGTGTCCTGTGTGTCCTGTGTGTCCTGTGTGTCCTGTGTGTCCTGTGTGTCCTGTGTGTCCTGTGTGTCCTGTGTGTCCTGTGTGTCCTGTGTGTCCTGTGTGTCCTGTGTGTCCTGTGTGTCCTGTGTGTCCTGTGTGTCCTGTGTGTCCCGTGTGTACTGTGTGTCCTGTGTGTCCTGTGTGTCCCGTGTGTCCTGTGTGTCCTGTGTGTCCTGTGTGTCCTGTGTGTCCTGTGTGTCCTGTGTGTCCTGTGTGTCCTGTGTGTCCTGTGTGTCCTGTGTGTCCCGTGTGTCCTGTGTGTCCTGTGTGTCCTGTGTGTCCTGTGTGTCCTGTGTGTCCTGTGTGTCCTGTGTGTCCTGTGTGTCCCGTGTGTCCTGTGTGTCCCGTGTGTCCTGTGTGTCCCGTGTGTCCTGTGTGTCCCGTGTGTCCCGTGTGTCCCGTGTGTCCCGTGTGTCCTGTGTGTCCCGTGTGTCCTGTGTGTCCCGTGTGTCCTGTGTGTCCTGTGTGTCCCGTGTGTCCCGTGTGTCCTGTGTGTCCTGTGTGTCCTGTGTGTCCTGTGTGTCGTGTGTGTCCCGTGTGTCCCGTGTGTCCTGTGTGTCCTGTGTGTCCTGTGTGTCCTGTGTGTCCCGTGTGTCCTGTGTGTCCTGTGTGTCCTGTGTGTCCTGTGCGTCCTGTGTGTCCTGTGTGTCCTGTGTGTCCCGTGTGTCCCGTGTGTCCTGTGTGTCCTGTGTGTCCTGTGTGTCCCGTGTGTCCTGTGTGTCCTGTGTGTCCTGTGTGTCCTGTGTGTCCTGTGTGTCCTGTGTGTCCTGTGTGTCCCGTGTGTCCTGTGTGTCCTGTGTGTCCTGTGTGTCCCGTGTGTCCTGTGTGTCCTGTGTGTCCCGTGTGTCCCGTGTGTCCTGTGTGTCCTGTGTGTCCTGTGTGTCCTGTGTGTCCTGTGTGTCGTGTGTGTCCCGTGTGTCCCGTGTGTCCTGTGTGTCCTGTGTGTCCTGTGTGTCCTGTGTGTCCCGTGTGTCCTGTGTGTCCTGTGTGTCCTGTGTGTCCTGTGTGTCCTGTGTGTCGTGTGTGTCCTGTGTGTCCTGTGTGTCCTGTGTGTCCTGTGTGTCCTGTGTGTCCTGTGTGTCCTATGTGTCCTGTGTGTCCTGTGTGTCCTGTGTGTCCTGTGTGTCCTGTGTGTCCTGTGTGTCCTGTGTGTCCTGTGTGTCCTGTGTGTCCTGTGTGTCCTGTGTGTCCTGTGTGTCCTGTGTGTCCTGTGTGTCCTGTGTGTCCTGTGTGTCCTGTGTGTCCTGTGTGTCCTGTGTGTCCTGTGTGTCCTGTGTGTCCTGTGTGTCCTGTGTGTCCTGTGTGTCCTGTGTGTCCTGTGTGTCGTGTGTCCTGTGTGTCCTGTGTGTCCCTTGTGTCCTGTGTGTCCCGTGTGTCCTGTGTGTCCTGTGTGTCCTGTGTGTCCCGTGTGTCCTGTGTGTCCCGTGTGTCCTGTGTGTCCCGTGTGTCCTGTGTGTCCTGTGTGTCCTGTGTGTCCTGTATGTCCTGTGTGTCCTGTGTGTCCTGTGTGTCCTGTGTGTCGTGTGTCCCGTGTGTCCTGTGTGTCCTGTGTGTCCTGTGTGTCCTGTGTGTCCTGTGTGTCCTGTGTGTCCTGTGTGTCCTGTGTGTCCTGTGTGTCCTGTGTGTCCCTTGTGTCCTGTGTGTCCCGTGTGTCCTGTGTGTCCTGTGTGTCCTGTGTGTCCTGTGTGTCCTGTGTGTCCGGTGTGTCCTGTGTGTCCTGTGTGTCCTGTGTGTCCTGTGTGTCCTGTGTGTCCTGTGTGTCCTGTGTGTCCCTTGTGTCCTGTGTGTCCCGTGTGTCCTGTGTGTCCTGTGTGTCCTGTGTGTCCTGTGTGTCCTGTGTGTCCTGTGTGTCCTGTGTGTCCTGTGTGTCCTGTGTGTCCTGTGTGTCCTGTGTGTCCTGTGTGTCCTGTGTGTCCTGTGTGTCGTGTGTGTCCTGTGTGTCCTGTGTGTCCTGTGTGTCCTGTGTGTCCTGTGTGTCCTGTGTGTCCTGTGTGTCGTGTGTGTGCTGTGTGTCCTGTGTGTCCTGTGTGTCCCGTGTGTCCTGTGTGTCCTGTGTGTCCTGTGTGTCCTGTGTGTCCTGTGTGTCCTGTGTGTCCTGTGTGTCCTGTGTGTCCTGTGTGTCCTGTGTGTCCTGTGTGTCCTGTGTGTCCTGTGTGTCCTGTGTGTCATGTGTGTCCTGTGTGTCCTGTGTGTCCTGTGTGTCCCGTGTGTCCTGTGTGTCCTGTGTGTCCTGTGTGTCCTGTGTGTCCTGTGTGTCCTGTGTGTCCTGTGTGTCCTGTGTGTCCTGTGTGTCCTGTGTGTCCTGTGTGTCCTGTGTGTCCTGTGTGTCCTGTGTGTCCCGTGTGTCCTGTGTGTCCTGTGTGTCCTGTGTGTCCTGTGTGTCCTGTGTGTCCTGTGTGTCCTGTGTGTCCCGTGTGTCCTGTGTGTCCTGTGTGTCCCGTGTGTCCCGTGTGTCCTGTGTGTCCTGTGTGTCCTGTGTGTCCTGTGTGTCCTGTGTGTCCTGTGTGTCCTGTGTGTCCTGTGTGTCGTGTGTGTCGTGTGTGTCCTGTGTGTCCTGTGTGTCCTGTGTGTCCTGTGTGTCCTGTGTGTCCTGTGTGTCCTGTGTGTCCTGTGTGTCCTGTGTGTCCTGTGTGTCCTGTGTGTCCCGTGTGTCCTGTGAATCCCGTGTGTCCTGTGTATCCTGTGTGTCCTGTGTGTCCTGTGTGTCCTGTGTGTCCTGTGTGTCCTGTGTGTCCTGTGTGTCCTGTGTGTCCTGTGTGTCCTGTGTGTCCTGTGTGTCCTGTGTGTCCTGTGTGTCCCGTGTGTCCTGTGTGTCCTGTGTGTCCTGTGTGTCGTGTGTGTCCTGTGTGTCCTGTATGTCCTGTGTGTCCTGTGTGTCCTGTGTGTCCTGTGTGTCCTGTGTGTCCTGTGTGTCCTGTGTGTCCTGTGTGTCCTGTGTATCCTGTGTGTCCTGTGTGTCCTGTTTGTCCTGTGTGTCCTGTGTGTCCTGTGTGTCCTGTGTGTCCTGTGTGTCCTGTGTACACCTAGTACTGGATATGTTAATGTATCTGGATAATTAAAATGTTCAGAGCTACTCAGTAAGTATCGTGTTATGATAAGATTTCATCCGATATAGTAAAATTCACTCATTTTCGAGTGGCTGATTATTTGGATTGATATTTTATTAAAATATTTTTGTGAATGTGCTATCAAATGTGTAAATTTAATTCGACTTCAATGTGACGTACCAGTTATATGAAATGAAATGAATGAAATCAAAATATATGAAATGAAATGAAATGAAATGAAATGAAATGAAATGAAATGAAATGAAATGAAATGAAATGAAATGAAATGAAATGAAATGAAATGAAATGAAATGAAATGAAATGTAATGTAATGAAATGAAATAATATGATCATTTTAACTAAATAGTAATTAAGAACTATTAACGGAACATTTACTGAACTATATTACTGAACCATTAATCTGAGTAATTAATGTGAGTAGCCTAATAAAGTTTATTGTCTAGTTGATGCAAATTGACAATTTGAATTCTTTGATGTTAATTGAATAGATATATAACAAGAACGTAACGAAATAAATCATCAGTATGCAGATTTTAAAGAGATATAGTTTGTGTTAACGCTGATCTGCCATCGGGTGATTCACAGCCTGGCCTAATAAATAAGAAACGCAATTAATATCACAGTATAGAAGAACGCGAAACAAGCGGAATCCGATGTGGGATGATAGCTTTGTACGCTTGGAGGTAGATGCATGGGCGTATGTAGGAGGCTACCATGGGATAGCCTACAACACTTCGCGTTTGTCCACAGACGAGTTTTACTTTCATCTAATACCGAAGAAAGTAACATGAATACCAATTTTCTATTTCAATTAATGAAATAGTCTACCTTTGTATTGCGAGCGCCCTCGTACGAAGACCGTGCACGCGGGCTCGCGGGGGTGGAAAAGGTTGAATGAGCGGGAGGTGGCTACTGGCAAGGGACAAGCGTCGTGACGCCTGGGGAACTAGACTACAGTGCGTCTCGACTTCTCGAATTCTCGACGTTCCTTACTTCTCGACTTCTCGAATTCTCGATGTTCTTGACTTCTCGACGTTCTCGAATTCTCGACTTCTAGACTTCTCGAAGTTCGAATCGGTATGCAGGAAGTAAGAGGAAAGCTTGTCTTTAAAAATTGAAAAGCAGTGATATAGGTGTAACTTAATGAGGTTGTATCACAGTATAAGGAGGATACTGTGGTTGTTAGGATAATACCCAGAGACTGGCAGACATAGTCGAACCAAGAGCTCTGTCGACTGTCGTAGATAGGAATAATAAGTGCGTCAGACATAATCG
The DNA here is from genome assembly GCA_945910005.1 of Isoperla grammatica. NCBI lineage: Eukaryota > Metazoa > Arthropoda > Insecta > Plecoptera > Perlodidae > Isoperla > Isoperla grammatica. The sequence goes on from OX246737.1 coordinate 85,289,261, forward strand.
AAACGACACTGTTGCCGAGAGGAGATGAGCGTGTCAGGCATAACCGAAACAGCACTAAATGTTGCTCATCTCCACCCCGTCTTATATACCCACCCCGGCCCGCCAAAACCTTTGAATAGTTGAAGACTCGGCCGCAGGGGGCACCTTAGTCCGGCGACCGAGGTGGGTGATACAGTAGTGGCAACCACATGAAATGACAATTACAAACACTACTAACATTTGAAAGCAAAAATATATACAGCGGGAAATATAAAAAGACAACACAAAAATTAATGAATACTTAAAAATATGATTGTCTCTTATCTTGATGTGAAATAATACTAAATAACAATCACGAGTTTCGGCTTAGTTCGTGCCTCGTGATTGATTCATTTAATTTACTATTTACATCTCTTCCCCACATGCAGCACGGATCATACGTGCGGTCAACCGGCCTTTCACACTTAGCATACGAATTCGTTCCTTAGAAGTAAATTTACAGAGCGGTCGCTTTATTTATATTTTTGGGGACAGACTTCCATGTGAATCTGTGCGGGAGAGGTAGAAGGAAGCCACGAGGTGTACCAAGGATCACTAGGACTCCACACTCCATCAACCTGGAATGTATCTAAAAGTAGGAAGATTATGTTCGCCAGGACTTACAAAACCCTCCATGTTCACGACTATCGGTTCCGGAGTGCGATATTGATTCCCGTCGCCTCTTACGACACCTGTGCTACCACTGTCGTTACGCAAGAGTTGTGCCCCCCACTCTCTCATTCACAATCCTACTCGATTACTAAATGTGGAAAGGAAACCAAATTGAACGAATCCTGAAAACAAGTACAAAATAAATCATTCTTCGTTTTTGTAGAATAAACTGAACAAGCATACCATAGGGTCCGCACAGCTGTGTTGTCACTATACAAGTAAACATCTGTATGCATTTGATAAAACTGTACCTCTATATCAAGCAAGTGAATACAGTTCGGACACATCTGTGGTTCGGATAACACATTTTTGGGTCTTGCCTCTTGATTTAAATAGAGGTCTCGTCTTGGATAGCATGAATGCAAAAATGGAGACATATTAAAGCAAAAAGAATCATCATCAAAAAGAGAGCGAGATAGTAGGTAAGTCAGATAGAGATAGATATACATGATCAGGTTTCTGGAGAAGTGGGATAGTGAATCCACCAATCAAAGTTATTTGTCAACATAATCAAAGTGTTTACATTTTTCGTAATAATAAGACAGAATTGTCCATTTTTGAAACCATGCGAAGAACAAGATGTAATTAATTGTCTTTATATGAATATACCACTTTGCATGTTTACACAAAACTCAGTATTCTTATTCCCAAAACACTTATAGCATCGCATGGCCAATACCAACGGACAGCTCCAAGTACACTTCCTTGACTGAAATTGGGCTACTTTACAATGACCACGCCACGGACCCTGCGTGTAGTTACGTCACTGACTGATACCCCGGCCTAGCCTGGACGGGGTTGACTGGGGCTACCCCACAGTGACCACGCCACGGACCCTGCGTGTAGTTACGTCACTGACTGATACCCCGGCCTGGCCTGGACGGGGTTGACTGGGGCTACCCCTCAGTGACCACGCCACGGACCCTGCGTGTAGTTACGTCACTGACTGATACCCCGGCCTGGCCTGGACGGGGTTGACTGGGGCTACCCCTCAGTGACCACGCCACGGACCCTGCGTGTAGTTACGTCACTGACTGATACCCCGGCCTGGCCTAGACGGGGTTGACTGGGGCTACCCCTCAGTGACCACGCCACGGACCCTGCGTGTAGTTACGTCACTGACTGATACCCCGGCCTGGCCTAGACGGGGTTGACTGGGGCTACCCCACAGTGACCACGCCACGGACCCTGCGTGTAGTTACGTCACTGACTGATACCCCGGCCTGGCCAAGACGGGGTTGACTGGGGCTACCCCACAGTGACCACGCCACGGACCCTGCGTGTAGTTACGTCACTGACTGATACCCCGGCCTGGCCTAGACGGGGTTGACTGGGGCTACCCCACAGTGACCACGCCACGGACGCTGCGTGTAGTTACGTCACTGACTGATACCCCGGCCTGGCCTAGACGGGGTTGACTGGGGCTACCCCACAGTGACCACGCCACGGACCCTGCGTGTAGTTACGTCACTGACTGATACCCCGGCCTGTCCTAGACGGGGTTGACTGGGGCTACCCCACAGTGACCACGCCACGGACCCTGCGTGTAGTTACGTCACTGACTGATACCCCGGCCTAGCCTAGACGGGGTTGACTGGGGCTACCCCACAGTGACCACGCCACGGACCCTGCGTGTTACGTCACTGACTGATACCCCGGCCTAGCCTGGACGGGGTTGACTGGGGCTACCCCACAGTGGTCACGCCACGGACCCTGCGTGTAGTTACGTCACTGACTGATACCCCGGCCTGGCCTAGACGGGGTTGACTGGGGCTACCCCACAGTGACCACGCCACGGACCCTGCGTGTAGTTACGTCACTGACTGATACCCCGGCCTGGCCTAGACGGGGTTGACTGGGGCTACCCCACAGTGACCACGCCACGGACCCTGCGTGTAGTTACGTCACTGACTGATACCCCGGCCTGGCCTAGACGGGGTTGACTGGGGCTACCCCACAGTGACCACGCCACGGACCCTGCGTGTAGTTACGTCACTGACTGATACCCCGGCCTGGCATAGACGGGGTTGACTGGGGCTACCCCACAGTGACCACGCCACGGACCCTGCGTGTAGTTACGTCACTGACTGATACCCCGGCCTGGCCTAGACGGGGTTGACTGGGGCTACCCCACAGTGACCACGCCACGGACCCTGCGTGTAGTTACGTCACTGACTGATACCCCGGCCTGTCCTAGACGGGGTTGACTGGGGCTACCCCACAGTGACCACGCCACGGACCCTGCGTGTAGTTACGTCACTGACTGATACCCCGGCCTAGCCTAGACGGGGTTGACTGGGGCTACCCCACAGTGGTCACGCCACGGACCCTGCGTGTAGTTACGTCACTGACTGATACCCCGGCCTGGCCTAGACGGGGTTGACTGGGGCTACCCCACAGTGACCACGCCACGGACCCTGCGTGTAGTTACGTCACTGACTGATACCCCGGCCTGGCCTAGACGGGGTTGACTGGGGCTACCCCACAGTGACCACGCCACGGACCCTGCGTGTTACGTCACTGACTGATACCCCGGCCTGGCCTAGACGGGGTTGACTGGGGCTACCCCACAGTGACCACGCCACGGACCCTGCGTGTTACGTCACTGACTGATACCCCGGCCTGGCCTACACTTTGTTTTTCTTTGAAGTTTGTAATAAATGATTAGTTTCCCCTCGGTTCTGTATTTGTGATTTATGTAAAAGATAGCAGCTTTACTCTACAATAAAGTTGAAGAACATATTTCAATACTCCAAATGTATTGTATACTAGGAATGATTAGTTGTTGGTTTGTTGAGCCAAATCTTTATAATTTTGTATTTGTATTTTTTCCACTTTCGATTAAGCCCCCCTTTTGACTGTATAAATGCATAATAGGTGTTTAAGAGAAAATGTCTGCTTACAATGTTTCGAAGTAAAACAAATTTATATATCATTTTGCGCATTTGTTTTACTATGTATTGTGTATGTTTTTCCCATTTAAGATTATCGTGTAGGCCTATAATAATTCCAATTTTTTGTATCTCATTTGCATGTTGTATTGTATCTACAAACACGGATTATGAGAATGTAATGTACTTGGTTTTCTCCAAGTGAAGGGTAAGTTTATTTGAGTTTAGTTAGTTTTGTGTTCAATGAAATCCTATTTTTGGATTTGAGAATACTTTTAAAAAGTACAACCGTGTCATTCGCCAAGGATGTCATTTTGGCGTTCCCAAATGTTTCATGACTCAGGTTATTAATATAAATTAAGAATACAACTGGCCCAAGGACTGTAACTTGAGGGACGCCACATTTTATTATTCTCAAACCACTCAATATGTTTTCTATCGATGAATACTGTGGCCTTCGATTCGATTCGACTCGATTCGATTCGATTAGGTTAAGGGATATGCCTCGAATTACATTTGTTCTAGTTTTTCTAGCAATATTGTGCTATGATCAACAGTATCAAATGCCTTTGCTAGATCTAAGAATATTGCTAGAGCCTTCTGATTTGTGTCAAGACATTCCGAAATGTCTCATCGTCAAAACTAACCCCTTTCCTGAAATCAAACTAGTTTGGTGAAAAAATATTGAATTTGTCGAAAAATGTTAACATACGAGGTTTTATGCATTTTTCTAGAATTTTAGCAAAGTGTCTTATAAGAGATATCGGTCGGTAATTGTTAACATACGTATGATTTCCACTTTTATGTAATGGTTTGATAATAAATGTTTTATATAGGACGGGATATATACCTGAAGATAGACTGCAATTAACTATGTGTTGTAATGGCGCGGAAATGTACTTCTGTGTATATTTATTATTTTGAAAGGTATATTATCTTGACCAGTGTTGTGGAATGAGAGCATACCCTGTTTATATGAGTATTGATTTCAGCGTTAGTGACAGGGCTAAGCGATATGGAATTTATTAACCACTCACTGATCATGCTCGTGGGATTTTGTTTTATTTGAGGGGACAATTTTGTAAGTTAATGAGGATTCAATATTAGCAAAAGAGTTATTAAATTAATTTGCTATTTCCTTGGAATTATCTTTAGATGATATCAAATTTCCATTGTATCAACTAGTTGGATGTCGTTTTTTTTTTAGAATTAGTGTTAGTGATTTCATTTACAACTTTCCACATTTTTGATGGTCTGTCGTTAACTTCATCTAGTTTTATTTTGTAGAATAAGGTTTTGTAATAATGCATTGAAGTGTGTTTCTATAATTTTTGTAATACTCGGTGAGGTCATTATTATCTTTATGTTTAACTGTCTTTATTCTTAATTTATCCATTGTTCGGATGCCATTATGTCATTAGTCATCCATGGTTTTCATTGCCGATTTTCACCTTCTTTTTTGCTTTTTTTAAAAAGATTTTAGCTTAATAAATTAACATATACAGTACAACCACAATCTCTTGGTAAGAGTACTTCATGTGGTGTAAATTTTGCCCTTCCATTAGTTGAGAGTAAATGGCAGAGACGTCTGGTAAACCTACTTTGAAGATTGTTTTTATAATTAGTTTACTAAAGGGCGATTCACAATTGAATAAAGACTTGCAATAAGAAACAGTGAAATAGTGAAATAACAAGCAACTGGTTCACAACCGACGACTAGTTGCTTTTTTCAATAATGAAAGCAGTGCCTTAATTGTGTTCTTAATATCATTGACTATAACTGCAAATATCTAGTGCCACTGTTTTTGTTTTTATTTCCGTAGTTGACCTTCTAATATGGCTCTTCTGCGTTCTGATTGGTTCGTCATAAGGTGCATCATGGGAAGTTGAAATAAGACATGGAATTGATTCATTTCTACGACTATTTCAATCCACTGTGACGGATGTGACCACAGCATTGTTATTGTATGTTCCAATTCGCTTAAACCTTATTGCTATTTCACTAAACCAAGTTTCAATTGTAAACCACGCTTAAGTACTTCGATTTAATCTTGATGTACTTTACCTGGAGAAGCGGAGATGGTGAAAACGTTAATGAAATACGATCAAATAAGCAATTGTTTTCATGTCTAAAGTAGTCCGGGTTTCAAGTATTTACATTGGCAACAGGCCAACAGCTATGTTAGCTCTTATTCTTATTGTTTTTGGCTGTCGGGTACGCCGCGTCGATTGTCATTACTAAAAAACTGACGTTTCGGATTTATTACAAAACCCATCCTCAGAGTACTTGAAGACACACTGTCACTGGGAGAACCACTCTTCAAGTACTCTGAAGATGTATTGTGCAATAAATCCAATGTCAATCCACGCGGCTTAACGGACATCCAAGAATAATAAATAATGGCTCGGGTCGCGAAAGCCTACAAGTTCTGTTAGTTCTGTTGTTATTGCTGTAAAGGTAAATTAGTTACAATAATAGTACTCATCTTTCTTCGCGCAAATACTGCAGTGAGAGGGGTCGTTACGAAGTCGAACTCACAAGACGTCTGCACTTCAGTACGTCAGCGTTGTCCACTTTACCTTCGAAACAGGTCCAATGTAGACCATTCCAGCACATGGCTTTCTTGTGAGGGGTGTTTTATACCATTGTTAGTTTACCGTACCTACCCTTTACATAATATATATATTTTTAGTCATATTGTTTCTAGATGTTTAAGAACTGACATCATTGTTTGTTGTGAATTTGATGTAAAAGTCTCCACCTCAGTCGACTATCTAATATCTATCTTCATCTTCTTGAACACGAGTATTATGTGTCAGCGAAAACTAACAAATAATGTAAAAGATTGCATAATAACTATTTGCCCCGCACTGATGTAATCTACACTCAAATCAAACATTGATGTCGTAATTCATGACTATATGGAGGCTCGATACTACAGCACTAGTCAAGTTAGTGGACGGCCGTACTACTTCAAGTTAATCTCAGTTCTAGAATAATGAGCTGACTTTTGATATTTCTTCCAACTTCAATATAACTTAGAAAATGCTTCTACAAGGAACACCCTGTACATCAGCTAACCCTTACCTACCCTCTTCTAGTGAAAGTAACGTTTTGAAACCCACAGTTCGGATTTCTTGTGGAAGGAATGGGTCCCCCCAATCTACAAGAAACAGATAAATCTGCGCCGTATGAGAAAATTAGATTATCATTTAATATTTTTATTACCCATCATATAAACCAAACTTCAGAAACAATTATATGGGCATAGTTGTGAGCTATGACTTCAGAGCTGATAATATGGTAGCGAAGCACCCCCCCCCCCCCCCCCCCAACTCGGTATTTTAATTTTAATTATTCTTTTTGTGATTTAAATTAAACATAATTTTCTATAATTTAATCATTTGTACTGCATAATAATATCTTAACAATTCTTTAGCACCCGCCACCCGGTAGGCCCTATTTTGTAGGAAAGTGATGCGGGTTGGAGGGAGGCGGGGATAGTTCGTGTAGGTAACATAAGTGAACTATGAAGAATAAGTGTGGGTATAGCCGTAGCAGTAACTTCGTTTCACTATTCAATAGATATTGAAAAAGAAAGCTCGTGGTTAACAAAGAGTGTTTGTCTTGTAAATGTCCCAAACTGTGAAGTGTTATCTGCATGTGCTAATGTACCGAGTGATTGAGTCAAGTGGCATCGTCTATTGGTATATGTTCTAACTAAACACACTGTCACATCAAGAGGAAAAGTGTTAGTCAAATGTATTCATGTTTATATTATTAACTGGTCGGTTACTTCAATCAACGCTCAATTAAAAAAACTATTAAATACATTTGTTTTCCTACTCAGTTACATAAAATGATATTCAGTGGGCACATTATACATTTACGATGTGCCTCGCCTGTATGACGGTTCCAAAGTCACCTGTTTATCACATGTTTATCATATCAACATAGATACAATTAAAATAAATTAAAAAAATGAAAAAACCGAACCGGCAATCGAACCAAGATCTTCTCCATTAATTATGTCCGTGAGTTTCGTAATCCTATACTTGCCGCATGCAAGATGCCAGCGTTCTTTGTTTCCGGAGAGTAGCTAGACCACACTCAACACGCGCGAGTCGATGCGGTTGCCTACATCTCAGGGGAAGCGGAAACCTCGCGCAGAATCGCAACGAATTGTGGGAGGTGACGTGCACGAAATACCAGGCCCGTTCCAAGTAGGTTGCCATGGCTACAGCTACAGGTGTAAGGATGCTGGGCCGTGGAGGGGGGGCTGGGGGGAGGGGGATCAGATGGGTTGCTCTGTCTTTGATACCGCCCGGGGCCATCTGACGTGATTGTAAGGGGGGACAGGCTTGACGCTCTCAGCTCAGGGGCCGCGGCTAGGTGGTCCTCATAAGGGTGCTGTGCTCGAGCATTGTATCGTGGGTGATTGGGATAGTCACGAAATGACAAAGTTTATACGGTCAATTTCAAGCTGCTGAGAGCAATTAATTTACAAACTTTTATGTTTGATATATTCCTTAGGCTATAACTTAATTTGAAACAGCTTCTCTTATAAGTTCTCAGAAAATAGGTTCAATGCATTGTATACAATTTGGGGCTGAGACCATAGATCAAAAACTGAGTACATTATCGCATTACGTTTCTATTCTTGCAGTCATGCTACACGAGGCGATAAGGCGTGATATATGAAGATGGAGGACAACAACTATGTCTTATGGAAAGTTCGATCCCACGCCCGCCCCTAGGTGCAAGGTTAGGTTTAGGACAACAACTATGTCTTATGGTCGGTTCGTTTGCACGCCCGCCCCTAGGTGCATGGTTAGGTTTAGGACAACAACTATGTCTTATGGTCGGTTCGTTTGCACGCCCGCCCCTAGGTGCATGGTTACGTTTAGGACAACAACTATGTCTTATGGTCGGTTCGATCCCACGCCCGCCCCTAGGTGCAAGGTTACGTTTAGGACAACAACTATGTCTTATGGTCGGTTCGTTTGCACGCCCGCCCCTAGGTGCATGGTTACGTTTAGGACAACAACTATGTCTTATGGTCGGTTCGATCCCACGCCCGCCCCTAGGTGCAAGGTTAGGTTTAGGACAACAACTATGTCTTATGGTCGGTTCGTTTGCACGCCCGCCCCTAGGTGCATGGTTACGTTTAGGACAACAACTATGTCTTATGGTCGGTTCGATCCCACGCCCGCCCCTAGGTGCAAGGTTACGTTTAGGACAACAACTATGTCTTATGGTCGGTTCGTTTGCACGCCCGCCCCTAGGTGCATGGTTACGTTTAGGACAAAAACTATGTCTTATGGTGGGTTGGATCCCACGCCCGCCCCTAGGTGCATGGCTACGTTTAGGACAACAACTATGTCTAATGGTGGGTTCGATCCCACGCCCGCCCCTAGGTGCAAGGTTAGGTTTAGGACAACAACTATGTCTTATGGTCGGTTCGTTTGCACGCCCGCCCCTAGGTGCATGGTTACGTTTAGGACAACAACTATGTCTTATGGTGGGTTGGATCCCACGCCCGCCCCTAGGTGCAAGGTAACGTTTAGGACAACAACTATGTCTTATGGTCGGTTCGTTTGCACGCCCGCCCCTAGGTGCATGGTTACGTTTAGGACAACAACTATGTCTTATGGTGGGTTCGTTTGCACGCCCGCCCCTAGGTGCATGGTTACGTTTAGGACAACAACTATGTCTTATGGTGGGTTCGTTTGCACGCCCGCCCCTAGGTGCATGGTTACGTTTAGGACAACAACTATGTCTTATGGTGGGTTCGTTTGCACGCCCACCCCTAGGTGCATGGTTACGTTTAGGACAACAACTATGCCTTATGGTGGGTGGGATCTCACGCCCGCCCCTAGGTGCATGGTTACGTTTAGGACAACAACTATGTCTTATGGTGGGTTCGATCCCACGCCCGCCCCTAGGTGCATGGTTACGTTTAGGACAACAACTATGCCTTATGGTGGGTTGGATCCTACGCCCGCCCCTAGGTGCATGGTTACGTTTAGGACAACAACTATGCCTTATGGTGGGTTGGATCCTACGCCCGCCCCTAGGTGCAAGGTTAGGTTTAGGACAACAACTATGTCTTATGGTGGGTTCGATCCCACGCCCGCCCCTAGGTGCATGGTAACGTTTAGAACAACAACTATGCCTTATGGTGGGTTGGATCCTACGCCCGCCCCTAGGTGCATGGTTACGTTTAGGACAACAACTATGTTTTATGGAGGGTTCGATCCCACGCCCACCCCTAGGTGCATGGTTACGTTTAGGACAACAACTATGTCTTATGGTGGGTGGACTCCCACGCCCGCCCCTAGGTGCATGGTTACGTTTAGGACAACAACTATGTCTTATGGTGGGTTGGATCCCACGCCCGCCCCTAGGTGCAAGGTTACGTTTAGGACAACAACTATGTCTTATGGTGGGTTCGATCCCACGCCCGCCCCTAGGTGCATGGTTACGTTTAGAACAACAACTATGTCTTATAGTGGGTACGATCCCACGCCCGCCCCTAGGTGCATGGTTACGTTTAGGACAACAACTATGCCTTATGGTGGGTTGGATCCCACGCCCGCCCCTAGGTGCAAGGTTAGGTTTAGGACAACAACTATGTCTTATGGTGGGTTCGATCCCACGCCCGCCCCTAGGTGCATGGCTACGTGTAGGACAACAACTATGTCTTATGGTGGGTGGGATCCCACGCCTGCCCCTAGGTGCAAGGTTACGTTTAGGACAACAACTATACCTTATGGTGGGTTCGATCCCACGCCCGCCCCTAGGTGCATGGTTACGTTTAGAACAACAACCATGTCTAATGGTGGGTTCGATCCCACGCCCGCCCCTAGGTGCTAGGTTACGTTTAGGACAACAACTATGTCTTATGGTGGGTTCGTTCGCACGCACGCCCCTAGGTGCATGGTTACATTTAGGACAAAAACTATGCCTTATGGTGGGTTGGATCCCACGCCCGCCCCTAGGTGCATGGTTACGTTTAGGACAACAACTATGCCTTATGGTGGGTGGGATCCCACGCCCGCCCCTAGGTGCATGGTTACGTTTAGGACAACAACTATGTCTTATGGTGGGTTCGATCCCACGCCCGCCCCTAGGTGCATGGTTACGTTTAGGACAACAACTATGTCCTATGGTGGGTGGGATCCCACGCCCGCCCCTAGGTGCATGGTTACGTTTAGGACAACAACTATGTCTTATGGTGGGTTCGTTCCCACGCCCGCCCCTAGGTGCATGGTTACGTTTAGGACAACAACTATGTCTTATGGTGGGTGGGATCCCACGCCCGCCCCTAGGTGCATGGTTACGTTTAGGACAACAACTATGTCTTATGGTGGGTTCGTTCCCACGCCCGCCCCTAGGTGCATGGTTACGTTTAGGACAACAACTATGCCTTATGGTGGGTGGGTCCCACGCCCGCCCCTAGGTGCAAGGTTACGTTTAGGACAACAACTATGCCTTATGGTGGGTTCGATCCCACGCCCGCCCCTAGGTGCAAGGTTACGTTTAGGACAACAACTATGCCTTATGGTGGGTGGGTCCCACGCCCGCCCCTAGGTGCAAGGTTACGTTTAGGACAACAACTATGCCTTATGGTGGGTGGGTCCCACGCCCGCCCCTAGGTGCTAGGTTACGTTTAGGACAACAACTATGTCTTATGGTGGGTTCGTTCGCACGCACGCCCCTAGGTGCATGGTTACGTTTAGAACAACAAGCATGTCTAATGGTGGGTTCGATCCCACGCCTGCCCCTAGGTGCATGATTACGTTTAGGACAACAACTATGCCTTATGGTGGGTGGGATCCCACGCCCGCCCCTAGGTGCATGGTTACGTTTAGGACAACAACTATGTCTTATGGTGGGTTCGATCCCACGCCCGCCCCTAGGTGCATGGTTACGTTTAGGACAACAACTATGTCTTATGGTGGGTTCGATCCCACGCCCGCCCCTAGGTGCATGGTTACGTTTAGGACAACAACTATGTCTTATGGTGGGTTCGTTCCCACGCCCGCCCCTAGGTGCATGGTTACGTTTAGGACAACAACTATGCCTTATGGTGGGTGGGTCCCACGCCCGCCCCTAGGTGCAAGGTTACGTTTAGGACAACAACTATGCCTTATGGTGGGTTCGATCCCACGCCCGCCCCTAGGTGCAAGGTTACGTTTAGGACAACAACTATGCCTTATGGTGGGTGGGTCCCACACCCGCCCCTAGGTGCAAGGTTACGTTTAGGACAACAACTATGCCTTATGGTGGGTGGGTCCCACGCCCGCCCCTAGGTGCAAGGTTACGTTTAGGACAACAACTATGCCTTATGGTGGGTGGGTCCCACGCCCGCCCCTAGGTGCATGGCTACGTTTAGGACAACAACTATGCCTTATGGTGGGTGGGATCCCACGCCCGCCCCTAGGTGCATGGTTACGTTTAGAACAACAACTATGTCTTATGGTGGGTTGGATCCCACGCCCGCCCCTAGGTGCAAGGTTACGTTTAGGACAACAACTATGTCTAATGGTGGGTTCAATCCCACGCCCGCCCCTAGGTGCATGGTTACGTTTAGGACAACAACTATGTCTAATGGTGGGTTCGATCCCACGCCCGCCCCTAGGTGCATGGTTACGTTTAGGACAACAACTATGTCTTATGGTGGGTTGGATCCCACGCCCGCCCCTAGGTGCATGGTAACGTTTAGGACAACAACTATGTCTTATGGTGGGTGGGATCCCACGCCCGCCCCTAGGTGCAAGGTTACGTTTAGAACAACAACTATGCCTTATGGTGGGTTCGATCCCACGCCCGCCCCTAGGTGCAAGGTTACGTTTAGGACAACAACTATGCCTTATGGTGGGTTCGATCCCACGCCCGCCCCTAGGTGCAAGGTTACGTTTAGGACAACAACTATGTCTTATGGTGGGTTCGATCCCACGCCCGCCCCTAGGTGCAAGGTTACGTTTAGGACAACATCTATGTCTTATGGTGGGTGGGATCCCACGCCCGCCCCTAGGTGCATGGTTACGTTTAGGACAACATCTATGCCTTATGGTGGGTGGGATCCCACGCTCGCCCCTAGGTGCATGGTTACGTTTAGGACAACAACTATGCCTTATGGTGGGTTGGATCCCACGCCCGCCCCTAGGTGCATGGTTACGTTTAGGACAACATCTATGCCTTATGGTGGGTGGGATCCCACGCCCGCCCCTAGGTGCATGGTTAGGTTGAGGACAACATCTATGCCTTATGGTGGGTGGGATCCCACGCCCGCCCCTAGGTGCATGGTTACGTTTAGGACAACATCTATGCCTTATGGTGGGTGGGATCCCACGCCCGCCCCTAGGTGCAAGGTTACGTTTAGGACAACAACTATGTCTTATGGAGGGTTCGATCCCACGCCCGCCCCTAGGTGCAAGGTTACGTTTAGGACAACATCTATGCCTTATGGTGGGTGGGATCCCACGCCCGCCCCTAGGTGCATGGTTACGTTTAGGACAACATCTATGCCTTATGGTGGGTGGGATCCCACGCCCGCCCCTAGGTGCATGGTTACGTTTAGGACAACATCTATGCCTTATGGTGGGTGGGATCCCACGCCCGCCCCTAGGTGCATGGTTACGTTTAGGACAACATCTATGCCTTATGGTGGGTGGGATCCCACGCCCGCCCCTAGGTGCATGGTTACGTTTAGGACAACAACTATGTCTTATGGAGGGTTCGATCCCACGCCCGCCCCTAGGTGCAAGGTTACGTTTAGGACAACAACTATGTCTTATGGAGGGTTCGATCCCACGCCCGCCCCTAGGTGCAAGGTTACGTTTAGGACAACAACTATGTCTTATGGTGGGTGGGATCCCACGCCCGCCCCTAGGTGCAAGGTTACGTTTAGGACAACAACTATGTCTTATGGTGGGTGGGATCCCACGCCCGCCCCTAGGTGCATGGTTACGTTTAGGACAACATCTATGCCTTATGGTGGGTTGGATCCCACGCCCGCCCCTAGGTGCATGGTTACGTTTAGGACAACATCTATGCCTTATGGTGGGTGGACTCCCACGCCCGCCCCTAGGTGCATGGTTACGTTTAGGACAACATCTATGCCTTATGGTGGGTGGGATCCCACGCCCGCCCCTAGGTGCAAGGTTACGTTTAGGACAACAACTATGTCTTATGGAGGGTTCGATCCCACGCCCGCCCCTAGGTGCAAGGTTACGTTTAGGACAACAACTATGTCTTATGGTGGGTGGGATCCCACGCCCGCCCCTAGGTGCAAGGTTACGTTTAGGACAACAACTATGTCTTATGGAGGGTTCGATCCCACGCCCGCCCCTAGGTGCAAGGTTACGTTTAGGACAACAACTATGTCTTATGGTGGGTGGGATCCCACGCCCGCCCCTAGGTGCATGGTTACGTTTAGGACAACATCTATGCCTTATGGTGGGTGGGATCCCACGCCCGCCCCTAGGTGCAAGGTTACGTTTAGGACAACATCTATGCCTTATGGTGGGTTGGATCCCACGCCCGCCCCTAGGTGCATGGTTACGTTTAGGACAACATCTATGCCTTATGGTGGGTGGGATCCCACGCCCGCCCCTAGGTGCATGGTTACGTTTAGGACAACATCTATGCCTTATGGTGGGTGGGATCCCACGCCCGCCCCTAGGTGCAAGGTTACGTTTAGGACAACAACTATGCCTTATGGTGGGTGGGATCCCACGCCCGCCCCTAGGTGCATGGTTAGGTTGAGGACAACATCTATGCCTTATGGTGGGTGGGATCCCACGCCCGCCCCTAGGTGCATGGTTACGTTTAGGACAACAACTATGCCTTATGGTGGGTGGGATCCCACGCCCGCCCCTAGGTGCATGGTTAGGTTTAGGACAACATCTATGCCTTATGGTGGGTGGGATCCCACGCCCGCCCCTAGGTGCATGGTTACGTTTAGGACAACAACTATGTCTTATGGTGGGTGGGATCCCACGCCCGCCCCTAGGTGCATGGTTAGGTTTAGGACAACAACTATGTCTTATGGTGGGTGGGATCCCACGCCCGCCCCTAGGTGCATGGTTACGTTTAGGACAACATCTATGCCTTATGGTGGGTGGGATCCCACGCCCGCCCCTAGGTGCATGGTTACGTTTAGGACAACATCTATGCCTTATGGTAGGTGGGATCCCACGCCCGCCCCTAGGTGCATGGTTAGGTTTAGGACAACATCTATGCCTTATGGTGGGTGGGATCCCACGCCCGCCCCTAGGTGCATGGTTACGTTTAGGACAACAACTATGTCTAATGGTGGGTGGGTCCCACGCCCGCCCCTAGGTGCAAGGTTACGTTTAGGACAACAACTATGCCTTATGGTGGGTGGGATCACACGCCCGCCCCTAGGTGCATGGTTACGTTTAGGACAACAACTATGCCTTATGGTGGGTTCAATCCCACGCCCGCCCCTAGGTGCATGGTTACGTTTAGGACAACGACTATGTCTTATGGTGGGTGGGTCCCACGCCCGCCCCTAGGTGCAAGGTTACGTTTAGGACAACAACTATGTCTTATGGTCGGTGGGATCCCACGCCCGCCCCTAGGTGCATGGTTACGTTTAGGACAACATCTATGCCTTATGGTGGGTGGGATCCCACGCCCGCCCCTAGGTGCAAGGTTACGTTTAGGACAACATCTATGCCTTATGGTGGGTTGGATCCCACGCCCGCCCCTAGGTGCATGGTTACGTTTAGGACAACATCTATGCCTTATGGTGGGTGGGATCCCACGCCCGCCCCTAGGTGCATGGTTACGTTTAGGACAACATCTATGCCTTATGGTGGGTGGGATCCCACGCCCGCCCCTAGGTGCAAGGTTACGTTTAGGACAACAACTATGCCTTATGGTGGGTGGGTCCCACGCCCGCCCCTAGGTGCAAGGTTACGTTTAGGACAACATCTATGCCTTATGGTGGGTTGGATCCCACGCCCGCCCCTAGGTGCATGGTTAGGTTTAGGACAACATCTATGCCTTATGGTGGGTGGGATCCCACGCCCGCCCCTAGGTGCATGGTTAGGTTGAGGACAACATCTATGCCTTATGGTGGGTGGGATCCCACGCCCGCCCCTAGGTGCATGGTTACGTTTAGGACAACAACTATGCCTTATGGTGGGTGGGATCCCACGCCCGCCCCTAGGTGCATGGTTACGTTTAGGACAACAACTATGTCTTATGGTGGGTTGGATCCCACGCCCGCCCCTAGGTGCAAGGTTACGTTTAGGACAACGACTATGTCTTATGGTGGGTGGGATCCCACGCCCGCCCCTAGGTGCATGGTTACGTTTAGGACAACAACTATGCCTTATGGTGGGTGGGATCCCACGCCCGCCCCTAGGTGCATGGTTACGTTTAGGACAACGACTATGTCTTATGGTGGGTGGGATCCCACGCCCGCCCCTAGGTGCATGGTTACGTTTAGGACAACAACTATGTCTTATGGAGGGTTCGATCCCACGCCCGCCCCTAGGTGCATGGTTACGTTTAGGACAACATCTATGCCTTATGGTGGGTCGGATCCCACGCCCGCCCCTAGGTGCAAGGTTACGTTTAGGACAACAACTATGCCTTATGGTGGGTGGGATCCCACGCCCGCCCCTAGGTGCAAGGTTACGTTTAGGACAGCAACTATGTCTTATGGTGGGTTCGATCCCACGCCCGCCCCTAGGTGCAAGGTTACGTTTAGGACAGCAACTATGTCTTATGGTGGGTTCGATCCCACGCCCGCCCCTAGGTGCATGGTTACGTTTAGGACAACGACTATGTCTTATGGTGGGTGGGTCCCACGCCCGCCCCTAGGTGCATGGTTACGTTTAGGACAACAACTATGCCTTATGGTGGGTTGGATCCTACGCCCGCCCCTAGGTGCATGGTTACGTTTAGGACAACAACTATGCCTTATGGTGGGTTGGATCCTACGCCCGCCCCTAGGTGCAAGGTTAGGTTTAGGACAACAACTATGTCTTATGGTGGGTTCGATCCCACGCCCGCCCCTAGGTGCATGGTAACGTTTAGAACAACAACTATGCCTTATGGTGGGTTGGATCCTACGCCCGCCCCTAGGTGCATGGTTACGTTTAGGACAACAACTATGTTTTATGGAGGGTTCGATCCCACGCCCACCCCTAGGTGCATGGTTACGTTTAGGACAACAACTATGTCTTATGGTGGGTGGACTCCCACGCCCGCCCCTAGGTGCATGGTTACGTTTAGGACAACAACTATGTCTTATGGTGGGTTGGATCCCACGCCCGCCCCTAGGTGCAAGGTTACGTTTAGGACAACAACTATGTCTTATGGTGGGTTCGATCCCACGCCCGCCCCTAGGTGCATGGTTACGTTTAGAACAACAACTATGTCTTATAGTGGGTACGATCCCACGCCCGCCCCTAGGTGCATGGTTACGTTTAGGACAACAACTATGCCTTATGGTGGGTTGGATCCCACGCCCGCCCCTAGGTGCAAGGTTAGGTTTAGGACAACAACTATGTCTTATGGTGGGTTCGATCCCACGCCCGCCCCTAGGTGCATGGCTACGTGTAGGACAACAACTATGTCTTATGGTGGGTGGGATCCCACGCCTGCCCCTAGGTGCAAGGTTACGTTTAGGACAACAACTATACCTTATGGTGGGTTCGATCCCACGCCCGCCCCTAGGTGCATGGTTACGTTTAGAACAACAACCATGTCTAATGGTGGGTTCGATCCCACGCCCGCCCCTAGGTGCTAGGTTACGTTTAGGACAACAACTATGTCTTATGGTGGGTTCGTTCGCACGCACGCCCCTAGGTGCATGGTTACATTTAGGACAAAAACTATGCCTTATGGTGGGTTGGATCCCACGCCCGCCCCTAGGTGCATGGTTACGTTTAGGACAACAACTATGCCTTATGGTGGGTGGGATCCCACGCCCGCCCCTAGGTGCATGGTTACGTTTAGGACAACAACTATGTCTTATGGTGGGTTCGATCCCACGCCCGCCCCTAGGTGCATGGTTACGTTTAGGACAACAACTATGTCCTATGGTGGGTGGGATCCCACGCCCGCCCCTAGGTGCATGGTTACGTTTAGGACAACAACTATGTCTTATGGTGGGTTCGTTCCCACGCCCGCCCCTAGGTGCATGGTTACGTTTAGGACAACAACTATGTCTTATGGTGGGTGGGATCCCACGCCCGCCCCTAGGTGCATGGTTACGTTTAGGACAACAACTATGTCTTATGGTGGGTTCGTTCCCACGCCCGCCCCTAGGTGCATGGTTACGTTTAGGACAACAACTATGCCTTATGGTGGGTGGGTCCCACGCCCGCCCCTAGGTGCAAGGTTACGTTTAGGACAACAACTATGCCTTATGGTGGGTTCGATCCCACGCCCGCCCCTAGGTGCAAGGTTACGTTTAGGACAACAACTATGCCTTATGGTGGGTGGGTCCCACGCCCGCCCCTAGGTGCAAGGTTACGTTTAGGACAACAACTATGCCTTATGGTGGGTGGGTCCCACGCCCGCCCCTAGGTGCTAGGTTACGTTTAGGACAACAACTATGTCTTATGGTGGGTTCGTTCGCACGCACGCCCCTAGGTGCATGGTTACGTTTAGAACAACAACCATGTCTAATGGTGGGTTCGATCCCACGCCTGCCCCTAGGTGCATGATTACGTTTAGGACAACAACTATGCCTTATGGTGGGTGGGATCCCACGCCCGCCCCTAGGTGCATGGTTACGTTTAGGACAACAACTATGTCTTATGGTGGGTTCGATCCCACGCCCGCCCCTAGGTGCATGGTTACGTTTAGGACAACAACTATGTCTTATGGTGGGTTCGATCCCACGCCCGCCCCTAGGTGCATGGTTACGTTTAGGACAACAACTATGTCTTATGGTGGGTTCGTTCCCACGCCCGCCCCTAGGTGCATGGTTACGTTTAGGACAACAACTATGCCTTATGGTGGGTGGGTCCCACGCCCGCCCCTAGGTGCAAGGTTACGTTTAGGACAACAACTATGCCTTATGGTGGGTTCGATCCCACGCCCGCCCCTAGGTGCAAGGTTACGTTTAGGACAACAACTATGCCTTATGGTGGGTGGGTCCCACACCCGCCCCTAGGTGCAAGGTTACGTTTAGGACAACAACTATGCCTTATGGTGGGTGGGTCCCACGCCCGCCCCTAGGTGCAAGGTTACGTTTAGGACAACAACTATGCCTTATGGTGGGTGGGTCCCACGCCCGCCCCTAGGTGCATGGCTACGTTTAGGACAACAACTATGCCTTATGGTGGGTGGGATCCCACGCCCGCCCCTAGGTGCATGGTTACGTTTAGAACAACAACTATGTCTTATGGTGGGTTGGATCCCACGCCCGCCCCTAGGTGCAAGGTTACGTTTAGGACAACAACTATGTCTAATGGTGGGTTCAATCCCACGCCCGCCCCTAGGTGCATGGTTACGTTTAGGACAACAACTATGTCTAATGGTGGGTTCGATCCCACGCCCGCCCCTAGGTGCATGGTTACGTTTAGGACAACAACTATGTCTTATGGTGGGTTGGATCCCACGCCCGCCCCTAGGTGCATGGTAACGTTTAGGACAACAACTATGTCTTATGGTGGGTGGGATCCCACGCCCGCCCCAAGGTGCAAGGTTACGTTTAGAACAACAACTATGCCTTATGGTGGGTTCGATCCCACGCCCGCCCCTAGGTGCAAGGTTACGTTTAGGACAACAACTATGCCTTATGGTGGGTTCGATCCCACGCCCGCCCCTAGGTGCAAGGTTACGTTTAGGACAACAACTATGTCTTATGGTGGGTTCGATCCCACGCCCGCCCCTAGGTGCAAGGTTACGTTTAGGACAACATCTATGTCTTATGGTGGGTGGGATCCCACGCCCGCCCCTAGGTGCATGGTTACGTTTAGGACAACATCTATGCCTTATGGTGGGTGGGATCCCACGCCCGCCCCTAGGTGCATGGTTACGTTTAGGACAACAACTATGCCTTATGGTGGGTTGGATCCCACGCCCGCCCCTAGGTGCATGGTTACGTTTAGGACAACATCTATGCCTTATGGTGGGTGGGATCCCACGCCCGCCCCTAGGTGCATGGTTAGGTTGAGGACAACATCTATGCCTTATGGTGGGTGGGATCCCACGCCCGCCCCTAGGTGCATGGTTACGTTTA
This sequence comes from Isoperla grammatica, assembly GCA_945910005.1. Taxonomy (NCBI): domain Eukaryota; kingdom Metazoa; phylum Arthropoda; class Insecta; order Plecoptera; family Perlodidae; genus Isoperla; species Isoperla grammatica. The sequence goes on from OX246737.1 coordinate 85,309,083, forward strand.
GGACAACATCTATGCCTTATGGTGGGTGGGATCCCACGCCCGCCCCTAGGTGCAAGGTTACGTTTAGGACAACAACTATGTCTTATGGAGGGTTCGATCCCACGCCCGCCCCTAGGTGCAAGGTTACGTTTAGGACAACATCTATGCCTTATGGTGGGTGGGATCCCACGCCCGCCCCTAGGTGCATGGTTACGTTTAGGACAACATCTATGCCTTATGGTGGGTGGGATCCCACGCCCGCCCCTAGGTGCATGGTTACGTTTAGGACAACATCTATGCCTTATGGTGGGTGGGATCCCACGCCCGCCCCTAGGTGCATGGTTACGTTTAGGACAACATCTATGCCTTATGGTGGGTGGGATCCCACGCCCGCCCCTAGGTGCATGGTTACGTTTAGGACAACAACTATGTCTTATGGAGGGTTCGATCCCACGCCCGCCCCTAGGTGCAAGGTTACGTTTAGGACAACAACTATGTCTTATGGAGGGTTCGATCCCACGCCCGCCCCTAGGTGCAAGGTTACGTTTAGGACAACAACTATGTCTTATGGTGGGTGGGATCCCACGCCCGCCCCTAGGTGCAAGGTTACGTTTAGGACAACAACTATGTCTTATGGTGGGTGGGATCCCACGCCCGCCCCTAGGTGCATGGTTACGTTTAGGACAACATCTATGCCTTATGGTGGGTTGGATCCCACGCCCGCCCCTAGGTGCATGGTTACGTTTAGGACAACATCTATGCCTTATGGTGGGTGGACTCCCACGCCCGCCCCTAGGTGCATGGTTACGTTTAGGACAACATCTATGCCTTATGGTGGGTGGGATCCCACGCCCGCCCCTAGGTGCAAGGTTACGTTTAGGACAACAACTATGTCTTATGGAGGGTTCGATCCCACGCCCGCCCCTAGGTGCAAGGTTACGTTTAGGACAACAACTATGTCTTATGGTGGGTGGGATCCCACGCCCGCCCCTAGGTGCAAGGTTACGTTTAGGACAACAACTATGTCTTATGGAGGGTTCGATCCCACGCCCGCCCCTAGGTGCAAGGTTACGTTTAGGACAACAACTATGTCTTATGGTGGGTGGGATCCCACGCCCGCCCCTAGGTGCATGGTTACGTTTAGGACAACATCTATGCCTTATGGTGGGTGGGATCCCACGCCCGCCCCTAGGTGCAAGGTTACGTTTAGGACAACATCTATGCCTTATGGTGGGTTGGATCCCACGCCCGCCCCTAGGTGCATGGTTACGTTTAGGACAACATCTATGCCTTATGGTGGGTGGGATCCCACGCCCGCCCCTAGGTGCATGGTTACGTTTAGGACAACATCTATGCCTTATGGTGGGTGGGATCCCACGCCCGCCCCTAGGTGCAAGGTTACGTTTAGGACAACAACTATGCCTTATGGTGGGTGGGATCCCACGCCCGCCCCTAGGTGCATGGTTAGGTTGAGGACAACATCTATGCCTTATGGTGGGTGGGATCCCACGCCCGCCCCTAGGTGCATGGTTACGTTTAGGACAACAACTATGCCTTATGGTGGGTGGGATCCCACGCCCGCCCCTAGGTGCATGGTTAGGTTTAGGACAACATCTATGCCTTATGGTGGGTGGGATCCCACGCCCGCCCCTAGGTGCATGGTTACGTTTAGGACAACAACTATGTCTTATGGTGGGTGGGATCCCACGCCCGCCCCTAGGTGCATGGTTAGGTTTAGGACAACAACTATGTCTTATGGTGGGTGGGATCCCACGCCCGCCCCTAGGTGCATGGTTACGTTTAGGACAACATCTATGCCTTATGGTGGGTGGGATCCCACGCCCGCCCCTAGGTGCATGGTTACGTTTAGGACAACATCTATGCCTTATGGTGGGTGGGATCCCACGCCCGCCCCTAGGTGCATGGTTAGGTTTAGGACAACATCTATGCCTTATGGTGGGTGGGATCCCACGCCCGCCCCTAGGTGCATGGTTACGTTTAGGACAACAACTATGTCTAATGGTGGGTGGGTCCCACGCCCGCCCCTAGGTGCAAGGTTACGTTTAGGACAACAACTATGCCTTATGGTGGGTGGGATCACACGCCCGCCCCTAGGTGCATGGTTACGTTTAGGACAACAACTATGCCTTATGGTGGGTTCAATCCCACGCCCGCCCCTAGGTGCATGGTTACGTTTAGGACAACGACTATGTCTTATGGTGGGTGGGTCCCACGCCCGCCCCTAGGTGCAAGGTTACGTTTAGGACAACAACTATGTCTTATGGTCGGTGGGATCCCACGCCCGCCCCTAGGTGCATGGTTACGTTTAGGACAACATCTATGCCTTATGGTGGGTGGGATCCCACGCCCGCCCCTAGGTGCAAGGTTACGTTTAGGACAACATCTATGCCTTATGGTGGGTTGGATCCCACGCCCGCCCCTAGGTGCATGGTTACGTTTAGGACAACATCTATGCCTTATGGTGGGTGGGATCCCACGCCCGCCCCTAGGTGCATGGTTACGTTTAGGACAACATCTATGCCTTATGGTGGGTGGGATCCCACGCCCGCCCCTAGGTGCAAGGTTACGTTTAGGACAACAACTATGCCTTATGGTGGGTGGGTCCCACGCCCGCCCCTAGGTGCAAGGTTACGTTTAGGACTTCATCTATGCCTTATGGTGGGTTGGATCCCACGCCCGCCCCTAGGTGCATGGTTAGGTTTAGGACAACATCTATGCCTTATGGTGGGTGGGATCCCACGCCCGCCCCTAGGTGCATGGTTAGGTTGAGGACAACATCTATGCCTTATGGTGGGTGGGATCCCACGCCCGCCCCTAGGTGCATGGTTACGTTTAGGACAACAACTATGCCTTATGGTGGGTGGGATCCCACGCCCGCCCCTAGGTGCATGGTTACGTTTAGGACAACAACTATGTCTTATGGTGGGTTGGATCCCACGCCCGCCCCTAGGTGCAAGGTTACGTTTAGGACAACGACTATGTCTTATGGTGGGTGGGATCCCACGCCCGCCCCTAGGTGCATGGTTACGTTTAGGACAACAACTATGCCTTATGGTGGGTGGGATCCCACGCCCGCCCCTAGGTGCATGGTTACGTTTAGGACAACGACTATGTCTTATGGTGGGTGGGATCCCACGCCCGCCCCTAGGTGCATGGTTACGTTTAGGACAACAACTATGTCTTATGGAGGGTTCGATCCCACGCCCGCCCCTAGGTGCATGGTTACGTTTAGGACAACATCTATGCCTTATGGTGGGTCGGATCCCACGCCCGCCCCTAGGTGCAAGGTTACGTTTAGGACAACAACTATGCCTTATGGTGGGTGGGATCCCACGCCCGCCCCTAGGTGCAAGGTTACGTTTAGGACAGCAACTATGTCTTATGGTGGGTTCGATCCCACGCCCGCCCCTAGGTGCAAGGTTACGTTTAGGACAGCAACTATGTCTTATGGTGGGTTCGATCCCACGCCCGCCCCTAGGTGCATGGTTACGTTTAGGACAACGACTATGTCTTATGGTGGGTGGGTCCCACGCCCGCCCCTAGGTGCATGGTTACGTTTAGGACAACAACTATGTCTTATGGTGGGTGGGATCCCACGCCCGCCCCTAGGTGCATGGTTTCGTTTAGGACAACAACTATGCCTTATGGTGGGTGGGATCCCACGCCCGCCCCTAGGTGCATGGTTACGTTTAGGACAACAACTATGCCTTATGGTGGGTGGGATCCCACGCCCGCCCCTAGGTGCATGGTTACGTTTAGGACAACGACTATGTCTTATGGTGGGTGGGTCCCACGCCCGCCCCTAGGTGCATGGTTACGTTTAGGACAACGACTATGTCTTATGGTGGGTGGGTCCCACGCCCGCCCCTAGGTGCATGGTTACGTTTAGGACAACAACTATGTCTTATGGTGGGTGGGATCCCACGCCCGCCCCTAGGTGCATGGTTACGTTTAGGACAACAACTATGCCTTATGGTGGGTGGGATCCCACGCCCGCCCCTAGGTGCATGGTTACGTTTAGGACAACATCTATGCCTTATGGTGGGTGGGATCCCACGCCCGCCCCTAGGTGCATGGTTACGTTTAGGACAACAACTATGCCTTATGGTGGGTTGGATCCCACGCCCGACCCTAGGTGCATGGTTACGTTTAGGACAACGACTATGTCTTATGGTGGGTGGGATCCCACGCCCGACCCTAGGTGCATGGTTAGGTTTAGGACCGGCGACCCAAGTACATCAGCCACCGCGGACGGTTCTTGTCAACAACGTATGAATGTTGTGATGTCCTACGAAGCTCAACTCTCAAGCAAGTCAAGTTTTGCTCTCCGTGTTGAGAGAAGAGTTTATTTTGTTTGTGGTGCATCGACAGGTCTACTCGATTTGAGTACGTGACAGAACGTCCATACAACGTGATAGCATTAAAACACGTCATTTGAACGTAAAACTCCTCTCGCGCGCACTTGGGCATGTCAGGTATGTGTTAACTATAAACGACTCCTCTAATTGTATAGTTGTAGTGGGGCCATAAGGATTACGACCAGAATACAGCTCGTGTGTGATTTTGTACGTATATGAGTAAGTATGAAAACATTATCACAGAGAGAAACCGGGATTAATGTGAAAATTATAATGGTATGGACGAAATGATCCGTAATTATTCTACCTTCACACCTCACTTTACTGGAGCAGATTCGCAGATCCTAGGTGTGAACAAACACTCACATCTTCTAAAGGGCTCAGAGAATGGCATTGGAACTGCACAATTTAAATACGGATTGCACAGACAACTTATCTGTGCTGATTGTTTATAAAAGGTTATATAATAATAATAATAATAATAATAATAATAATAATTATAATAATATAATAATAATAATAATAATAATAATAATAATAATTATAATAATAATAATAATAATAATAATAATAATAATAATAATAATGGCATTGGAACTGCACAATTTAAATACATCGCCGTCCCGCTAGACAACCATGTGATCAACACAGTAGCTGAGAAGAGGCGTAAATACCAACCACTCGCCGTCGAACTCAAGGACATATACAAGCTGAGGTCCGTTGAGATAGTTCCTGTCGTCGTCTTCGTCAACGGTCTGGTCACCGAAGAGTGGTCAGCTGCGAAAGAGAAGCTCCACCTGAAGGACAAGCACGTGCGTGTCATGCAGAAGGCTGCAATCCTCGGCACAACTAATATCGTGCGCAAGGTCCTCAGCCTATGAGCTACATTGTCACCACCATCTTTCGGCCGCCACCCTAGGGTGCACTCTCGCATCGTCTTGGCTCAAGAGGAGCCCGATGGTGCAAATGAGAGAAGAGAAGAAAGAAAATAACATAATAATAATAATAATAATTATAATAATAATAATAATAATAAAAATAATAATAATAGTTATTATAATAATAATAATAATAATAATAATAATAATAATAATAATAATAATAATAATAATAATAATAATAATAATAGTAATAATAAAAATAATAATAATAATAATAATAATAATAATGATAGTAATTATTATTATAATAATGATAATAATAATAATAATAATAATAATAATAATAATAATAATAATAATAATAATAATAATAATAATAATAATAATAATAATAATAATAATAATAATAATAATAATGATAATGATAATGCAATGATGCTGGGAGTATTATTTCGTCAACCATAAGGAAAGGGCGTAAGTACTCAACAGGTTGTTTCAACACTATTTTATTGTTATTTCGGCAACGATTAGAATAGTGTTCTGAGACATTTTCATAATAATGACATAATGATTGCGCATGGCTGAAGCAACTTTGTTTTAGTATGAGCCAGTGTACAGAGAACAGCAATTGGCAACGGTGCAACCTCAGCATGAGTCATAGCTATCGGAATCGAACCCGGGACTGTCGTAAGTGTATAACAATTACGTCATGTCCACGGGTAGGTAGTGAATTGACTACCAGTATATATAGTGGCGTTTTTGCCAACTGTCGCTCTCTCTGGTGTCTTCGAGGTTCCGATATTGCGCACTGTTGCCCGTTCCAGGAATGTTCGACGATCGGCGCGTACTGGGTCTGTCTGTGAGTAACAAAACTAAACATTAATATAGCATTTATTTGGTGTAATGAGTCTTAACTCCTCACCTCCCTCTGCCTCCCACTCGATTTTCCTCCAAGACTAATAGTCTGCCGGCCAGAGCTCTCCAGAGTTTTGATAGCTTTCGGGGCACTACAATAATAATAATAAAAATAATAATAAATAATAATAATAATAATAATAATAATAATTTTTCAAGGAATACCTACTGTAGGGTGAACAACAAGTGTACAAATGTCCCCCTTTTAAGTAACTAAGTATATTAAGGCCCGGATGTCACCTAGGTTAGGGAACTTTTG